>CP141143.1:23087091-24287091 GCA_035235625.1 Saururus chinensis | reverse complement strand
ATATTAGTAGTTTTGTATGAACATGTCATTATTATTAGCACATATATACTCTATGTATATGTGGCACTACAACCTCTTCTGCATACTCCAAGCTTCTTTTGGTTATATGAATTATATTTATTATTTGATAATTTAAATTTTCTAAATCTTTGTATTCACTTCTACTTCAAGTGACATCTTATAACCACAAAAAATAAAAAATTAGTGATTTTGTGGTTAACTATATTTATGTATATGATATATCATATATGAATGTATATCATTTATTCATATTATACAAAAATATAAACTTTAGTAAATATCACATATAAAATATATGTATATTATGTTTCTTTAAAATATTTACTTCTAAATAATTTATATTGTGTAACATACAGGGGTGCTAAGGAGCTAGGTTGAGTCGAGTTTTAGTTTAGTGGAAATATGAAACTTGATGTCTTGTCGTTTTTGACCCATCCCAAATAAAAATAACTTACCCTAATCTTATTAAGAAAAAGACTCCATGAGTTAATATTAAAAAATATTTAGAAAATTATTGTAAAATTTAAAATTTTAAGGATTTCAATAGTAATCTCCATAGAAAACTTGAAAAGATATATTGTAGTCTGTTTGACATGTAGAGTTAATAAATAATATTACCATAACATATTATCTAATGATTGACATATTGTTTGATATGTAGTACAATATATCCCATTTTTTAGTCGGTTGTACTATATATGTATATACTTTATTAAATTTTATTTCTATGATATATCTAAATTTTAATATATATCACATGTGGACATATGTATATAATGTATCTTTAAATGTTTACTTCTCAAAAATATATATCATATGTGATATAAGCCAATATTCAATGCATAGACATTATACATTCATTAATAATATATAAATTTAGTATATATATATATATATTATAAATATAAATTGGGATTGATAATTGTGCATATGTATAAATAAGTGTCAATATGTATTTATGCATATTATAAAATATATTTACGAATTTCATTCGAGTTTTAGTTGAGTTCAAGCCGAGTACGACATCTGTTCGAGCCGAGTTGAGTCTAGCCAAGGTATGCTCGAACTCAACTCGAAAGTATTAGAGTTCAAGTCTAGTTCGAGTCGAGTCACTTCGAGTTAAGTCATATTCGAATCTTGTTGAGTTGTGGCACCTTTGCTCGACGAGTTGACTTGGCTCATTAGTACCCCTAACTACAACCACCCAAAGGCAACCCAATACGAAAGGGCAAACTCCAAAGAGGGGGCCAAATGCCAACATATATAAGATTGGTAATGAACACCCTTTAAAGGGGAAATCCATCGCTAGTTTTGGCAAGCACCACAAACAACTACAAGATGAGGGAGCACACACCTGCCATAATAGAGAACACCGACCACTAGTCCCCTAGATCTCTACCCATCTACTTAGAGAGCAGATGGGGTGGACCCATACAAAAATTTCCA
Source organism: Saururus chinensis (assembly GCA_035235625.1). Lineage (NCBI taxonomy): Eukaryota > Viridiplantae > Streptophyta > Magnoliopsida > Piperales > Saururaceae > Saururus > Saururus chinensis. Next base: position 24,285,624 of record CP141143.1, on the reverse strand, counting down.
GCCCTAGAAAATGATCAATGTCCACAGAGGGATGAGTAAAATATTCTTAATTTATACTATACAATACTTAAGACACTAACCTTAACAAAAGATAACTTGAAAGCTAAGACCTAGGCGGTGTAGAAGTGGAAGACGGAGGAGGAAGAGAGAGGAGGGGCAAAATGGAAGCAAAATGATAAAACAGAGGGGGAGAGGGGAGGGGAGGGGAAAAGGTAGAAGGGTAAGCAAAGGCAAATATGTTGAGGGGGAAAGAGGAGGCCTTTAATAGAAAGAGAGGTTGTGGTATGGGGGGGGGGGGGGAAAGCAGGGAGATAGTGGAGGCAGTGGTTCATAGGTAAAGCTTTATGAAACACACCTGTCCTAGGGGATAAACCTAATATCTTCACCACCATAACCTTCCCTGCACCATCAAGATGGAGAAACATGGCCTGGTCAACCAGGGGAGAGAGAGAGCCAACACTGACTAACCAGGAAGGAGTGACACATTGTAGCCCTAGAACAATGCCTCTAGATAAACCTTAATACAAGAGCCTTTATTATGCTATTACTTAAATTGTTTGTTGAATTCATAAACTGGTATTGAGGCTTGAGAGGTCACCATAACTTCAATAGATGAAGCCTTATCTCTGACAACAACACCTGTTAACTTAATTGATATACTCAAAATTAACTACTTCAATTAAAAAGAAATATTAAGAATAGTAATTTAAGACCGCTTGTGCTTAGAAATACTCGCTCATCGCCACAATGATCAAGCCCCATGTTTTCACTATGGAGCAAATGTTCGTAAGCACGAATAGTCGTAATATTTTCTAGTGAAAATAATATTTTCTTCAATAATACATAGTAACTAATGTGGAGTAGTGGTAGGGGCTGTATGTTCATCGTTTCCATCAAAATCTGGAACTAATGAGGTGAGGGCCACTCATACGCGTACTTTGAGTTCAACTGCAAAAAATTAATGAATGAAAAATAAATAAAACTGTTTCAGTGACGTTAAGTTTTAAACATCAAAAACATTGATTTGTTTTTAGTAGGGCCCATCCTTTTGGACCCCTTGACTGACCAATGGTGTTGGAATGATGGGTTCTTCCTTCTTAACGTATAAAACATAACGTGAATAGCATTACTAAAAAGAACTTCTATCGATGGGCCCCAGTGCTCCCCACTAATTGCTGGCCCCAATATATAGCTTGCTGACTTGGGGACCCATACCCAGCAACCCATCTTTCTTTGTCAGCCACAAGTTTTCTCATCCTTCCTATTCAACTACTGTGAAGACATGGAGGCATAAAGACTCAGTACATACTGTCTTTATTGGGGGAAGGGGGATATGGAGAGAAATATATTGATAATCGATTTTCTGAATAGCTTAAACTATTAGAAAATAAAGATTAACATTAATTCACAATGCAAAATGAAAATACATAATAGAAAAACAATACAAGTATAAAGAACAAAAGCAGAATATAAGACGTGGTCTACATAGCCATAGATGAGAAGTGATGAAAGTGAGATAAGACCAACTTTTAAAACATAATATTTAACATGATTTGAGGTTTAAATTTGTGTGACATGGAAATAATTGCATGATCATCTTATTAACATGAAAAGATCAGTGAATTTTATGATCCACCTGGGATTCTAGCATAATGAAATGGATAAAGGGGGACTTGAGGGGCAGAGGGAATATATACTTCTCGCTTCAGTAACATGACGTTATTACTCAGGATCATGCACCAACTAGCTAGAAAGTGAAAACTCAAAGAATAAATAGTTGGATAGCATTCGAGCTATTTATTCAGGGAAGGAAGCAAGTCGCAGCTGAAAAGAAGGAGCTGTCTGGTCCAAGAATTGACATATGTGTCCCCTCCTAAAAATTGAAGAAACTTAGATCCAACCCACTATACGGCTGGACGAGGACAATCCATTTTATGGCACTTGCAAACTCACATCCATCGGTCTTAAGATAGTGAAGGTTACGTTGGACAATCTAATAATTATTTTTTTAAAAAAAGTCAATATGTGTTGGTCATATATATTTGAAAAATATGAACTTATAATATGTGTGCCCCGTGAGTAAAATGGGTTTCGCAATTGAAATTTTGTGACCTTAACGTTTATGGCGCACACAATTGTCCCGCACAAATGCATCTTAAGGGATCTTTTATTTTTTTTGGCTAACTAGAGCTACAACTCATTGCAACTTTAACTCCCTAGACGTGGCTAAAACCATTCACTACAACTTTAACTCCCTAGCCGTGGCTAAAACCATTCACTACAACTTTAACTCCCTAGCCGTGGCTAAAACCATTATATGATGGTCAAGAAGCTACAGCTCCTTTCTTTTGGGGGGGGGGGGGCGGGGGGGGGAATTCCAATTCTAAGCTTGAGATGGACCTCATTAATTGCAGCTTTATTGTCATTCATTGTAACACCAAACATAATTTGAAAGTAAAATATATATAGCTAAACCATCATCAATGCATCAAACTACCAACAAAGAAATTTCAAGACAATATAAATCATTTTCAAGATAGAAACATGAGCTTAAAGATTAGAGAAGCTGTTTGTGTAATGATATCTTCTACAACATAATTGACTCCTTGTGGATCTTCTTTCCATCTCTACATCAATCTTGCAATCTTTCATCACTTAACATTATTTGGTCTGTTTTTCCAACAGAAAAATAAATAAACTGACACCAACAACTGTAACCATAAAAAATATAAAAAAAGAAGAAGATTAAAGCAAACTTGTTTATAACGATGATCATAATAATCAAGTACTGAGCCAACTCCTTCCATCTTCTCTACACTTTCAGTTTCAGACAGAAGAAGTAGAGTATAGCATAGCAGCAGCAGCCATGCAAGTATAGCCGGAGTTTGAATCAACCCCTTTTTCTATAACCCAGTATTGCTCTTGATCTTCATGCTCATTATTTATTTAACAGACCAATTAAACCTCCCTGTTCTTCAGCTTCTTCATCCATTATTGGATGGATCACCAAGCCTTCAATGGGTATCTGTGAATGCAATCGTTCCAAGGGTTGTCTGCGGTCTTGGGGGAATCTCTGAGGGCCTTGAGCACAAGGCTACAGACCTTGAAGCCGGTACCAAAGGCCAGCATCCACATCTTGTCTCCCTTCTTGATCTTCCCCTTCGCATCAAAGTAGGCCAGCTCGTAGAACACCAAGCTGGACGAAGTATTGCCGAAGCGGTGCAGGCACATCCGCGCAGGCTCAGTCACGTCCTCCGGCAGCCTCATCAGCTGCGCCACCCGCTCGATCACCGCCTTCCCTCCTGTGTGGATGCAGAAGTGGTCAAATGCGGTCGTGAAGTCCGGCACGTGCGGCTTTTCGGCTCCACTGCCACGGCGGAGCGCAGCAATGAGCACCGAGTAGCCGTAGGCGGCGAGCTGCGTGAGGGGGAGCACTCGGGGGGCTAGGGACCGGATGTGCGCCTGGAGGTTCTGACCGGCGACGCGGATGAGGTCCTTGGTGAGGGCGATGCCGATGTTGCCGTCCGTGTCCTCCTCCTGGAATGCCGCCCTGTAAGACGGGTCGTCGGCGCCGTGGTGGGTACGGAGGGTGTGGACAAGCTCCATCCGGGCCGCAGCCCGCCGTGCCGGGTCGTTGGTAATGAGGCTGGCCGCGGTGCCCACCCGGAAGATGCAGTTGGTCACCAGCATAGACCGGTTGTCACCAAAATACCAGTTGAGGCTGATGCTCTCGGTGACGACCACCAGGGCGTACCGGATGGACCGGTCGCGGCTGAGGAGGCGGGCGGCAAGGTCAAGGGAGGCGATTCCGGAGCTGCAGCCCATGCCGCTGAGGTTGAAGGTCTGAACGTCGGGGCGGAACTTGAAGCGGTTGACGAGGATGGCAGAGAGGGAGGGGCAGGGGCTGAACATGCCGCAGGAGACAATGACTATATCGATCCTCTCCGGGTCGATCTGGGCCTTGTCCAGAAGATTAGCAGTGGCGGTGAACATACCCTCCTCGGCCTCCTGCACGGCGGAACTGAGCTTGGCCTCGTAGTCGGTCTGGAAGATGAAGGGCGGGGCGTAGGTCTCGTCGCCAAGGCCGGACTTGAGGTAGATGCCCCTCATGAACTCCTCGCTCACAGTGGTGAACCGGGCGGAGCGTCGGACGAAGTACTCGCACACCTCGTAGCTGCACTTGCGGTCGGCCGTGGGCTGATAGCAAGAGTAGTCAAGGACGAAGACGGGACGGCGGCGCCTTGAATGAAGGAGGTAGAGGGAGATCGCGGAGCACCAGGCGGCGGCGAAGAGGACGGCCGGGTGGAGGGAGAGGTGTCGGAGCAGGTGCAGGAAGTTGAGTGTGGTACTGGTGGAGAGTAGGCCTCGGAGGAGGAGGGTCAGTGTTAGCAGCACGGCCAAGCTGGCCTGCACGAGCTGCCTGTGCGTCACAGACTTCATTACCATCTCCTCCTCCTTCTCCTTCTCCTTCTTCTTGTTCCTCGTCTTCTTCTTCTTTACTCTTCTGGTTTTGTTCTTTATTTTGGTGAATGAAGTGAGCGTATATATAGGGTACCAGTTCAGACTTCAGCCCTGCACTTCACAGCTTTGCCTCTTGATTAATCAACCTACTTCCAAGACTAATCGATGTGCGAGATCCATTCGATGAAATGTGGAGGGGGAAGGGGCATGGAGTTAATGAGAGTTGGGAACCGTTGGGAAGTGATTATTGAAGGAGATGAAGATGATGTCATTGGCATGTATTTTAAGCTTAATAAGGTGAGTTTTTTGGTCCTCCTACGTTTTCTTTGGCATGTTAGTTGTGTTAATATGCGTTAGCGAATGCAATTTTCATTATGCATACGACCTCTATCGATGTCGGACGAAGAGGACAAAAAACTCTTCTAGTAGAGTAGTGCAAGTCCAACACTGTATGAAGTATTGGATAACAAGTACGTGGGCAGTGATAACTGAAGTTAAGCTGGGAGTTTAAGGCTAATGGGGTGGTTGACAAGTACGAGAGAAGGGAATTAGAGGTTAATTGGTAATTAATATATGGACTAATAACTGGAATCAAGATGGGGAATATGTACCTAGGGAAATGAAGGAGGGGTGGGTAAGGTCAATTTAATTGCATGGGAGTTTAGGAAGACAATATGAAGTGGAAAATGGTTGGAATGGTGAACACGGCTGTTTCTTTCATTTAAGAACCAACTATTTAAATGTCTTCTAGGCAGGAATACCACTACTGCAATAAAAGCATTGACTGTTTGCTATCTTATAATCAAGAAGAGTATAAGAGTAATGCTACACTGACGTCTAAGTTTTATACATCACGAACATAGAAACCGGTGATTAGTAAGGTCAAAAAGTAGGCCCTACATTAACGTTGTTTGAAGGATAAAGTAGATTCATCACGTTTATATAAAATTTTTATATGTACTACATGAAAGCTTTGTATCAGCTGTGCTACTTAAGGTGCTTTAATTTGGATGAGATTACTGGGGCTGGATTAGTTTCTAACGACTGGACTGCCCTCAATGCTCTTTCTATATGATTTGTTTTTGGTGTGTTGACTTATTGCCAGCTAGAATAGGACGAGGGGTTGAACTGTATATCTGGTCATTCTTAAGGATTTATGAAGAGATAATATTGACTTTCGACTAACTATGTTCAATTCATGTTTGCGTCATTAAGATAGAAATTAATGTTCTCTCCCTCGTACTTGTCACGCATTCTAACTTTCATCTGGTAATTCAGAAGATTAATATACCAACAAGCATGTGTTTGTTTAGTTCAAGCAGCAAACCTGAAAGTTCAGTGCCTTCCCGTACTAAACATATATTTGCAATCACTGATTCAGTAGTACAGATCGCACCATAAGCCAGCTTCTCAGTGCAAATCTAAAATGAAAGAAACAGGAGTACTGTACTCTCAAGAGCAAATCCATGTCTTGAAGTCAAGGTTACAGCTACCAAAACAAATTACAAAAACCAAAAACAAAATGGTCAAGGTTACCATTTAGTTTATCATATCTGAACTGTAGGTATCATCCCTGATTCAGCAGTTGTGTCATCATGCTATTTTCTACTCACTGAGCTGCGTATATTCCCATATCCCAACTGTTTTGGCTTGTTGGGAAACTACCACAACGTGGATCATTTTTAAATACCAATAAAAATGTAGTTCATTATATGAAGACCGGAGGCAGATGGAAATGCCAAAGACCTAACATTGAATGCTTACGATTTTCTAGGTCAAGCATAGTAAAAACAATACAGTAGTATTGACAATTAGTAAAAGACATTTCAAATCACCGAGAAAGGGACAGAAGGTCGATGTGTTTTAAAGAAATTTCTGGATGTATTGTGAGGCCCAGATAAGCTAAACGTTGAAACAAAGGTATTTAAGGCAATCAGGGGAAATGGGGTCGCCTGCCCTACAAGTTCACAACAATAGTTGTCCGTGGAGATATCCCGTTTTGCCACTCCTTCCTCTCTCTCTCTCTAGCTCTCTTCCTCCACTAGCCGTATATATTAGTCGGACATTGAATGCTAGGTGTAACTTGCTCAACCGCTCGAGGAAGCTGCCTTGCAATGAGCTGTAGATCCGGTATGAAAGCATATTTTGAGTTTGCCAGCTTCATATTGTAATATTAGCATTAGAGAAACAAGTAGAGCCACCGGTCTTCACTATGGCGGGACCAAGGACGTAAATAATTGATATTTTTTGTAAGGGACTAAAGGGGCCTTCTTGCTGGGTTCACCATTACTGAAAGCTGAATTCAGAGCTCATTTACGTTATATTCGAGAGAGAGACAGAGGCCGACGATAAGATGCAGTTCAATCACATCAAAATAAAGCTGTTGATTAAAAAGTCACTCTCTTAGGTTGTGGAATCAAAACTCATGTGGTGTGTTTGACTTCATCTTGTGCGCCAAAGGCATCTGCTATTTCTCGTAAACAAACGGCACAAAGAAACAGGAGATGGACTCCCCAGAAGACGAGAACGCTGTAAATTGTAGACTGATTTTTAGGGTGGCGGTCTCTATCGGCCTGACGTGCTGAAGGAAGGCATTGATTAGCAGGACGGCATTTACTCAGAGGTCAAAAGGGGTTGTTAAGGTCTGAACCACAAAAGGCTTCTTTTAACATAAGCAGAAGGATCCTTTTTTAACAATAGATGAATTGCTACATCTGGAAGGTTCGTTTGAGAACAAAGATCACTAATTCATCAAGTAGAGTCTGATATCAACAAGCTTAAGCAGAAATTTTCACTTCTTTTCTTCCACCTACTCAACCCTTTTGCAACGTGGGCTAATTTCACCCAGTCCAACCATTTTATTCTAGCATGAACAGGTTAGTATATGCTTTCATTAACGTTTCACATCGTTGTGAGACAGATGCAACCACATAGATATGCGCAATAAGTATTCTACTTATCTACTCCAATTAGAGCCATCAAGGTGTCAATCAATGTAGTGTTTTCGATGGAAACCGCCCAATTCTTCCAACTCTCTGACCACATTAATTAGTGACAGATAATTCTTCACACTTCCTCCGATGGTGGAGATCGAGCTGAATCAAACACTGAGGATTCCCCCATGGTCCAGGGGCTGAGTGCTCATATCTTTCGATCAGATTGTATCAATTTCTTTGTCAACTAGAATTGTGCGTCCTTAAACGGTTGCTCCATTTTCATTGTCAACTAGAATTGATGTGTCCTTAATCAGTTGGAAAACATTTTTCTTACTTAAGGGCCGTCTACCTAGAGTGTATCAATTTCTTTGTCAACTAGAATTGATGCGTCCTTAATCGGTTGCTCCATTTTCATTGTCAACTAGAATTGATGTGTCCTTAATCAGTTGGAAAACATTTTTCTTACTTAAGGGCTGTCTACCTAGTTTTACGGACTGTAACGGGGCTAGCCAACTGCGAGGATGGGCACCATTGAGCAGCACCTTGTAGCTTAATCCCAGGGAATTGAATTGAAGATCCTCCATAAAAACATGTCAGGTTCGTACATAGTCGTAAAACTTAAATGGGGATCATGGCTTTGTTGCAAATCTGGCCATTCTTTTTGAAACGCGACCAGACGAACTGGTTTAACCAATTGAGTTGTGCAGAGTGTTTTGGTTCGAAAGTGACCTTACACCGGCTAGAAAGAACCCGAACCACCACCAGCTCACGGATGTTCCACATTTTCGATTACGTTGATGTTTTGAAAGTTTTGACATGGACAGTACTCACAAAAAGCAAGTGATAAATTCCATTCACATCCATGTAGCATAAAGGTGTGTTATATAACATGTGATAGTGTGGCACTGCAACTTTCCAATGTTATCAAAGGAGACAAAAACCGAATTAGAAATGATATACATGGAGTGGGTCAAAGTAGTAAGCTCAAAATATATACCAGAGGGTGATCACCATAGCAACAGAATTCTCTAACTTCTTTCTCTCTTCCTCTATTGGAAAATATGATTTGAGCCCATATAATAATCCTTATTAATTTGGGTTAAGTAAATTTAGTTCACTTAAGTTCAAAGTTAAAAGAGAGTCAATAAACATTGATTATAGTATTGGAATGATTAATATGATTCTTATCCTTTCTGAAATTAGATAAGGATCCTTAATGAGTCAAAGGATCCTATTCAAAAGGTCTTTCCTAAGATACATTTTCGTTGAATGTGCATGTGTCTCATTAGGTTCTATTTATGTCCTTTTGGTGTATGTGAAGGTGTCTCCTTCAAGTTTCATAGCATCTTTTCATAGTTTATATAATATGGTCTTTTACATATTTAATAGGGAATTTAGAAATTTTTTACATAAGTTGTGTTTGTGTTCAGAGAGTAAAACAAAGTTGTTTTCGCTGTGGATTATTGTTGGAGTGCTTCCAATAAGCAATAATAGATCGTTTTATTATGAGAGATAGACGTTCATTTATCCCAAAGCACCTATGGGGATGACGTATCTATCTTAAGGAGATAGCCTAGTAAGACTCGATTTTCTCTTCCAATTTCTTACTCATCCTGTACATGCAGGTATATATCAAATGATTAATTCAAAGCAGCTGCAATATACAAAGAGGAAACCAGCGGTCTAACATCCCCTTCATTTGTCTTGCGTACTATAGTTGTGAGCACCCTTAATACAGTGAGCAAACGGTGATTTGTATACCCAACCCGCCCTGCCTAATGCATCTCGTATTTGATGTTAGTTTCCATTGTCAATGCCAAAAATTAAGGCAATGATATACCCAACCCGCCCTGCCTAATGCATCTTGTATTTGATGTTAGTTTCCATTGTCAATGCCAAAAATTAAGGCAATGATATATACTAAATTTTAGAATAAAGATACATAATAATACAAAAAATATAGATAAAAACCTATACATTTAAAATTTAGAGTGTTAAATATTTTAAATATTTTGTATTAATTTTACATAAAAAAGTGGTTTTTGGTTGGTAACTAGGTGTAGGACGCAAACTAACAATCTTAGCAATCATGGCAAATGTAAATGTGTAGAGCACTTTTAACTCTAGTATTGGGAACCTTAATTTTTTGACACTATCAAAGGAAACGTAGAATCATAGATTAACTAGGGGGAGCTTGCTGGGAGGTTTGTTGAAAACACCTCCCCGTCCATGCATTGAAAGTCTTGACTTTTTTAATATATATATATATATATATATATATATATATATATATATATATATATATATATATATATATATATATATATATATATATATATATATATATATATAAAATAGTACCGACAAGTTTGAAAACTCGTTGAAAATAAGTATGAAAATGTCTTGAATAATATATAGTTTATAAATTTAATGACAAACTCATTTGAAAAAGAACATCATTTATAAGAGTCGGGGATTGCGCACGACCCCATGAGCCCGGGCGTCATGTGCTATCAAATTTTGATCCGATGGTGTATATAACTTCGATGACAAATTGGTTTCTTCCCCCTTGCATTGTTGTATCTCAATCCGAAGGCTCGTGATGTTGGAGTTCACACGGACGGGCATAAACCTAGGCTCATACAATTTTTTTCATTTTAAAAAGTAATTATTTGCAATCTAGTTTAATTTTATATTTGGAAAAAAAACATTTGCAACAAGTTTGATCATTTGTTGCAAAATCGATAATATTTAGATGATTTTGCCAAAATGGCCCTATGATACAACATATTACACAAAATATCTCATATGCCCATGTAATATACACAAAATGGCCTTATGCACACAAAAACCTTCGCACATGTGATATAAATCGTCTAAAATACCTTCTTCTTAGTTTCTTCCTTATATCTTTATTAACCCACTGCTTCTCATTTCCGGTAGTTCAAGCTTCGGTTGGGCCACCTCCGGCTCCACCTCTAAGCCATCATCCACCTCTGCAGCTAACTTTGTCTTCTTCTCCACTGGCTCCACTGCATTCAACTTTGTCTTCACCTCTTCCTCCATCATAGCCTTCTCCTCCTCTCCTCTTTTGCACGACCTTCTCCTCCTCTCCTCCTATCTCATCTCCTCCTCTCTATCCTCCTCCCCTTTTACTCCTCAGTCGTCTCTTTTTCCTCCCTCAAGTAATCTAACAAGACCAGTCACAAACTAGCCAGTGGAGCTATTAAGAATTTATTTTTTTCTTTGCAAACTCAAATATTAAAAATTAAACTCATAAACATGTTAAACTCCTCAAAATGAAAAGTAGGTTTTTTATTTTTACTTGATCTTGAGCTTTTCCTAATGCTACGCAAAATCTCGTACAGATAGTTGATAGTTAACAATTGACAATTACATTTATTGCAATTGGGAGTTGTTTATAGGGCCTTTCCCTTGGTCTTTGGAGTTGGTTTAAATGAGTTAGTCTTAAAAGAGACATGACTCCAGCTCAAAATGATATTTGGAGTTCTCAGAAATAATAGAAGGCCGAGAATCTAGACCACTCAAGTCCATGAGCATTTGTGGGTCTTAGCCTTATGACTTAGATAAAATAGGCATTAGTCTTTAGAAGAAGTATGAAGTTGCTTGTGGTATACAAATGAAGAGTCAAAGGAACCTCCTTGATGTTGCCATAGAATGGGTATAGATTATAGGATTTGAAAGAACCTCCATGAGGTTACCGTGATTTTAGTGTAGCTTTCCACCTTAAAGATGAAGTTTGAGAAATGAATGAAAAATTAACATTATATATCATATATAAATGATGAGGTATATAGTTTTTTGTTTAGCTATACTACTGGGTATACTCGTATACTCAGCATCTATGTAGTGCAAGTACCTTATAGTATTAAAGTTCTTTGAGAAATTGTTTGTAAGACTGCAAGCAAGCCGAGCTTTGGCGGGCCAAGGTAGGCCCGAGATCGACCCTAAACAAAAATGTCAAAGAAAAGGGCCCGACCTGACCCTAATGTCCCTATTAAAAAGTTGGCCCGACCCGACCCTAATGTCCCTATTAAAAAGTTGGCCCAACCCGGCCCGATATTCAGGCTCGGGCCGGGCCATGGGCTTTTCAGGCTTTTTACATAATAATATTTATTTATTTTATTGAAAAAACTCCATTCACTACATTTACTACCAACCAATAGGTATATTACCTAATTGTATTTGACGGATGAAGTGAAAACAGCAAAAGCAAAAAAAAAAAAACAGATAAAACTCAGTTTTATTTTATTTCATGAACAACCTCACAATTCCCTCCATATACACTCCTTAGTCCTTAAGCAATGGAAAATCCTCACAATTCCAATGCTATGCCTAGTACTCTGCCTACGCATCACTGGAACAAGCCTAAAACTAGTTGAAAAAATGACTCACAAGTTACCACATATAATAATCATAATCAAGTATCAATATAATTTTTAAACAAGCTACTAGATCTTCATATTCAAATACGAACCAACCTAACTTATTGGAAACAAACAAAAAAGAGCAAGCCTCCAAAGATCAATTGCCTTAAAATTTGGTTTGTTGATCCAATTCAATTACACAAAATCCCATCTCCTAAAAAAGTCAAGTGCTTGTGAATTTTGACAGCTGGGTTCCAACTTCATAGTAGAGCCTCACATACAAGTTCACGTTATAATAAAGCTTCACTCGGTCTGGACAGATTAAGAATGCAATAATTCAAATGTTCTTTGAACATTTTGTTCATGAATTCTGTAATACAGATATAGATATCCAATTAAAACAACCTTATCAATTGAGTTTCTTCTCCCTAGAAAGTACATATTAAGTGTGCAATTGTGAAAGTGGAAGTACAAACAAAATTGTCAAGTCAATCTCAGCTAGATCATTTACCATTGAAGTACACTAGAAGACTTTTGCATGAACAAATTCAAAACCAATATATGAGCCCGGATCAGATCGTCAAGTGAAGCATAACCAATTAGGCTTCTTTCTATAACTAGCTATACCAATATAAGAATTGAGATGATAGTACCTTGATGTTACAACCTCCTGGAAGCATTGGAAGTTGTACTATTCAACATTCGTATGATGAACACCACTAACCAGCCACCATCATATGAATGTTAAATAGTACAACTTTTACTGGAAATAACACAATGTAATATTGTAACTATATGACATTATAATTTGTGGTAGTTGTTGTAAACCTGAGACACACACAAGCACATTCATAAGCATGTACAACAACAAGATAAAAGAACAGGAAGAAAAATCAATTCAACAAATAGAATCTAGATTCTATATAGATGTTGAAGGTTGTACTTAGTACAAGGTTTAGGGTTTAGAGTACAATCCACAGCAAATACTAATCTATCTAATGATAGATATGCTAATGATTGTTGAATCCTTATGTTTTCCCTCCTTTCTCATCCGAGCTTAGGACTAGCAACGGCAGAGTTAAAAACTTTTTTTTGTTAGTATATATATATATATATATATATATACACACACACACATACAAAAAGAAAAGAATAAGTAAACATACCTGATATGTTGATTGATACCTCAGTTAGAGACTTCAAATGTCTCATTAATGTTGTTGAGCTCATCATCTATATTACAAAAGGACCCAACCACCTTCTTACCATACAACCAATCTTGTGTAGAAATCAACCATATAACTATCTCAGGTAGAAGAAAACTTCTATATTGAGATAGAACTCGTCCACTACTACTAAAGGCTAACTATGAAGCAATTGTAGTAACCAAAACTGCTATAATATCATGAGCTATTGCTGCCAAGATTGGGTACTTGGCTGAGTTAGCCTTCTACCAACACAAAATGTCCAAGTTAGCATCCCTATTTTCTAAGTTTGCTTCAAAGTACAAATCCAACTCAGATTTGTCAATGTCATTGTCTTCAATATATCCTTGTGCTTCCATCCATTGTTTAATTTCTTCTTCCTCATTCGAAGAATTTAATGTTTCAGTAGAAAGTGTAACCACATCCCGAACCATCTTGTTCTTGTATTGATCAAATAACAACTACATCACAACCAAACTCCTTTCAAAACGTAGATCCCCCAACTCTTTCCCATGTAGTTGGGTTAAATAGAACTTCAATAACTTTCTCTTATAGCTAGGATATATCCAAAATCAAAGCAATGCCATACATCACAGGTACATCACCCCAATATTCATCATACTTGCCTAACATTTTGTTTGATATTGATCTAAGAACATCACAATACGGCAACATAGAATCTATCATTAGATAAGTAGAATTCCATCGAGTGCTAACATCTAAAATCAAACCCTTCTCTAGAGTAATTCCTAACTCAACTACTAACTCAGTAAACTTTTGGTCAGGGGAAGGCGAAGCTTTCACATATTTCACAAACTCACGAACATGATGAATTATATCTACAATATCTTTTAGTCCAACCTGCACAATAAGGTTTAGCACATGGGCAGCATAATGTACATGGACAAGGGCACCTTCTAACAGAAGAGACCCCTTTTTAGCAAGGTCCCTTACAAGATTTCTTTGAGTAACATCATTACTTGATGCATTATCTAAAGTAATGCTACATACTTTGCTATCAATTTTCCACTTCACTAAAGTGGCTTTGATAGCATTATATATTACAAATCTAGTATGAGGCGATGGAAGCCGAGAAATACTAATAATATTTTTTTAGAATGCCAATCAGAATCAATATAATATGCAATCACACAAATATATCCAACATTTTGATTTGAAGTCCATAAATCAGAAGTAATACTAACCCTAGAGAGAAGATTTTGAAAAACATCCATCAATGTAACCTTCTCTTTGGTTTAAAGCTTTTGGCAATCATTCTTAATTGTAGTCCTTGAAACCATTTTAAAAAGAGGTTACAAAGTGTTTGTAAAATTAATAAAATCATCGTGACTAACAATATTAAATGTTTACTCATGCACTATTATTGCTCTTGCAAGAGCTTTCCTACTGTGTACGTCGTTGATCAAATTTAAAAGTAGTTATATTACCAAAAGAAGTACGTAAGAGTGGTTGTCTAGGATCTCTATTTGGTGCCATCTTACAAGAATCATTATTAATGTGTCTTGCTAGATGAGTTGTACCATCTTTACCTTTTGAATCAAACCTATGTTTACAATAATTTCATATTGCAAGAATCATTATTAATGTGTCTTGCTAGATGAGTCGTACCATCTTTACCTTTTGAAACAAACCTATGCTTACAATAACTTCATATTGCTGCTTCGTGTACTCAATTTTCATCAAGAACTTTCTCAAAATGCAGCCACACTTGTGACAACTTCGAATCCTTTTTCCCTACCGTTGCTACTGATTGCTCCTGAATCTAGAATAGGATGGGGAGGGGGACATGTGGAGGTAAGGGGAACAACAAGCGTAAGGGTGGCAGTAGAAGAACTAGTTGGTGTGGAAGAATTGGTTGGGATGGAAGAATTGGCAGGGGTGGAAGAACTATTTGGTGTAAAATAACTAGTTGGTGTGGAAGAACTAATCATCTCTATTAGTAGATACAAACAAAATAAATAATAGTACTTACAAGACAAGAAAAAATTAATCAGAACAAAGACTATAAATTAATTAACCACTCATAGACAAGAACAAATTAAAGAACAAAATTGAGAAAATGATAAATTAAATAACAAAACAGAGAGTCAGACAAGTCAAAATGATATAATAGAGATAAAAACAAAACAAACACAAGAATAAATTATATTATAGAATAAAGACAAGTATATAATAAAGAACAGAGACAATAATAGGGCTATAAATTAAAGAAGAGACATAAAGGAATTAAACAACAGAGACACGAGAATAGAATTGAAACAAATACAACACATATCAGTACAAAATTAAAGAACAAAATCGAGACAATGAAAAATTAAATAATAGATTACATATAGTTAAAAATAAATTAGATTATAGAATAAAGACAAGTAAAAATTAACCAGATCAACCAAATGAAGAACAGAAACAAGTAAAGACAAATAAGATTATAGAATAAAGACAAGTGAAAATTAACCAGATCAACCAAACGGAGAACAAAAACAAGTAATGATAAAAAAAAAGTAAAGACAAAAATAATTTAGATTAGACAATAGATCAACCAAATGAAGAATAAAAGTAGTGAAAAAACTTATTTTTTTTGTCCACCTGCAAGAGGCGAGAGGGCCGGTGAGAGGCGACTGGCCAGATGGCAGCCGAGCAAAGACAGGAGAGGGCGATCTAGAGCCTAGAGGGTGAACTGGAGATAAAGAGTGGAGAGTAGAGGACTGAAGCAGTGAAGCGGTGAATTGCAAGATCTGGAGTTAGAATTAAAGAGAAGACTGAAGAGAGGCGAGAGGGCCAATGAGCAAAGACAGAGAGGGCAATCGACAAACTGGAGACTAGAGAGTGGAGAGTGGAGGACTGAAGCAGTGAAGCAGCAATATCTGGAGTGGAGTTAGGGTTAAAGAGGAAAAGACTGAAAAGAGGCGAGAAGAATAGTGAGAGGCGAGAGGGCCGGCGAGAGGTGAGAGGGCTGGTGAGCAAAGACAAGAGAGGGTGATCGGTGAACTGGAGAGTGGAGGACTAAAGCAGTGAAGCGGAGAGATCTGGAGCGGAGTTAGGGTTAAAGAGGAGAAGACTAAAGAGCGGCGATGAATGGTTGGGCTTAATGGACTGAAGTGATGAACGACTAAGCTTAACGGGCTTTAATTTTGCGGGCCAGGCCAGGCTTTTCCCTTTTTTGGCGGTGTCCCGAGCCTGGCCCTAAATGTTTTGAGCTTTCAAATTTCAAGCCCGACTTGACCCATTTCAATTATTTTTCGGCCTAAGCCCGAATATTTACGGGCCGGTCCGGGCTAACGGGCCGGCCCTTAAAATTTGCAGCCCTAATTGTGAGTGCAGCAAGGACGACAATATCAAGCTACTTGGCGCGTTTACTTTATTTAAAAGTTATCTTGCTAGTAAATAAATAATTGTAGACATGCACATACCGATCTATTTATATTCATGAGAAGAACATACTCTGACATAAACTTACGCTAGACTCTATTTAATTATGATATAGCGTTGACAATTACTTATATACTTTGATTTGATTTTTGTACGTTAAAAAAATGAGTAGTTCACACTCCGAGGTACTTTGACGGATGTTTTGAAAAAAAAAATATTTCCATTGTTGTGTTTCAAAAAATGTACTTAAAATTTTTTGGGGTGTGACAATACTAATATAAGTAATCATCAATTTTATTATCAATAAAGATGCATCCTTCCATGTTGGTGATAACAAAATACTTTCTAATTTTTATTTTGAAGTGTATATCGATATAACGTAACATTTTTATGTCAATCTAATGGGTTGACGGTCAGATTCTTCCTAGCTAGTGTAAGGTCAATTTCAGATCAAAACACTTTGCACAATTGAACTGGTCAAACCAGTTCATCTGGTCGTGTTCCCAAAGAATGGGTTGCACCAAAACCATGATTCCCAATTAAGTTTTACAACTATGTACTTATCTGACATATTTTTATGGATAACCCAAAGATGGATGTTCTATCTTTCATGGACCAAGCTATTTTTATATGGACATCTATTAAATAGAAAATGTAGTGCATGACTGTTTAAATGGTTTTGATCCCAACTAAAAACCATCACAGAACTGGCACAAAACTTTAACTATTAGAACATCTATCAACTAAGGACGACAAGAGACAAATGCAAATGATTTATAGCAAAACATATTGTTAAGCATGACTAAGATATCAAACAATGTACATTAAACTTTTTTGGATTAGATGTAGTTATCAAAGCATGAACTTCCGTACGTCCATAGATCTAGGCTTCCCTTGTCCCATTACCTTAAATTAAATCCTCATATGTACTTCAATTTTGTTGTTACCACTATCTAGACAGCAATTATTTCTTGTTCCTGCACTACTCCCACTATAACAAAGAGGACTTTTTGCGACAAATACAAACTTGTTCCTTAAAATCACATTTTGTGTCAAAATTTAAAATCTGTCCCCAAAAGATGATCTTTTGAAAAACACAACAACATTTACAATGAGAAGCTTAAATGTCACAAATCTTAGTTGAGTAGTTGCCACGGGTTGGTCTATTAGTTGCAAATATTCATCTCTTTTAGATAAGTTTCACAACTCGTCCCAAATATGGTCCACTTTATTTAATTCAAATTAAAATAGTGGATTAATTTACTCCACTATCGATTTGAGACAAGTTAAGTCATTTTTTGGCAAATAGTATCTATTTTTTCAATGAATTTAAAACCCATCCCAAATAGGTTTCACTTTATTATATTTCAAATAAAAAAGGAAACAATTTATCTCACTATCTATTTGAGATGAGTTTTGAAATTTATCGTAAAAAAATGTATACTATTTCCAACGAGTTAGCCATTTCATGGCAAATAGTACATCTTTGCAATGAATTTCATTACTCTTCACAATGAACCAATGATGCTCAATTTTGTTTTATAAACAAAAAAAGCAAAAAAAATTGCCCTACCATCTATTTGAGACGAATTATAAATTATATTGCAAAATATGTACATTTTTTGTGATGAATGAGCCGTTTTGTTGTAAACATTAGAAAAATTTACAAAAATGGCCCAAGGATATAGTGCATTACAAAAAATATCTCATATTTTCACGTAATACACAAAATGGCCCTATGAAAATTTGAACCACTATATATGTAGCATTAATTATCTCAAATATGTACCCCCTTCCCATTTTCTTCCTTATAAATTCACCAACCCCACTACTTCTCATTTCTGCCAGCTCCAACTTCGACTCTACCACGGGCTCGACCACCTCTGCCACCGATCACCGCCTCTATTGCCAACTTCGTCGTCTTCGCCGCCAGCTCCATTTTATACAACTTCACCTTCCATATGCCTTCTCCTCCTCTTCCTCCTCCCTCCTCTCCTGTTCTTTATCCTCCTCTTATTTTCCTCCTTGGTCGCTTCCTCTTCCTTCCTCCCATAATCTAACAAGGCCGGTCACAAACTAGCTGGTGGAGCTATTAAGAATTCATTTTTTTCTCTACAACCTCAAATCTTAAAAAATGGACTTGTAAACATATTAAACTACTCAAAACCAAGAGTAAATTTTATTTTTTCTTGATTTTGAGTTTTTTCTAACACTAAGCAAACATCATACTAACAGTCGACAATTAGATATATAATATATTGCAATAAAGGGGATATGAGACAACATTATAAGTGACAATATCTCCCTAAGTATTAATGATGAACTATCTTAATAAACTAAATAGATAAAATAAAAAATAAGTAAATTTTCAACATGCGTCTGTCAACTATCGACTGTTGACTATTGGTTGTCCCAATTGTCAATTGTTGGTTGTTTCAACATGCGACTATCAATTGTCAAATGTCATGACTGTCAACTATCGTAATGTTCAATTTTGACGACCACCTTTTTCTCTAACATTGTAAACCTTTTAACTAATGCATGACAGTTGAAAGTTTTGACAAAAGACAGTCCACAGTCATGTGTTTAAAATTTTCTTTGGTTTTTTATTTTATCTATTTAGTTTGTCAGGATAGTTCATTGTAAAACTTAGGGAGATATTGTCACTCGTAATATTGTCTAACATCCCTTTTATATCTTAGGTGAGACGGAATATGCCTCTTTTTAAGCTATAATTCCTCTACGTGGCTGAAAAGGCCCACTCTTGGAGCCCACCGAGACCCTTGGTACTCCTAACCTACAAATGGCCCTAGAAAATATCATTCTAAAATCACATATTGAACTACCACTAGTCATCCCACTAAAGTATCAATGCTAGCGTCAATAGGCATTGACACTTCCATTGACATGTTCATCTCTGACAATAGTGAAAAAGCTATGTTAAGTCTTATTTACCCACATCCTTATCAACTCGTTGGAAACCAACCAATATCCAATACAACACCGATGCATCCCTATGTGTCAATGCCAAAAATTACTCATCTTTTCTTAACCATCGGCACCCTGCCACTAGAGGCATCAACAACTAGTGCAAAAGAATAAACTAATCCCCATATTAGTGCTATGTCAAGTACATAAAACCCAATAATATATAGTAGTCATTATACTCTTTATAAACATAGATTCATACATAAAACCCCCAATTCTTGTCCATACAAGTAATTAATTGTCCTTAGCAGCATAATCATACCAATTTAACTCATGATTTCTATGAATTTAACTCATGATTTCTATGTCTATAGTTAAATAATTAATCTATAAAATATTTAAACACAACACCATAAATCCATGTCCATAGTGTATCCCTCAAACCCTATTGTCATGCATAACATGCTTCTTTTTTATTTCGATCATAATCAACTTGAGATTTAGCAATCTGACATTTTCATGAACTCAAAATCTTTCCTTACATGGCCTTGAATTTTTCCCTCTTGAGTTTGTGAAATTTTTTTAAGAAATGGGAGTTTAATGGGTGTTAAATGACATTTATAAGAGAGAAAGAATTGACTTCAGTTATGTAATTGTCAAATTAGGCAGTTTCTAAGTCCTTTGGATTAATTCTTAAATTGGGCATTTATATAATTGATAGTGCTTGCCGATAATAAAATCAAATTTTACCGATGCAACCATTCAGAGTACATGTTTGAACTCCAATTCACACGTTCTTGGTGATATTTTGAAGTATTTTCCATCTCCTTTCTAATATCAAGGTTTTCAAACCTAAACTCCATTTACAATAGAAATTATTATGCTAAGATGATCTAAGGGTTAAAGTCAATATTTTTCACATTGCCATGGAAAATTTAAACAATTCCCTAGTTTAACAAGTATCATGATATATTGGGTCAGCATAGAGACGAGCGTGAAAACTCTTATACATCTTAAAAATTATATAACTTGTAAATTATCAATATAACACTTATACATAGAAAAGGTTTTAAGTGAATTTAAATATATTAGTTAATAATAATAATAATATAGATAAAATTAAATACTAGTGGTATATTAAGCAAAAATATTTAAAATTTTAATTGTATTAATTATTATATGTGAAGCAATTGTATGTATTTCTTCTATTGGGGGTGCACATATTGGAAATGAACCGTAGTTAATTTTTTTCATAAATAATAAATTAATATATTTATAAATGTGGGCCTACAAAACGTATACTCCCTCTGTCCTAAATTATTAGCTCTATTTGGTTTCTCAAAATGAATTAATTTTAGTTCATTTTAAAAAATCAAATGAAGCTATTAACATAGGACATGCAAAAGGCTTTAAGTCAAACGCATGAGTGAATTGCCCATAGGACCCTAGGAGTAGCAGTATTATAGTTAATTCTATGTAAATTATTTGGGCTTCACTCCCATTTAATGTTATATACTACTGTTTTTTATTGAAGATAAAGAGGTTAAATAAAATGTTCGAGTATGAAGTCCCATCAAATAAATGGTGCAGTTGGTTGGTGTATAACTCGAACACACAGAAAGTACCAAGTTTGAGTCTTTGCCAAAATAGGTCTAGTTTTTGGCAAAATGATTCATGGTATCGTTCAATACGACCTTTCATGGTCACTAACAAAATGATTCAATCCACGTTGGTTTAACATATATGGAGGCATGGGGCTAATGGGAACCGAAGCATGGAGGGTGATGCAGGAGCATAGGGCATTGGTGATGCACCTATGAGAGTCTTTTTTGTCATCCCCTACCAGAAGGTCCCCCTAGAGCAAGGTCGCGACACAAAATGCCACATGGCCCACTTGATGATAATTATTAATTACCAATAACTAGTCTCAAATTAAATAAAACCATAAATCCAGAAGTACCAAAAGACTGCCACTTGGACAATAAAATTATTACATTCGTCCTTTAGAAATAAAACAACAAACTGCTCATCTCACAGCAACAAGTATTTGTTCTTATGTGCTCTCAATCCTCCCAACACTAAGCATCAGTATACTAGAAGGCATCTGTATGAACAAGTATACGTGGTGGAAACTCCATGTAATAGAAAAAACACTCGTGGGTATGCCTAAAAAGTTACTTATTGTAACACCCTGACCTCGACCTGAGCCAGGGTCCAGAAATTTCGGATTAAAAATTTTATTCCTTATATAAAAAAACATCATATGTCACTACAACAAAATAGATTAATAACGACATAATTATATGTTGTTAATAATATTACAAACTTCGTTAATAGGTATTAGCGACGTATAAAATGGGTCGCTATAAACGTCGAAAAAACTACAATCGCAATTGCTAATTCGCGACGAATAACAAAAATCATCGCTAATATTCATTATTAGCGACATATATATTTGTCACTAATATCCATTTATGTGTCGCTATTAAGTTTTCATTAGAGATAGATACATATTTGTCGCAAATAAGTAATATTAACGATGTATACTTATATGTTGCTAATGCATACGTCGCTAATGTCGATAGGAGGTATACGTCGCTATTTGGTTGAATGGTATTGACGTTTGTTGGTTTATGTCGCTAATAGTTTATATTTTAGCTACATATAAGTCATACGTCGCTAAAAATATTGAAAAATATTAAATAAATATTAGTTACTTATTTAATTATTTATTGAGACATTATAAATGTGTAGTTAAAATTTTAATTTAAAATTAAAAATATGAAATAAATTTGATCAATTATATCAAAACTCCAGCTAATGCACCTTTCACCCCTTCCCCTCTTCTTAGGCCTCGAACCTATGTACCGACTACTCCCACATATTGGGACCGGTTATGGTATGATAATTTTTTCTTAATTCAATGAAAGAAATTAATTTAAAAATTACTCCTTTTACTTTCATGGTAACAATATTTGTTACATTGGAATTAATACATCATGTGTTGAAATTAATACAACACCACTAAAATGGTCACAAGTAACGCTTTTTGTTTGTGTACGAATGATATGTACAAATTTCCACATATCTCTTACATAGCTCTTCAATCTAAGCTTATTTCCCTCTATGTACAAGAATCAAAAGTTGAAGTCCAATAAGTTCCTTAATCCCTGTCCAATGCATCTTGATTGCTCAAATGTTCTCATAGCCCATCAGATGCAAAAAACACAAAATGATCACGTGGCTCAAGGGGATGCACATAAATTGAGGGTTCAACACTTAGGATGGGCACCCTTAGTTCAATTTGGCATATAAGGGCTCTCTATTATATTCAGCCCTTTTCAAATATATATCACCAATAGATCTTGTTACCTAAAAATAATGAAATATAATAAACCATCTGCTCAAACTTGAAATTATTTTCATTATATTTAGAAAATATGAAATTTAACTATCATCATGTGTTAATTCAGTGAATGAAGTCAATTTCAAAAATAAAAAAAGGTGAATGAGAACTCACTTCATCCCATGACTTTCCATGGGCCAATCTAGGATAAAGAAATGCTTTCCGATTAACAAAAGTAACTTTGTTTGAGACTGCAATCAATTTTGGCTGCAATTGAGCAAAATTTAATATTAAATTCATCAATTATGACAAATAATCACCACAAGAAAGTTCATCATAATCATCACAGAGCATCATCTTGGCAGAGTTATATAGGGTGGGTAACAAAAATCCGCTCCTGCTTCAATGCATATAAAGCTTATAATAGTCATTGATTAGATCTCTTTTGACCAGTTCATTGACCTTACCCACATATAGCTGTCGCTAGCACAACGAAGCTTCAAAGTTTCACCATGCATAGGCCAAAATAAAACATATATTTATCATTAATTTAGATTTGGCCAATGTTATCTTATTATTGGTTGTCTACGTACGTATTGGATAATATTTATAATATTATTTTAATATGATCAGGTTTGAATGTAGTTCTACTTAACAGCTATTACATGCATCATGCATTATAAAATCAATATATGTTAAAATATATATTTCATTATATCCAAATATATCATTCGGAATTAAACTGAAATCACATAAATCATCAGAGTTGGTTGAAAATCTCATAAATCATCAGAATCAGACAAAAATGTCATAAATCATTGGAGTCAAGACATAAACCTCATAAATCATCAGAGTCGCACAAAAATCTCATAAATTATCAGAGTCGCACAAAAATCTCATAAATCATAGGAGTTAGACGAAAAATCTCATAAATTATTAGAGTCAGGCAGAAAATCTCATAAATCATTAGAGTTAAACGAAAGCTAACAAATCAACGAAATTACGCATCTTATTGAACACAATAGAACAGATTAGATCACATCAGATGATATCAAATCTTATCTGATTATTTCATATCATATCTTATCAAATAGAGCATTTCTAAGCAAATTAGATCAAAGTAGAGCATATCAAAGAAAATTAAATTAGAACATATCAGAATACATCATATCATAACAAATCATATATCTTAATTAGTATATTAATATCACTAATTAAGATGCACATGCATATAAGTCATTTAACATTTTAAGTTAACTACTTAGGATACCTACATATTCTTATACTTATATTAAAACAGAAGGTCAGAAATGCTAACTCCCCTATAGTTTCGAAAATAGTGACATTCAAAGTTATTTGTTTCCTTAGGGTGTCATTCTTTCAATCTGGAAATGACGAGCATAATCTCCTCTAGCTTTGGAACATCCTTCTCTATGCGCCCGTAGGCGACGGACAGACCTTCCCCTTACCCAGAGATGCTTCTCGCTTTTCGTACCCATAGTCAATCGATAGAATATCCCCTTACCCGGAGACGCTTCTCACGTTTTGTGCTTGAAGGTGACGGACAAAATATCCCCTTACCTGGAGACACTTTATTCTTTCCGCGCTTGTAAGTTGTGGACAAAACCTCCCCTTACCCCAGGGATGCTTCTCTCACTATGTGGCCCTTTGGTGGAGAACAGAGCCTCCCCTACTCCAAGCCACTTCTCTCGTTGTGGCCCGACAATGGAGACCCCTCTTGCTTCTGGCCACTTCTTTTCCTTTGGTGCTCGAGGGCGACAGGCACAGCCTCTTCTTATTTTAGAACATTTATCCCTTATATGGTTGCCAAATCAAAGAATTGACCCTCAATTGCATAGAGCACGCTTGATTTAGTTAAGAACATTTTTTGAACAGACTAAATTAGTGTTAGAATGACTAGAAACAAAGAAAATGAAGTTCTGACTTGAAAAAAAACACCTCAAATCCCTTATATAGGGTTTGGCGCGCCAAAACTGCGGCGCCATGCTGCTAGTTTTGGCATTGCCACTAGTTTCGGAGGCGATGCCCACTGAAACGCGCGTAGTAAGAGTCACGCCTGCACTACGTGAGTCGTGCCATCTCTTTTTTTCTATTTTGTTAAATCTTATCTTTAGATGCACATATCGTTGAGCTCGTATCAATGAGCCCTTCGATACTAGACTACTTAAAGTAGTTTATCCTACTATTTTCAAGTTAATCCCGTCCATGTGGAATTCTTCCCGAGGTTGTAACTTTCAATCCTATTTTCCGTTTTGCGCATTCTTTGATTTGTTACACTCATTTCTTCGAGCTCTACCCATATACGGAGATTTTATCTATTAAAAACCTATTAAAAATTATCCAAATTTTTATAATTATCTCTAACCCCTTAGATTAGACTTAATCATAAAATAGCTATTACACTTACACACTAATTCACAAACATGCTTTCTAAAAAAATAATCATAACAATAGATATAGTGAGCGAGAAAATAAACATGAAGGTAGTGTTGCCTCCTAACCATAGTTAAGTAAACCATACCCCAATTTACAAAAATAAATAGTAATTTTCCACTTTACCCATACACCTTTTACCTAAAGGGCTACATCCTAAACCACATGTATACATATGACAATGGTAATAATGGCATTCAATATTGTGCCTCCAAAGTCCTCCTAAGCTGCTCTAGACTAATTCCTCATTTGTCTATTCAGCACAAATAAAACTTAACAATTTTAATCTTGTTATCTAAACAGGAATAATCCAATTCCCACCCTATGATATATATGACAGTGGGAAAACATGTTTGAAAAATAAGCATATCACCTCAAATTCATGCACAGGTTAATTACCTTTCTACAAGCAAAAGTTCAAAGACCTAATTTCATCATCGCAACTGATAATTATTTTTGGGTAAAATATTTCCCAACCTAAAGGTGATCACGAAAGTTTGAACCGAATCAAATGAGAAAGTTAATGAAGTTAAATTATGGAGCCAAGCTGATTTCTAAAAAGTTAGAATTTTCAATTTTGAAAATTATTAAATAATTCTAAAAAACCTATGTAGTTGAAAACAAAATTGCAAAACTCGATGCCAGAGACTCTAAATCAATTCAAATCGAAAGCCCATTGGAAGGTATCAAAGCAGTTTAGCCTTAGCCATTCTAGGTGTGCTTAGGAAATAAAAAATAGGGAATCTTAAGAAAGAAAGGTATACACTACTTGCAACGAATTTTCCATCAAAGGGACACCATAGCACATGCAATTTCAATACTCAGCATGGATTAGAATCACTCACAATTCATAACAAATCCTTTGATAATCACCGTATAGAAAATACTTATAATCATATGTATCAAAAGTCCAAACCCTAGAGTCAACAACAAAAGGACTTTTTGCAACGTGCTTATTAGCATTGCAATAAAAAGCGTTGCTAAAAATTATTTTTTAAGATGCTTATAAAAGCATTGCAAAAAAATGTATTGGCAACTCTTTATCATAAGTGTCGCAAATGGAAGCCCTATCTACAACGGGTTTTTTTCAAAACAAAAGTGTCACAAATACCTTATATTTAAAAAATATATATAAATAGAATTTTTTATGTACTATTTGCAACGCTTATGATTAAATATTGCAAATAGGTAACATTATTTGTGATGCTTTTGTATTAGCATCTCAAATAGTGGTACTATTTGCGACACTTTTATAAAAGCATTGTAAATACTATTATTTTTAAAAATGTATAAAATAAATTTTATTTATTTACTACTTACATTGCTTATATTTAACCATCACAATTAGGAGACATATTTGAGGTGCTTAAACAAAAGTATGCCAATACCTTATATTAGCAAAAAAAATTAAAACTAGTTGAAACCTCTATGACTAAGCATTACAACTAAAACAGTTAGTTGTGATGCTTAGGATACACGTCGTAACAAATAAGCTTAGTTTTGACATAAGCGTCACAAATACCTGATATTAGTTTTTTTAAAACTATAGTTGTGACGCTTATGTAAAAGCATAGCAACTAAGCATATTAGTTGCGACATTTAGTCCTAAGCATCGCAACTAACGGCTTGGTCACAACCATCACTAATACCATATATTTAAAAATATATATTTTAAATGTAGTTGCAACAGTTATAATTTCTTTACTCTCATTTGTGTGAGTCATCATGAGCCTTGGCTCTTGGATAGTCAAATTTCTATCCGACGACATGTGGACATAACTTAGGGGGGCAAGCACAGAGGTTGCATGCCTCCTTGCACCGTCAAATCTTTAAAAAAAATTAAAATTAGTTTCTTTAGTCATGTTTGCATGAGAGCAGGGGGCAGGCAAGTTGTATGACGACTTGTGCCATTGGATTGAGATTGGACGGCTCTCAAAGCTCGGGATCTTGATCCGTTACTTTGTGCATTAGAGTGAGCCTTGCCTAAGTGGCCTGTCAGATATAGATTCGATGACAAACATAATTTAGGAAGAAAAGTAGGTTGCATGTCCCCTTTTACCATCAAATATCAAAAAAATTAAATTAATTTTGTTAGTTCCATTTGTGTGAGATTGGGTCATGCCCCGGTTCCATGGGCTGTCGAATTCAAGAATCTTATGAAGGTGTTCTTATCTAAAAATCACATACTCAACCCCTCTCCTAGCCAACACATATTACTAATGTTGGCGTTATATGTTCACTTATAATTTTTTTCATCTATTATGCTTTTAAGATAATTTATATTATAATATCTTATCAAATTTGATAATTTTTAATTTTTATTGATATTTGTAACCATTTCAATAAGTATCAAGCATATCATCAATGCATACCTGTATCCATAGTCATCAATACTTTTATTAATATCAATATAGCATTCCATGCAAATGAGTGGATGAGAGCTCATATCTTCGTTTGCCTTCTCTGTCAAGCGCCCAAGCAGATTGCCCGATTTTCATTGTTAACTAGAATTGATGTGTTCTTAATTGGTTGCTGAATATGATACTTATTATTTAAGGCCTGTCCACTCAAGTTATAGGGTCACCATTAAGTATCTCTTGGTAGCTTTCCTAGCATATTGAATGGAACACATGTCAGGTACATACATAGTTGTAAAACTTAATTGAGGACCGGGACCGTGGTTTTGATAATAGGCCATTTGAAACGTGACCAGACGAAGTAGTTTAATTAGTTGAGTTGTGCAAGAGTGTTTTGAAATGACGTTTCACTGGCTAGGAAGAACCCTCACGGATTTTACATTTTTCATTTTGTTTTTTTTATAATTGAAATATTTATCAAGTAAAAGAAAGAAGGAACAACAAGTATAACCAATCATCTAAAAGAACAAACCAAAAGCTAAACAAAAAATAGGGAATATGAACAGTTCCCAAAAAGACATAATATAACCCATCAATCCAACCAAAAATTAGCAAGGAATGATCAATGATGAAAATAGCTTACTTGAGACCAAAAGTAGCTAAAATAAGACGCACCTGAGTTATAGATTTAGCCAATTCTGTAGAGATGCTTTTATCAATAAAGATACAACTATTTCTCTCTGCCTAAACAAAAGTAAAATAAATGTTAGAACAAAATTTTCAAAAGAAGAGTTGTTTGGGTGTTCCACTCAATGAAATTCATGAGTCATCTAAGTTCTTCATGATAGTCTAAACAATCCTATGAATATTATAGTTTGCCAAAACAATCTTCCAAACATACTTAACATATAGGCATGTGAAGAATAAATGATCTCAACACTCAGCATGAGCACAAAAAAGGCATCACAAATTGGCCAAACAAAAACCCCTCTTACACATATTATCCTGAGTTGTAAACTATTTTGCAAGGCTAACCAAGAAATTAAAGAATACTTGTTAATTCTGCTTTTCTACCAGATTAACATAGACTATGGCCTCATAGGGGATTGGTTTCTAATTATTTCCAAGCAGATTTGTAAGTGAAACCACTTGTAGGCTTAATTTAACCATATTTATCCAAAGAATGATTAAAAGTAGGTTTATTAACTTGTAAAAAGCCACTAATCCCATCTGTCCTCAATCTTTGTGGAAGAGATAAATGTCATTCACACTCTTTAAGGGAATGAGATAACACATCGTCTTCTAAACTTGTTGAAAACACCTCCCTTTCTATGAGTTGGAAATCTTAATTCTTTTTTAACAAAAAAACTACTAGTGATGAGTTTGAAAACCCAAAAATATATTTATATTGTATAAATTCAGTGACAAACCCATTTGAAAAAATAATAAGCCACTTAAATTAATTTTATTTGGAAAAAATAGAAAAATTGCTTGCAACCATTTTTACCATTCGTTGCAAAACTCAATACCATTTGCCACAAAATGGCCCATTCATCACAAATATGTTTTTTTTTTTGGCTAAATTTCATAACTTGTCTCAAATAGATAGTCGGGTAAATTATTTCCTTGTATATTTGAAATAAAATAAAGTGGAGTCCATTTGGGACAAGTTCTAAAATTCATTGAACAAATGAATACTATTTGCCACAAATGTCTAACTCATTGCAAATAGATAGTGAGGAAAATTATTCCCCTTTTTAAATTAGAAGCAAGATAAGGTGGAGGATATTTGGGACTGAGTTGTGACAGTGGTCTAAAGCAAATGAATGTGCAAAACATAGCACTACCAATGGCAAATAATTGGCTATTTTTGTGATGAATTAAGCTTTTCATTGATAATGTTGTAGTTTTTTTCAAAAGCTCTTCTTTACGAATTTTGAAACTCGTCATAAAATATGATTTTTTGGGACAAATTTGTATTTGTGTCAAAAGGTTTTGCTGCAAAAAATCTGCTTTGTTATAGTGGGAGTTGTGTAAGAATGGGAACTAGTTGATATATAGATAGCGATAACATCAAAACTGGAGCAAATATGAAGATTTAATTAAAGGGAAAAGGACAAGGGGGACCTAGAGCTACCGACAAAGGGCAGTTCATTGCTTAGATAATTCATGTAATCCAACAAAGTTCAGTGTATATTATTTGATATATTAGACGAGTTTAGTATCAATCATTTTCATTCATCACTTGTTAGTCTTAGTTGATGGATGCTATGATAGTTGAAGTTTTGTGCTAGTTCTATGATGTTTTGTGTCTAGTACTACATTTTCCATTTAATAGATATCCTTAGTGATGCATCAAAAATAGATTGGTCCAAGAAAGATAGAACATTCATATTTCTAGCATCCCTATTTTGTATTATCCATAAAAACATATTAGGTATGCACATAGTTGTAAAACTTAATTGGAGTTCTCGGCTTTGATGCAGTCAGTTCATTGATTTGAAACATAACCAAATTAAGTGGTTTAATCAGTTCATGAATTGTGCATAGTATTTTAATTTGAAAGTGACCTTACACCAACTAGGGAGTAGATAGGTTCTACATTTTGTAACACGTTGATGTGCTTTGAAAGTCACCACTCACAAAAAAGCAAGCAATGAAATTCTATTCACATGCATGTAGCATAAAAATGCATTGATATGCTATATCAATATACACTTCAAAATAAAAATTAGAAACTACTTAGTTGTTACAAATATGGAAGGATGTATGGGTCCTAATGGTAGTATATCAATGACTACAAATATAGGTACGCATCAATAAAACATGGATGTGCAACACGATGAGTGTGAAACCTCCAATACATCTTAAAAATTACTAAAACTAATAAAATATTATTATAATACTTTGGAAGAGCATAATAATATATAGAAAAAAATTTAAGTGAACTTACGTGTTTTACCTAATAATAATACCACTAAAATTAAATATACAATAGTAGATTAAACAAAATTTATTTTATAATTCAATTGTGTCAACTTTTATATGTGAGGCCTATTGACAATAGTATGTGTTTCTTAGATTTGGGGGCGGGGGGCACATTATTTTAAAAATACTAAACTTTTACGTTTATTTTTAAATGTGGAACCACAAAACTAATAATTATGTTGAAGGCTTTAAGTTAAATATGTGAGTAATTGAACATAGGACCATAGGT
The DNA here is from genome assembly GCA_035235625.1 of Saururus chinensis. Classification (NCBI taxonomy): domain Eukaryota; kingdom Viridiplantae; phylum Streptophyta; class Magnoliopsida; order Piperales; family Saururaceae; genus Saururus; species Saururus chinensis. The sequence continues at coordinate 24,254,942 of CP141143.1, read as the reverse complement.
GTAGCATTACTAAAGTTAATTCTATCTAAATGATACGAACACTCCCATTTAACGTTATATTTTATTTTTTTTGGTTGAAGATAAAGATGTTGAATAAAATATTCTTAGTACTATTAAGTTCCATCATGGTGCAGCTGGCTAATGCATATCTTGAATACTCAGAAAATACTAGGTTTAAACACTTTTAATTTTTATAACGCTTGAATTAAAAGACGACTTGTATTGATATGCGCTTTTAAATGAGACATCAATATGTATCATTATGTAAAATTCCCATCTCCCATATTTGTATTTATTATGACCAATATAGGTATATATTTAATTAATACACAAGCATATGGATCAATACAATCCATGATCACCAACAAAATACTTCCTCTATCCCATGTTAGTAGTCCAGTTTGATTTTTGAAAATAAACTAATATTTTATTTTTTTAAAAGAAAAATATATCAACAACATGAAACAGAGGCTCACGCTACAGAGTTACCCAATTGCCTTGGGCAACTGTCCTTCCACACTTGAGAGACTTGTTCCTCCGTAGCTGACCTTGCTAGAGCATGCGCCACCAAATTTGCTTCTCTAAAAACATGGTTAAAACTGCAACTCTTCTACGACGACCCAGCCAAAACAGCCTTATTGCAAAGAAGGAGCTTGCACCGGAATTACCAACATCTTTGCCTTGAAGCTCTTGAATCACCCCCAATTCATCCCCTTCAACAACTTCTGTTACACTTAAATCCAACGCCAATTCAATGCCTCTCAGAATCATGGGTATCTTCAACATCAATCAGAGATCTAGCACAATCTATCACCCTCACCAAAATGGTCTCCAGCTGCTACCCCCACAGAGGCTTTCAACGTTGCGTACTCCCAACCACCGTCTGAATTTAATACACCTCTTTGAAGAAAGCGACCACAACAGTCTATACGGAGGGAGAAAAACTTTTGAAAAACTAAAAAGAAAAGCTACAGCCTTAAACTTCATCGAGTAAATAGTGTAATTAATTGGTGGGACCTATTTTAGGCAGGTGGGTATAAAAAACGATAGTAATATTCTTACATTAATTTTTGTACACTTGTAGGCTTTACGTTACTTATAAGTAGATAAGGGAAAGTAAATCGACTCACTTTTCCTATTTAATCAAAACATCTCAACTTTTTTTATCCAATCATAAATTATTGTATAATACTTATGGTATAAGAAAATAGAATATAAATATTATTTTTCATAAACAAACAACAAGGGAGTGATTTTCAGGTTTGGTATAAAAAGGGTTTAACTAGTAAAATATTCACTTGTAACATATTCAAGAACACATAACTCAACATTTTACATATAAGAAAACTTAGGGTCTACTTGGATAAGTAGAAAATATAGAAAGGAAATAAATTTTTAAAAATTCCTCAATTTTTACTGTTTGGTACAATAGAGAAAAAATTATAGTAAAAACTGAGAGAAAAATACTAGAAAATTAGCCCCAAAATTTTTCACCACAACTCATAAATTTTAGGAGAAATTTTGTATTAAAGGAATGTCTTTAATATTTTTAGAGTGTCGACCTTGTCGCTACCACTACTGCTACCGTCATTACTACCATCGCTGACACCACTATTATCACCACTAGTACTACCACTTCCACTATTACCGTTACTACCACTATCGTTATCACTACCTCTGTCACTGTCGCCACCATTGTCACCGCCACAGCCATCACCTCTATTTTTACCACCATCACTGTCACCAACAACCCTATCACCGCCGTTACTATCGCCACCACCACTATTACAGTCGCCGTTGTCGCCACTGTCACAATTGTCGCCACCATCATCACTATCGCCACCTCTACTGCCACTATTACTCATGCTACTATCGCTAACTCCACAACCACTACTATTATTAGTAGATTCAAGTTTCAATTTTATATGACAACATTAGTGAAACCAAATAATAAAAAAAATAAAGAATCTCCTAATTTCTCTTTCAGCCAGATTTAATTTCTCTTTCTTTTTTTCCATATTTTCACCAATCCAAAGAGACCCTTGTTTTACTTAACATTTTTCGTAAAAAACTTTGACCTAATTTTTTTAAAAAAATAATCATTTTAATCTGACCTAAGATTAAGTTAAATTTAATTTTGAATTTTACCAAGGTTTTAGAACTGGACCGACTTAAGATAAAACTCAAGTTCTTGAGTTAAGTCCAGTTCTATATCAAGTTGGGTTGGGCTTTTAAATCCCGAGTCCTATCAAATTGGATACAGTTTAACATTTATGAAACCTATCTTGTATGCCAGCCTCTCCAATGTAGGTGATGCACCTTCCGTCATCAACCTCATCTCAGCTTCATGCAGGTTGCACCAACACAATGTGGGCCACCACAAATGGAAAGGGGACATCTAACAATAGGGTCCCATAAAATAGCCCACACCACCGATTGAGGTAACATTGTACAAGTAAAAAATTATTTTTCTTTTATGTCAAATGTTTTCACTACTTTGCTGTGTGTTTAGAGGGATAACACTTAGGGTATAGTATATGGTAAAACTCAACTCAACCCTAATATGCAGAGCTTGAGTATCTAAATTTAACTTCAATAATTATTCAGTTTGAATTTTTGGTGATCCATCTCAACTTGACCTAATTAAAATTATAAATATATTTTTAAAAAAAAATTGACTTACATTAAGTTTTTTAAAATAAACTTAAATAATTATTTGGGTCTATTTTAAATTTACTATATTTTAAATAATATCATATTCAATTTTGAACCGGACCCGTGACATCCCTAATAAGGTCTAATGCTTATGTAAGATACGAGTTGCAAAAAACAAGCAAGAACCGGTGCCTACAGCAACCGTGCTATTCCTCATCAAGGCCGGCTTGAGGTATTCCTCATCAGGGCCGGCTTGATACAATTAGAGGCCTAAGATAAGAGGTTTAAATTAAGTATTTTTTGTATTTTATATAAAAATAGTTGTATAACTAATTAATTATTAGTATATAATTAACACTTTTTATTCAACTTACTTTTGAGGTGTAAAATTATTTTTTAATTTTTTATATTAAATTTTGCTAATAAAATAAGGACAAAATAAAGAGTTACACCTGTAAAAAGAAGATATATAAAACTAAAACTTAGAAGGTAGAGAGATTTTTCAAAAAATATTTTTTATTTAACCAAAGGCAATAGGCAATGCTCTTCACATAGATGTCTACGTTGAATTGTCAAAGAAATAAGAGGCTACCCTTCAAAATTGTGTAACACTATTTAAAAAAATAAGATAAAAGCAAGTAAAAAAAGAAGACAAAAAAAATATGCATTGAATGAGGAATAGTCAAGGTAGTTCCCTTAATAGTATAAAAAAAAGATATAAAAATATATTAATGAAGGAGAAAATGGAAGGCCTACCACTTGATAATTTGTTTATTTATTGTTATACCTTTTTTGTGGTGGGGCCTTAGGCAATTGCCTTAGTTTTGCATAAGGTATTGAGCTTGCCCGGTCCCTCGTGAAGAATAGTTTTGCATAAGGTATTGAGCTTGCCCGGTCCCTCGTGAAGAAGTAGCTTCATCATGTATAATCCTAGACGTCAATGTAGCATTAAACTTCAGGCACTATCCCACAACCTTTCCCTTCCATGGCTTGCAGGTTCCAATTTTTCCGAACCGCCGTGAAAAACTGAAGATTTCCACCATGTCCTATCTACAATACAGAACTTTGTCGGCCAGATCTAAAGGGAGTGAAATCAAACTTCCTCAACAGTGAGCTTGTCAGGCCAAAACCTGCAAATAGCATGTACATTTAGAAAAGCCAAATACGACTATTAAAGTGGGGCGGAGGGAGGTTAGCAATCAGATATTTTTCGCTAACACTTGAAGACTTTTTTCCACATAGCAAATTTGATTCTGCTAGTATTTCCTTGTTCCAACCTTTAAAGGCGGGTCCTTCTGTTGTTCAATTTACTCCAAAGAGAACAATACTCCAACGCAGTGTTTGAAAAGGCAATTATGGGGGACTGCCCAAATTGCATCTCAGTGAGCCATGTTAAAAAAAACCGCAAAGTCAAATGAGAGACACATATATTATTTTTTCTGAAAATGTTAATATAGGCTTAGGGGTGTTAACAAGCCGAGCTGTTTCGGCTCGAGCTCGAACGGTTGAAGCTCGGCTCAAGCTCGAACTATTGAAGCTCGACTCGAGCTCGGCTCGAAGCTCGAATAAACTTAAACTTTTTAGCTCGAGCTCGGCTCAATTTAGAAATCCAAAGCTTAGCTCGAGCTCGAGCTCGAGCATGAATAAGTAAATCATAAGCCTTGGCTCGAAGTGGGCTCGAACTAAAAAAATAAAAATAATATATATATAAATATAAAGTATATGAAGTATCACATACACTAATATATTTTTAGTATTAAATATTAATTAATATACTTCAACAAGTATTACGATTACACCGTGAATATTTGATTATAGTCACTATGAAAGAAGAAAACTATGACAAATAAGTTTTAGTTACATATGCTAAAAAAATGCAGTATTATTATTTTTCTCTCTTTATGTACATATAATTACTAAAAAAAGTAAAAAATAAAAAATTATTCAGGCAAGATCGAGATCCAAATGCGCAAGAAGACATAAATTAATCTACCTTTCAAGTTATGTGTGTGAGAAGAGGCAAAAATAATATTTTCATTCAGAATACAGCTATTTATGGATACATGTATGTATTTTCTATTGGGGAATACACAGGGGATATAGGAGTGTATTTCTACAGAGAGAGGATGTAGTGACATATGGGCGGTTATGATTACAAGTAGAGGGGAGTCCAGGATTGCCATGGTGGCAATGGAGGAGGTGGCCTTAACAGCCCCCGGCAAACTCATGGTGGAGGTAGAACCATGAGTTTGGAGCGTAATAGCTGAAACCGCTCGATGGAGAGAGGTTTGGTGAGGACGTCAGCCACCTGCTGAGTGGAGGGAGTATGCTGGACATCAAGCTTGCCGGCTAAAACCTGCTCCCGAATGTAGTGATGATCAAGTTCGATGTGCTTGGTTCGGGCGTGGAACACCGGGTTGGCCGAGAGGGAGATGGCGGATTTGTTGTCACACCATAAGGTGGGGGTGGAGGGGAGGGATACTCCAAGGAAGGTGAGGACCATGCGAGCCCACGTGATCTCAGTGGCTGTGCTGGAGAGAGCCCGATACTCTGCTTCGGTGGAGGAGCAGGCCACTGTGTTTTGCCTTTTGGACTTCCAAAGAATGGGGTTGGGGCCGAGGTAGAGGCAGTAACCGGAAATGGACCGGCGATCAATGGGGTCACCCGCCCAATCGGAGTCAGAGAAGGCAGATAGAGCAAGGTTGTCTGGTTGAAGGAGGAGCCCATGAGTGAAGGTGCCTTGGACGTAGCGAAGGATTCTTTTAACGGCCATATAGTGAGAAGTGGAGGGGTTGTGCATGTGTTGGCAAACGAAGTTGACGGCATAGGCAAGGTCAGGACGGGTGGAAGTGAGGTATTGTAAGGCGCCAACAATGCTTTTGTAGTGAGAGGGGTTGGGGAAGGGTGGGTCGTGGGGATCGGGGGGAGGGCGTTTGTAGGTAGTGGGGGTCAGGGAAGCCTTACATTGGGACATAGAGGCACAGGCAAGGATATCAAGGGCATATTGGGGTTGAGAGAGGAAAAGGTCATTGGGGGTGCAGGTAACTTCAATGCCAAGGAAGTGATGGAGGTCGCCGAGGTCTTTTATGGCAAAGGTGGAGCTGAGGAGAGAAATGACTTGGTGGATGTGGGGGGGATGGTTACCGGTGATGAGGATGTCGTCGACGTATAGGACAAGGATGGTGATATGGGAGCCTTGGGTGTGAAGAAAAAGGGAGGTATCGGCATGACAAGAGATGAAGTCAAGGGAGAGAAGGTAGGTGGAAAGGCGAAGGTACCAAGCACGGGGGGCTTGTTTGAGACCATAGAGGGCTTTGCGGAGGCGACAGACATGGTTGGGCCGAGTGACATCATGGTAACCAGGGGGTTGTGCCATGTAGAGTTCTTCAGAGATGGTGCCGTGAAGGAAGGCATTAGAGACGTCGAGTTGTTGGATGGGCCAAGAGTGGGTGACAACGAGGCTTAGAACGATCCGAACCGTGTAGGGTTTGACCACGGGGCTAAAGGTCTCATTGTAGTCAAGGCCTTCTTCTTGATGAAAACCCTTGGCAACAAGGCGAGCCTTGTAGCGAGAGATAGTCCCATGGGCATCACGCTTGACTTTGTAAGTCCAGCGGCAACCAATGACATTGGAGGAGGGCGGGGGAACCACTAAGCTCCAAGTACTTTGTTTGTGGAGGGCTTTAATTTCTTCATCCATAGCGGCACACCATTCGGGAATGGAGGAAGCAATTTTGAAGGAAGTGGGTTCGGTTTGAGGTGGAGAGATAGTGAGGAGGGAGAAAGGAACACGTGGACATATGATCCCAGCTTTGCTACGAGTGATCATAGGGTGAGGGGGGAGGGGAGGGGGAGGGAGAGGGAGAGGGGAGGGGGAGGGGGAGGGGAGGGGGAGGGGGAGAGGGAAAGGGGGAGGGAGAAGGGAGGGGTGTTGGGGAGAGGAGAGGAAGGGGAGAGGAAGGGGGTTGGAGGGGGGGGGGGGGGGGGGAGAGAGGGGTGTTTGTTGGGAGGGTGGATGGGGGGTAGGGCAGGGAGTGATGGGAATAGGAAGGGGGAGTATGGTGGGGGGATTTGTGGTGGGGAGGGGGTCGTGGTAGGGGAACTCATCTTCACGAAAGCGGACGTGGCGGGAGGTGTAGACGCGATGGGAGATGGGATCGAGGCAACGGAAACCTTTGGTGTGAGGACAATAACCAAGAAAGATGCATGGGATGGCCCGAGGGGAGAGTTTATGGGAAGAGTAGGGGCGGGTCCAAGGGAAGCAGCGACAACCGAAGGCTTTGAGGTGGGAGTAGTCAGGGGGTTTGTGGAAGAGGAGTTGGTAGGGGGAGAGGTTTTGTAGGGAGGGAGAAGGTAGGCGGTTGATGAGGTAGGTGGCGGTGCAAGCAGCGTCAACCCAATAGGAGAGAGGCATGTGGGCGTGGGAGAGAAGGGTGAGGGTAGTTTCTATGATGTGTCGGTGTTTTCTTTCGGCAACACCATTTTGTTCGGGGGTATGAGGGCAAGAGGTTTGGTGGGAGATGCCATGAGAGGAGAGGTAGGAAGAGAGGTGATGGTTGAGGTATTCGCCGCCATTGTCAGTGCGGAGGGTGGTGAGGGTGTGGTGGAGGGTCCGTTCGGCCATGGCATGGAATAGGCGGAAGCATTCGGTGACATCGGATTTGAGTTTGAGGGGGTAGAGCCAAGTGTAACGGGAGAAGTCATCTACAAAGATTACATAGTAGCGAAAGCCGAGAAAGGAGGTGACCGGAGAGGGGCCCCAAACATCTGAGTGGACGAGCTCGAGAGGGCGTGAGGAGCATTTTGGGGAGGGTGAGAAGGGGAGTTTGTGCGCTTTACTAGTGAGACAACTATTACAATCTAAGGATGACATTTTTTGGATTGGAGGTGACAAAGTAGAAGCAACTAAATTAAACATAGTGGATGACGGATGTCCGAGCCGATGATGCCAAAAGCGGGAGGAGGCACAAGCGAGGAGGGCGGTGGAGGACGCGGTAAAGACGGAGGACACTGGATAGACACCATGTCGGCACGGTCCTCGAAAGAGTGTGCGCCAAGAGCTAGTGTCCTGGATTGTAACATGAGAGGCATCAAAGGTTAGTGAACAATTATTATCAAGAGCAAGTTTATGAACGGAAAGGAGGTTATGAGAGATAGATGGAGTATGTAAGACATTGCGAAGAGAAAGGGTAGAGGGGCCAAGATGGAGGGTAGTGTGACCCATGGATGAGACACGTAAAGCCGCCCCGTTCCCAACGTTGACGTGGTTGGACGTCGAGTGAGGCACATGGAAGGAGAGGTTACCGCGATCCGCTGTCACATGGTCAGAGGCACCACTATCAAGGAGCCACTCTGTGGGACTTGCCGAGGAGGAGGTGCCGGCGGAGAGGGCCAGAGCACCGGAGGTCGAGCCCCCGGGGCCGGAGTAGTGCTCCCAACACGTTTTGGCGGAGTGGTTGGTCCCACCGCAAATCTGACAAGGGGGGCGGGGACCGCGGCTGCGAGGACCGGAGCGCCAACGGCCACGAGTAGAGCCACCACGTGGGCCGGGTGCCCCACGGCCAGCAGGGGTAGGGAGAAGGCCCCGGGTAGCCCCTCCCCCATATGGGGCAGCAAGTGCAAGGGCCGGGCCCCCGGCAAGGGAGGCAGGGGCGTGGCCGCTGAGGGGAGGCATCCCATAGGGGCCAGGAGCGGTGGGGGGAGAGGCCGGAGGTAGGGGCCCATAGTTAGCCGGAAGAGAGGGACGCCATGAGTGGAGGGCAGAGAAGGCCGTCGCCGGGGGTAGCCCTATGGTGGGGGTGGTAGAGGCACGAGAGAGAGTGGCCTCTTCGGCGAGGAGAAGAGTCCAAAGCTCCGGGAGGGGAATGGTAGCACCGCGAGCATGGAGGGCGGTAGAGAAGACGAAGTACGCACCGGAGAGACCGTTTAGTGTCTTGTGAAAGAGGTCAAGGTCTGAGATGGGAGCCCCAACGGCGGCGAGTTGATCCTCGTAGGCTTTAAGGCCATCAAGATATGCGGTCATAGTACCATCACCTTGGACATGGGCGGCAAGACGTTCTTTTATATTGAGGATGTGAGCCGGGGAGGTAGAGAGGAAGCGATCTTCGGCTGCGGTCCAGAGGGCAGCGGCGGACGTAAGGCCTATGAAATAGCCAAGCAAAGAAGGGGAGATGGTGGCACGAACTACTGTGAGAAGTACCCTATCAATGCAACGCCATTGGGCGGCGGTAGGGCGGGCAGTGAGGTCACCGATGGCTGGGCACGGGGTGGAGCCATCAAGGAATCCCATGACACCATAGCCTTCAAGGAGATCGCGGACTTGAATCCGCCAAATGAGGAAGGTGTTGGAGTCGCAGCGGACGGTGACAAGTTGAGGGAGATGAGAGCTAAGAAATCGAACCATCGCTGGCACGGGAGCGAAAAGATCATCTATTGTGGTGGAGTGGGGTGGGGAGGTCGGGGGGCTAGGGGCTAAACCAGACGCGGTCATAGAGTGGCCAGGCGACTCCATAAGTGGGGACTAGTAGAGGCTGTGTGTAGGGGGGAAGAGTAAAAAGGGACAAGGGTTGGCGGCTGGGAAAGATGGGGTCTTTCTGGAAGGCGGGTTGTGGAGGCGCCGGTGGGGCTGGACGGGGCGGAGGGGGTGGCGCCGGGGCGGGGCAGACGAGGCGGCGCTGGGGTGGGGTGTAGCAGATCGGGATGCAGCGGCAGCGGGTTAAGTCTGGACGGGGCTGAGCAGATCTGGACGAGGCGGCGGAGGAGGCGGGGAAAGGTGGAGCCTTTCTGGAAGGAGAGCTGTGGAGGCGTCGGTGGGACTGGACGGGGCGGATGAGGCGGCACCGGGGCGGAGCAGATCTGTACGAAGCAGCAGATCTGGTCGCAGCGGCGTGGGGTCGAAGTAGATTTGGACAGGGAGGAGGAGATCTAGACGCGGCGGCGCTGGGTCGAGGTGGTTCTGGGCGATAGTAGAGCTGGACGGAGTGGGATCCGGGCGGGAGGCGCCTGATCGGAGCAGAGGTGGGCGGAGCGGCACCAGAGCGGAGCGGAGCGGGATCGGGCAGATCTGGAGGAGGCAATGCCTGATCGGGACGGTGGGCGCCGGTGACGAAGTAGGGCAGGGTGGCGCCGGAGATGAACGGGGCAGGAGGCCGGCGGGCAGAGGGAGGGGAAGGTTCCAGCGGGAAGGGAGACCAAACAGTGAGGGAGAGGCCGGTGACGAGGAAGAGCACGGGACCGGGGAAGGGGGAAAGGGGTTGGCCGGCGAGTGGGACGGCCAAGATACAAGCGTCGGTCTTTGAGGGAGGGCGCCGGAGAGTTCGCCGAACGGGAGAGTTTGCCGGTGAACGGGAAACGGGAAACGGAGAGGAATTAAGCCGTTAGGCAGAGGGCTTTGATACCATGAGAAGAGGCAAAGATAATATTTTCATTCAGAATACAGCTATTTATGGATACATGTATGTATTTTCCATTGGGGAATACACAGGGGATACATGAGTATATTTCTATAGAGAGAGGATGTAGTGACATATGGGCGGTTATGATTACTAGTAGAGGGGAGTCCAGGATTGTCATGGTGGCAATGGAGGAGGTGGCCTTAACAGTGTGTTCTTATATCGTAATATGATGATGTATGACATCTATACTCACATAGTCGTGAGTGAGCCTTGACTCATATAAACGGGTTTTATATATCAATACGATATATAGTATTAGTATATAAATATGTGATTATATGTCGTTTTATATATTCTATTCGTCTTAGATTAATAACTCAATTAAATTTTTCAAAATGAACTAATCAAATAGAGCTATTAATCTAAGAATGGAGGGAGTATGTTATAAATATGTATTTAAATTAACAATTATGTTTATATAAAATATGCATATATATACATTATTTATATATAATTTTAAAATTATATTCGAGCTCGAGCTCGAGTCAAGTAGCATCGAGTTCGAGTTTCATTCGAGCCGAGTCGAACAGGGGTCAGCTCAAACTCGACTTGAACTTATTCGAGTTCGAATCGAGTTCGAGTCGAGCCTGATTCGAGTCGAGTTTAACTCGAGCCAAGCCTAACCGAGCCGAGTTTGCTCACGAGCTAGCTCGGCTCATTTACAGCCCTATATAGGCTTCAAGTTTTCTCTTTTTTGCCATCAAAATTTCACTCCGTATGCTGATTCTTTATTATATATTCTCTTTGTCCCTTGTTAAGTGTCCTATATAAGTTTTTAAAATGAAATAATTCTAGTGCATTTTAAAAAAATTAAATAGAACACTAAGACAAAGACTCTATATTGCTGCTTACAGACATTGCTTATCTACAAATATACTAAAGAAGTAACACTCCCTCTGTCCCATATTAATAACTCCATTTAAAAAAAAAAAGTTTGTTCTTTATTAATAGATCTATTTGTCTCAGTTTAAGTGGCTAGCTACTTTCAAAAATATCTCATAAGCTATTTTTCACTTTCTTAGCTGTGAGCCTCACCAATTAAAAAAATTCACTATCTTTCCAAATGGAGCTATTAATATGCGGCGGAGGGAGTAACTTCTTATTCTATTATATTATTACACCCCATTCTCCTCTCTCCTTCACCACTTTGGGGTCATTCGACAACCGCTTCAACCAAAAAGTAGAAACGTCAGCAATCCATAGAAGAAACAGACTCAAATCTTTGAGTTAGAACTAAAAATAAATAAATAAATAAAAACATGACTAAGCAGAATGACTTGCATTGTAATGCTAATCTTCTCTTTTGTGCTTAAATGACACTATTGCCCATAGATTGCTAACAGTCAATCAAAATGGACATCAATAACCAATACTCTAGTGAGAGAACTAAAACAACACTTATCATGGCCATATCATTTTTTTTTCTGTTAGGTGCCATGTCAATTTCTTATGAACTGTTCCTTGAAAAGCATTCATATTGAAAGGACAAAAAGAAGTAAAGAAAAAAGGCCCTATCTTAAGAGTGGGTTTTTTTTTTAATAAATAAATAGAACATGGAGAACCTAGAGGCAAAAGTAGAAAGCTTCTTCTGACTAAATCAGCAAGAACTTCACAAGTAATAAGACCGTAAATTTGAATTACTCTCAGCAGAAAAGAATACATACTATGAACTCCAGTCGGTAGGCAGACAGTTGGCTCAAGTACAAGTTTTATTTACATTTACATTGAAATTGCTGCCAATATCTTCCATCTTCGTCCAATATAAACTTATCCCAGTCGAGTTCTGTTTATACACTCACCCAAGAAGCTATAAAACATACATCTATCACTCTTTTTGTGGTTAGCACAACTATCAAACTGTTCAAAAACTGAAGCTTAGCTTAAAATAACTGGAGAACTGATTTCAGCTACAAAGCAATCTGTGACGAGGTCAAAATATCAATTTGACTGCTAGCAGCTGGTTTTATCAGGCCCCTTTCTTGGAACCTTTTTCTAATTTGAACTGCATCTATCCATTTTCCCGCTGCAGCATACATATTTGAAAGTGAAACGTAATAGCCCACATTTTCTGGTTCTAAACTAAATAATTTTTCAGCCACATTCTTCCCCATCTCAACATCACCATGATCTTTGCAAGCACTTAGCAAAGCCCCCAAAACTCCCGATGCAGGTCGGATTGGTATTTGCTTGATAAATTTGTATGCCTCCCCAAGCCTTCCTGCTCGACCAAGCAAATCTACCATACACACATGATGCTCTGTGCTTGGCTCCATGCCAAAATCTTCCGCCATTCGTTTATAATACTTACAACCGTCATCGACTAGGCCAGAATGGCTACATGCAGATAAAAGAGCAATGAAGGTGCTCTTAGTTACGGCAATTTCCGATTTGCACATCTCCTCAAACAATTCAATTGATTTCTCACCATACCCATGAAATCCATAGGCTGAAATCATTGAATTCCAAGACGCAACAGATTTGTCAGCAAATTTGCTGAATATGAGAGTGGCCGTTTCCAATCTTCCACACTTACTGTACAAATCTACCAGGGCTGATAATATGTAAATATTGTTGTGAATACCAAATCGTATAACATAAGCATGGATTTCTTTTCCATGTTTTAGGGCACCTATCTGTGTACAGGCAGAAAGAATACTAGCATAAGTCATCTCATTTGGCTGAACTTCAAGGAACCGGAAGAGTTCTAAGGCTCTATTGCTCTTTTTGTTCTGGGCAAACCCAGATATCATACAATTCCATGAGCATAAGTTCTTTTCAAAACTAGTAAAAAAGAGTTGCTCTGCGCTTTCTACATCCCTACATCGGCAATACGCAGTTATTAGTGAATTCCTCACCTTAAGTTCATTATCTGTCAGTATTTTGTGAGCACAAGCATGGACAAGTTTCACATACAATTCCAACTTCAGACTCCCAGAGGCCGACAAAACACTTATAAGAGTGATAGAGTCTGGACATATGTCTGAACCACCACGCATAAGATTAAAAACCTCAAGTGCTTTACAGTAATAACCGTTTTGTGCACAGCCCACAATCATGCTGTTCCATGAAACTAAATCTGCCAAAAGTGAGACGCTCTCCAACAAAGACAGAGAAGTTTCTAACTCTCCACAATTTATATACGCATATATTAATGCATTAATAACCGACAGATTCTCCAAATAATCCGACTTGATTACCCAGCAATGAAGCAGTTTTGTAAATTGAATTGCATCACTGGAGTAGCAAGAAGGAAGAATAGCTAAAGGGGTAGATAGACTGCACTGAGGGCCTTGTCGAAGCAATTCACAGAACAACAACTTTGCTTCGTATGATCTCCCATGAAGTGAGTAACCATTGATCATTGTATTCCATGAGACCAAATCTTTATCATCTAAAGTCTGAAACAGACGTCGTGCAGCTCTCAAACACCCACACTTGGCATACATGTCCAATAGACTATTTCTTAATGATCTAGGAGCTACCAAAGCTCTGCGGACAGAAAAACCATGTATAGCTCTTCCTTGACTCAACAAGCGAAATACTCCACAAAGTGGAAGTAAGGAAACTAAAGTAGCAGAATCTAGATGAACGTCATCAGCCAACTGCATTGCCTGTAGAAGATCAAAAGCATCCGCAACTTGTCCAGCTTCCGCCAACCCATCAATCATTGAATTCCACGAGATCACATCCTTAAATGCTAGTTCCCTAAAGACTTTTACTGCTGACTCAACAATGTTACATTTTGAGTAGAATGATACAAGGGAATTGGCAATAGAAACACTAGATGATTCAGTGTAACCCAGTTTGATTCCGTAACCATGCACAGACTCACCAAAGTCGAGTGCCCGCAGAGAAGAGCAGGCTGCAATAGTACAAGAGATAGTAACATCGTCGGGTTGGGCATTCGAAAAGCTCATTTTCCTAAAATAGGACAGTGAATGCTCCGGAAAACCATTATGAAGAAACCCAGTTATTATTGAATTCCAAGAAATCACATCTTTGGATTCCATCATCAGAAACACAGAAACTGCAGAGCTCAACACACCACATTTGGAGTACATGTCTAATACAGCATTGGCTAAAATTGGCTCCGAACCATCCCCAAGTTTTAAGCTCATACCATGCAACATTTCACCTTGTCGCAAGTTATTCAAAAAGGAAGACGCTGTCAGAACAATTACCAGCGTGGTGGAGTCAAATTCCCCGAGTTGGATCATCATCCTCCTAAACATTGTCACTGCCATTTGAAAACATTGATGATAAACACAAGCGCTGATCATCGCATTCCAACAAATCACGTCTTTAATGGCGATATCATTGAAAAGAGACCACGAAAATCCCAAGCGACCAGCTCTGGCGTACAAAGTGAGGAAAGAAGTCGACACGGAAACATCCGAAAGGGCACCCATTTTGGTTGCCAGAGAGTGAAGTGACGTGATATTGGCAGCAATTCCAGGTACAGAACAGCAGCATAGCAAGTGCCTTAGTGCGCGGCGCAGTAAGGAGTTCGACACACATTCACCTCTTTCAAACATATCGTCAGATACTTTGCCTGCGGCCAAAGCACAAGTTTGAGTCGCATGGAGTCGGGAATATGGCTCCAAGGGAGCACGTTTGCTGATGGGGGTATATAGAATCCGTCGAGGCTCCGGCGACCCGAGGATCTTCGTTCTCAGCATTCGAATCAGAGACCACTATCCTCCCCAAAAAGGGAGGACAATGGGGACCAGGAGTGCACAGAAAGGAAGGGATGATGAAGGGATACAGCAGGAAGAAAGAAGGCGAGGTTGAGATCAAATGAGTAAGAGGAAGCATGGCGATGGAAGGGTTGGAGATAGCAAGTGCATGAAGAAGATGTCTGGAGGCTGGAGCTGCTGCACTTCGAGGAAGAGCATACAGCACTCAAAAGATGCCCCTCCTACGCTGGCAGGACTAATTTTCGGCACCGATAGAAGCCTTAACAGCTACCGGCTACCGCAAGCAGCACCAGTGGCTTTTCTAGCTCTGCCAGGCCATGTACCGGCCTTTCCCAGCCCTTAGCGGCCAAGGCCAGGGCTTTCCATAGGGTTGGGATTCCCTGTTACGGCTAAGGCTTTCTTAAATACGGTTGGAAACAGGTAGGGTTTGGGGCAAGTAAGACTTACCCGCTTCTTAAAATTTTATATATTTTTTATTTATTATTTATATTTTAAGTATTATTTATAATTTATTGAATAAATAAATAGGTAATAGGTAATCGACTTATTGAATAATGAATAAAAAAATAAAAAATAAAACAAATAAATAAATTATTATAAAGAATATATAATTTCTTAAAATTATATTGAGTGTATATTTATATAAACCTATGCTAATAATAAATTAACTTCACATATATAATGGTCCAAATTACTTAGCATTGCTCAAATATGCCAAAGCTAACTGATTATGAATTTTGTCTAGTAAAAACACAATAACTAATAATGGGTCAATTTAGGTCTATAATAAAGGAATTATAACATAAATAAAATAATTATAAAAAAATTTAAAACCCAAAACATTAGGTCAAATTCTACAGCCCATAAGGAATAAGAATGAATATTTGCTAGAAAATACTTACATAAACTTGATCACAAGAATATATTTTCCTAAGATGGGTGGCATGGACCAAATAAGAAGAGAGAGGCTAAATGGGCTATATGAGTTGATTGCATAATGGATTTGGGCAATGGGTATGCTATATATATGACCTTAGGTAACGGGTATAAACAAGGGGTTACCCATACCCTACTCACTTAAAATAAATTGATAAAATTACTCACATATTTTATTTATTTATAAATTACCTACCCATAAATTTTAAATTGTGCAATCAAATAAGCAGGTAAATGGTACCCATTGATAGCCCTATTCCCAGCTTTGATGGTTGTGGCAAATGTTTTCCCAGCCCTGACCAGCCCCATGGCCAACCCCAATGGCCACATTCAATAGTTGCGATTGCAACTTGCGAGTAGTGTGCAGGCCACCGGAGTGCTTGTTGGTAAGTAGAAAAGAGTAAAAAAATAGGTGGCCGGTGGAGTTGCACTTACAGTGGAGAAGGAGGAAAAGGACGAGAAAGAAAGACATGGATTTTAGGTTAGCCGGAAGTAAAATAGTACAGTATTACAAAGGGTTGAATAATAAAAAAAAATGTCAAGTTTTTGGTCTTTTTGGGGATTACAAAGTATAAATTGGGCGTAGGGGATGGAATCGATGCATTCGTTTTAAAATGGTATGCTGAGTTTGTGGCAGTCAGATCATCACATGGGCCCTTACATAAGCTTACGTAAACTTCATAACTGCATTCATTTTAAAAGGGTACGCTGAGTTTCTTTATCATCACAAATATTGTAGCATAACTCCTATTTTTTATAGGCATCCATTTTTTAACTTGCGTAAGCTTCTTAACTAGAATAATAGGAGGTGAAGAGGTGGGAATAGAGGATGCAGAATGGTAGTAGAGGACGAACGAGAGGAAGAAATACACCTATATTGTGCTAGTTTTTTCCTCACATATACGAGTCATATGTATAATTTTTGTCAAGGAGGTTCGAGGAAAAAGTTGCAATTCAGATTGAAGACATGCTTCAAAGACATTGATTAGAGCGTGCTTTGGCCATCCTTGGACACGGTTCACCAATCCCTTGAACTCAAGCTAGGTAGCATCTCGGTGCTAAGTAAGGAACTAGTCGACCCAACACATAGCATGACCCTCTGTATGAAAAGAGGCCAATTTGCACTACTTGTGAGCCGTGGTACAACATAAATGAAAGAAATGCTTAGCCTGAGAGACCCATTTATCTGGGTCGTCGTCTTTGAAGACCGAAAAAGTGACGCAAATCTAGCAAGCCACGACCACAACCACGAGGACAACCTGTGCACTCATAGTAGTCTATCTCTTGAATAAAAGCATCAGCGTCGTCATGTTGGTCTTCAAGAGAGGTGTAGCCCAGAAGATAAGGGGCTAGACAACATTATAGGAGCCACGAGCATGCAAAACATTGTGTGGCAACTAATCCGGCTGTGCTAGGTGAGGTGTGGGTGGGGCCATCCTGTCAAACCGATTGTGTGGGTGTTGGGATATGGGGAAAGGAACAATTCCAACCGGCCCAAAGAAATGGTCTTCACTTGGTCGGTCACTAAAAAGAAAGCCACCTCCTTGGCCGATGTGAGCCTTCACGAAGCAGAGGGGAGGGGGCGGTTGTTGAGAAGCCTTAGGCTCCAACCACACCAACTGGTAGGCATTGATTTGCAGAGGAGCAGCCAAGGACGACGGTGGAACAAAGACTAGTTGTGACTAGGTAGAGATCTGGTCAGTAAAGAAGGCGAGGATGACAACAGATGAACAGGACAGTGCCCCTAAGGCGGCTGGTTGACCAAGGACGACAGTGGCAGTATGATCTATAGATGGGAGGGTGGGCTAGGGAGAGGACGATGTTGACTCCATAGAAGGAAGCGGAAAGGGGCATGCGCCAAAGAGGCTCAGGATAGAAGTAGCGATGGACTGATCCAGGTTTTCTTGGCCGCCAGCAGAGACGTGGAATTGACTGGTGGCAGTGGGGACATGGCCAGTGATGGTTGTTTAGCCATAGCAAAGGCGGGTTTTCCACCGAGGATGAAGTGGCCACTGGAAGAACAGTAGGCACTAGTGAGGATGATCCCAACCAAGGCGAGGGTGTTCAAGGAATGCATGATCTTGGTTAAATTGCAGTCATTCTTGTCAAAATAGTGGCCAAACTTATTGTTGCTTTGAACAAGTCGACAAGACATCTCTGCTTGCATGGCGTCTTCAACTCGGTAATCTCCAAAACTGTGGCTTGTATTCAAGTTTACAAGTGTTGTGCACGGGCGTGAAGGCAAGCAAGAGAGGACTCCGAGATGGGCACATCACGGAGGGCCAAGGACGAATACCAATAATGTAGACCTATGTCTACACAAGACAGATTAGAGAGAGATAAAAGAAAATAATTAAAAGACAAATTAAACTAGTATAATTTCTGAATCTGAATTTCTGAATGGCTAATCTTCTCTTAATTGTATAATATATAGAGAAAATCTAAACTAATCCTAATAAATCTAGGAGACAATCATTAATTCAATTTAACTAAAGAAGGAGTCTAACTTTTCGGAAGTAGAATATGAATCTAATCTAACCTAAAATAGGGATCTATTCTAACCTAATCTAATCTAATTTAGGGTCACACAATAGTATATATCTATCATGGCTAACAACAAATTAAATACTCCCTTCATCTCATATTAAGTAATCTATTTGGTTTTTTTTAAATGAACTAAAAATTCTTTGAGCCCCACTTTTATGTACAAATATAGTTTTACAAGTTTTAAAGCAATTATGGTGTCCCATAAGATATGAATGGAGTTTATAATTTCTAACTAGTAACTAGAGAAACTATAAAGGGAAAAAGGCATATTGCTTTGGTATTTGTAGAGGTAGAGTTGATTGTGGGTCTTCTGAGTTGTGGTGAGAGAAGGTGAGACCTCTTCAGATAATTTCCTTCACGATCACAATAGGAAGCCCAACTACTAATTTTATTGTGTTTTGTTCGTACTTAGAAAGCTCTAAAAAGAAGACTTTGTATTAAGGGAAGGTTCTCTTTTCTTCTAACATACTTAATTAGATGAGACTTCTAACTAAACTTAGAATTTACAAATTAGGACAAGAGTTAGATACATTTGTGTAATTACTTGAGAGTTGGAGTCTCTTACCAATTGCCTATTTGGATACTTAGATATTATGTTTTCTTATGAAATTTCACAAGTTTAAAATCAATTAAGACTTTGAACTCCAATTTCTTATGAAACTAGAGGGTTAACATAGTATACAAATAAGGTTTCACAAGTTCTAAACCAGTTAAGACTATTAAATCCATATTTTTAAATGTGGTTCAAGGCTATACGTATTGGATAAATAATTGAAAAATATTACTCCTCTTGAGTTCTAAATTAATTAAAAGTTTCTTTAAAAGGGCCCCTCACCTAGCCAGCCTCTCTAGCCTTCATCCACCTATGTTGTCCTATTATTTAGTCCCTGCCCTAGTTTGTCCTTCATCCATCTGTTGCTACAACTTGGTTCAGCCTGTCCCACCCCTGGTTCACCCTATTGTTCTTTCCACCTTACCTTCAGACGTGGTAGGATAACTAAAAGAAAAAGAAAATGTTTTCCTAACCATGCTCCATAACCACAATAAGACTCTGATCATAATAGATAGAGGTGTTAGCATGGTGTACATAGAGGCATGGACAACCCTAGTTGTGTACCATGCTGCATATATGTGTAAAAGATGCAAGGATCCTTATGTACCATGATCATGGCATTCTGTCATAGGGCACAGTCAAGTTAGACACATTCTTAAGAAATGCTTGCACATCGTTTTGTGATAGTTTATGTGAAGGTTCGAATCATATAAAAATAACATGCGCGAGTAATTATGGTATGCATGTTGTGGATAGTGCACAGAAATGTTAACTACAACGGGGAACAAATGTGCCAAGAGAAAACCCCAGATTTAAAGTGGTATAGCAATTTGTAACTTCTATCCATCACTCAAATCCACTATTTTTAGAAGAATTATATATGAAATCATCTAAACTCTTGAAGTACAAAGCTTTTATACCATTGCCAAACATCCATCAACCAATTTAGGTTTCCGCAGAAACACTTTTATAGTCATATGGACGTACACAACATTACAAACTTATTTGGAGAATGAAATTTTGGAACAACCAATTAGAAAGAGTCCAGTTCGGGTAGAAATCGCAGCTAGTCATCAGGTGATTGATCTCTCTAGTGGACTCACTGTGACTCCTCCCATCACAACCATGTATTGAAAACGAATCCTACGCTAAGTTAAACTGCCTACTACACTCACAGGAAGCTTTGAAACCATTGATTAATGGGCCCACATTTTCTATAGACAATTGTGATTCAAAGCCTTTTTTCCCGTGGGTTTTCTTGTGGTTGAAGGCCCGTACGTTTACCATTTTTCCACTGAAAAGCTATCCGAACAAAGAACGGTCCAGGCAGCTTCACCTATAAAGTTAGCACTTGTGTATAATACTCTCATGGTCTTATATTAATAGCTATATTTAAAAAACCAGATATTTTTATTTTAAGGTGAAACCTACACTAAGAAAAAGGCAAATAAGCTTACGATACTAGTTTTTTAAGCACCTAAATACTTAATTTGAACAAAGAATGAGTATATATGCACCATAATAATCCTCTCAATAGCCCAATAACTGTATAAATTCCCACATAAATTAATAACCACCGCAAGAAAAAAGACTATTAAGTGTCGCTAATAGTCAAAAAATGTTCTTAATTACTATTAGCGATACTTATGTCGATAAAACTCCAGTTACTAATACTAATTATTGACATTAATATAAATTTTTTTGGGACACTTTATAACAAGTCGCAAATAGTAAATTATTAGTGATGCTAATTTGCATGTGTTGCTAATATTAAATTATTATGAAAAAATTAAAAAAATATAAGTGACGCTTTTAAAAGCATTGCTAATAAAAAATAAATATAAAAAATATTATTAGTGATGCTTTGAAAAGTGTCTCTAAGAAAATAAAAAAATCTAAAAGGTTATTAGCGACGCTTTTAATTTCAGGGAGGGGAGCCGAAGCCCTCCTCTTCCAACTAGGGGGGGGGGGGGGAGGGGCGAGAAGAAGAAGAAGGGGGAGGGGCTCCAGTTGAAGCCAGGGGCAGGGGAGGAGAAGAAGAGGGGGGTGGGCAGCATCGGATTGGGGGGGTCCGGCTGGAGTTGGCGGCGGCCTAGGGGTGGGTGGAGGCAACCGGAACTAGGGGCAGCGGCCTCTGGGATGAGGGCAAGGGGGAAATGTGGTATTTATCTTGCACGGGCCGAACTTTAGCCCACGTGGGCGTAATTTTTACGGTTAGATCATGTTTATTATATTTGTAAAGTTTTTTAAAAATTTTAAATTTTAATATTTATTTATTATATATTAAATAATAATATATAAAATAAAATAAAATAATAAAACTATTAGCGACGCTTTTGAAAATGCATTGCTAATAGTCTTAATTTTTTTAAAAAAATTTACTTTATTTTATTTGCAACGTATTTTTTTATGTGTCGCTAATAGTACAACCATTAAGAACGTTTTGATAAAAACGTCACTATTATTAATACTGTTCGCAAATATGAATTTTTTATTTTTTATGAAAAAATTATAACTATTAGCGACACTTTTTTAAAAAGTGTTGCTAATAGATAAAATTTATAATATTTTTATATGTCATAAATAATAATTTTTAGTGACGTTTTGTATTATGTTGCTAATAAAAGCATTGCTAATAGTTCGTTTTATTGTAGTACCATAAGCATAAACATTTTTATTTAAAAAATAATCTTTTGTTGTTTTATTTATTAAATTAGCTTAATTTCTACTCACTAAATATGGCTAGTATTGGTAACCTGTTATACAATAAGTACTAGAAGCTTAAGTAGCTGGAACATGGTAATCCATTCAATATAAAGAAGGCATTCTACTAGCTAATGAATTACGCCTACATCTTTGTTGGATTACATTTAACTCGCTCCTATTATGTTGGGTTTGTAACTTGGATAATTTTAAGAAAATTTATTTTCCTACTATCGAGATCCATTTTTTGATGTCTTCAAGATTTCTATGAGATAATCTCTTTGTTTTTTTTAAGTTGCTCAAGATTAATATTGAGACAGTGATGCAAACCTTAATGATTATATTAAAGTATTTTTTAATTGGCTCTTTCGATGACATGAATTTGAAATTTTGGCAAAAACTTAAGGGCATTTTTATGTCTTGTGAGACTTAAAAACTCTTTTGACAAAAAATTTGGCCTGAATAGTTATTTCCTTCAAAGATCAATAAAAATAAAAAGAGAAAATTTCTTGTCTAACCATCTCCTTGTAGGAAGAGTTTTTCCTACTATCTTCTGATAGTGATCCGAGCATAAGCTCTACACAGGAGCAATACATCCACGAGATTGACTACATACACATTAGTGTATGTTAGCCTCAATATCATTGATGTTAACATACTCTAGTATGTGCGTTGTTAATCTTAAATAACAACGGCTCTCATGTGAAGCTTACATGTGACTCATTGTTAGAAGTGAGTTGGAAAAATTTTTCCCTCCTTGTAATAATGGGAAGTATTTTCATGCTCTATAGTCACATGAGCCTAGCATAAGCTATATATAGGAGCCCTTGATATTTAAGATTAATAATACATATTTTAGTGCATGTTAGCATCAATAGTAATGACACTAACATGTACTAGTGTCTTTGTCGTCGATCTCATGAACGAAGGGCTCTTATGTGTTTTAAACTCATTCCATTGTTAGCGCTGAATATAATACTTTTGTAATGATAGTTTCAGTTATGCTCTAAAATAATCCCACATGGTAAAACCCAACTTGACTTTAATGGGTCAAATTCAAGTTTTTAAATTAAACTTAGAATAGCTATTCACGTTGAGTTCCCGTTTCAACTAATTGACCCTGAACCAATTAAAATTACAAATATATTTTTTTATTTTTTATTTATATTATATTAAAACATAACTCGACCTTTATAGGCAAAATTGAGATTTTAAATTCAACTTAAATATCTATTAAAGCTGAATTTAAATTTATTATTTTAAAATAATATTAAATATAAATTTTGCGAAACCCGACCCAATCACTTCCCTAAATGGCTAGCTAATGGGCCCTCCCAACAACAAAGTTGGTCTAAAGCCATAATTGATTGAAATGCATTGAACTTACGGCCCCACAGTCTACAGACATCATCACAACCTTCAGCCTCTTATTTCATTCAAGCCGCCATAGGTGCGAAAAAAAAACAATCAGACAACCAGGTACACCTTAGTTTCTCCTATCTTCTACAGGCTTTCGTAAAAAAGATAAGGTCAAAGGGGCCTGATCGTCGTGTGCTCCTGGACCTGTCTTCTCCGGCCGGAAAAGTTATACTCAACACGTCTAATCATTGCACGACGAACAATCTGGGGAGCAGAAGAATACACTTCCTTTTGTATCTAGTTCCTTTTTTTTGGCACATTGTTGTGCCTAGTTCTTGGTCAGCTAATTTAGTAGACAAACCTTTAGATTTCCCTATCCAGAATAAAAAATAAGAAATGAAAAACGTCTCTTCTCCACGAGGACAATACGTATCAACCTTGTGTCAGGCCTAACAATCTTCTTGTCCGTTGGTTCTATGAATAAGTCCCTCTCCCAGTTACCAAACTTGCAGTTTGCAGAATGGTTGAGATGGGCAAAGAAGGCACCAAATCCCAATTCCCACGTTCTGATCTTCCCCATGCCTGCCCAAGGCCACATCAACCCCATGCTCCAGTTTGCCAAGCGACTAGCTTCGAGAGGAATCCCAGACTCTCTCGTCACTGCGGTGTTCGTCACCAAATCCATGGATGCCCACATGGGCTCCATCAAGGTGGAAACAATATCTGATGGCTTCGATGATGGCTACGAAACAGCAGGAAGCAACGACAATTACCTCGAGACGGTCAAAGCTGTTGGGTCGCAGAACATGTTCGATCTCATTCAGAGGCTTAGTGCCTCAGACTGCCCAGTCAGATGCCTTGTGTATGACTCGCTCATCCCATTGGGTCTGGATGTGGCCAGAAGGTGTGGGCTGCTCGCTGCTTCGTTCTTCACTCAATCCTGTGCAGTTGATATGATCTACTACAGTGTGCACAAGGGGAGACTGGAAGCTCCCCCTCGAGGAGCTGAGAGCATTACCAGGATTGCCTAAGCTTGACTTGTCTGACTTGCCGTCTTTCGTGTTACACCCTGACCAGATGCCTGGGATTCTGGAGTTCCTAATGACCCAGTTCAGCAACTTGGATGAGGCTGATTTGGTTATCTGCAACACTTTTCATGAGTTGGAGCCCGAGGTGATGATCTCTTTCTCTTTCCTGTCTGAGACACAAACAGAAGAAAATACAAGAATTTATTTTGATGTAAAAATGTCGTTGAAAACTCTATGGTAGATATTGAGTGATAGAAAAAAAGACGCGTCTAGCTTCACCCGGCTCCATGACCAGAGCCCCATGACTAGTTCACATTCATAAGGCTCTGAACATGCTCTTTATTAGTTATTATCCTCTTATAGATCATGTTTGGAGCCATATGTAGGTTGGCCAAAAAAATTGGTTCTGAAAATTTTATTTTACAACATTTTAGAATTAAAGTTAAGGCTGCCCCTGTAGCTTAAGCTGTCAGAAACACTTGTCTCCTAGAATCTGAAGCTCTTACTTTGGCTCCACTAGCTTAAGCAGTTAGGAAACAGATAATGAACGCGTTTAATTCATATTTCTAACTAGTTTTTGCAGTGAGCCAAATTCACGGCTTACTGTGCTTTAACCCTCTCCCGCACGTTTAAGTTGCCATTTTTTATCTTTTAATCTCAAAAGCTTTTCTATTAATCTCTAAAGCTTTACACTTGCAGGAATTGAGTTTGATGAGGAGCTACTGGAAAGTTAAAGCTGTTGGGCCAACAGTGCCATCCATGTACCTCGACAAGCGCATCGAAGCTGATACTGACTATGGTCTGAGCCTGTGGAAGAAAGAGGATGCAGTCTGCAAGCAATGGCTTCAGAACAAGGAAGCAAGAACAAGGAAGCAGGACCAGTAATCTATGTCTCCTTCGGAAGCCTAGCCAAGTCGAGTGCCGAGCAGATGGAAAAGATAGCCTGGGCTCTTAAAGAAAGTCACTATCACTTCTTGTGGGTGGTCAGAGCTGCGGAAGAGAGCAAGCAAACTCCCAGACGGCTTTGTAGAGGAGGTCACGTTAGGGAAAGGGCTGATGGTGAAGTGGGCGCCACAGCTTGAGGTGCTGGCCCACGAGGCCATTGGCTGCTTTGTTACAAAATGTGGCTGGAACTCGATCTTGGAGGGGATCAGTCTAAGGGTGCCCATGGTGGCTGTTCCTCAATGGTCTGACCAGCCCACCAATGCCAAGTACATAGAGGAGGTGTGCGGATGGGAGTAAGAGCTAGATCTGATGAAAAAAGCCTCGTAGGAAGAGAGGAGATAATGAGGTGTGTAAGGGAAATGATGCAAAGAGAAACCAGGGATAAGGTGAATGATCTCAAATGGGGGGAGTTGGCTGTGCAAGCACGCTAGAAGGCGGAAGCTCGGACAATATTTACTTATTTTTTTATCTTGTATTAATTGAAAATAATTTTTTAATATACCCTGAACTAAAAATTTTATTTAATTTTATTTTATTACCCCTTTACCTCTCCAGATTACTCACTGCGTACCTTAATTTTTTCTGCTCTATCGTTAAGATATTTTTTGTATGTTTTCATGTAATTTTTTAGGGGGAGCTTACCGTGAGATCAATTTCAGAAACAATGCCAGGGCACTTATAAAAATTTATGCACTCTTAGTGGGCATTCACTGTATGTATCTATATAATCTATCATGGGGCAGCCATCGTGAGAGCAATTCTACAAACATGACTGGGGCTCAAATAAAAAATATCTGCTTTCTTGGTGGGCACCCATCGTATGTTTCCATGTAATCCGTTGGGGGCACCCACCGTGAGATCAATTCCAGAAACAATGTCAGGGCACTAATAAAAACATCTGCACTCTTGATAGGCACCCACCGTATCTATCTATGTAATCTTTTGGGGGGGCACCCACCGTAACAGCAATTCCAGAAACAAGACCATGGCTCCAATAAAAAATATTTTCTCTCTCAGTGGGCACCCATTGTATGTTTTTATGTAATTTGTCATTAGGCACTCTCCATATGAACAATTTAAGAAACTATGTCCGGGCTTTAATCTGCCCCCTGCTTACTGGTTTTTCTTAAGCCTTTTCTTCTTCCCTGGTAGATTAATGATTTCTTCTCACTCTTCAACTATGTTCGGCCACTAATCCACAATGTTCAAAATGAATCCCCGATAATCGTAACTTCCACGGTGGTAAATGCTAAGTTGGAAAAACAGGGTTTCCAAAGTGATCAAACCCAAAACCCAAATCCACAACATCAATAACGTTCAAACCCAAAATCACACCAGGAGAAGTGATTGATGATCCAAAAGTTTGTTGCTTTCTGAAGCTTCTCTGGCATGTACTCCGGTGATGAGCCAAAACTTTATGTATATGTTCAGCTGCATTTGGGAATTTTTCCTCCCGACAACTATGTGGCCAATTAATTAGTGTTTCTTACTTCTCTATTTTTCTATCCTATTCACATCTTTCCTTGTCTATTTTCAATATTATTCACTTCCCAATCAATTTATCTAATCACAATTTCAATTCTATATTCATAATTATGACGCCAATCCTGTTCTTATTGCAATTCTGCATATTTTAAGCTTTAGACTTGATCGCAAACTTAGTCGACTAGCATGAAGATTAATGGACAAGTTACACATTTAATATTAGGAAATGTCTATATGCACCCCTAGAAAACCCTCAGTACCCTATTATAGAGACAAAATTGGGTAATTTTCAATTGCTTTTGTACCGCATATGCCCCCACGTTATTTTCCAACTCATTACCCCCAAATAAACAAACAGGAAAAGTTATAGAGTGCCATGACATATCGTTTCTCATGCATCTCCTATGTTGCTGGCAATCTTCCCTGAGTACATGCCGGAGAAGCTTCAGAAAGCAACAAACTTTTGGATCATCAATCACTTCTCTTGGTGTGATTTTGGGTTTGAACGTTATTGATGTTGTGGATTTGGGTTTTGGGTTTGATCACTTTGGAAACCCTGTTTTTCCAGCTTAGCATTTGCCACCGTGGAAGTTACAATTATCGGGGATTCATTTTGAACATTATGGATCAGTGGCCGAACATAGTTGAAGAGTGAGAAGAAATCATTAATCTACCAGGGAAGAACAAGGGCTTAAGAAAAAAACAACCAGTAAGCAGGGGGTAGATTAAAGCCCCGACATAGTTTCTTAAATTGTTCATATGGAGAGTGCCTACTGACAGATTACATAAAAACATACAATGGGTGCCCATTGAGAGAGGAAATATTTTTAATTAAATATTTTTTAAACATATAATTAAAAAACGTCTACTGCAACTTCTCCGGTGATGAGCTAGGGCGACCATGTACATAAATATAATTAATATTAAAAATATATATTATATTTATAAAGTTTTTTAGTATTTATTTATTATATATTATATATTAAAATAATAAATATTAATTAAATATAATAAAAAAACTATTAGCTGACACTTTTTTTTATTGTAGTTAACCTTATAAAACTTCATATAAATTTGTATATAAAATAGGGTACTAAAAAAATTATTAGGGTGCATATAAACTTATTTTTTAACAAAATAAAATTATTAATATAGAATACTTTTTTTTGTCAAATGAAGTTATTAATTTAAAGAGGGAGGGAGTATGACTCACTACAAATGCATAGCCAAACGACAGCCACTTCTCCAAAGAATTTGAAAATTAAATTCACGTGAATTTTAAGATTCACAAAAACAAAGATTGGGTTGCCAAACAACGCCTAAACCCATAATCATCCGGACTGAAAAAGGCAGCCTGCATGAAGGAGCCACTGCGAAAATTTATGTTTGCATCTGTGATCTGTAAACATACTAGAAAAAAAAATCTACGCGAACACCTTCTTTTGTTCAACGTCGTCGCATGATTACCTTGCTCTAATCTTCTGTGAGGAACTTGCCTTTTCGTAGCCTCACACAACACCGACATTATTTGAAGTCTCAGTTCAATCTGAATTAGGAACCCTAATAAAAAATTCTGTTTTTACGTAGTAATTCCTCCTGTGTGTGATCTTAAAGAGCCCGTCTAATTCGAAACTCCAAAGCATGCCTAAATGCAAAAAATTATTAAAGACAACTCGATCAGTGCATCAGTGCTATGTGTACTAAACCCTAATCCTAGTTGGGCAATTACTTTCCAAAGTTAGGCTCTTCCTTCTTCCTTCCAAGAGGAGCAACCCAAGATGATAAATAAGGGGCTCCTGACTACGACCCTCACACGTACTTGACGACTTGGCTTTCTTCCTTTCCTTTGTTTCATCATCAATCAGGACCGGTGAGATTGGTCACGAACAGCAGGAGAAAGGCGTCTTCCTAGCTAGAGACATGCAGTGGTTGAAGAGCCACGTTCCTAGTCTATTCCAGAGGGAAGATGGCAGTAAAAGAAGGATCAAGCTGCAGAGCAACGAAGGAAAGGTCTTTGAAATATCAGAAGCTGTTGCTTACCAGATGCAGGTTGTGCGAGAGATGGCCGAGGAGGGCGACTTCTTCCCTCTACCAAACGTATCTTCCAAAGTCCTGGCCAAGGTTATCGAGTACTGCGAGAAGCACTCCAATGGATCGTCGCGGGACCTGGAAGAATGGGATATGGGCTTTGCTTCCGATGGAGACATTGTGTTTCAGCTGGAACTGGTAACGGCTGCCAACTATATAAACGTGGAATCGCTGCAAAAGCTTATGTGCAAGGCCCTGGCTAAGTCACTCGAGGGCCGAAGTGTTGAAGACGTGAGAAAGATTTTCAGGATTGAGAACGATTACACGCCTGAGGAAGAAGAAGCTTACCGGAACGAATACAAATGGGCCTTCCGGTGAAATGTGGGCAGTCTTTGCTCCTTGTCTTTACTCCTTGTCCCATGTTAATAGCTATGAAAAAATAGTAATTTTTATTTAATCAATAAAATAAAAAAAGCTTATGATACATCTTGCATGGGTCTAGAGAGATGGGGCAGATGAACACAGAAGGCACTTCATACAAATCCAGCTCTTCAATTATCTTCCTCAGGTCCAACTTTTCGTCCCTACTGCCCAAGACTCCATTTTTTGCCGAAATCTCTAGATCCACTACATGCCCACCGCTCTCAAATCTGAACTCCCCGTCTTTCCTCCAGGATGGAAGCCAATACATATGCATGTTTATACAACCCACGAGCAAAACAAAAACACTCCCGCAACACAAATCAAAAGAGCCCAAAAAGAGTTCAAAAGAACCAATCAAGGAGGTCACACTTGGGAAGGAAATGAACAGAAACAGAAGAGGAAGCAGAAGTGGGCTTTAATGAGCAGCCACTGGATTCTTGGAGAATAACTGAGAGAGATCTCTGCGATTCTCTCTCTCTGTGAGTCGGCTTCTCACGAAGGAAAGGAACGGTCAGGATAGAGCCATTAGAGTCATACATTAGGAAGCTGATGACCACACCATGTTCTGAAACAAATTAAAAAGTTTAAAACATAGATTATCTGCATGGATTTTTATGATCAAAATACTCAACCATTTTTGTCACAGAATTATCTTTCAAAAGCATTTTTTCTTTACTGCTAATAGGCCTATTCCTGGCCATTTCTTTTATTATCGCTTAAAGCAACGATGCATCACTTGAATTAAGTTCTACATGGTATAGGTGCTTGACATGTTGTAGTCAGCTCGATATTAATCGTTCTTGATGTTGCCTAGTGACACATTATTTATTATAAAGGCCCTGGAACGGTGATGCATGATGTTGACTACACAAAAATAATATTTATGAGGCTTATAATTAAATATTATGGCTCAATGAATCACTACAATAACAAAAATTATTTGTGACGCTTTTATTAGTGTCGCTAAAACCTACTTTTTGCGACGTTAAAAAAATTGCAATTTGTGATGCTAAATCCTAAGCGTCAAAAAATAGGTAATAGTAGTTGCAACGCTTATATATAAGCGTTGCAAATAATACTATTATTTATGGTGCTTTTCTATAAGCATCGCAAATGTTATTATTATTTTAAATATAAACTAAATTTTATTTCTTTACCATTTACAACGCTTATGTTCAAGCATCACAATAGGAGACATATTTGCAACAAATACCCTTTCGCGTCGCAAATACCTATATTTTATTGGAATATATATATATATTAAATAATTTATATTGGAATATATATATATATATATATATATATTCCAATATAAATTATTTAATATATAATATATAATTATTTAAAATATATAAATTAATATTTTTATTCTTGTATGTGCAGGACCAGGCTCACTTACATCAGTTCAAGCCTCGATTCTGTGGGACGTGGAATTTCATCATATATAATCGAAATTCATGCATTAAATAATATGTTATTACTTCTCATAATAATGACCTAACATACATAGTAATTTTTGCTAAAAATACCTAAAACTGACTTATTGTTGGGGAACTTATTGATGTATCGAATGTGTTATTGATGATCATAGGTAACTCATCGACGCGTCAAACCACCCTTGTCGATAGTGGAATGAATAAGAAAATCACTCTCATTGATGTCCTCATTGACATGTCAACCATTGTCGGTGATCTACTGATAAGACACTGATGCATCATCAGTTCACCAATATTATTTGATCTTCTTCTCCTCGCATTGGTAGCATTATCAACACATTGATGATTCCACCAATGAACAAAAAAGTTGAGACTTTAATATGAGCATCAAAATTAATTTCTGACATAAAATTAATCATGTAATCAATTTGAATCAATCATCAACTACCATACGAAAAGAATAAAAGAATGTCTTTCAACTTAGTTAACACAAGATATTTATACAAGATTCCTAATTATCATGAACAACAAAGCATATTAATCAACAATGGACCAATCCAAATATAAAACATATACTACTCCATCAACATTTATCAAGTTTAAGGTTAGCAATCCTACCTATGATCAAACAATGTAGAGATCTGCACAAATTCGGCTCCTACTTCCTTAACATGCCCTAACCCATCGATCTCCCCCAAAATCAGAGAGTTCGTATATTTTGGGTCAAAAATTCTTCAAAGATATTTATAAGGAAGTTTAGAAATCAAATTTTGGTGCATAATCAACTCTAAAAACTGTCTGAAACCACTTCTATTGTAGTTTCGCAACCATCAGTAGGTTGGTCAATTCCCACATCACCAATGCATCGAACCCCAACAAAAGAAAAATATGGCTTCATGATGAGTCCGATGACACGTCGAACCTCATCGATAAAGGATTTCATTAATGAGTTAATTTTTGGGCATTAGTATTGATTTAAGCTCCTCACAAGTTTCCCCAACTCCCTTATGAAAGTTCCCCCAACTCCCTTATGATTTTGACTCTTCTATTGCCCTTTTATAATGACTAGAGTCAATTTTTTTCTAAATTTTCCTGAATTGAACCGAAATGACCCCCAGCCGAATCCCGAATCAGTTACTATGCAACAAAGTCACTACAACAAAAAGGACTATTAGGGACGCATTTATGCGTCGCTAATAGTCCCATAAACATCGCTATGATTATTAGTGACGTATAATAAATGTTGCTATAAGCGTCAAAAAAACTATCGTCGTTATTACCAATTCACGACGTATAATAAATAGTGTCGCTAATAAGGCGTATTAGCTACATATAGCTATGTGTCGCTAATAATAACTTATTAGCGACGTATAATTTTATAGCGTTGCTAATGATAAGCTATTAGCGATGCTTTTTTATACTTCATTAATAAAAAAATAATTTTTTTTAAAAAAATATTAGCGACGTATATCTATAAGATGCCTTCTTAGCAACGCTTATGTATACATCGCTAATAGAAAAAGTAATTTAAAAAAATTAAAAAATAACTTATTAGCGACATAATATTTCTATGCTCACTAATAGAATAAATTTATAACATTAAAAAATTAAAATTAAATAGAGACACTTTTTAAACATCACTAATAATTAATTTTAAAAAAAACTTAAATAATGATGCTTTTTAAAAGTTGCTAATAATTATTTTTAAAAAATTAAATATTGACGCTTTGTAAGTATCGCTAATAATAATTTTTTTTATAAAAAAAATCCTCGGTGGGCTGGTGGCCTACCAGTGAAGGGAGAGGGAGGCTAGGGGGCCAGAGGACGGCGGGGCACCAGAATCCAAACCCCCGCTCCCCCCCCCCTTCCTCTAAAAATCAGAGGAGGAGGGGGGGGGGGGGTGGGGGGGAGGATGGGGTGGGGTACAGGAATCGGCGGGGGAACCCAATTTTGGCAACCGGAGCCCCCTCCTCCGACAGAGGCAGTGAAAGAGTGGGGGAATGTAAACAATGGGAGGGGAGGAAGGGAGGAGGGTGGCAGGGAGGGAGGAGGGGGTGGGGTGCCGGAATCTGGCAGGCAAAATCGGACAACAGCGGTGGGATTAGGGCAAGGGGAATGGAGGAGGGTGGAGCTGGGATGCAACTGAAGGGGCTGGTGGCGACTTAGCCGGGACAACAGCGGCAGGGTGGAGGCATGGAGGAGGCAGGGTGGAGGCACGGCGAAGGAGGGGTGGAGACACATCAGAGTCGGGGTGGAGGAATGGCGAAAGTAGGGCGGAGGCGTGGCAGAGGCAGAGGAGGGTTGTGGGATGGAAGAAGAAGCGCTCAATAGGAGAGGGGCGGCGGAGCGAATAAATACCGCATGGACGATTTCATCCGCGTGGTATATTAATTTCGCCCACACGGGCAAACGAAAATTCCCCATGCGATATTTCGTTTTAGAGACGTTTCTTTCGAAACGTTGCTAGACCTTTCCCATATTGCCCACTTTCACATAATGCGAAGTTTTTTGACAAACATTGCAATTGGTAAATATTTGCTGATTTGGTCTCTCTCTCCCTTCCCCTCTTCTCTCTCTCTCCTCCTCTCTCTCCCTTCCCTTCTCTTTCTCCTCTCTCTCCCCCTTGCCCTCTCTTTCTCCTCTCTCTCCCCCTTCCCCTCTCTTTCTCCTCTCTCTCCCTTAGCCTCTTCTCTGTCTCCCATCTCACAATCCCCTCTCTCTCTCTCCTCTCTCACAATCCCCTCTCACCTCTCTCTCTTCCCTCTCTCTCTCTCTTCCTTTCCCTCTCTCTCCTCACTCTCCCTATCTATTTTAATTTTAATTTTTTTAAATTTTTTAAAAACCATTGGCAACGTATAAATCTATATGTTACTAATACTACGTATATAGTTATACATCACCAATACCCTCGTATATTAGCGACCTATATATCTATACATCGCTAATATACCATAGTATTAGCGACTTATACATCTCTACGTCGCTAATACTCTTCCCTCCCTCTCTCTTCCCTCACCTCTCCTCTCTCTCTCTCTCTTTCTCTTCCCTCCCCTCTCTCTCTTCCCTATCCTCTCTCTCCTCACTCTCTCTATCTATTTTAATTTTAATTTTTTTAAAAATTTAAAAAGCCATTAGCGACATATACAAATATACATAGCTAATACACTAGTATATTAGTGACGTATATACATTGCTAAGACACCATAGTATTAGCGACGTGTACATCTATATGTCATTAATAGTCTTCCCTCTCTCTCCTCTCCCTCTCTCTCCTCTCTTCTCTCTCTCCTCTCTTCTCTCTCTCCTCTCTTCCCTCCTCTCTCTCTCTCTCCTCTCTTTCCTCTCCTCTCCTCTCTCTCTCCCTCTCCTCTACTCTCCTCTCTCCCTACATACTCTCTCCTCTAATTTCAATTTTTAAAGATTTTCTATTCTTTAAAATTAATTTTAAAAAATAAAAAAATTAAAAGAAATCCTATTTGCGACGTATATAATTATATGTCGCTAATATGTCAAGTATTAGCAACATATAATTGTATACATCGCTAATACCTACGCTAATAGTATTTCTTTTACTTTTTATTTTTTATTTTAAAAATATAAAAATTAACAAAATAATTTAAAAAAAATTAAAATAAAATTACTCTCCCTCTCCTCTCTTCTTCCTCTCCTCCTCTCTCCCCTCTCTCTCCTCTTCCTCACTCCCTCTTATCCCTTTCCTCTCTCCTCCCTCTCCTCTCCTCTCTCTCCTCTCTCCCTTCACACTATCTCCTCGTATTATTGATCAATTTTTAAAGATTTTTTATTCTTTAAAATTAGTTTTAAAAAATAAAAAATATTGAAAGAAATTTTATTAGCAACATATATAATTATATGTCGCTAATATGTCAAGTATTTGCGATATATAATTTTATACGTCACTAATACATATATTATTAGCGACGTATATATCTATACAATATTGATAGTATTACTTTTAATTTTTATTTTTATTTAAAAACATAAAAATTAATAAAATAATTTAAAAAAATTAAAATAAAATTACTCTTCCTCTCCTCCTCTTTCTATCTCTCTCCTCTCTCCCTCTTATCCCTCTCCTCTCTCTCTCCTCCCTCTCCTCTCCCTCTCCCTCCTCTCTCTCTTCCTCTCTCACCTCTCTCCCTACACACTATCTCTCCTCTAATTTTATTTTTTAAAATTTTTTATTCTTTAAAATTAATTTTTAAAAATACAAAAATAAAAGAAATTATATTAGTGATGTATATAATTATGCGTCGCTAATATGTCACGTATTAGTGACGTATTATTTTATATGTCACAAATATATATACTAATAGCGACGTATATATACGTCGCTATTAGTATTTATTTTAATTTTTAATTTTTATTTTAAAATATAAAAATTAATAAAATAGTTTTAAAAAATTATTAATAAAATTACTTTCCCTCTCCTCTCACTCTCCCCTCTCCCCTCTCTCCTCTCTCTCACTCTCTTCTCCCTCCCCTCTCTCCCTCTCCTCTCTCTCTTCCTCTCCTCTCTCCCTCTCCTCTCTCTCTTCCTCTCCTCTCTCCCCTCTCCTCTCCCTCTCTCTCCCTCTCCTCTCTCTCCTCTCCCTTTCTCTCCCTCTCCACTCCTCCCTCCCCTCTCTCTCCTATCTCTCTCTTACCTCTCCTCTCTCTCCCCTCTCTCTCTCTTCCATCTCTCCCTCCTCATTCTCTCTATCTATTTTGATTTTAATTTTTTTAAAATTTAAAAAAGCCATTAGTGACGTATAGTTTCATTCATCGCTAATACTCTTTTAAAAAATAATAATAATATCCCCCTCTCCTCTCTTTCCTCCCTCTCTCTCTTCCCTCCCCTCTCTCCCCCTCCCTCTCTCTCTCTCTTCCCTATCCTCTCTCTCTCCCTCTCCCTAGCTCTCTCTCTTCCTCTCACTCTCTTTTATTATAAATTATATCATAAAATTAATAAGAAAATTTTAAAAATAAAATATATTATATTTTAAAATTTTCAATCTATTATTGACATCGCCTTTTATTAAAAAATTAATATTTATTTATTATTTATATAAATAATCAATATATAAGAAAATATATTACATTTTAAAAAATTATTGTAAATGTTTTTAATTTTTTTTAAATAATTATTTATTAATTAGCGACACATGGTTAAAAGCGTAGCTATTAGTTCTAAATTTTAAATTTTTTATTTTAAATTCAAAATTATCAGTGATGCTTATTCACATACGTTGCTATTGTTAAATTTATTAGTGACGCTTAAGAAAAAGTGTCACCAAACGGTTTAATTTTTTTAAAAAAAATTAATAACATAACTATTAGTGACAGATAATATCAAGCATCGCTAATATATTTTGTATTAGCGATGTACAATATTATGCGTCACTAATATATTCATTATTAGCGACACTTAATATTATGTGTTACTAATATATGACTTTTAGCG
The DNA here is from genome assembly GCA_035235625.1 of Saururus chinensis. Taxonomy (NCBI): domain Eukaryota; kingdom Viridiplantae; phylum Streptophyta; class Magnoliopsida; order Piperales; family Saururaceae; genus Saururus; species Saururus chinensis. The sequence continues at coordinate 24,219,232 of CP141143.1, read as the reverse complement.
ATGCTTAATATTATGTATCACTAATATATGACTTTTAGCTACGCTTAATATTAAGCGTCGCTAAGAGTGAATTTTTTTGCGACGATTTTTTATATGTCGCTATTATTTATTTTTAGCGACATTTATTGTTGCATCACTAATAAAAATATCGTTAATAGTATATTTTATCGTAGATGCATAAATATTATGTATTATATACAGAATAATACCCATAATCTCACCCGCCCCAAAAGTGCCTTGGGTCGTATCAAACCTAGTACCTCTACCTCACTAGGGAGTGGTCTCATCCACCACATTGTCACTGAATAGGGTCCCCAAAAGAGTTGACTGGTGTTTGAGGGATAGATCTCAAGTTCCTTGCAACATTTTTTAGAAAATGTTCGTCACATATAGAGTACCATCCGAGCTAGACACCACCAACTATGAAGGGACATGTTTTCTCTTTATGGGCTCACAGCAATGCTATTGCCCTTGTGCTCCTCCTTTCAATGTCATTTGGTTGTGTTTGTGTTTTGTCAAACCCAATCCTGTTTTCAGTGGAACATATCAACCTGAAGCCCGACGTGTTTAGAATTAAAACATTATTTTTTATATATTTTTTAAAAACCACTAGTTGACTATAAAAAATACAAAATCTTATACAATTATTTACTTTTATCTTTTATTTAATAAAATTTTAAAAGATATTATCAAAGCACAAAAAGATATTAAAATTTTATGTTTATAACCTTATTTGAGGTGGGTTAAATTAGACCGCGTAAAACCTAAACCTGGCCTAGATAGTTATTTAGGAACCCAAACACAACCCATTAAGGTCATGCTGGGTTAGGCTTTCCGATATACCCTATCTGAGTTACATCCCTAGTTCCTCCGCCATTGGAGGAAGGTTTCTTGAGTTTAGAATGGACAAATTTTAATGAAAATTTGAAATCAATACTAAACTTCAAATTACATTCATATTTGACAACCGTAATTAATCCAACTTTGCCCTCTTTCCCTTGCCCATGATCGATCAACGCGCAAATAGCTCCTCTAGTTCAGTGAGGGAAATTTCAATTTTTTGCCATTGTCTTCCTCTTTGTCGTTGTCATTTTTAGGTTTGGAGATGGTGCAGCAATTGCTCATCTATAGCTAGCTTCATAGCATGGGGGAATGTGATCTTGGTCACGACCTTGTCTCACAGGTATGCTCAGTCCTCGCCTACACCTTCTCACTTCTTTTTCCTCTCAGTCTTCTCTCTGATTCTCGCTCTCTCCGTCTCTTCATTTCCCTTCCTCTGTCTCATTCTCTTCGTCTCTCTTCCACTTCCATTCATAAATCTTATGTAGAGTGGCTAGACTAGCGGAAGCTTGGTGGGAGGGGAGGGCGCACAGATCAAAAATCAAAACTTTAACATGATTGATACAAAACATGCATCAATCTAATATCAATTAGCAAGATAAACATGCAGCCATTCAAATTAACCAAAGGACAATAATATAAAGGAAAGAAGACGAACTTACCTGGGAGTTTTCAGCCCTAGCACATCCTCCAACAATTAGATCTTGCAAGCCAATTGCAAAAAACAAAAAACAATGTAAAGGAGAAATAGCTTTATGTGATGATCCCTCTCAAACCATCTCTTGGAGTGAAGAAATTCTCAGCAAAGTTGCCCCTTTTATATCAGCCTTACTTCAGCCTCCATGTCCCAGTAGAGGAGAGTCCTCTCCCTTGAATAGCCCACCAAAATGGACCAAGAGAGAGGAGGATGAGGGCGGCCAGCAGCAAGGTGCAGGCTTCACCCAAGAACAAGAGAGAGGGGGGCGGACTGAATGGGAGAGAGGAGGAGAGGGTGGTGCGGCCAGCAATTAGGTCAGCCTCCTCCTCTCTATCTCTTTTTAAATATCCTCCTCCATTCCATATTCAGGCGGGCCAAAATTGGGCTGAGATTAAATGAGCCTGATTGCTTAAATTCCTACCGGTTTATTATAGAGGTTCAATCACAATAGGCGCGGCTTCTGTCTCTCAGAGCTTGTGGAGGCCTGGACCCCCTGCACACGGCTAAGCCCGCGACAGGGTCGACCCCTCACTAACCATGGGTCCCATCCTCGACATCTAATTCACGCGTCTGGCTCCACAATGTGTAAATTCACACCTAAATGTATGTCTAGTGTACGTGTATAACATATGTGGGTCCCATTCGAATTATGTGTAACAAGGGTACATGTGGGGTCGCTGCAACTGCCCCACCACTCTTGGACCCCGTGGCCCATACCGGCTCACCCGGACTACAATATTGTTGGATCAAACTAAGCCCAAGCCCATACCATGGTCCAACATCTTATACAATTTGTTGTTCGATAGTGGACTATTTAGATTCTTGAAACCCTAAACCACGTACGTTGACACGAAGTCTTCACTCAATAATTTTGCAATCTGACAACGTTTAAAGCTCAGCATGGAATCTGACATTTCGTCGCTTTACCTCACAAGCCCAATAACCATCAGGCTCGAAAACTAGCACTCTTCCCCCATTTTACATTCCCCTCCTCAATCCTTTCTCTCACACCATCCATGCTCTCTTGTGCATTCAACTCTTGGCTTTCTCTTGGCTCTCTTCCCCATTCCTTCCATGTCTCTCTGTCCACTTCTCTCTTACATCTCGCATTTGATAATAGACTCATTTCACCACGAAAGAACCTGGAATTACTCAAAATTATTTAAAATAGTGTGTGATACGAAGCAACATACGTAGATGTAAAATAGTGTATGATACGAATCATTTCACTTATATTGCTTGGTACCGCAACTATATTATTAAGCAATATAAATTAACATAATGATGTACTGCGGCCGTCTGATCTTAGTCTAACGGTATAGTTCTTTCCCCTATAGAGCTTAGTCTATGGCGGAGAATGTGCCCTCTTTTACTTGATTTACGGTCAGTGATGGCTTTGGAATGTAAATCGCAAGGATCAATTGACGAAGAAAAAAGTTTTACTAGCTAGCTAACTATAGAAAGAAAAAAATGACTTGCAGAAAATTTTCCAAACAAATAATAATGTCCAACCAGCGGTCTCATCGTTTCAGTTCATCATCATTCGAAGGCCCATGCGTTCTCCCTCCGAAACTCCTCTTCCTCTTCTGGGGTGAAATCGTTTTCGACCTGAAACGTCTTCCGGAGTTCCTCGACCGACTTCCCCTTGATAATGTCCGCCACTTTCTGGCAGGCCAGATCCAACAAGCTCTTGATTTCCAGGTAGTTTGCCGCCATAATGAGGTGGAAGAGCGTGTCCGTGTCGACATCGACGAACTCCGCGTCCCATACATTGAGTTGCTCCTCCTTGTCGACCTTGTTGTCCTCCTCCATCTGCTTCTGCTCCGCACGCTTCTTGCAGTACTCGATCACCTTGGCGAGGGCCTTGCCGGTCACGTTCGGCAATGGGATCTTGTCGTTCGCGCAGTCGTCCTCGATCATGAGATTGATCATCTGCATCTCCATGGCCACAGTCTCCTCCACGTCGAACACCTCTCCGTCCGAGCTCATCAGCGTCACTTTCTTCCCCGCCGCCATGGCCATCTCCACCGAAGCGGCTTACAATTGCACCACAACACGAGGGAGAGAAACTGAGGAAGAAAGCAAGATTTGGATGATTACATGCGGTGCGAGGAGCCGCCTATTTATAGTTGCTCGGTTGCACTCTGGGATGGAAGAAACTTCCCAAATTAGGATTCCTATCCCTTCTCGAATTGAACTGAGACTTCGAACAAAGTTCCAATTAGGACTCCTTTTTGGAAATGTGCCCTTTTCCTACTGCTTCAAACTCTAACATTACCAACAAACAGTGATCCTTGGCAGTTAGTTGAGTCCAGGATCCTTCAGCTCTTCATGAACACGTGCTCAGGATGAGGTTTTAAGGGTCTCGGTGCTCCTCAGGCTGGTGATATCGCCTTGAAGATTTATATAATTTTAAGTATTACCCAAAACATAATAAATTACAATTGTGAAATACAATAACAATAACAAGCAAACAAACAAACAAAGCATTTTTCTATAGTTAAGCTTATAAAGACTAATGATCAATTAGCCGATCTGTTCACTAGAGCCGTAATAATTAAGAAATGTTATATTTTAAAAATTTTATAAAAATTACAAATTAAGAGATGGGGTAACTACCTCTGACAACCCGCATGTAGTCAAAATCAGTGATATGCCTCTACTGAGTCGTCGATAAGATATGGGGATTTGATTAATTTATTACCTAAGAGTAATTTTGTCATAAACCAAGCTATATGGGATTATGTGTTAAAATCCATGAAATAAGAAATATTTGTATCTTTGGGTAGGTAATATGGAAAAATGTCCCATAACAATTACAAAAATTGCCACTATACAAAATAAATACAATAGTTTTACCAAAGAAGTTCTGTAAATTGTAGCCTCAAGCATTACAACCTAATTAACCATTATGACATATGAATGTCGCAATTATATTGATCGAAGGAAAAATTATCCGGTGGAACTATTCCATATGCCACGTGGTAGATGAATTTATTCACTATTTAACATGTTTAATTAGATGATTTATACATGTTTGAATGTGAATAAATTCAGGTTTTGACTTAGGTGAATGTGTTAAAACATGAATGGACCTATGCATGGCCACGTGGTAGAACGGTTCCACTAGATATAATCTCTTGATCAAAGATGATTGCATTGACCACATGATCTCATTATTTCATACTTGTACATACAAAATAGAAAACGAGATACAAGTCTAGGTAAAATATGGTGCTTAGTTAGTGAAAATAATGAAGCCAACTCAAAAAATAGGTTTAAAACTTTAAAAGTGGCATAATTAGGTAGTGGAATATAGCACTCAAACACTGGGAACTTAAGATGCAGAACCAAAGTGACTAAAATTAACATTGAACAACACCAAGAAACTGATCCCACGTAGTTGGTAATGTGAGAGTTTGAAGCAGTGGATGGCCGGCAATGAGCATAATACCCCTACTACAAGGTGCATGGCTCAGTTCAAATCGAGGAAAAAGGAATGTTTCCAAACAGAAGCTTTAATTGGAACTTTCTTCGAAGTCTCAGTTTGATTCGAGGAAGGCCAGGAATACTAACTGGGGAAGTTTTTAAAGTTGGTTCTTCCTACTTCCCTCCCATAGAGCAACCAAACAACTATAGATAGGCGGCTCCTGCCACCACATGTAACTATTGGCAAGTTTTTTAATTAAAACATAAGGTGGCCCAACTGTCTTAATTGACATAGGTTTTGGGCTTTCAAAACTGTCTGCATATGGGCCAGAGTCAAAATACCTATTAAGATGTAGTTTTAGTGGCAAATTTGAACCGTTGACTGACCTCTGGATAGTGAGTTAATATTCTAAGGTTCATAACAATGGTGTCATAGTTTAGTTATAAACACAAAGTCATCCTAATATGATACCTTAAGCAAGAATTACTCCTAGTCAAGTTCTAAACTATAAACACATTATGAGGATTTGCAGAAGATTAATAGAGGAAAAGCATCATCAAAGGGGATTAAGCTCTGTTCAAGTTTTAAGGTCTACTGGTAAGTCTAATCCCATTGTATTTTATTATATCAATTCGGTATCGAGGCTAGGTTAATTGCGATGGTGACCAGGCTACGAGATGGCCATCTGACTGCTAGATGCAGTAGACCCGCCGGCCAGTGCCACTGCTGGCCCTTTGACCACAAAGGACTAGTTTGGTAGTGAAAATAATTTTGGACAGCCGCCTGACAGTTGGCTAGAACTGTCTTAGCTAGGCACTGGGCTTAGCCGGCAAGGCTGCGGTGGCTTCTCTCTATCCTACGCCACCAGCCCTTTGGCCACAAAGGCATAGTCTGGTGGCGGTGCACCAAAATTTCATTTTTAACTATTATTGTGTTCCAATGGTTTTTTTCGGGTCAAGTGATTAACCTTCTAATCTTGTCTGATATTGGCCGGTGCAGCCACCTCATAGTGTTTGGGCGTTGACCGGCGCCATTGCTAAACACAACTGTCAGGTTTTCCTACTCCTTTTGGGTTTGAACCAGCCCCACTGGACTGTCATCGTCCATTCCTCTAGCCAGATATGGAATTGCTATTGCGAGGCGATAGGATTCTGGTTTTTGGAACCGCCAGAATCCATTGCCAGAGGATGGCAATAAGAGACGCCTCTCTGGGCATCTTCAACCTCTTCTTCGAGAGGTTGAAGACGACCCACAAAAGACCTGCTTCTACAGGTCATCATCGACCTATGCTCAACCCGTGTCGGGTGGGGTCTAGTTCAACCATGCCAGGTGCGGGTCTGCACTCACCAGGGTCAGCAGCACCACGGGTTAGTTTTTGACCTGCTTGCAAACTAGGTCTATTTGACCCTATTTTGTCCAATTTCGTGCCAAATTTTTTTTTTTAAAGTGTTTCATGGAATATTTCTGGAATATGTTTTTTATATATGTGATTGCATTTGGATTTGTATTAATTATCTTTAAAAGATTTTATTATTATCATGAGTTAGCCAGAGGATCAAAATGCAAACTTATGCTTTATCAATTTTTTTTAAAAAAAAATTGTTGTGTGCACCACTTATATAATTTTGTTATAGAGTGTACATTTGACAAATTGTAAGCTTTAGTAGAATTCAAGGATCACATCTCGAGGCAGATGCTGTCACAAGGAATTAATGTACATTTTTTCTCTTTAAGGGGCCTTACTGCTTCCAACTTGTACAATTGTTTTAAATTTATTTTTTAACGATTGTACATGGAATGTGGACTATATTTTATTAATTGTAGTATGTGATGATGGGAACCCCAGGCCAAATCCCAAAATCCCGATAACAAAATTGACTAAAAGGCCCTTGTCAAATTTGAGTATGTATGATTTTTTATTGTTTGATAATCAATTGCACCCATTTGTTATATGAGAAGGTGATAAGCAAAAATTAAGTTCACACATCCATTTGGATGACTTAGGAGTGACCAAAGCATTCTAAGTTATTTTCAACGTGCAAATCGTATAGAATGCTACTATGGGGTGCATAGATTCACATATATAAATCATGTGCTGTCACCAAATTTTGATTATGTGACAATGATTATCATCTATCCCCAAAGGAAGGTGGTAGTTAGTGTTATATAATTAAAATAGGGTGGAGGGTTATATGTTGAAACATAAGTGAATCCTTAGACCCATATGTGTGGGATTTTCTTATAATGCATCATGTATAACCCACTAGTCATATCATGAAACAAAATGACCATTTATTTTTATATAGTTTTAATAATTTTGGTGCAAAATGAAACCTTTGCCCATAGGGAGGTTCAATATTTTACTATTTGAGTTTAGTATTTTCTATTTTATGTTCCATTTTATTTTTCTTTAAATGAAATCAATTGACTAAAATATCCAGGTCGTGGTAATTGGGGTTCACAAATTACACGTGCCAAAATTCAATAAATAGTTAGGTTAACCCTCTAAGTACAAGTTTATCATTTATCCGAAAATAAATAACTTAAGTAAAGTTGGCTTTCATGCCAATAATTATAATTATTTACAAAATTACAGAAGTAAGAAACGAAATCCCACTAGTGCAATGTCATCCTCAATCGCCCATTGACTTCTGATCTCGCTACATCCTCATCTAAAGAACCTACAACTACATAGCAACCAAGCATCTCCTCCCCTCGGAGGAGCATTTCTAGTAGAACAAAAGTATTAATTAATATTTTTTGGATTGGGCAAACATAACCCGATGTTAGTTGTCTACGTACTCATCAAACAACATCTTTAATGTTTCTAACAAGATCAGATCTAGACGTAGTTCTGCCCAAAAATTACACTATCCTAAGAAACATAGCATCACACATGCAATGCTTAAGTATTTTCAACAAACCTACATTTTATACAAATCCTTTAATCGTTCCACTTGTTCCAATTAAATAAGTAATATCAAACAATGTTATTAATTATCTCTCGAACCATTGTTTGATCGTTAATATCCCCATCTAATCCTAAAGACAGACAGACACATCAGATGTCAACCTAAGTGACATATGATAAACCCCCATAGACCTTCCTCTAAAGGGAACCATCTATAGTACAACCCTAGAATCCACCAAGAAGTACCATCACCCATCCTAGCCCCATAAAGGACCTAACCAGAATGAAAGGGCATGATCCACAACTACACCTGGATAGAAATGGCAAGAGAAGTCCAGTAAATAGGATGTCAACTAATTGAAATACGTGTACACTAAATGTAACATCCCCGAATTTTTTGTAATTTTTTTGCATATTTTTGCTATTTTCTGCAATGTTCTAGAATGTTTTGCAGTTTTTGCTCGTAATTTTGATGAAGAAATTTGATGCTTTGGCATATCCGTATTTGTAATACTCGTGATCATAAGAGTCAGGAGTAGTGTTTAGTACATCCTAGAAATTTTTCAGCGCAAAAATCAGATGAGACATGGGAAGACAGAAATAGGAATAAAGGAAGGTTAAAAAAAATAAAAAAAAAGAAAAATAAATAACGCGGATCAGGCGCGCCTCAGCACGCCCAACCCAAGGAGTATATAGTGAATGGGGGGCAACCCTTCACTATTTGAGGCCGGAGGTGGCGCCCTTGCCTCGGCCTGGCGACGCCGCTGCTGCCTCCCTAGCCTGACTCCGCCAACCACCATTGCCTCTTCCTCCCTCTCTCCAGTTTCGGCCTGTAACCTGTTTTTTGAAAATTTTTGTGCAATCCGTCGCCATCTCCACCTGCATGGCTGCCAGCTTGTCGCCACGGCTTCGCCCCGGTCATGACTACCACCGGACATCTCCATCCTAACCTTCCCGCCGCCACTCTTTTCCTTCCTCCCCATTTCAGTTCGTGAACTGTCGTTTTACCTTGATTTGCTGTTGCCGGCGGTTGCATGGCATCTAGACCACCGCCATAGCTCCGTCCTAGCTAGTGTGGACTCCAGCCACATCTGTCTCGGCCTCCCCGTCCTTGCTTCACCAATGTGAGGTAAAACACCACTGCTCTGTTTTTTTGTTTTGTTTGTGTGTTCGTTTCTCTGTTTTTGTGTGATACGGCCACCGGCGGTGCCGCAAGCTGTCAGCCGCCATTGGCTGGCCTTTGGGCAAGGCTGCCACCCCTGGTCTGGTCATCGCCTTCCTTAGCCTCTCCATCTCTCCTTTGCTACCATTTGGTAAAAGTCCACCGCCCCATTATTTTTGTTGTCTGTGTGTTGCAGCCGCCGGCCGGCCACTGCGACTGGCCTTTGGCCTTCTCCCAGCCTGGCGATGGCAAGGCCATCGCCCTGACGTGAACCGCCGCCTCCCCCGGTCCGGCACCCCTCCTTATGCTATTTTTGGATCAGGACAGACCGTGTTCCTTTCCCTTTTGTTTTCTGTGGCTGTGAATAGCTGGAGGAGCTCCGGCTCACCGTCGCCAGCTCCGCCTCGGGCCGACGATGGCCTCTTGCACCCATTCTCCCCTCTTCGGCCCCATTGCTCCACTTAGTCTGAGACACAGTTTCAATATAGTGGTGTCGATTCATCACCGTTAGACTTCAGACAAACTCCAATCAGTGTCCACCTAGCTTGTAGCAGTTTGTGATTACTGGATCACCGTCGTATTCCAAGTTTGACCCCTAGCCCCGTCGGCCGTTCATGGCCCTACGATGCGTGTCTGTGCTCCAACTCGATACATTGTCGCCCTAGTTAAATCGGGTCTCTTTGTTTTTCTTACCGGGTGTTCTGCTGCCCGGCATCAGCTAGCAGACAATTACGGATGTCAGCCTAACCATTATCAGCAAGGGGCCGCAGCTTCCAACCTCCTCTACATGTCTTCTGCACACACTAGACGCCCTAAACTCTAGGGTATGTCTCTGACTGTCACTGATGGGCCTCGCTCCAACCCGAGCCAATGTGTCCCACTTGATATTGTGTGGAACTTGGGCTGGAGGCCTGACCAAAATGGGCTTTGCCCTAGCCCAATGACGGCAAGGGCCAACACTTTTGGCCCGATGCTACCCTTGCACCCCCACTTTTGATACGCATGTCCCAAAACCTACGAGAAAGAGTTCTTGAATTCTGACTCTTCCAAGGGGAAGTATTATTGTAATCCATTAGACTCAGCCCATCGAATGCTCGATCGATGTCGTACCATATCTTCCACCGTAAGCTGTTCTTTATGCACGATCGTCCGTATGATGATTTGATTGTGGGTAAGCATTTAGAAATGACGCTACCTTTTTTAGCCACCCATGCCGAGCCTTAGTGCCTCAACTTGTGTTTATGGAACGACTCCTCTGATAGGTAATATGACCGTTAAAGCCCTCCTATGCATCCCTTATGTCCATAGGTACACAACGAAGTCCTCTGCCATGTTGTGAGGCTTCGACAATGTGGAATTGTTACCGCTGGATGTAGTCTGCGGTCTACTTTAACGTTGTGGCCAACATGTGTTTTAAACTGTTGGCCGACCTCCAATTAGTTACCCCTCATTCTGTGGTTGCTTTTGCCAGTTCTAATAGCACAACCTTGTATCTGGCCACCCTAGTGCGCCCAGTCTTGTGCTTTGAGCACAATTAATCTAACTTTATCAAGATTAATTCCAGCATCTCTGAAAATCCTCGGGACAACAATGACTCTATTAGTGCGATATTTTTGCCACCTATTCTGCTATCGACGTCACCACCGTAGTTTGCTCACCATCAAACTCCTGTGGATTACGAGGTAGGGGACCTTGAACTCGTAATTTCATTATAGCATGCTTTGATTGTGTAGTAGCATGCTAGGAGTTTATAATTTAATATTTTGCATGACTATGCTGATTATAAAAGCATGTTGTATGTATGTGAATTGTGTAGTGCAACGATCTCATGTATCGATTAAGGTAAGAGAAATGTATTATTTTTTGGACTTGTGTATCTATGAATCAAAACATAGACTGTTGAAGAACTTGTACTCAGAAAGGCTTGAGATGTTTTTGTTTTAAAGACCGTGGCCATGGCGAGTTTTATTTATATGTTTTTGTTTCAGGTCACTCCTGAAAATTTTAGTTTTGTCGAATGTTGAATTAAATTATAAAAATTATTTTCACACGTTTTGAGTTTTGTTGGTTCATTTGATTTACATCCGTATTTCGAAATAAATTATTTGTAAGATTTTTAATTAAATGTAAGGAAAAACCTTAGGTGTGACACTAAATGATCTTCAATAGATCAGTGGTGAGCCTAACTCACGCAGATCTCCCTCCAATGGGGAGGTGCAACTATATAGTCAAATCAGTAGCTCCTCAATAGAGCTAAGACTCAAGAAGCCATTTTGAACCTTATCTACCTCATCAATAAGACAGGATTCAGAATTACTATTTTAAATCCTATTTAATCCCTTCGAGACTAGGGTCAAAACTTGAAACTGCCATCAATTCATCAATTAAGGCAAATCGTCAGGTCAAAGGCTTTGTTCACTCTTTGAACTAGTCCTAGACCCCTCTGAGGTATTTTAGTCTTTATCTTAATTAGTGTTCTTGCCAAATCCAAAGCTATCTAACCCCCTTGATTAATATTTCATTAATCTTAAGCTAGTGATAAATTACTATCACAAAATCAATAGCTAACATTAAAACAATGAACAACATAAACAATACTGTCATGCCCCGGCGATGCCCGAGCCGAACCCGGTCCAGGGGCCGGTCAAGCGCACGGGGGCGACAAAGGGAAATTGAGAAATGATTTAGCGGAAGACTTAACCCTAACCACGGGCGATTAACAGAATTACGGAGTACGCACAATCCTTTGAGCAAGAGTAAATAAGAAGGAAAGAAAGAGTGTTGCTTATCACAAAGTAAACAACTAGTCTTAAACCCACATGCTTAGTTAACTAATGCCCACACTGGCTCAAATAAGTCTTAAGCAAACATAATTGTAAAATGTGACATAAATCCAAAACAAAGAACCCTATACAAAGGTTCTAAACATAAGCATAAAACCAAAGAAAAATGAGTCACACAACGATCTCCGCGATCACATCCAAGTCATCTCCGACCTTTCCTCAAAGAGGCGATCCTGTCCGTCTGTGTGTCGCACCACGCAGCCCCAAAACAAAACACAAGAAAGAGGGGTGAGTTTAACAAACTCAGCAATGGTTTTTAATATCACTATCAACATCGAAGATACGATAGCATAGCAATATAATCATTCCGATCAAAGATTGGCAAGGTGCATCATTTTCTAATCACACATACACATCACCTAAAACTGCATCATAGTGTATAATCCACATAATGTCATTCATATCATAACAACCTGCATGAATGTATCTCTAGCATACATATTCCATCATGCATCGCATCATAACAACCTGCATGAATGTGTCTCTAACATGCATATTCCCACATGCATCACATCATAATCAACCTGCATGAATGTATTTCTAACATACATATTCCCTTATGCATCACATCATTCTCATTTACCATGCATGTATAAGTGTCACATACACACACTAATCCATCATGCAAGTCCATACACATAGAGAATAAACCTGCTCTTCAAGACCTGAGCCCTCGAGCAAACACTTATCAAATAGACATGCTCCTCAAGGCCAACGCCTACGAGCAACTCCTGCTCCTCAAGGCCAATGCCTTCGAGCAACTCCTGCTCCTTAAGGCCAACGCCTTCGAGCAACTCCTGCTCCTCAAGGCCAATGCCTTCGAGCAACTCCTGCTCCTCAAGGCCAACGCCTTCGAGCAACGCCTGCCCATCAAGTCTAAACTCCCGGGCAACCCTGCTTGTCAAGACTAAAGTCTCAAGCAACAACACCTAGCAAGCCGGTGCACTCAGACAAACCAGCTAGATTCTCAGGGTCCAGCAAATCATAAATAATCTCAATCCGCAAGAGAAGTACACAGCTCATCCCTACTTAACTCCATTTAACTAGACTCAACCCGGGGAGTGCACTTGTTCCACACAGGAACTCAAATCAAAACATGTCCTTTCGGACCAATCAACTTACGATTAATCCACGACCGATCAATTCGGCACACAATTTCACCACATTGCATCCAATCGGTCAAATTCGATTAACCTCAATGAAGCCTCAATTGGAAATCCATTTTCATGATGCATGCAGCATGGTACATACGTGGGCAAGGCATACATGAATCCTAATCCATGATAAGTGCTCTCATCAACCCCTAATGCATCATTCATAATCACAATATCCAGCTTCAACATCATCATTTAACCCCCACGTGTGTGTGTGTGTACCTAGTAGAAGCACTGCACACAATGCATGCCAACATGCTTGAAACTAAACTCACTACCACACTACACATGTGAACTACCATCTAAACATGAATTCCAGCGGAAATCATAGGAGAAGAATCATTGAAAACATAACTCAAATCAAAACTCAACCACAAAGGGTAAACACATATAAGATCATTCATTTCATCATTGAGTCATGGCATTCACCAACATCCACACATCAACTAACCACATTCTATCATGACAAATCAGTCCATTAATAGGTTGTAGTCCTACTGAAAATATGCTTAACTATAAGGAATCAACCATTCATAATTTCAAGATGACAATTCCAACATCATGCCACAAACCATAAGTCATTCCACAAACCGCTAAGCATATATCTCAACTCCATAACCTCAATAGCATGCCTTTCAAGTAGCATAATATAGCTTAAAACGCTCCACATTCATATGAAATTGGTAAGCTAAAGTGGAATCATCAAAATAAACATCATGCATTAGAACACAAATCTGTTGTGTAGCCGTTCGAACACCCTTCAGGCCGTTCGATCGGCTAAACATAAAAATTTGAAATTCACAATTTGGCCATTTGAACGCCTAGCAGGCCGTTCGATGGGCTGAACTGAAAAACTGTCGTTCTGACAGTGTTGCCGTTTGAACGCCCAGAAGGGCCGTTCGAACGCCAACAAGGCAGAACTTACCTTCTTCTTCCTTTCGTAAATCCAAACCGAAACACCATTAATAACACTTCAAATCAACATCTAACACCCTAATCATCATCAAAAGTCTTTCATGACTTCTAGAATGTTAAACCATACTATAATAATACAAAACCCTAAGAAATCGGGATTAAAAATTTTCATTTTCTAATCATGTCATTAACACACCAAATCAAGTAACTCCATTCGAAATAAGCCAAAAATCAAGAGTTTTACCATGGATAAACTGAAATTTTGAAGATTTATTACCTTAGCACTTGATTAAGCTCAGATTTGAGGGTCACCCATCTTGAAAACCTTACAAAAACATAGAGTTTGGATTAAACTCTATTAAAAATCGATTTACCAAAGAAATTCCTAATTAAAACTTAGATCTAGGGCTTGTTGATCATAAAAATCGAATTTTGAAAGCTAGGGTTTATAGTAAAATACAAATCAGTAGTTTTTTAATGTCCAAAAACAAATTGAAACAAAGAGGAAATGGTAGATTTAGAAGAGATTAAGAAGAAAGCTAGGGTTTAGTGCTTAATTAGAGTAGGCTTACCTTAAACACCTTCTAATTCGGGCCTCATTGGGGATTAGGTCTGACCTCTCCTCCTTAGCCTATTCTCAAAATGGAAATTGCTCAGGTTTGGCCTTTCATAGTAAGGGTTGGGGTATGTATGGGTAAATTATGGGGTGTAAATAGGAAAAGTAGGCTAAAAATTGGTATTTTACAAATTTGAGCACTAATTAAGTCTAAGAAAATTCTAAAAACTTTTTTATGGGCTTAAGTAGACATTTGGGTTTATTTGACCCAAAAACCAATATTTCGGCGGTGGGGCCCATAGGGTCCCGCCAAAACCCCAATTTTCAGAAAAATAGTGGAAATCCAGAAAAATCCCAAAAAATCACATTTGATTTAAAATCACTTAAAACCACTAATCTTAAAGTTGATTTTAGTTAAAACCATCATAAACACCACTTATTCACCAAATCACCGAATAAATCAGAAAACGCGTTAACCTCACGATAACCGATGATTAAAGAAAACCAAAAAACTAGTTCAAGATCAAGGATCTAACAAATACAGACTGACACAAGTCCAAGCAAATCATAATATCAAGAATCAAACCTGATAATGCTATTATAAATGTTCAAGCTCTCGTGCCCTTATCCTCCTTAGATTAACTGTAACGCCTGAGCTTTTTCATAGATTTTCCTTAAAATTCACGAAAAATTTTTGCAATATAACTGCTATAAATCAGAAAAAAATGACGAATACGAAATATGTGAAAATAGTTTTATAATTTATAAATAAAATACATCAATTTTTCCTATCCAAATTGTTACTCATTCGATCAAACATCATACAGCCAAACTAAACTTCCACAGGCGCTACTCGAAAACAATCGTATAAATAAATTGCTATGATCATAGACTTTAAATACAAATCTCTCTCAGGCATCCCTAAGTGCAAGTCCCATAATAGCCCACAGTCTGATCCAAATGAAAGTCCAGAATATATAAACATCTTAATTCTCGTCTCACCCAATACATCGGATCGTGGCACAAAAATACTCACAGTAAGTCAAGTGTATACTTGAGTCCAAGGGAATCAAATCCACCATGGAAACGAGTATCCATCTCCAAGAGCTCTCCGTCACAAACCTACAAAAGCCTCCAGAACAGCAGGGCTAAAAAGTAGGGTAATGAGTATTTTCATACTCAGTAGGAAAATACCCAGTAGGGGAGTTCTAAATGGTGAACTCAGTAAATCCATACATAGATGCGTTCATGCAACTCAAACATGAAGAAAGCAGGAACATCATAATCATGCTCATATGCATACAATCACGCATATCATTATGCTAAAATCATACCATCGAATCAAACTTACACAAAGGTCTTACAAACTTACTCGTACCCCCATATGCTTACTCAAACAACTTACAAATACCTATACGACCTTACTCGCACAATCTTACTCAAAATCACACACTTACTGTAATATCCCTAATTTTTCTGTAATTTTTTGCAATGTTCTACAGTTTCTGGTCGTAATTTCGATAAATAAATTTTATGCTTCGACGTACCCGTATTTCTAATATTCGTGACCGTAAGAGTCAGGAGTGGTGTTCAGTCGTAGGTCATAGGTCTCAACACATCACATAAATCTTTTCGGTGCAAAAATCGGAGGAGACGCGGGAGAGCAAAAATGAGAAAAACTGGAAAAAAAAAGAAAAAAAATGTGTGTAAAGCGGATGAGGTGCGCCTCTCCGCGCCCGACCCGTGATTGAACAGTGAAATTGGGTGGGAGGCAGTGCCTTCGCTGTGTGTGGCTGGTGTCGGCGCCGCCGGTGGCCATCACTTCCGCCCGGCCGGCCTTGGCCTAGCAATGCCACCACATCCTCCCCGGCCTGGCACCATCGGCCGCCACCCTCTTCCTCCCCTTTTTCCCGTTTTTGGCTCGATGACTCCCATTCAAATTTTTTGCCTGTTCCGCCACCACCGCCAGCTGCATGGCCTCCATTCCGCCGCCACGATTCTGTCCCGGCCAAAGCATCCACCGGCCACCTCCGTCCCGGCCTCCCTGCCATCCATCGATACTCTTTTGCTTCAGCCCCATTTCGGTTTGTGAATAAGCTTTTGCTGGATTTGCTGTTGCCGCCTGCATGGATGCCACCCCACCGCCACAGCTCCGCTCCGGCCACAGTGACCTCCGGCCACGGCCGTCCCGGCCTCCCCACCCTCACTTCGCCGCAGTGAGGTAAAAACGATTCTACCTCTGTTTTTTTTCCAAATTTCTGTTCATTTCGATTTGCGGCTATGTCGCTGGTCGCCGGCCGCAGCTGTCAGCCTCCGGCTCTCTTCCGGCCCAGCGATGATAAGGCTACCACCCCGTGGCCTGAACCGCCATTTCCCCGTGTGGACAATTCTTCCTCAACTTTGAGAGCAGTGAAGCTATGTGGAGTTTAGTGCTACGATCTCATATCTTGTTTAAGGTGAGAGAAATGCATTATATACTGGACTTGTGCATGTATGTACAAATACTTTTAAGACTGTGAAAGAACTTGTACTCAGAGATGCCTGGGAGGTTTTTTATTTTTAAAACCCATGGCCATGGTAGGTTTTAATCACACGCTTTTGTTTTAGGTCACGCCTAAGAACGTTTGTTTGTTTTAAGATGATTTAATTTATGAAAGTTGTTTTCACACGTTTTGAATTTTGTTAATTTATTTGATTTACCTCTATGTTTTGAAAATGGAATTTTAGTAAAATTTTAAAGTAAATGTGTGGAAAAACGATCGGGCGTGACACTTACTGTCTTACTCAAACAACTTACACATACCTACCTGTATGTCTAAAACTCGCGCTGAAAGAGCACAGCGAGGCCCGCAGCCTACGACTAAGCCCCACACCCGACTCTACGGGTATAAATATGGGGTAAATACACAAATATGAATATGCCGGAGCATCACATTTTCCCACCGAAAATGACCAAAAAAATAGCAAGAAAATCGTAGAAAAATCAGGGACATTACATTAATTGATTAAGTCTTTATAAAAATTGGTCATAATACACCTAAGGGCATTAAGGTAATTATCTCACATTTGGCATGATCCTCTCCATTCTCGCGTAAGTTTGTGACATATCTAAAGATTTTAGTATCACATTGGCTCATTAATTTTATTAATGCGAATGTAGGCCAATTTTCATAAGGGTATTTCTATCTTTTTGTTTAGGGCTTCCCTGAACCTTGATGGGTCCAAAACTAATCCCAAGGGTACATCTTGACGTTATGACAAGGTAATTTTCTTGTTGCTTAACGAGGTCGTAAACCCCTTAAACTGACCCTGGTTCAATTAATTGTCTTAGCTTAACCCTAGGGGTAAAACGGTCAAGTATCTATGTATTGTGATTTTTCCCTCACTTGTGGCTTGGTCTAAAATTAAGATACACATAAAAACATAAAAATCTCACTAGGATTTTTCTCAATTTTTTAATCCACTCATAGGCCCTTAAACCAGAGCCCCTAAGTCTGGTCATTAATCATTATTCTACACTTCAACTCATAAAGGTAAATTAATTATTTTAAAACTTTTATGATTTTCCCCAGTTCAAAACTTTGTAAAGATACTCTAAATGTCCTCATGGTAATTCATTATTTTTTACAATTTGTTTTGACTATTTTAACTCTCTAAATTGGACCTGGTTTAGTTGAAGTGTTTTATTTTTGTTATATATATTTTTAATCTGGACCGAATCGGGTCGGGCAACCCAACCCGGTCAAGTGCTTGATGACGACCCACACTATGGTTCGTCTTCTCCATTATCCTCTGGCACGACTGTCAGAGTGGGGCAGGTCTGGGCCTCACCGGATCGCTGCTTAGCAACGATCTCGATGGGACTAGCCTGCCGCCGGTCGGGGCTAAAGCCCTTCTATTTTTAATTGCCAAAGGTGCCTCCACGGCCGACCAATGGGCCAGGCTTGAACAGATCGCCATTGTCCAACGATTCTGGGAGCCCAGGTCTCGCCTCCGGTGTGGGGCTACACCGTGCCGCCGCTGTGTGTGTGTGTGTGTGTGTGTGTGTTTTTATTTTCTTTGTCTGCTTAATGCCATCCGCTGCCGCCACCAAGGCCACTGAAGGATAGGGTAGTCGTGGCCAGGGCCAACATTCCCCTCCCTAGATAGGCCCACAACTAGCGGTCTGCCGGCAGTCAGATAACAAGTTTCAAATAAAATAAATTGTTTAAGAAAATTACAAGAACACTGATTGCAATATAAATTACAAATACAATTTATATTCTAATTTGCTTAATAAAATCTCTGTTAATCTCGACTCGAAGTCCTACCTTAATGGCCAATTTTTCATCAATCCATCGCCACTAGAGCCTCACCGTTCACCACCTTCTCTCCTCCCTTCCGGCTAAAAAAACCCCTCGATTGTGCCCCAAGTATCCCTTTTTTTAAGCATATATGGGGATTAGGGTTCCTAATCCCCTTAAAAGTTGGGTTAATCCTCCTCACTTAGGCAACCTAATTAGGCCTATAAAAATTAATTTCGTAACTTTAATTAATCGGGCCTGCAAAATGACTTAAACAGTCCAATTACACGTTTAAATCGGGTAAACAGGCCCTATACGGTATGTTAAACTTTGAATAGTCCTATCTCCCTCATCCGAACTTTGATTCGTATGTTCCTGGTGGTGTTTTGAAGCTCTTTCTATCTACTTTCGAACAACAAAGCTTCAGCCACAAATTCTATCATTTGAAGAAGTTATTCTACTAAGAATGCCAAAGGGTTAAATAACCTAATTTTTACATATTTAATTTTTGAATCCTAAGAAAAATCTGGGATATTACATGTACCCTCCACCCCTATGGATAAAAGTGTGCCAAGGTAGCATTATTTGAAAAGAGGGAGTGGTCTTTCCGCTTAAGTATGATGCTCATTAAATCGATATTTTTAAAAAATCTCTCATTGCCACTAGATTTGATTTTTTGAAGGCCAAGCTGATGGTTCACACACCACCATTGGGATGTTAACCATATTTATTATTCCTTAACCCTTTGTAATTAATTAGGCCTTATGTTCTGTGTAATGGAATATATTATCTTTGTCCTTCTCCTCTTGTTCTCTAAAAGGCTATATTCCCTTTTAGGAAAGAACCCTAGCATTCATGTATAAATATTATTGATGCAATAGAATACATCAAGGATAATAATTAAAAATTTCATCACCCCCACATGATATTCACAAACTGGACCATGATAGTGTATCATGTGTGCAGTAGGGTTGGATATTTTTTGGTGTATTGCAAATATGTTGATTGTTCATACAATATGCAAAGAGAAAACCTGTAAAATAAGGGTGGGGTGGAGGTGGAGGTAGGAACTTTTAATGGCTAGCCAGTGGTTATAACATGTAAAAATGCGAGTGGGACTTGAAATTTTTGCCCACATTTAATAACAGCGGGTTAGAGTTAGTGGCAAAATGCCGCAAGCCAATTTGACTCGACCCCAAATATATGAAAGATTGTTTGATAATCATACATAAATTAAATGGGAAGGAGGAATAAAGGAAGTTATGTATTTAAAAGAAGTTTAAGAGATTTTAAAGCTTGTAAGTCATCAGGTATGAGTTATTTCACTTAAAAGACCAAGTTAAAGATTTAAAAACTATTTTAAAAATATAAAACAAAATAAAAGTTCCCGAGTCACTTAAAGTCAAGATTTTAGAAGTCGCGCCTAAGAGTCAAAGCCACAAGCCCGGCCAGATGTTTGCCTTAAGTGCAATACAGCCCCCAATTACTTAATTTAGTGTATGATACCAAGTAACGTAGATGTAATATAGTGTTCGTATTTCACTTATATTGCTTAGTACCACAACTATGTTATTAAGCAATATAAATTAACATAATGATGTACGGCGGCCCTCTGATCTTAATCTAACGGGATAGTTCTTTCCCTTATAGAGCTTAGTCTATGGCGGAGAATATGCCCTCTTTTCCTTGATTAACGGTCGGTGATGGCTTTGGAATGTAAATCGCAAGGATCAATAAACGAAGAAAAAAAGTTTTACTTGCTAGCTAACTAAAGAAAAAAAAAAAACTTTGTAGAAAATTTTACAAACAAATAATAATGTCCAACCAGCGGTCTCATCGTTTCAGTTCATCATCACTCGAAGGCCCATGCGTTCTCCCTCCGAATCTCCTCTTCCTCTTCTGGGGTAAAGTCGTTTTCGATCTGAAACGTCTTCCGGAGTTCCTCGACCGACTTCCCCTTGACCATGTCCGCCACTTTCTGGCAGGCCAGATCCATCAAGCTCTTGATTTCCAGGTAGTTTGCCGCCATAATAAGGTGGAAGAGCGTGTCCGTGTCGACATCGACAAACTCCGCGTCCCACACCTTGAGTTGCTCCTCCTTATCGGCCTTATTGTCCTCCTCCATCTGCTTCTGCTCCGCATGCTTCTTGCAGTACTCGATCACCTTGGCGAGGGCCTTGCCAGTCACGTTCGGCAATGGGATCTTGTCGTTCGCGCAGTCGTCCTCGATCATGAGATTGATCATCTGCATCCCCATGGCCACAGTCTCCTCCACGTCGAACACCTCTCCGTCCGAGCTCATCAGCGTCACTTTCTTCCCCGCCGCCGTGGCCATCTCCACCGAAGCTGCTTACAATCGCACCACAACACGAGGGCGAGAAACTGAGGAAGAAAGCAAGATTTGAATGATTACATGCGGTGCGAGGAGCCGCCTATTTATAGTTGCTGCCTTGCTGGGTTGCACTCTGGGATGGAAGAAACTTCCCAAATTAGGATTCCTATCCCTTCTCGAATTGAACTGAGACTTCGAACAAAGTTCCAATTATGACTCCTTTTCGGAAACATCCTCTTTTCCTAGAATTGAACTGAGTCATGTACCTTTGCAGCAGCATCCAACTGCTTCAAACTCTCACATTACCAACAAACAGTGATCCTTGGCAGTTAGTTGAGTCCCGGATTCTACAGCTCTTCACGAACACGTGCTCAGGAGGAGGTTTTAAGGGTCTCACTGCCTCCTCCGTCTGGTGATATGCCGTTGCAGATTTATATAATTTCAAGTATTACTTAAAACATAATTAAACGTTAACTATAAATTTTTTTAATAATTTATCATTAATTCTAAAATTTATTTTCAGACAAAAATACCCCTAGCCACCCTTCTTTTTTTCTATTCTCATTCTGCTGCCACCACCTTCTTCTCTCATCGCCCCACCTTTTCTCATCTCTGTCCAAACCGCCCCGCTTACACCTCGCTCCCCCACTCTCCTCTCCCTCTCCGTTCACCTCACCTCGTGCCGCCAGTCACCGTCCCTTTCCCATGGTCGCTGCCCTTTCTCCTTCTCACCACTCCCACCTCACCCCTATTGCCACTAGAAATGGTTGTACTCCTCCCCCTCAAGTGTCGTTGTTCTGCCGCCGAACCAGAAGCCCATACCAGAATTGACACTAAGGATTCGAAGCTTGATGGTATGGAGGGCCTCGTTGAGGCCTTACCGGCTCTAGCTCTACTGAGGATCCCTCCGCCAGCTCCGTCCACCTTTCCTTGTAGAGCTTCCTCGAATCATAGACTTGCGAATCAGAGAGAAACCAATTGATCAAGAGGGCGATGAGCTTCGGATCGGCGCTGCTGGAGGCAGTGAAGATGTCCAACTCTAGCACCTCTAGCAGGTTCTGCTGCAGCAACTGTACGAAGAAAGAAGACATTAAATATTTACTCACTTTGTTATATACAAAAAGAGTAAATATTTACTGTCTTTCTAGGATTTCCTGGTGGCACTTGTGGTTGAAGCCAGAGGAGCCATGGTGGGCATCGAGGATGCGAGAGGGGAAGGAGTCGAAGTGGTAGTGGAGGTGCTTCATCTTTCTGGCGATGCCCTGGAAGTTGATCCAATCGAGGGTTGGGATGAAGTCACCCATGTTAAAGACGTCGTCCAGGACCATCAGCTCCACCACCATCTCTTTGAACTCACCTGCTTCCTTCCCTAGCTCTTCCTCAAACCTAGCATCACCCTACCGAGGGTGTTGGTGGTGCAAACATTGAGCAGATCGCCAAGGTTGGCAACCTAGCCACAGGCAGCACAATGGAAGAGAGGTGTGACGAGGAAGAAAGAGAAAGGAGGAACTAAAGATCTGGATGATGGATGAAGGTGGAAGGAAGAAGGGGAAACAAAAGAAAGAAGAAAGAAGGAAGAAAGGTAAATTTGTACAAAAATAAAAATTACACTACAACAAAATGTACTATTAGAGAAGCATTTATTAGCGACACAAACAAAAGCGTTGCTAAAAACCACTACTTGCGACGCATACAAAATCGTTGCAAAAAAAATGAACTATTAGCGACACATAATAATATGTCGCTAATAGTCATCTATTAGCAACGCTTAATTTAAAGCATTCCAATAAACGACAATACTATGGTTATTAACTACGTATGATAACCATATTAGCAATACTTTCCAATAAACGTTGATAATTAGTTATGCTATTAGCGGCCCTTTAAACAAGCATCGCTAAAAGATATTTATTTTAAAAGAAAAAAGAAAAAATTTATAACTATTAGCGACATTTTTTCTTAAGTGTCGCTAATAGTTTTAACCATAGCAACGCTTGTTAGAAAGCATTGTTAACATATATGCTATTAGCGATGCTTAATAAAAGCGTCGCTAATAGTAATGAATTTAAAATAAAAAATAAAAATTTAAAACCATTAGCGACACTTTTAAACAAGCGTCACAAATAGCATTGATAATAGACAAGCGTCGCTCTTATCTTTATTAATTTAATTTTATTTAATAAATAATTATATAATAAATAAGGATTAACAATATTAAAAATAAACTTCTTAAATATATAATATATTTTATTCAATATTTACTATTTGTATATACAGTAAATAAATATTAAATTTTCAATAAAAGATAGTGTCAATAATAGATTAAAGTTTCACTATTTATATATAATATATTTTATTTCTTAAGTTTTCTTATTAATTTTAAAATATAAGTTATAATAAAAGAGAGAGTGAAGAGAGCAAGAGAGAGGAGAGAGAGTGATCAAGAGAGAGAGGGAAGAGAGAGGTAGATAAGGAGAGGAGAGAGAGAAGAGAGGGAGTGAGGAGAGCTAAGAGAGAGAAGAAAGAGAAAGAGGGGAGAGAGGGTAGAGAACGGAGAGGTAGGCAATGATGGCGTATATATTGGTGGAATGGTACGGTTGATGAACATTCATTCGTCAGTGAGCTTCGGCGAGCTGTTGGTTCAAGTCAAAGCACAACTTTCCGTCAATGGTAATGTCACTTTGAAGTATTTAATTTCATCCTCACAATCATCCATGATATATAAATTATAAGACAGTGAGGACCTCCAATTCGGATTTCTCCATTCATAAGAAGGCAAATAAGGAAGTGTTATCATTGTATTCCGAGATAAAAAAGCCCGACAACGGTGACAAATCACCATCACCATCCGTAGAAAGGAACCAGATAGTCAATAGGGTTAAATCACCGGTAGTAATGGCTCAGCCCAGCTATAATGTCAGATTTTAGACTGGAGTCAATGAAGTACAGTTCACATTTGAAACTATCAAGTAATAATGAATGTTTAGATTACATGTAATTGGACGTTGTCGTGTACTCAAGCACATGATATCGACCATATCATGTTAAGTGCAGATCATATCGTGTGAAGAAAGAAAGAAACATGATGTATAATATATCGCATTAGTAATTATACGACATACACATGCGATATATCAATTATGATTTTCATCGTAGATATAATAATACAATATGCATTCATGTCTTCATTTTGATAACACGAATTGAATTGTAAGCATGTTAACCCAATACACAATGTCGAGTGATGTAGCATTTTTTTAACACGATAATGTGCAATGCGTATTGGGAGAACTGGGAAACTTGCCCTCAACAAATCCATGTCAATCTTCTTTCACCAATCCAATGAGTAGAGAACCTGAAATAGAAGTCAATCATAATAGATATGAGGAATTGTTGCCAACAATGGGTGGGATAAGGGCTTCATTTGATAACTATGAACCTCCATATAGCCCTTGTAATTGCGACGGTGAAGAAGGTGCAAAAGTTGAAAATATGTGGGGTAAGTATTAGTGGTACGATAATGATATAGTTGGCATGGAAAGTATGTTTGACCGCAAAGAATTTAGAAAGAGCGAGGTCCCTAGTTATGCCATTGTTGAGGCAAAGGCAGAATTGGATATAGTCGATGATTTAAATATGTTGGAACCGAATATTGAGGAAGGCCAACTAATGACGGGTAATTTGCATGCAAAGGATTACCAAAAGCTCCTCTAATTGGGTGCACATTTTCTTAGCTTGTTGCATTCAAGAGGGTCTTGATCGACTTAGCAATAAAGGCAAATTTTACATACCGTGTTATAAATGAAAAAAGGAATACGCATGCCACAAGTGCTCCAATCATTCTTGTAGCTGGTTTATAAGGGCTTCAAATATAGAAGATCATGTGACTGTCACGAGGTTAGTGTCGTACCATTCATGTGGAACCCAAAGGAAGTTAATTGATCATCCCCTAGCATCGCACCATTGAACAATAAAATGTTACGGCCTATTTAAAGATTCAGTGGACATTACACCTAAGAGCATAACAAGTTATATTTCAAAACACTAGGGCATAACCTGTGTTTTAAAAATCGACCCTAACATCGACCCGGATTGGTGTCCCCGCCGGTCCAACCGGGGTCAACTGGAGGTTAACCCGGGTTGACCCGGTTTCTATATAACTTCTCATTCGGACATTCACTAACCCTAATCCCACCCACTACTGCCTTCTTCCCCTTTCCTCCTCCTCTCCCACAATCCTGCTCCCTCTTGCCAGCAGCCAGATTCTGACGGTAACCTCATCTCCACGGCTCCACCCCAACCGGTAGCCACGACTCCACCCCGGCGGCTGAGCTCTTCTCCACGGCTCCCTCTCCACCCCAGCTTCCCCTCCCTCTCCTCCCAGGCAGCCCAGCCCTAACCCTTCCCTCTCCTCTTCCCCCTTTCATCACCTTACCCATACCTCTCCCATCTATCCAATTTCCATCATCCTCATCACATCCACTCCTCTCCTTCCTCTCATTCCCCCTCCATCCGTACTCTCCCCTGCATCTACCCGCGAGTTTGGATTTATGCACCAATGCCATTACCGCACAGTGCTCGCTACAAACCCCTGTAAGCATCAATTCTAAAGACAAGGCAAAATCAACAAATCAGCACCCAACCCATCACCCAGAACTCGTTGTTGATCGACTCGATCCCAATTCAATAAAGAAACCACAAATTCCTCGAACTGACGCAGCCAGAAGGACGGAACCAACAGGATTCGAACTTACTCTCCCTTGTCAGAGATCAATGTCTATGGCGTAGGGAAGAAAATCGAAGAGAAGACGGCTGAATCAGCTGAACTCCTCCACATCTGGGATAATTTGTATCTACGATCGCATCTTCGTATTTCTGATCGGCATCATCTGCAGCAATCCTTAGTCACCCCGCCTCCATTCTTTTTTTCTTAGAACCTGGACCGAACTGGAACACTGGGTAACCGGTTGAACTGTCTGAGTTACGCTGACCTAGCCGGGTTAAATCAACTCGGAAATTAAATTGAACCAGCCCATTTTTTATAACGGGTTCGGTTGAACCTGGTCAAATTGGCCGGTCCGGTCCGGTTTTTAAAACATTGGGCATAACTACAAACTACAAGAAATGCTGGCATGTAGCCTATGAGACTAGTGGGGCATAACCTATGAGACTAATTGAAGTGTTGATTTAGTGTCACGATATGCTAGTCTAGTGTGTTATCGTTTACACGCTTACACTACAATTGTTTTTGTGCTCACACAACATTTGTAAATATCATATTAACATGAACATGATCAGTCATTGTGCATGGTTTATGATCTCACGACTACAAACACTGTTGTGTGATCAGGAACACAATATAAGCCACTGTCGTATAACCTTCACTAAAGTGTATTTGGTCGTGCTAGTAAAGCACTGACTGATTTAATAGATGGGGACCCAGATGAATCCTACCACATACTTCCTACTTACGGAAGCCAGATAGAATATATAAATTTAGGAAGTGTAGTTGTTCCAGTGAGATCATGTTATATTCCTGGACCTATAGGTGGGTACGATTTCAAAATAATATTTTGGATGTTTGGTCCTGTTGCGAGAGCTTTCAGAACAACACTGAGGCCATTGCTAACGGTAGATGCAACTTTCTTGAAAGGAAAGTATCATGGACAGCTATTGATAGCAACTGCATTGGATGGGAACAATAATATGTTGTGCATTGCATTTGTAGTGGTTGAGAACGAGTGAGAGAAAACATGGTGTTGGTTTCTTGAATTGCATTTGCAGTTGGCAAATGTTGTTCAGCTATTTTTCCCATCTACACACCACGAATATTACATTTGTCACATGACATCAAATATGCTGGATAGATTCAAGGACAACTACCTAAAGAACCAGCTTCATCTTATAGCCGAAACTTTCACACTGAATGTGTATGATGAAATAATGAACAATATTAAAGAACATAATTCCAAAGCATATACTTGGCTAAATAAGATAGGTGTGGAGCATTGGGCCAATGTCTCATTTCCAAGGAAAAGATATAGAACCCTCAACTCAAACAGGTCTAAAAGTGCCAAATGCAATGTTCAAAAAAACGAGATCAATGCCTATAACTCAGTTAATTGAGCACACAAGGGAGCAAACAACCGTATTATTTGATAACACATTGAAAACGGGTGAGAAGAGGCAAGGAATGTGATTGTGTTGCATGTTTCAATGTATGAATTCCAAGTTAACTCGCTATATCACCAGGTACATTTCATTCATAGCATGTTAGTGTGTTTGTTTAGTTACATGACGATATGTAAGCATTAGCATAGATGATCGTATTGTATACTTAAGTAGTCATGTATCTTATGACATGATAGGGTTGTTTATCGTGAGCACATACTCACGATATTTTCTTAACAAGATGTGATAAATCTGGTTGAACGTACATGCACATGTTGAAAGTTTCAACATTTGGGGCTACCATGTAAGCATGCAATTGCAAAAATCGATCATAGACACTTCTATGTGTATGACTATTACAAAAGATTGTAGTCAACTGAATTATATAGAATGACATATCGAGAGTCAGTACACCCAACGAAGGATAGGAACCAATGGGCAGTAGCTGGAGTTATGACTACATTTAGCCCACCTATCCTACAAAAGCAGTGGGGGCATCCACAAAAAAATTGGATGGTCACAACCAAAGGTCAAAGCCCCACAAAAATGTAGATCATGCGGCCAGTTGGGTCACAACTGCAAAAGATGTACCAGCGCACAAGAGGAACCTCCGAATGGGGCAGATGTTCCAACTATAAGCCGAAGTTGGTCGATTAATAGAGTAGGAAAACGATGTAAGGAAGGAGAGCATCGATCAGGGTTACCCTTTCTACCTAAGGATAGTAGTGACGCATACAGTTATGCATCACTACAACAAATTTCTATTTTAAAAGAATTTTAAATAAAAGAGAGAAAATGGAGAGAGAGGAAAGAGAAAAGAGGAGAGAGAGGAGAGAGAGAGAGGGAGGAGAGAGAGAGAATAGTGAGGGTGAGGAGTGAAAGAGAAGAGAGGGGGTGAGGAGAGAGAAGAGAGAGAAAGAGGGGAGAGATGGTGAGAAGAGAGAGGAGAAGAGAGAGAATTAAAATTGTTATTATAAATTATTTTTATAATTTTTAAAAAATAAAAAAAATCCTATTAGCGACACATATACCTATGTGTCGCTAATAACTTTGGGTAGTAGCAACCATATGTGTATGCATTACTAGTATCCTAGTGTAGTAGTGACGCATACATGTATGCCTCACTACTTAGTGTAGTAGCGATGCATACGTTATGCGTCACTAATATTTCTTTATTTTAAAAAAAATAAATTAAAAGAGATAGAGAGAGTGAGGAGACAAGAGGGAGGAGAGAGGAGCGAGAGAGGGCGAGAGAGAGGAGGGAGAGAGAGGAGGAGAGAGAGAGAGGAGGGAGAGAAAGGAGAGAGAAAAGAAGGAGAGAAAGGAGAGAGAGAGAGGAGGAGGAGGAGGGAGAGAGACACGAAGAGTGTGTGTGTGTGTGTGTGTGTGAGGGGAGAGAGAAGAGATAGAGAGGAGAGAGACAGGAAGAGAGAGAGAGAGTGTGTGTGTGTGTGTGTGTGTGTGAGGGGAGAGAGAAGAGATAGAGAGGAAAGAGAGAGGGAGGGAGGGAGGAGAGAGGAGGGAGATAGGGGAGAGAGAGGAAGAGAGAGAGGATAAGAGAAGAGAGAGAATTAAAAATTTTATTATAAATTATTTTAAAAAAATAAAATAAAATTCGTATTAGCGATGCATATACATATGCATCGCTAATAACTTAAGGTAGTAGCAACGTATACATTTATGTGTCACTACTAACTAGTGTAGTAGTAGCACATACGTTATACATCGCTAATATTTTTTTATTGTAAATTTAAATTAAAAGAGATAGACAAAGTGAGGAGAGAGAGGAGATAAAGAGGAAAGAGAGAGAGTGAGGAGAGAGAAAGGATAGAGAGGAAAGAGAGAGAGAGAGAGAGAGAGAGAGAGAGAGAGAAGGAGAGAGAGGAAAAGACAGAAGAGAGAGAGAAGAGAGGAAGAGACAGAGACAGAGAGAGAGGAAGAGAGAGAAAGCGGAGAGGGAGAGAAGAGAGAGTGAGGAAAGAGAGAGAGAGAGAGAGAGAGGAGGGAGAGAGGGGAGAAAGAGTGAGAGAGAGGAGAGGAGAGAGAGAATTAAAATTGTTATTATAAATTATTTTTAAATTTTAAAAAAAACAACTATTAACGACGCATATACGTATGTGTCACTAATAACTTAGGGTAGTAGTGACGCATACACATATGTGATGCAACTAACTAGTGTAGTAGCGATGCATATGTTATGTGTCGTTAATATTTTGAGATAGAGAGAGTTAGGAGAGGGGAGGGGAGGGAGGGGAGAGAGAGGAAGAGAGAGAAAGGAGAGAGATAGAGAGGGAAGAGAGAGAGGAGGGAGCGAGGAGAGAGAGGGAGGGAGGGAGGAGAGAGGAGGGAGGGAGGGAGGAGAGAGGAAGAGAGAGAGAAAGGGAGGAGAGAGAAAATTAAAATTGTTATTATAAATTATTTTAAAAATAAAAAAAATCATATTAGCAATGCATAAACGTATGCGTCACTACTACCTTAGGGTACCAGTGATGCATACGTGTATGTGTCACTACTATCCTAGTGTAGTAACGACGCATACGTGTATGCGTTGCTACAAACTAGTGTAATCATGACGAATAAACGTATGCGTCGCTACTTTGCTAGTATAGTCATGATGCACATGCTATGCGTCACTAATAGGAATTTAAAAAAAAATTAATAAGTATATTAGCGACGCTTAACTAGAAGTGTCGCAAATATCTTAAGTATTTGCGATGCTCCTGCCTAAGCGTCACTAATACAATTTTTTCGCCCGTGCAGGTGAAATTTTGGCTGCCGCAAGTGAAATTTTAACCACGCAGGCAAAATTTTCACTTACATGGTTATTTAACCTCCCCTACCCCTCTTCCCTTGTGCCGCCACCCCCCTCCGCCAACCGCCCTCCCCCTTCTTCTCCCCACGCCTCGTCTTTCTCTTCTCCAGTCAAACACTGCCAAAGCCCCCTTCTTCCTTTGCTCCATCCGCCTCCAGCAGGATCCCTCCCTCTTCTTCTCCCTCCACCCCCTTTTTTCTCTGCTCCAGCCGCCTCTAGCTGGAGCCCTCCCTCCCCTACCCCTTGCCCCCTTCTTCCTCTTCTCCAGCCATCTCCGGCAGCAACCCCCCTTCTTCTCCCCCTCCCCTTCTTCTCCACTCTGGCTGGAGCTCCCGCCCTCCCCTCTTCTTCTCCCCCTTCCCCCCTTCTTCTCCTCTCCGGCCACCATCGGCCAAAGCCTCCCCCATCCACTCTCACACCACCGGCCCCCTCCCTTCAATCCCACCATAGATGGGATTTTATTTTTTTAATTAGTTTTTTATATTAGCATCGCTAAATATATTTTTTATTTTTTCTGTTTTTATTAGCAACGCTTTTAGAAGCGTCGCCAATAGTTTTTTATTTTTTCTTTGTTAATTGCGACGCTTACAAAAGCGTCGCTAATAATTTTTTTCTTTTTATAATTTTTTTTCCTTTTTTATTAGCGACACTTATCGAATCAATAACATTGAAGCTTCGCTAATAACTATACTTTATTTTTTAATTCCATAAAATTAACCGTCGATAATAATTTCTAGTTTTTTTCAAAATATTTTATTATTAGCAGTGCATAAAAAGTGAATTATTAGCAACATATGTTATTATGAGTCACTAATAATCTCTTATTTGCGACGCTCGTTTATGTTTCGCAAAAAATGTTGATATTAGAGATGCAAATATAAGTGTCAATAATATTGCACTGTTAGCGACATTTTTGTATAAGTGTCACTAATTAGTGTCATCGACTCGACTTTTATCGATGTTTTTTATGCGTCACTAATAGTCATTAGCGATGCATATGGGACTATTAGCGACACTTACAAATGTCACTAATAGTCCTTTTTTGTTGTAGTGGCATGATTCACTATCAGGTGATATATCAATGTGGCGAATGTTCCGTCGCATTCGCGACATATCGGTCCTCACCATTCTCTGAAGTGGTCTTTCATATTGTTATCTTATTTGGTTTTCTATTTGAAAATGTTATGTGACTATAGTATGTTTGATGTAATGGACTAAGGTTATGTAAAGAAAAATAGTTATAACAATTATTGATTTTTTTCCAAACAAACCAATGGAGTAATGATAACACAATCGGATGAAGTTTTCTTCTTTATTGCATTTTCTGTGACACGATATTGGTACATATTGTTTGTTCGAATACACGACATCATCAACAGCTGTGTGTCTACAAGTGTTAACACTACAATCGTATGCTTACTAGCATGATCTGAAATTGATCGTACGTTAGGACACATGACTGAATGTTGCTTCATGTAAAAACACGCTATCCATACAATCATATGTAGTAGATGTCATTTGAACGATAACACGACCTAAGTGGCTATAGTGAGAATGATAATACGATCGGTTGAAGATTTCTTCCTTATCGCATTGTCTGTAACAAGACATTGGTACATATCGTTTGATCAAATACATGGCACATGACTGAATGCAACTTCGTGTAAAAACAAACATGCTAACAAGATGTAGTTATGTTCTAGTGGAGAATTACACAATATGGGGTCGAAAAAAACAAAGTTGTCATTTAATTGTGCAATGAAAAAATTCTATTGTCTAATTACAATACATCTGCATCTTGATCAAATTCATTGTCGATTCAGGCATGAAGAATAGCAGCATAGATCTGCGGCCTAGCCAAGCCTATTATCTCCAATTGTCTATAATAAAGCTGAAGGACACCCCCTGCTAGCTTCGCTACATAGTACATGAGGTACAAACCACAATCTTCATTTATTTCTTGATACGGGCATTTGTTGATCTTAGTCATTGGTCATTGCCTTGCACCCTTTATCTAAAGGGCCTTCTACATTCCATTTGCAACATGTTTCCTAACACTGACCACCCCTGCAAAGTGGTGGTCGTGGTCACCCTTTAGTGGGTTGTACCACCTAAACTGCTTCTCCCTGCATCGGACAATAAGCAAGAGAAAGTGGTCTGTGAAGTAGATAGGAATGAAACTGCTCTCCATGTTAACATTCATCCCTCTCAACAATATGCCAGTGAGTTTGCCCTCCTTCTCCGCTGGACATTCGGCTGACCCAATGTTAAAATAGTGTTGAATGGCGAACTTGCCGAAAAATAGTTGGGGTACTTGCCTGGATATCTCAAATTGTGCTCCTCAAGAAGTTGAAAGAAGATGACTATCGCCTACAACAAACCCATCGTGTTAGTCATGATACGATGATCAACAGGTTGTGACATATATCTTATGAAAAATGATTATATCGTGAGATCGATAACATGATGAATTTGCAAGTCGTGTATTAACCAATACGCTATTTATACATCAACAATAGAGACAAAAATTAGTGTATTATGCAAACAACGATATGAGCAAACGTCATGTTACTGATAAAGCGATATATAAATGTTTCATTTTGTCAGCTATGCAATTGTGTGATTAATAACACGAGATAGTTTAAAATGTTTGATCAATAAAACAATATTACCTCATTGGTCATGCACTCTATATTTAACAGAGATAGGTAGTCGGTGTAGAGGAGAATTTCTACTGGCCACGTCTTG
Organism: Saururus chinensis; assembly: GCA_035235625.1. Lineage (NCBI taxonomy): Eukaryota > Viridiplantae > Streptophyta > Magnoliopsida > Piperales > Saururaceae > Saururus > Saururus chinensis. The sequence goes on along the minus strand of CP141143.1, from coordinate 24,186,378 downwards.
TATAGGTGCACTAGAAACTCCATTATAACGTCCTTATCTGCATCCTTCTGAATCTCAATGTGGAACACCAACTTTGTGTCAAGATAGTTCTTTGGCTGCAGATTGACCTCCTCCTTAATTGTCTTCTTCGCAACCCCCTCTTTGACCTCTATCACATTGCGGATACTCTCTAGTACTTCCTGATCAACTGGAGGAGTATCCGATAAATTGCTACCACTGGAGCCAGCAGTTTAGCCCATTGGTTCTGGGGTGATTGACTTTGATAGTGTCAGATGGATAATGTATGTACCAGGGACTAATGCCAGAGGAACTTCGTCACTAGGCTTTGCATTCTATTCCATGGGTCCAAACATGGCTAACTTCTCCTCCACGTAGCTACTGAAATGCTTCATCTTCTTTGAGCCCAAAGCAACCCCCTTGTCGACTGCCTCCTCACCTTTAGTAGGTGGTTCAACAGCGGTGTACCTCGACTTCTAGGGCACCAGACATAGGAAGGGTGCGATACAAGCAGCTTTCCACTTAAATCTCAGTTTTATTGACTTTTGACAAAGTACTTCTTTATTTGTACGATCCCCTCCTTTATTTGCTTCCCGGGGTTCTTTCGGTCCCTCCAAGGGTTGTTCCAGTCCCTCCCGGGGTTATTCTTCGACCTCCCGAGGTTGTTCATCAACCTCTTAGGTTTGATCCTGGACTTCTTCATTCATTTTCTTTAAAACTCTCATTATGGTCCTTTGCAACTTCTGACATGTCTTCTTCTTTATTTTGGAGGCAGCTTGTGGCTACCTTTTCTCTGCATTTAAGAAGTAAGCAATTGAATTAGTCAATAAACGATATGCACGCCAATCGTGTTTTAGCTTACATGATGAAACACAATATCGTATTGATGAAAAAATAAAAAATGGCCTAATCGTCTTAACGATCACACGACCACAGCCAGAGTGTTTTTTTAACAAAGCCCTGGTTCAATGCTCATGTGATTGATCACACTACCACAACGAAATCGTCTTTCTTAAAGAACAACTGTTTAGGCTATTGTATACTCAATTACACGAAGATCCCCACATGAACACTATACATTAAATCATTGTACTTACTCAAAATGAATCCCTCGTCCACTAGCTGAGGGACAAGTACTAGTATATTTTCATGGGCAGATGGTTGGGGTGCTTCTCTAGATTTTGAAGCTCATGACTTGACACGAACCGATGGAGATCCTTTGGTTCTTGGAGGAGGGGTTGATCCTTGGGGGACTTCCGATTGAGGGGGTTCATGCGGCTATTCTATCTCCGGTTCCTCAGGGTGTTGCATTTGTTCTATGAGGCTTGTTGCCACCTCCATATCATTTTTAACCTGCTTCAGTGCAATTTCAACTCTCTCAGTGTTCCATCCCCGCTCAATGTAGAGAACAGCCTTTTTCAAAATAACATCACAAATTCTAGTCATGATATCTACTGGCATGAAGAATGATTCAATGATGTTCTAGCCAGAATGTATATGCCCCGAAGTCTCGTCATGGTGGGAGTGGATGGGTTTCATTGTCCGATGTATCATTCTCTGCGTACCCACCTTCTTAGCCTTCAGGGTCGCCTTTTGGCCATCCATCAAGTAGGCCTCTTCAGCAATTGGTGTGATTCGCATAATATGGGAGTCAGGCTTCAAATGCATGAACACCTCCTCTTACCACTTCCTCATCCAATGATGAGCTAGAAGCTTCTTCCTCGCCTTTTCATCGGCTGGGTCAAGTTTAGCATCCTTCTCAATGTCGTTCAAATGTTAGGTGAATCCGGGCCACCTCTTGCACCTCGGGCTAAATGGAAGACCACTGGGAGCCCATATAGAGGTATGCTCATAAAACCATCCTTGGTGGACAAAACAAAAGATAATGATCAGTTGTGTAAAGATGACAATAATAGTCATGTTACGTATAACACGCTTCACGGCCAAATCATGTTACCGATTACACGATAGTTCATTATCGTGTAATGTCTTATACACGATATTTCTACGAGTGTGTTGTACCATGTATTTTTATAACAAGATGGATTTTATATCGTGTGAGCGATACAGCGATATACATGTGTTTGTAGAAATATCGTGTTATTAGACAAACGATAATAGAATTTATCATGATATCTATAATACGAGCATTACTTGGAGAACTAATGAAGCCCCAATGAGAATTTCAGCTGTGGCGGAGCGCTTATCCTGTCTGCTCATGATGTTCCGGTGGGCTGATGATATGCCTCTCATCAACATATCATGCACAGCCCCAGCCCAATTGTAGCTCCCCACGACCAACATGTCATCTATGTAATCACACAGAGTTGAGGATATTGCTCTGTGTAAATAACACTAAGACCCCCATGTGCACGATAGCCAACCATGCTAAGTCCTCATCTAACAGTCCATGTGTCGGTAGCCACTTCTTTCAACATTTCTTCAAGTCCTATCTTCTCCAACCGCTTCCCTTGGAAGAACTTCTTGTAGAATTTTCCCTTGCCTTGGGCAGCTTTCCCCTTTCTACTTTCCAATTTACATGGGTTCCCTTTTCCACTCAAACCCGTGTTCATTGCCACTTCATCCACAATAAGGGGTAGTCTTTTGCCCCTAATGTTGAAGACCTCCTATGAGTCATCCCAACACTCATTAATGAGAACGTCCAAGAGTGGCCTAGAGATGATGATGGGCTCGCAATCAAATACTGGGTAGAACCTAGTCTCCACCAAGATGGCCTTGCATCTCAGACGTGAATCTACAAGGTCTTTTGATAGACGAAGTCGAGTGGGGAAGCTATTCGTTCTTAAACCCAGCCTTCTCGCATAGATTCTCTTCTTCTTATCTTTTGTTGCCTTCATTGACTCCGCCATTTGCTTAATACCCTAACTTTACTGCAAAATTGGATAAATATATGTATATCAACAATAGGTCATGACCATAATCAATAGTTGCATTGATTCACATTATCTAACTAACTTCTATATATACAATAAGTATATATATTGTGTTATCAAACATACAATAAGCGGACCTCTCATATACGATATCACAACGGTTGAATATTGTGTTGCCAGTGTCTTATATAACACACGATAGATGACTTATCGTCTTTCTGAAAACTCGATAGTTTGCTTTGACTAGCTATGTCGTGTGTTCTATCACACGACAAACAAAAAATCATGTATATAAATATACAATCTAGATTTTGGTAAAGGCCTTACCACAAAACACAGGTGGTTTTCTCCAAACCGGATCCAAGCTGGATTAACCCCTCGATCGGTCACTAATTATCTCCAAAGTTCACTCCTTTACCTGGATTGAGTCAAACGGAACCTCGCTATATGGCCAAAACTTGCTTTGGGCGTACAGTTTTAAAATCACCTTGCAAAACAAGCTAACATGGAACTAACTCCAAAGTGTTTTTTGAAAACTACTTCTGGAATCAAAAAAACCCTAATCTTTGAAAATTCAACTATAGTTTTTTGTAATCACTGGTCAAATAGGTCACAAAATCTCCTCTCATGCTGCATGAATGCTGCTCAATGCTCCAAATGACGAAATTGATGTGTCAAAAATTGGAACAGACTTTTCAATCAGAGGAATCGCCGGCGTCTGAAGTCGCTTGCGTGTGAATGCGACTTCATGAGGGTTTTACACGATATAAAACCCTATCTTCAATCAGGGGTATTTTTGTCCAAAAATTACATTATATCGTGGTATTCCAAGTTTGATGGAATTTGTGTTTAAAATCTAGGGAATATGGAATTTCTTACTCTTCGGCCAGGCAATATGGAAAAAACTCTTATATAATTTCAAGTATTACCTAAAACATATTAAAACATTAACTACAAAAAAATTTATTAATTTTTCATTAACTCTAAAATATATATTCAGAAAAAAAAATGCCCCCAGCCACCTTCCTTCTCTTCATCTATTCTCATTCTGTTGTCTCCATTTCCATCTATGTTCACCTCACATCCCTACCGCTGCTAGCCGTATAATCTCCTCACCGCGGTTTCCTTCTCCGGCCGCCTCCACCTTCTTCTCCCATCACCCCACCTCTTCTCATCTCCATCCAAACTGCCCCACTTATGCCTCGCTCCCCACTCACCTCTCCCTCTCTGTTCACCTCGCACCGCCGGTCACCATCCCTCTCCCAAGGTCACCACCTCTGCTCCTTCTCACCACTTCACCCTCGCCCCTATTGCTACTAGAAATGGCTGCACTCCTCCCCTTCAAGCGCCACTGTTCTTCCACTGAGCCAGAAGCCCAGACCAGAACTAACACTAAGGATTCAAAGCTTGATGGTATGGAGGGCCTCCTTTGAGGCCCTCCCTGCTATAGCTCTACCGAGGATCCCTCAGCCAGCTCTGACCATCTCTCCCTGTTGAGCTTCCTCGAATCGTAGACTTGTGAATCAGAGAGAAACCAATTGATCAAAAGGGCGATGAGCTTCAGATAGGTTTTGCTAGAGGCAGTGAAGATGTCCGACTCTAGCACCTCCAGCAGGCTCTACTGTAGCAACTGTGGAAAGGAAGAAGACATTAAATATTTACTCACATTGTTATATACAAAGAGAGTAATTTACTCTCTTCATATATATACAAAGAGAGTAAATATTTACTATCTTTGTTAGGATGTCTTGGTGGCACTCGTGGTTGAGGCCGGAGGAGCCATGGTGGTCATTGAGGATGTAGAAGAGGAAGGAGTTGAAGCGGCAGTGGAGGCACTTCATCTTTCTAGCAACGCCTTGGATGAAATCGCCTACGTTGAAGATGCCATCTAGGACCATCAGCTCCACCACCATCTCCTTGAACTCACTCGCCTCCTTCCCTACCCCTTCCTCAAACCCAACATCACCCTTTTGAGGGTGTTGGTGGTGCAAACGTTGAGCAGATCGCTGAGTTTGGCAACCTAGCCGGTGGTGGCACAATGGGAGAGGGGTGTGACGACGGTGGTGACCTCATCCTCCCGAATGTGGCAGAAGTCATTGAGGGCCTTTGCGGGGGACGGGGCCAAGGTGGGGAAGGTTACTGAGGATGGGCCAGGGTCTTGGGGGGTGGCAGTGGCAGCCAAAGAGGTGGCCCCTAAGGGTGAGGAGAAGTTAGCTAAGGAAGACCAAGAATAGGGAGGAGAAGAGGAGATCCATGAAAGAAAGATAAAGGTGGAACTAAAGATCTAGATGATGGATGAAGGTGGAAGGAAGAAGAAGGGAAAACGTAAGAAAGAAGGAAGAAGGTAAATTTGTCCAAAAATAAAAATTATGTGAACTTTAAATAAATTTCACAGGCCTTTTAGACCTGGCATAAGATAAAGCCTGCTCATAAGAGTGGATGACATATTTTTCTAAATTATAAATTGTGAAATACAATAAGTATATCAAATGAATAAAGACTATATAGTTGACGTTTATCAAGACCAATGATCAATTAACCGATGTGTTCACCAAGCATTGACAATTGAGAAGTTTTATATTTTAGAAACTTTATAAAAATTACAAATTAAGGAGTGTTAAAAGTGGGTCAAAATAGTCCAATGGCTACTTTGTAATTTTTGTTACTTATTTGGGTGGTTTGTTTATGTAATATCATCTTGTATGTCATCCAATGTAAGGACTTTTGTAACGATGAAAAAGTGAAGCCATCTCTCCTACAGTAAAAAAACATAGCCTTTTTTTTCTTTCTTCTTAGTTTGTTGTCCATCTTCTCAACTGTAAAAACCCTTTGATTTCTTCCATTAAAAACATTATGCTTCACTTTTTTTTTACTCTATTACTCATCATCTCTAATAAATTTGGTAGTTGAGGTAAATATCAAATTTATTGGGTTTCCTAAAATCACCATGGCTTCATGTTTAAGTTTTTCATCGGAGAAGCTTACGTTGCCGACATTCGATGGGGAAAGCTACGATTTTTAGAGCATACAAATGAGGACTCTCTTCATATCCAAAGATCAATGGGAGTATGTTGAAGAAGGCTGTGAAGAACTACAAAATAGAGAAGCCCTAGCCACTTGCGATGAATAAAAGAAGAATGCATAGAAAGATAACAAAAGCAAGATGCAAAAGCCCTATTTTACATACAACAAGCGATAAGCAAAGTAATTTTTTCAAGAATCATTGTTTCCACAAGATCAAACGAAGAATGAAAAATTTTGAAAAATAAATTTTAAAGGACTGAAAAGGTAATTTCTATCGAGCTTCAAACTTTATGGAGGGATTTTGACAAATATGAAATGAAAGATAGTGAGAATGTTCAAAATTTTAACTCTATAGTTGCTACCATTGTTAATCAAATTAGAAACTATGGAGATAGTATTCCGGATAAGAAGATTGTGCAAGAAGTTTTAAGAAGCATGCCGGCCACATTTGTGCATGTTGTAGTCGCTATTGAAGAGGAGATTTATCAAAATTAAGCATGCATGAGTTTATGAGTTCTCTTAAAACTCATGAAGCAAGAATGAAGAAGTTTACTCCTTCCTCCATGGAGAATTTTTTCAATCCAAATTGACTTTCAAGGAAAAAAGGGAAGATTATGAAAATAAAAATTTTTAAAATAATTTATTTCAAGGTAGAGTCTGAAAGGGGTATCAGGGAAATGGAAGAGGTAAATATGAAAAGTAAAACAATAGTTGTTTCATTTGTAAGAAAATAAATCATGTTGTCGATGATTGCTATTTTAAATGCAAGAGATGCAATCACCATACTTATGCTCCAAAGGATTGCTTCAAAATAAGGACCAAACATATTTCACCGAAAAGGAGGAAGATAAACAAAGTTATTTATTCTACTCTTGCATGAACAGACAAGAAGAAAGAAATGATGTTTGGTACTTAAATAGTGGTTGTAACAACCACATGGCGGGCAATCAAAAAAGTTTTTGAAGCTTGAACAAAATAACAACTCGTAAGTAAAGCTAGGAGATAGAAAAATGCAAACAGTTGAGGGCAAAGGAATCATAGCAGTCCAAATAAAGAAATGTACGTCTAAACTCATTTATGATGTTCTTTATGTTCCCAATTTAACACAAATTTGCTCAGTATCGGGCAACTTATGCAAAGAGGCTATAAAGTGCACTTTGACAAAAATGATGTATTGTATTTAAAAAAGGCAAGGTACAAGTGATACCAAATGCAAAAATGATACCAAACAAGTTATTTTAATTAATAAAGGCAAGGTGCATTTTGACAAAGATGATCTATTCCACTCATATTTTTATATGAGAAGGTGATAACCACAAATTAAGTTCCCATGTCTGTTGGGACGACTTAGATGTGGCCAAAGCATTCTAAGTTATTTTCAAAGTGTGAATTGTATAGAATTATACCATGGGGTGCATGGATTCGCATACATAAATCATGTGTTGTCACCAAATTTTGATTATGTGACAATGATTATCATCTGATCCCAAAGGGAGGTGGTAGTTAGCATTATATAATTAGGATAGGGTAGAGGGTTATATATTGAAACATGAGTGAATCCATAGGCCCAAAGGTGTGAGATTTTCTTGTAATGTATACGTATACCCACTAGCCTTATCATGAAGCAAAATGACCATTTGTCTTTATATAATTTTAGTAATTTTGGTACAAAATGCAACCTTTGAATAAAGGGTGGTTCAATATTATACTATTTGATTTTAGCATTCGTTATTTCATGTTTCAGTTTGTTTCTTGTCATTATTAATTGTTTGCATGTATTTATTCTTTTATAGAAGTTTATCTATTTTTAGTGTGGAGCAACTTATGCAAAGAGGCTATAAAGTGCATTTTGACAAAGTTTAATGTGTTAAAAATAATAAAAGCATGGGGCAAGTGATAGCAAAGGTCAAAATGGCATCAAACAAGATATTTCCATTAGTTATGTCTCTTTGTGCAAACTATGGAATGAAGGCTATTCATATGGATGACTCTCTATTATGACACTTGAGGTTCAGGTATTTGAACTATAGGAGCCCTACTTTGCTCAATCAAAAGAACATGGTTTTTGGACTTCAAAGAATCAATCAAGAAGAAGATATTTATGAGGGGTGCATATATGGAAAATAACATAGACGATCATTTTCGGAGTCGACTTGGAGATCAAAAGAACCACTTGAGCTTGTTCATGCCGATATATGTGGACCAAGAAACACACCATTATTTAACAAGAAAAGGTATTTTCTACTCTTTGTAGATGATTTTACAAGAATGATGTGGGTTTATATTATATATGTCAAATCGGATATATTTTCTATATTTGTGCAATTCAAAATATTTGTAGAAAATCAAAGTGGAAAGACATTGAATGCCTTGAGGACCGAATGTAGTGGTGAATTCACATTAAGAGAATTTTAGGATTTTTGCAAAGAACATGACATCAAGAGAGATCAAACAACTAGCTACACACCTTAACAAAAATGGTGTAGTGAAAAGAAGAAATAGAACCATTGTAGAGATGGCAAGAAGCAGACTCAAAGGGAATAATCTTCCAAACCAATTTTGGGAAAAAGTCGTTAATACGGCCACTTATATTCTTAATAGGTCTCCAACAAAGGCAGTTTGAAACATGACACCATATGAGGCATGGCACAAAAAAAAACCACAAGTAAGTTATTTCAAAGTTTTTGGATGCATTGTTTATACTAATATTTCTACACAAAAGAAAAGAAAGTTTGATGAGAAATGAGAAAAATGCATCTTCATTGGAAATAGTGAAAAATCCAATGCTTATAGGCTTTTCAATCTTAAAATGAAGTAATTGGTAATTTCAAGAGATATAATCTTTGATGAAGAAGGCTCATGGAACTTTGAAGAAAACAATGGTGGATCTTCAAAAGTGTATGTAAAAGATAAAAAAGAATGGGCTACATCAAGTCATCAAACTTCAAATGGTTTACAATCATAAGAACATGAAACTCCTCCAAGGCAAGATTCAAGCATATGGAAAATTAATCTAAATAATGTGGATAATGATTCACCTCCAAGAAAGGTACGCTCACTTCAAGAAATTTATGATAAATGTGATGTTGCATTCTTTTCTTGTGATCAAATAAAATTTGAAGATGCTTCAAGAGAAGAAGTTTGGATAGAAGCAATGGATAGTGAGATGAATATGATTGAGAAAAATATGACATGGGAGTTAGTTGATAAACCTCAAGACAAAGAAGTAATTGGATTGAAATTGGTGTATATAATAGAGTTCAATGAAGATGACTCAATTCAAAAACATAAAGCAAGGCTAGTTGCAAAAGGGTACTCACAACAACCCGACATCGACTTCAATAAAACCTATGCTCCCGTTGCAAGAATGTAAACTATAAAATTTGTTCTTCTACTTACTGCTCAATTGAAACTACAAGTGTATCAATTTGATGTCAAATCAACCTTTTTAAATAGAAAGCTTGAAGAAGACGTCTATGTTGAGCAACCACAGGGATACAAAGTCAAAGGCAAGGAAGGGAAGGTCTACAAACTTAACAAAGTTTTGTATGGACTCAAATAAGCTCCAAGAGCATGGAATCAAAGAAGCAAGACATTGTTGCTCTCTCCTCCGCCGAAGCCGAGTATATCTCATCTTTAAGTTCATCATGCGAAGCTGTTTGGTTAAGGAGAATTCTCAAGGATTTTATGTATGAGTAAGCATATCCAACAACAATTTTTTTATGACAATATGTCGACCATTATAATGACTAAAAATCTAATCTTTCATAAAAGAACAAACCACATTGAGTTGAGACATTATTACATAAGAGAACTAGTCAAGAAAATTGAAGTTGAATTGAAGTTTATCAAAACTAATGATTAATTAACCAATGTGTTCACTAAAATGATAACAATTAAAAATTTTATATATTTTAAAAACCGTATGAAAATTACAAATTAAGGAGTGTTAAAAACGGGTCAATGGTCTAATGGCATTACTTTGTAATTTTCATAAATTTTTAGGATAATTTATTTATATAATGACTTTGTTGTATATTAGGGATTTTGATATTGAAACAGTGACTATACATTCGGGCAAAGTGAGAAGCCGCCATTTGCAAACAGTAAGAAACAGAGCATTTCTTTGCTTTGTGTCGTTATCTTCTCAACACAAATCCCTTTGATGTTTCCTATTAAAAACTATATCCATTACATTTTTCTTTCTTTTTCACTCATCCTCTCCACACTAGCTAACTAAAGAAAAAATAAATGACCTGCAGAAAAGTTTACAAACAAATAATAATGTCCAAACCAGCGGTCTCACGGTTTCAGTTCATCATCACTCGAAGGCCCATGCGTTCTCCCTCCGAATCTCCTCTTCCTCTTCTGGTGTGAAGTCGTTTTCGATCTGAAACGTCTGCCGGAGTTCCTCGACCGAGTTCCCCTTGATCATGTCCGCCACTTTCTGGCAGCCCAGATCCATCAAGCTCTTGATTTCCAGGTAGTTTGCCGCCATAATGAGGTGGAAGAGCGTGTCCGTGTCGACATCGACGAACTCGGCGTCCCATACCTTGAGTTGCTCCTCCTTGTCGGCCTCGTTGTCCTCCTCCATCTGCTTCTGCTCCGCATGCTTCTTGCAGTACTCGATCACCTTGGCGAGGGCCTTGCCAGTCACGTTCGGCAATGGGATCTTGTCGTTCGCGCAGTCGTCCTCGATCATGAGATTGATCATCTGCATCTCCATGGCCACGGTCTCCTCCACGTCGAACACCTCTCCGTCCGAGCTCATCAGCGTCACTTTCTTCCCCGCCGCCATGGCCATCTCCACCGAAGCGGCTTACAATTGCACCACAACACGAGGGAGAGAAACTGAGGAAGAAAGCAAGATTTGAATGATTACATGCGGTGCGAGGAGCCGCCTATTTATAGTTGCTGCCTTGCTGGGTTGCACTCTGGGATGGAAGAAACTTCCCAAATTAGGATTCCTATCCCTTCTCGAATTGAACTGAGACTTCGAACAAAGTTCCAATTATGACTCCTTTTCGGAAACATCCTCTTTTCCTAGAATTGAACTGAGTCATGTACGTTTGCAGTAGCATCCAACTGCTTCAAACTCTCACATTACCAACAAGCAGTGATCCTTGGCAGTAAGTTGAGTCCAGGATTCTACAGCTCTTCACGAACACGTGCTCAGGAGGAGGTTTTAAGGGTCTCACTGCCTCCTCAGTCTGGTGATATGCCGTTGCAGATTTATATAATTTCAAGTATTACCTAAAACATAATTAAACGTTAATTATAAATTTTTTTAATAATTTATCATTAACTCTAAAATTTATTTTCAGACAAAAATACCCTAAGCCACCCTTCGTCTCTTCCTCTATTCTCATTCTGCTGCCTCCACCTTCTTCTCCCATTGCCCCACCTCTTCTCATTTCCGTCCAGACTGCCCCGCTTATGCCTCGCTCCCCACTCTCCTCTCCCTCTCCGTTCACCTCACCTCATGCCACCGGTCACCGTCCCTTGCCCATGGTCGCTGCCTTTCTCCTTCTCACCACTCCCACCTCGCCCCTATTGCCACTAGAAATGGTTGTGCTCCTCCCCCTCAAGCGTCGTTGTTCCGCCGCAAAACCAGAAGCCCAAACCGGAATTGACACTAAGGATTCAAAGCTTGATGGTATGGAGGGCTTCCTCGATGCCTTGCCGGCTCTAGCTCTGCCGAGGATCCCTCCGCCAGCTCCGTCCATCTCTCCCTGTAGAGCTTCCTCGAATCATAGACTTGCGAATCAGAGAGAAACCAATTGATCAAGAGGGCGATGTGCTTCGGATTGAAGCTGCTGGAGGCAGTGAAGATGTCCGACTCTAGCATCTTCAGCAGGCTCTGCTGCAGCAACTGTGCAAAGGAAAAAGACATTAAATATTTACTCACTTTGTTATATACAAAGAGAGTAATTTACTCTCTTCATATATATACAAAGAGAGTAAATATTTACTGCTTTTTTAGGATTTCTTGGTGGCACTCGTGGTTGAAGCCAAAGGAGCCATGGTAGGCATCGAGGATGCAAGAGGGGAAGGAGTTGAAGCGGTAGTGGAGGTGCTTCATCTTTCTGGCGATGCCCTGGAAGTTGAGCCAATCGAGGGTTGGGATGAAGTCGCCCATGTTTAAGATGCCATCCAGGACCATCAGCTCCACCACCATCTCCTTGAACTCACCCGCCTCCTTCCCTAGCCCTTCCTCGAACCTAGCATCACCCTACCAAGGGTGTTGGTGGTGCAAACATTGAGCAGATCGCCGAGGTTGCCAGCCTGGCCAGTGGCAGCACAATGGGAGAGAGATGTGATGAGGGTGGTGACCTCATCCTCCCGGATGTGGCAGAAGTTGTTGAAGGACTTGGCGGGGTCAGGGCCAAGGTGGGGGAAGTTGTTGAGGATAAGCCAGGGACTCGGGGGATTGGGCGGCGGTGGCAGCCGAGGAGGTGGCCCCTGAGGGTGAGGAGGAGGTAGCTGAGGATAGCTAGGAAGAGGGAGGAGAGGAGGTGATCAATGAAAGAAAGAGAAAGGAGGAACTAAAGATCTGGATGATGGATGAAGGTGGAAGGAAGAAGGGGAAATGTAAGAAAGAAGAAAGAAGGGTAAATTTGTCCAAAAATAAAAAAAATACACTACAACAAAATGTACTATTAGAGACACATTTATTAGCGACACAAACAAAAGCGTCGCTAAAAATCACTACTTGTGACGCATACAAAATCATTGCAAAAAAATAAACTATTAGCAACGCATAGTAATATGTCGCTAATAGTCATCTATTAGTGACGCTTAATTTAAATTGTTCCAATAAACAACAATAATATGGTTATTAGTGACGTATAATAACCATATTAGCAACGCTTTCCAATAAACGTTGATAATTAGTTACGCTATTAGCCGCCCTTTAAACAAGTGTCGCTAAAAGATATTTATTTAAAAAAAGAAAAAAATTATAACTATTAGCAATGTTTTTTCTTAAGCGTCACTAATAGTTTTAACCATAGCGATGCTTGTTAGAAAGCATCGTTAACAGGTATGCTATTAGCAACGCTTAATAAAAGTGTCACTAATAGTAATGAATTTAAAATAAAAAATTAGAAATATTAGCGACGCTTTTAAACAAGCGTCGCAAATAGCATTGATAATAGACAAGTGTCGCTCTTAGCTTTATTAATTTAATCTTATTTAATAAATTATTATATAATAAATAAGGATTAACAAAATTAAAATAAGCTTCTTAAATATATCATATATTTTATTCAATATTTACTATTTGTATATATAATAAATAAATAATAAATTTTTAATAAAAGATAGTGTCAATAATAAATTAAAGTTTTACTATTTATATATAATATATTTTATTTCTTAAGTTTTCTTATTAATTTTAAAATATAATGTATAATAAAAAAGAGAGAGTGAAGAGAGCAAGAGAGAGGAGAGTGAGTGATCAGGAGAGAGAGAGGTAGATAAGGAGAGGAGAGAGAGAGAGAAGAGAGGGGTGAGGAGAGAGAGAGAAGAGAGGGGTGAGGAGAGAGAGAGAGAGAAGAGAGGGGTGAGGAGAGAGAGAGAAGAGAGGGGTGAGGAGAGAGAGAAAAGAGGGGGTGAGGAGAGAGAGAAAAGAGGGGGTGAGGAGAGAGATAGAAGAAAGAGAAAGAGGGTAGAGAATGGAGAGGTAGGCAATGATGGCGTGTATATTGGTGGAATGGTACGGTTGATGAATATTCATCTGTCGGTGAGCTTCAGTGAGCTGTTGGTTCAAGTCAAAGCACAACTTTCTGTCAATGGTAATGTCACTTTGAAGTATTAATTACATTCTCACAATCATCTATGATATATGAATTATAAGACAGTGAGGACCTCCAATTCGGGTTTCTCCATTAATAAGAAGACAAATAAGGAGGTGTTATTACTGTATGCCGAGATAAAAAGAGCCCGACAATGATGACAAATCACCATTCGTAGAAAGGAACTAGATAGTCAATAGAGCTAAATCACCGGTAGTTATGTCTCAGCCCAGCTATAATGTCAGATTTCATACCAGAAACTGTCAGGTAATAATGAATGTTTAGATTACATGTAATTAGACGTTGTCGTGTACTCAAGCACACGATATCGACCATATCATGTTAAGTGCAAATCATATCGTGTGAATAAAGAAACATGATGTATAATATATTGCATTAGTAATTATTCGACATACACATGTGATATATCAATTATGATTTTCATCGTAGATATAATAACACGACATGCATTCATGTCGTGGTTTCGATAACACGAATTGAATTGTAAGTATGTTAACCCAATACACGATGTCAAGTGATGTCGTATTTTTTTAACACGATAATGTGCAATGCATATTGGGAGAACTGGGATAGTTGCCCTCAACAAATCCATGTAAATCTTCTTTCACCAATCCAATGAGTAGAGAACCTGAAATAGAAGTCAATCATAATAGATCAGAGGATTGTTGCCAACAATGGGTGGGACAAGGACTTCATTTGATAACTATGAACCTCCATATAGCCCTTGTAATTACGATGGTGAAGAAGGTGCAAGAGTTGAAAATATGTGGGGTAAGGATCAGTGGTACAATAATGATATAGTTGGCATGGAAAGTATGTTTGACCATGAAGAATTCGGAAACAGCGATGAGGCAGAGGCAGAATTGGATATAGTCAATGATTTAAACATGTTGGAACCGAATATTGAGGAAGGCCAACTAATGACAGGTAATTTGCATGCAAAGGATTACCAGAAGCTCCTCTAATTGGGCGCACATTTTCTTAGCTTGTTGCATTCAAGAGGGTCTTGATCGACTTAGCAATAAAGGTGAATCTTACATACCATGTTATGGATAAAAACAGGAATATGTATGCCAGCTCCAATCATTCTTGTAGCTGGTTTATAAGGGCTTCAAATATAGGAGATGATCTGATTGTCACAAGGTTAGTGTCGTACCATTCATATGGAACCCAAAGGAAGTCAACTAACCATCCCCTAGCATCGCACATTTGAACAAGAAAATGTTACGGCCTATTTAAAGACTCAGTGGACATTACACCTAAGAGCATAGCAAGTTATATTTCGAAACACTGGGGCATAACTGCAAACTACAAGAAATGCTAGCGTGTAGCCTATGAGACTAATGGGGCATAACCTATGAGACTAATTGAAGTGTTGATTTAGTGTCACGATATGTTAGTCTAGCATGTTATTGTTTACACGCTTATACTACAATCACTTTTTGCGCTCACACGACATACGTAAATATCATCTTAACATGAACACGATCAGTCATTGTGCATGGTTTGTGATCTCACGACTACAAACACTGTTGTGTGATTGGGAACACGATGTAAGCCACTGTCGTATAACCTTCACTAAAGTGTATTCGGTCGTGCTGGTAAAGCACTGACTGATTCAATAGATGGGGACCCAGATGAATCCTACCCCATACTTCCTACTAACGAAAGCCAAATAGAAGATACAAATTCAGGAACTGTAGTTGTTCCAGTAAGATCATGTTATATTCCCAAACCTATAGGTGGGTACGATTTCAAAAGAGTGTTTTGGATGTTTGGTCCTATTGCGAGAGCTTTCAGAACAACATTGAGGTTGTTGCTAATGGTAGATGCAACTTTCTTGAAAGGAAAGTATCATGGACAGCTATTGATAGCAACTGCATTGGACGGGAACAATAATATGTTGTGCATTGCATTTGCAATGGTTGAGAACGAGTGCGAGAAAACATGGTGTTGGTTTCTTGAATTGCATTTGCAGTTGACAAATGTTGTTAAGTTGTTTTTCCCATCTACACACCACAAATATTACATCTGTCACATGACATCAAATATGTTGGATAGATTCAAGGACAACTACCTAAAGAACCAGCTTCATCTTGCAGCCAAAACTTTCACACAAAATGTGTATGATGAAACAATGAACAACATTAAAGAACATAATTCCTAAGCATATGCTTGGCTAAATAAGATAGGTTCGGAGCACTAGGTCAATGTCTCATTTCCAAGGAAAGATATAGAACCCTCAACTCAAACAGGTCTGAAAGTGCCAATGCAATGTTCAAAAAAGCCAGATCAATGCTATAACTCAGTTAATTGAGCACACAAGGGAGCAAACAACTGCATTATTTGAAAAACGTTGGACAAACGGCCAGAACATGATGGAAGAGTTAACCCCATTTGCCCGCAAACACATCGAAAATAGGCAAGAAGAAGCAAGGAATGTAATTGTGTTGCTTGTTTCAATGTATGAATGTTAGGTTAACTCGCTATATCACCAGGTACACTTCATTCATAGCATGTGTACATTTATACGTTAATTGTTCATATTGTGTTAGTGTGTTTGTTTAGTTACATGACGGTATGTAAGCATTAGCATAGATGATCGTATTGTATACTTAAGTAGTCATGTATTTGATGACATGATAGGGTTGTTTATCATGAGCACATACTCACAATATTTTCTTAATAAGATGTGGTAAATTTGGTTGAACATACATGCACATGTGGAAGTTTCAACATCTGGGGCTACCATGTAAGCATGCAATCGCAAAAATCGATCATAGACACTTCTATGTGTATGACTACTGCGAAAGATTGTACTCAACTGAATTATATAGAATGACATATCGAGAGTCAGTACACCCAACGAAGGATAGGAACCAATGGGCACTAGCTAGAGTTATGACTACATTTAGCCCACCTATCCTACAAAAGCAGTCGGGGTGCCCATGAAAAATCAGATGGAGTCACAACCAAAGGTCAAAGCCCACAAAAAAGTGGATCATGCGGCCAATTGGGTCATAACCGCAAAAGATGTACCAGCGAACAAGAGGAACCTCGCAATGGGGCAGATGTCCCAACTACAGGCCGAAGGTGGTCGATTAATAGAGTAGGCAAACTATGTAAGGAAGGGGAGCATCGATCAGGGTTACCTTTCTACCTAAGGATAGTAGCGACGCGTACCAGTATATGTAGCTACTACGTTATTTAAGTAGCGACGCATACAGTTATGTATCACTGCAACAATTTTTTATTTTAAAAGAATTTTAAATAAAAGAGAGAAAATGGAGAGAGATGAAAGAGAAGAGAGGAGAGAGAGAAGAGAGAGAGGAAGGAGAGAGAGAGAGAGAGAGAGAATAGTGAGGGTGAGGAGTGAAAGAGAAGAGAGGGGGTGAGGAGAGTGAACAGAGAGAAAGAGGGGATAGAGGGTGAGGGGAGAGAAAATTAAAATTGTTATCATAAATTATTTTTATAATTTTTAAAAAATAAAAAAAATCCTATTAGCGATGCATATACATATGTGTCGCTAATAACTTAGGGTAGTAGCGACCATATATGTATGCATTGCTAGTATCCTAGAGTAGTAGTGACGCATACATGTATGCCTCACTACTAACTAGTGTAGTAGCGACACATACGTTATACGTCACTAATATTTCTTTATTTAAAAAAAATAAATTAAAAGAGATAGAGAGAGTGAGGAGACAAGAGGGAGGAGAGAGGAGCGAGAAAGGGCAAGAGAGAGGAGGGAGAGAGAGAGAATAGATAGAGAGGAGAGAGACAGGAAGAGAGAGAGAGAGAGAATGTGTGTGTGAGGCGAGAGAGAAGAGATAGAGAGGAAAGAGAGAGGGAGGGAGGGGGAGAGAGGAGGGATATAGGGGAGAGAGAGAGGAGAGAAGAGGAGAGAAGAGAAGAGAGAGAATTAAAATTGTTATTATAAATTATTTTAAAAAAATAAAAAAAATCCTATTAGCGATGCATATATGTATGTGTCACTAATAACTTAGGGTAGTAGCGACGCATATACTTATGCATCGCTACTAACTAGTGTAGTAGCAACGCATATGTTATACGTCGTTAATATTTTTATTTTAAAAAAATTAAATTAAAAGAGATAGAGAGAGAGGAGATAAAGAGAAGAGAGAGTGAGGAGAGAGAAAAGGTAGAGAGGAAAGAGAGAGAGAGAGGAAGGGAGGGAGGAGAGAGAAGAGAGAGAGGAAGAGTGAGAAAGAGGAGAGAGAGAAGAGAGAGTGAGGAAAGAGGAGAGAGAGAAGAGAGAGTGAGGAAAGAGAGAGAGGGAGAGAGAGTAAGAGAGAGAAGATGAGAGAGAGAATTAAAATTGTTATTATAAATTATTTTAAATTTTTTAAAAAAATAACTATTAGCGACGCATATACGTATGTGCCGCTAATAACTTAGGGTAGTAGCAACACATACACGTATGTGTCGCTATTAACATGTATAGTAGCAATGCATATGTTATGCATCGCTAATATTTTTTATTTTAAAAAAAATTTAATTAAAAGAGATAAAGAGAGTGAGGAGAGAAGGGAGAGAGTGAGGAGAGAGAGATGAGAGAGAGGGAGGGAGGAGAGGGGAGAGAGGGGAAGAGAGAGAGTGAGGAGAGAGAGAAGAGAGATAGAGAGGAAAGAGAGAGAGAGTGAGGGAGGGAGAAGAGGGGAGAGGAAGAGAGAGGCGAGAGAGAGAGGGTGAGGAGAGAGAAGAGATAGAGAGGAGGGAAAGAGGGGAGAGAGAGAGGAGGACGAGAGAGAGAATTAGACATATGCGTCGCTACTACCTTAGGGTAGTAGTGATGCATACTTGTATGTGTCACTACTATCCCAGTGTAGCAAAGACGCATATGTGTATGCGTTGCTACAAACTAGTGTAATCGCAACGAATACACGTATACGTTGCTACTTAACTAGTGTAGTCGTGACACACACGCTATGCATTGCTAATAGGAATTTTTTTAAAAAAATAATTAATAAGTATATTAGCGACGCTTAACTAGAAGCGTTGCAAATATCTTAACTATTTGCGATGCTCCTACCTAAGCGTCGCTAATATAATTTTGTTCACCTGCGTAGGTGAAATTTTGGCCGCCGCGGGTGAAATTTTAACTGCACGGGCAAAAATTTTGCTTACACGGTTAGTTAACCCCCCCCCCTCGCGCCCCTCTTCCCCTGCACCACCAGCCGCCCTCTCCCCTTCTTCTCCCCACACCTCGTCTTTCTCTTCTCCAGTCGAAGGCTGCCAAAGACCCCTTCTTCCTTTGCTCCGTCCACCTCTGACCAGATCCCCCCCCCTCTTCTTCTCCCTCCGCCCCCTTTTTTCTCTGCTCCAGCCTCCACTAGCCAGAGCCCTCCCTCCCCCTATGCCTTGCCCCCTTCTTCTCCCCCTCCCCTTCTTCTCCGCTCTGGCTAGAGCCCCTGCCCCCTCTTCTTCTCCCCTTGTCCCCCCTTCTTCTTTGCTCTGGCCGCCATCGGCCAGAGCCTACTCCCATCCACTCTCATACCACCGGCCCCCTCCCTTCAATCCCACCTTAGGTGGGATTTTATTTTTTTAATTAGTTTTTTATATTAGCATCACTAAATATATTTTTTTATTTTTCTGTTTTTATTAGCAACGCTTTTAGAAGCGTCGCCAATAGTTTTTTATTTTTTCTTTGTTAATTGAGACGCTTACGAAAGCGTCGCTAATAAATTTTTTCTTTTTATAAATTTTTTCCTTTTTTATTAGCGACACTTATCGAATCAATAACATGGAAGCTTCGCTAATAACTATACTTTATTTTTTAATTCCATAAAATTAACCGTCGATAATAATTTCTAGTTTTTTTCAAAATATTTTATTATTAGCAGTGCATAAAAAGTGAATTATTAGCAACATATGTTATTATGAGTCACTAATAATCTCTTATTTGCGACGCTCGTTTATGTTTCGCAAAAAATGTTGATATTAGAGACGCAAATATAAGTGTCAATAATATTGCACTATTAGTTATGTTTTTGTATAAGTGTCGCTAATTAGTATCATCGACTCGACTTTTATCGACGGTTTTTATGCGTCGCTAATAGTCATTAGCAATGCTTATGGGACTATTAGTGACGCTTAAAAACGTCGCTAATAGTCCTTTTTGTTGTAGTGGCATGATTCACTATCAGGTGATATATCAATGTGGTGAATGTTCTGTCGCATTTGCGACATATCGGTCCTCACCATCCTCTGAAGTGGTCTTTCATATTTTTATCTTATTTGGTTTTCTGTTTGAAAATGTTATGTGACTATAGTATGTTTGATGTAATGAACTACAGTTATGTAAAGAAAAATAGTTATTACAATTATTGATTTTTTTCCAAACAAACCAATGGAGTAATGATAACACGATCGGATGAAGTTTTCTTCCTTATTGCATTTTCTGTGACACGATATTGTTACATATTGTTTGTTCGAATACACAACATCATCAACAACTATGTGTCTACAAGTATTAACGCTACAATCGTATGCTTACTAGCACGAACTGAAATTGATCATACGTTAGGACACACGACTGAATGTTGCTTCATGTAAAAACACACTATCCATACAATCATACGTAGTAGATGTCATTTGAACGATAACACGACCTAAGCGGCTATAGTGAGAATGATAATACGATCGGTTAAAGATTTCTTCCTTATCGCATTGTCTGTGACACGACATTGGTACATATCGTTTGATCAAATACACGACACATGACTGAATGCGACTTCGTGTAAAAACGAACATGCTAACAAGTTGTAGTTCTGTTCCAGTGGAGAATAACACAATATGGGGTCGAAAAAAGCAAAGTTGTCATTTAATTGTGTAATGAAAAAATCTATTGTCTAATTACAATACATATGCATCTTGATCAAATTCATTGTCGATTTGGGCGTGAAGAATAGCAGCATAGATCTGCGGCCTAGCCAAGCCTATTATCTCCAATTGTCTAAAATAAAGCTGAAGGACGCCCCCTACCAGCTTCGCTACATAGTACATGAGGTACAAACCACAATCTTCATTTGTTTCTTGATACGGGCATTTGTTGATCTTAGTCATTGACCACTGCCTTGCACCCTTTATCTTAAGGGCCTTCTCCATTCCATTTGCAACATGTTTCTTAACATTGTCCACCGCTGCAAAGTGGTGGCCGTTGTCACCCTTTAGTGGGTTGTACCACCTAAACCGCTTCTCCCTGCATCAGACAATAAGCAAGAGAAAGTGTCCCATGAAGTAGATAGGAATGAAACCGTTCTCCGTGTTAACATTCATCCTTCTCAACAATATGTCAGCAAGTTTGCCCTCCTTTTCCGCTAGACCTTCAACTGACCCAATGTTAAAATAGTGCTGAATGGCGAACTTGCCTCAAAAATAGTTGGGGTACTTGCCTGGATATCTCAAATTGCATTCCACAAGAAGTTGAAAGAAGACGACTATCGCCTACAACAAACCCATCGTGTTAGTCATGACACGACGATCGACAGGTCGTGACATATATCATATGAAAAGTGATTATATCATGAGATCGATAACACAATGAATTTCCAAGTCATGTATTAACCAATATGCTATTTATACATCA
Source organism: Saururus chinensis (assembly GCA_035235625.1). Taxonomy (NCBI): domain Eukaryota; kingdom Viridiplantae; phylum Streptophyta; class Magnoliopsida; order Piperales; family Saururaceae; genus Saururus; species Saururus chinensis. Next base: position 24,165,037 of record CP141143.1, on the reverse strand, counting down.
ACAATAGAGATGAAAATTAGCGTATTATGCAAACAACGATATGAGCAAATGTCATGTTACTGATAGAGAGATATATAAATGTTTCATTTCGTTAGTTACGCTATCGTGTGATTAATAACACGAGATAGTTTAAAATGTTTGATCAATAAAACGATATTACCTCATTGGTCATGCACTCTATCTTTAACAGAGATAGGTAGTCGGTGTAGAAGAGAGTTTCTACCGGCCACGTCTTGTATAGGTGTGCCAGAAATTCCATGATAATGTCCTTATCTACATACTTCTGAATCTCAATGTAGAACACCAACTTTGTGTCAAGATAGTTCTTTGGCCGCAGACTGACCTCCTCCTTAATTGTCTTCTTCTCAACCTCCTCTTTGACCTCTATCACATTGCAGATACTCTCTAGTACTTCCTGATCAACTGGAGAAGTATCTGATAAATTGCTACCACTGGAGCCAGCAGTTTAGCCCACTGGTTTTGGGGTGATTGACTTTGGCGGTGCCGGATGAATAATGTATGTACCAGGGACTGATGCCAGAGGAACTTCATCACCAAGCTTTGCATTTTGTTCCATGGTCCAAACTTGGCTAACTTCTCCTCCATGTAGCTACTGAAATGCTTCATCTTCTTTGAGCCCTGAGTGACCCCCTTGTCGATTGCCTCCTCACCTTTAGCAAATGGTTCAACAGTGGTGTACCTCAACTTCTAGGGCACCGGACGTAGGAAGGGTGCGACATGGGCAGCTTTCCACTTAAATCTCAGTTTTATTGACTTTTGACGAACTACTTCTTTATTTGTACGTTCCCCTCCTTTATTTGCTTCTCGGGGTTCTTCCTGTCCCTCTAGGGGTTGTTCCAGTCCCTCCCGGGGTTGTTCTTCGACCTCCCAAGGTTGTTCCTCAACCTCCTAGGTTTGATTTTGGACTTCTTCATTTATTTTCTTTAAAAATCTCATTATGGTCCTTTGCAACTTCTGACATGTCTTCTTCTTTATTTTGGAGGCAGCTTGTGGCTGCCTTTTCTCTGCATTTAAGAAGTAACCAAATTAGTCAATAAACGATACGCACGACAATTTTGTTTTAGCTTACACGATGAAACATGATCGTATTGATGAAAAAATGGAAAAATGGCCTAATCGTCTTAATGATCACACGACCACAACCAGAGTATTTTTTTAACAAACCCCTAGTTCAATGCTCGTGTGATCGATCACACGACCACAACGAAATCGTCTTTCTTAAAGCATGACTGTTTAGGCTATCATGTACTCAATTACACAAATATTCCCATACCAACATGATACATTAAATTGTTGTGCTTACTCAAAATGAATCCCTCGTCCACCGGCTGAGGGACAAGTACTGGTTTATCTTCATGGGCAAATGGTTGGGGACCTCTAGATTTTGAAGCTCTTGACTTGACACGAACCAACAACGATCCTTTGGTTCTTGGAGGAGGGATTGATGCTTAGGGGACTTCCGATTGAGGGGGTTCATGCGGATGTTCTATCTCCAATTCCTCAGAGTGTTGCATCTATTCTATGAGACTTGTTGCCACCTCCATATCATTTTTAACTCATTTGCGTGCAGCTTCAGCTCTCTCAGTGCTCCATCCCAGCTCACCGTAGAGAACAGCCTTCTCCAAAACAACATCACAAATTTCGGTCGTGATATCAACTAACATGACAAATGATTCAATGACGTCCTAGCCAGAATGTATATGCCCTAAAGTCTCGCCATGGTGGGAGTGGATGGGTTTCATTGTCCGATGTATCATTCTTTCCGTACCTACCTTCTTAGGCTTCAGGGTCGCCCTTTGGCCATCCATCAAGTGGGACTCTTTGGCAATTGGTGTAATTCACATAATAATATGGGAGTCAGGCTTCAAACGCATGAACACCTCCTCTTACCACTTCCTCATCTGATGATGAGCTAGAAGCTTCTTCCTCGCCTTTTCATCGGCCAGGTCAAGTTTAGCATCCTTCTCAATGTTGTTCAAAAGTTGGGTGAATCTGGGCCACCTCTTGCACCTCGGGCTAAATGGAGGACCACTGGGAGCCCATATAGAGGTATGCTCATAAAACCATCTCTGGTGGACAAAACAAAAGAAAATGATCAGTTGTGTAAATATGACAATAATAGTCGTGTTACGTATAACACGCTTCACTGCCAAATCATGTTAGCGATTACACAATACTTCATTATCGTGTAATGTCCTATACATGATATTTCTACGTGTATCTTATACCATGTATTTTTTATAACATGATGGATTTTATATGATACAACGATATACATGTGTTTTGTAGAAATATCGTGTCATTAGACAAACGATAATAGAATTTATCATGATATTAATAATACGAGCGTTACCTGGAGAACTAATGAAGCCCCAATGAGAATTTCGACTATGGTGGAGCGCTCATCCTATCTGCTCATGATGTTCTGGTAGACTGATGATATGCCTCTCATCAACTATCATGTACAGCCCTAGCCCAATTGTAGCTCCCCACGACTGACATGTCATCTATGTAATCACACAGAGTTAGGGATACAGCTTTGTTGTTGTGTGAATAACACTAGGACCCCCATGTGCATGATAGCCAACTATGCTATGTCCTCATCTGACACAGTCCGTGTGTCGGTAGCTACTTCTTTCCACATTTCTTCAAGTCCTATCTTCTCCAACCGCTTTCCTTGGAAGAACTTCTTGTAGAATTGCCCCTTGCCTTGGGCAACTTTCCCTTTTCTACTTTCCAATTTACATGGGTTCCCTTTTCCACTCAACCCCGTGATCATAGCCACTTCATCCATAGTAAGGGGTAGTCTTTTGCCCCTAATGTTGAAGACCTCCTGTGAGTCGTCCCAACACTCATTAATGAGAACATCCAAGAGCGGCCTACAGATGATGATGGGCTCGCAATCAAATACTAGGTAGAACCTAGTCTCCACCAAGATGGCCTTGCATCCCGGATGTGAATCTACAAGGCCTTTTGATAGAAGAAGTCGAGCGGGGAAACTATTTGTTCCCAAACCCAGCCTTCTCTCGTAGATTCTCTTCTTCTTATCTTTTGTTGCCTTCATTGACTCCACCATTTGCTATAATACCCTAACTTTCTGCAAAATTGGATAAATATATGTATATCAACAATGGGTAGTGACCATAATCAATAGTTGCATTGATTCACATGATCTAACTAACTTCTATATATACAATAAGTATATGTATCGTGTTATCAGACATACGATAAGAGGACCTCTCATACACGATATCACAATGGTTGAATATCGTATTGCCAGTGTCTTATATAACACATGATATATGACTTATCGTCTTTCTAAAAACTCGATAGTCTCCTTTGACTAGCTATGTCGTGTGTTTTATCACACGACAAACCAAAAATCATGTATATAAACATACCATATAGATTTTGGTAAAGGCCTTACCACAAAACAACAGGTGGTTTTCTCCAAGCCAAATCCAAGCTGGATTGACCCCTTGATCGGCTGTTGATTATCTCCAAAGTTCACTCCTTTACTGGGATCGAGTCAAATGTAACCTCGCTACATGGCCAAAACTTGCTTTGGGGCATACAGTTTCAAAATCACCTTGCAAAACATGTTGACACGGAACTAACGCTGGAGTGTTTTTCGAAAACTACTTCTAGAATACAAAAAACCCTAATCTTTGAAAATTCGACTATAGGTTTTTGTAATCGCTGGTCAGATAGGTCACAAAATCTCCTCTCATGCTGCGTGAATGTTGCTCATTGCTCCAAATAACGAAATTGATGTGTCAAAAATTGAAATAGACTTTTCAATCGAAGGAATCGCCAGCGTTTGAAGTCGTTTGCGTGTGAATGCGACTTCGTGAGGGTTTTACACGATATAAAACCCTATCTTCGGTTAGGGGTATTTTTGTCCAAAAATTACATTATATCATGATATTCCAGGTTTGATGGCATTTGTGTTTACAATCTAGGGAATATGGAATTTTGTACTCTTCGGCAAGGCAATATGGAAAAACCTCTTATATAATTTCAAGTATTACCTAAAACATATTAAAACATTAACTACAAAAAAACTTATTAATTTGTCATTAACTCTAAAATTTATATTCCAACAAAAATGCCCCCAGCCACCCTCCTCTTCTTCTATTCTCATTCATTCGTCTCCATTTCCATCTATGTTCACCTCACATCCCTACTGCCGCTCACCGTACAATCTCCTCACCGCGGTTTCCATCTCCGGCCACCTCCACCTTCTTCTCCCATCACCCCACCTCTTCTCATCTCCATCCAGACTGACCCGCTTATGCCTCGCTCCCCACTCTCCTCTCCCTCTTGGTTCACCTCGCACTGCCGGTCACCATCCCTCTCCCAAGGTCGCCACCTCTGCTCCTTCTCACCACTTCAACCTCGCCCCTATTGCTACAAGAAATGACTGCACTCCTCCCCTTCAAGCGCTAATATTTTTCTACTGAGCCAAAAGCCCAAACTGGAACTAACACTAAGGATTCAAAGCTTGATGGTATGGAGGGACTCCTTGAGGCCCTCCCGGCTGTAGCTCTGCCGAGGATCCCTCCGCCAAGTCCGTCCACCTCTCCTTGTTGAGCTTCCTCGAATCGTAGACTTGCGAATCAGAGAGAAACCAATTGATCAAAAGGGCGATGAGCTTCATATCGGCGCTACTGGAGGCAGCAAAGATGTTCGACTCTAGCACCTCCAGCAAGCTCTGCTGCAGCAACTGTGTGAAGGAAGAAGACATTAAATATTTACTCACTTTGTTATATACAAAGAGAGTAATTTACTCTCTTCATATATATACAAAGAGAGTAAATATTTACTGTCTTTGTTAGGATATCCTGGTGGCACTCTTGGTTGAGGCCGAAGGAGCCATGGTGGTCATCGAGGATGCGGAAGAGGAAGGAGTTGAAGCGGCAATGGAGGCGCTTCATCTTTCTGGCGACGCCTTGGAAGTCAAGCCAGTCAAGGGCTGGGATGAAGTCACCCACGTTGAAGATGCCATCCAGGACCATCAACTCCACCACCATCTCCTTGAACTCACTCGCCTCCTTCCCTACCCCTTCCACGAACCTAGCAGCACCCTTTTGAGGGTGTTGGTGGTGCAAACGTTGAGCAGATCAATGAGTTTGGCAACCTGGCCGGTGGTGGCACAATGGGAGAGGGATGTGACGATAGTGGCGACCTCGTCCTCTCGAATGTGGCGGAAGTCGTTGAGGGCCTTTACGGGGGATGAGGCCAAGGTGGGGGAGGTTGCTGAGGATTGGCCAGGGTCTCGGTGGGCTGCAGCGGTGGCCGAAGAGGTGGCCTCTGAGGGTGAGGTGGAGTTAGCTAAGGACGACTAGGAAGAGGGAGGAGAGGAGAAGATCCATGAAAGAAAGAGAAAGGAGGAACTAAAGATCTAGATGATGGATGAAGGTGGAAGGAAGATGAAGGGGAAACATAAGAAAGAAGGAAGAAGGTAAACTTGTCCAAAAATAAAAATTATTTGAACTTTAAATAAATTTCATAGGCTTTTGAGACCTCGCATCAAATAAAGTTTGCTCATAACAGTGGATGACATATTTTTCTAAATTATAAATTGTGAAATACAATAACTATATCAATCGAATAAAGACTCTACATAGTTGAAGTTTATCAAGACCAATTATCAATTAACCAATGTGTTCACCAAGCATTAACAATTGAGAAGTTTTATATTTTAGAAACTTTATAAAAATTACAAATTAAGGAGTGTGAAAAGTGGGTCAAAGTAGTCCAATGGCTACTTTGTAATTTTTGTTACTTATTTGGATGGTTTGTTTATGTAATATCATCTTGTATGTCATCCAATGTAAGGACTTTTGTAACGATGAAGAAGAGAAGCCATCTCTCCTACAGTAAAAAAAACATAGCCTTTTTTTACATAGCCTTTTTTTCCTTTCTTCTTCATTTGTTGTCCATCTTCTCAACCGTAAAAACCCTTTGATTTCTTCCATTAAAAACATTATGCTTCGCATTTCTTTTACTCTTTTACTCATCATCTCTTATAAATTTGGTAGTTGAGGTAAATATCAAATTTATTGGGTTTCCTAAAATCACCATGGCTTCATGTTTAAGTTTTTCATCGGAGAAGCTTATGTTGCAGACATTCGATGGGGAAAGCTACGATTTTTAGAGCATACAAATGAGGACTCTCTTCATATCCAAAGATCAATGGGAGTATGTTAAATAAGGCTATGAAGAACTACAAAATAGAGAAGCTCTAGCCACTTGGGATGAAGAGAAGAAGAATGCATAGAAAGAGAACCAGAAGCAAGATGCAAAAGCCCTATTTTACATACAACAAGCGATGAGCAAAGCAATTTTTTCAAGAATCATGGTTTCCACAGGATCAAACGAAGAATGAAAAATTTTGAAAAATGAATTTCAAAGGACTGAAAAGGTAATTTCTATCAAGCTTCAAACTTTATGGAGGGATTTTGACAAATTGGCAATGAAAGATAGTGAGAATGTTCAAGATTTTAACTCTATAGTTACTACCATTGTTAATCAAATTAGAAAGTATGGAGATAGTATTCCGGAAAAGAAGATTGTGCAAAAAGTTTTAAGAAGCATGCCGACCAAATTTGTGCATGTTGTGGCAGCTATTGAAGAGGATATTTATCTAAATTGAGCATGCTTGAGTTTATGAGTTATCTTGAAACTCATGAAGTAAGAATGAAGAAGTTTACTCCTTCCTCCATGGAGCAATCTTTTCAATCCAAATTGACTTTCAAGGAAAAAAGGGAAGATTATGGAAATAAAAAATTTCAAAATAATTTATTTCAAGGTAGAGGAAAGGGGTACCAGGGAAATGGAAGAGGTAAATATGAAAAGAAAAACAATGGTTGTTTCATTTGTATGAAAATAAATCATGTTGTCGATGATTGCTATTTTAAATGCAAGAGATGCAATCACCATACTTATGCTCCAAGGATTGCTTCAAAATAAGGACCAAACACATTTCACCGAAAAGGAGGAAGATAATCAAAGTTATTTATTCTACTCTTGCATGAACAGACAAGAAGAAAGAAATGATGTTTTGTACTTAGATAATGGTTGTAACAACCACATGGCGGGCAATCGGGAAAGTTTTTGAAGCTTGAACAAAATAACAACTCTTAAGTAAAGCTAGGAGATGGAAAAATGCAAACAGTTAAGGGTAAAGGAATCATAGCAGTCCAACTAAAGAAAGGCACATCTAAACTCATTTATGATGTGCTTTATGTTTACAGTTTAACACAAAATTTGCTTAGTATCGGACAACTTATGCAATGAAGCTATAAAGTGCATTTTGACAAAGATGATGTATTGTAATTAATAAAGGCAAGATGCAAGTGATACCAAATGTCAAAATGATACCAAACAAATTATTTTCATTAGTTATGTCTATTTGTACAAACCATGGAATGAAGGTTATTCATATAAATGACTCTTTATAATGACACCTAAGGTTTGGAAATTTGAACTATAGGAGTCTCTCTTTACTCAACTAAAATAACATGGTCTTTGGACTTCAAAAAATCAATCAAGAAAAAAATATTTGTGAGAGATGCATATATGGAAAACCACATAGACTACCACTTTCAGAGTAAACTTGGAGATCAAAAGAACCACTTGAGCTTATTTATGCTGACATATGTAGACCAACAAACACACCATCATTAAACAAGAAAATGTATCTTTTACTCTTTGTAGATGATTTTACAAAAATGATGTGGGTTTATCTTATAGATCCAAATCGGATCCATTTTCCATGTTTGTGCAATTCAAGACACTTGTAGAAAATCAAAGTGGAAAGAAATTAAAATCCTTGAGGACATATCATGGTGGTGAGTTTACATAAAGAGAATTTTGGAATTTTAGCAAAGAACATGGCATCAAAAAAGATCTAACAACTATCTGCACACCTCAACAAAATGGTATTGTAGCAGAGAAAAGAATAAAACAATTGTGGAGATGGAAAGAAGCATGCTCAAAGGGAAGAATCTTTCAAACCAATTTTGGGTGGAAGCCATCAATACTACCACCTACATCATTAATAGGTCTCTAACAAAGGCGGTTCAAAATATGTCACCTTATGAGACATGGTACAAGAGAAAACTACAAGTAAGTTATTTCAAAATTTTTTGATACATTGCTTATGCTCATATTCTTACACAAAAGAGAAGCAAGTTTGACGAGAAATGAGAAGAATATATCTTCATTGGATCTAGTGAAGAATCAAAGGCTTATAGGCTTTTTAATCTTAAAACAAAGGAATTGGTGATTTAAATAGATGTAATCTTTAATGAAGAAAGCTCATTGAATTTTGAAGAAAACAATAGTGGATCTTCAAAAGTGTATGTAGAAGATGAAAAAGAAGAAACTCCATCAAGTCATCAAACATCAAGTTGTTCATAATCACAAGAGCATGAAACTCCTACACATCATGACTCAACGCAAGATTCAAATAAATGACAACTTAATCCAAATAATGTGGATAGTAATTCACCTCCAAGAAAGGTAAGCTCATTTCAAGAAATTTATGACGAATGTGATGTTGCATATTTTTTTAATTTAACAAAATAGAAAAAGTTTGGATAGAAGCAATGAAAAATGTGATAAATATGATTGAGAAAAATTAGACATGGGAGTTAGTTGATAAATCTTAAGACAAAGATGTGATTGGCTTGAAATGGGTATACAAAATAAAGTTCAATGAAGATTGCTCAATCCAAGAACATAAAGAAAGGCTAGTTACAAAGGGGTACTCACAACAACCCAGCATTGACTTTAATGAAACCTATGCTCCCGTTGCAAGAATGAAAACTATAAGAATTTTTTTTGCACTTGCTACTTAATTGAAATTATAAGTGTATCAATTTGATGTCAAATCAGCGTTTTTAAATAGAGAGCTTGAAGAAGAGGTCTGTGTTGAACAACCACAAGGATACAATGTCAAATGCAAGGAAGGGAAAATCTACAAACTCCACAAAGCCTTGTATGAACTCAAACAAGCTCCAATAGTATGGAATAAAAACATTGACAAGTATTTTAAATGAAATGGATTCCAAAGAAGCCCAAGTGAGCCATCTCTCTATTGAAAAAAAAAAGAAGGTATGCATAATTTTATCATTGTATGCCCTTATGTTGATGATTTGATTTACACTAGCAATAATCTAAGATAATAAAAGAGTTCAAGTAAACTATGAAAACAAGAATATGAGATGATCAATTTAGGACTTATGACATATTTTCTTGAGATTCAAGTGAAACAAAAAGATGGTGAAATATTCTTATCTCAAGATAAATATGTCGATGATTCGTTAAAAAAGTTTAATTTGACTAATTGCAAAAAAATATTTACTCCTACGGCTATGAATGAGAAGTTTTCAAAATATTATGGATGCAAATTGGTGGATGAATTACCTTATAGAAGTCTTATTAGTTCATTAATCTACTTGACAAACATAAGACCTGGTATTGTGCATAATGTGAGCATTGTTGCTAGGTACATGAGTAAACTAAGTAAAACTCATTTTGAGGTGGCAAAGAGAATTTTGAGGTATGTGAAAGGAACAAAGAATTTTGGGCTAAATTATGAATGCAAAAAAGGGAATGAATTGATTGGCTATTCTGATAATAATTGGGCCAGTAGCATTAATGATAAAAGAAGAACTTCTGGTTATGTTTTCGCATTGGGAAGCAAAATAATATCATGGTAATAAAAAAAGAAAGACACTATTGCTCTTTCCTCTGCCGAAGCATAGTGCATTTCATCTTCAAGTGCATCATGTGAAGTGGTTTGGTTAAAAATAATTCTCAAAGCTCTCAAGTGTAAGCAAGCATATCCAACAACAATTTTTGTGACAACCTATCAGCCATTGCAATAACTAAAAACCCAACCTTTCATGGAAGGACAAAGCACATTGGAGACATCATTACATAAGAGAATTAGTGAAGAAAGGTGAAGTTGAGTTGAAGTTTATCAAGACCAATGATCAATTAGTCGGGGTGTTCAACAAAGCAGTAACAATTGAGAAGTTCATATATTTTAGAAATGTTATGAAAATTATAAATTAAGAAGGGGGTGTTAAAAGTGAGTCAAAAGAGTCCAATGGCTACTTTGTAATTTTTGTTACTTATATGGGTGGTTTGGTTATGTAATATCATCTTGCATGGGATCCAACGTAAGGGTTTTGTAATGATGAAAAAGTGAAGTTGTCTCTGCTACATAAAAAAAATAGAGCCTTTTTTTCCTTTCTTCTTCGCTCGTTGTCCATCTTCTCAACCACAAAAACCTATGATTTCATCCATTAAAAACATTAAACTTTGCATTTATTTTACTCTTTTACTCATCATCTCCAACATACATATACTCATTATTGTGGATAATGACAACTATTTGCCTTTCATTCTTAAGACAATTTGAAATTCAGTAATAGAATACATCTCCCCACCCCCACAAAATAGAAAAAAGCTAGGCAAGAAAACTGATCGCTAGTAATAAGAACCTTACTAAACTTGCTTGCAATAAACAAGGTTATGGCAGATCCAAAATACTAACAACATTGTATTCATACAGTCTTGCTAGGCCATAATTTGAAACTAAAGAATGGAACACGTTACAAACATAAATGCAGCTTATTTTCCTTTAACACCGAGATTTTCTTTTGTTCAATAATCAGTACCTTTTGATTATTGAATACATGCAAAGTATACATATCGTGTTCATGCATGTTGTGAATGTTGACGATTACTTTGTCCATTATGCTAAAGAGTGGATCATCAATGCTAGAGAAAAGGACATTTTTTTTAACAAGAAAAGCTTATGTGGAGGAAAAAGGTGTGGTGGGGTAACTGCCTCTAATGAACCGCCTCTAGTGATAGTCAGTGATATGCCTTTGCTGAGTCGTCGATAAGATCTGGGGATTTGGTTAATTTATTACCTAAAGAGTACTTTTGTCATAAACCAAGTTATATGGGATTATGTGTTAAAATCCAGGGAATAAGAAATATTTGTATCTTGGGTTAGGTAATATGGAAAAATGTCCCATAACAATTACAACAATTGCCACTATACAAAATAAATACAATAATTTTACCGAAGAAGTTCCATAAATTGTAGACCCAAGCATTACAACCTATTTGACCATTACGACATATGAATGTCACAATTGAATGAAGGAAAAATAATCTAGTGGAACCATTCCATATGCCACATGGTAGATAAATCCATTCACTATTTGACATGTTTAATTATATGGTTTATACATGTTTGAATGCGAATATATTCAGGTTTTGACTTAGGTGTACATGTTAAAACATGAATGGACCTATGCATGGCCACATGGTAGAATGGTTCCATTGGATACAATTTCTTAATCGAAGATGACTGCACTCACTGACAACATGATCCCATTCTTTCATACTTGTACATACAAAATACAAAAAGAGATACAAGTATAGGTAGAATATGGTGCTTAGTCAATGAGAAGAAAGAATCCAACTCAAAATACAAGTGCAAAACATTAAAAGTGGCATAATCAGGCAATGGAATATGGCACTCAAACACTTTAACTTAAGATGCACAACAAAAGTGACTAAAATTAACAAACAACAACACCAAGGAATAGATCCCGTGTAGTTGGTAATGCAAGAGTTGAAGCAGTGGATGGTCGGCAATGAGCAGAATATCCCTACTACAAAGGTACATGACTCCAGTTCAATTCGAGGAAAAGGGCATGTTTCCAAATAGGAGTCTTAATTGGAACTTTCTTCAAAGTCTCAATTCGATTCAATGAAGGCCGAGAATCCTAATTGGGGAAGTTTTTAAAGTCGGTTCTTCTTGCATCCCTCCCAAAGAGCAACCAAACAACTATAAACTGCAGCCATTGTGAGAAATCTTATCTTGAACCAGTTAACTTCTATTTTTATTTATTATTTAATTGTCATTATGTGGTTTAAGCTATTTCTGATCGGTTTTGATGATTTTTAAAAATTTAAAGTAGTTACCAAAGGATTTAAATAAAATTATCTTCACATTTAAGAGTTTTAAGTGAATTTAAGTCATTTGGGAATTTTAGAATTTTTACTATTTTTTAAAAAAATTAGGGTTTGGTGGGACCCCTATGGGCCCCATGACCAAAATTGAGATTTTTAACCCAAAACATCCCTAACATTAAACTATGACATTAAAAATTGATTTCAAAATTTTTTTAATCTTAATTAAGATTTAAATAGCCAAATTACCCATTTTTAGTTATAAATTCTATTTGTACTTCTATATTTGATTAGGTCTAACCCTTCCTTACTATATAAGGAAAGAGGCTACCTATTTCCCATTTGGAAAATGGCTGAGCCTGGGATCAATAGGCCTAATCTCCCATTTGCCTAAAAAAGAAAGAGACTAAGGTTTTATTTTCTTAATTTTTCCTTAATCCATTAGGGTTTTGCCTAAATCTTTCAAATCACTTCCTTTGCTTTGAATTAATCTCAGTTTTCACTCAAAAACTACTGACTTGGGTTTCTATTTCAAAACCTAAGGTTCAAAGTTTCATTTTTCGGTTTCTAAAACCCTAGATCTACTTGTTCTTGAAGGTTTTTAGTGTTCTAAAATCATATTTGAGAAGTATTAATGAAAATCATGTTTCTAGGTAGGTTTGGAAGGAGATTAAGGAGCTATTCCAACCCAAAGAGTGGTGAAAAGTAATGGGTTTAAGCCTAAATCTTACTGTGTTTTTAAATCTTTGTTTTTAATGTGTTTTCATCAATGGATTCCATGTTTAGTGCTCTAATGGTAGATTAGTAAAAACTTAATCTTTTGTATTAATTTCTTAGGGCTTTAATTGAAAATGAGTAGATTTAGCATTCTGAAAGTTTTAATTAGATTTTTATGAAGTTTGGAGCTTTGATTGGAGGTTTTAAGTTTGATTGATGGAATCTCGGTTTGGTTTTCAAAATGGATAAGATGAACCAGACTTGTCGTTATGGCGATCAATCAGGCTTATAGGCCTATTGATCGGCAGTACCTCAGTTTTTGGTCATTTTAATTCCTTTGTTTATTTTGATCTTTCTACTCCCAAATATTATTTCTCATGTTCATGTGGGTTGATTTGAGTTAGAATAAGCTACTTGAAGGGTATGCTAGTGATGTTGGAATGCATGAAGAATAATTGGGTATTATGCAAAATTACATGACGTTGGTTAAACATGTTAGATTTGTTAACTTGAATCCATGATTTGAATGATGGTTTCCGATAGTTTTCACTCATGATTCCAACTTGGATCCATGATTAGATGTTAGAAAAAAATATATGTGTAGTGCCTTGTGAGTTATTATCAAACCATGGTCATATGCTTAGGAATGTATGTTGTATTTTAACACACACATGAGAGGCAATTAATTATGAAATCATGGTTGTTTATGATTTAAATATAATGCATGTGGGGACTGATGGAGTACATTCCATGTGTTGGAATTCATGTAGAGATTTCTCCTATATGAATCACATTGCATGCATCATGAAACGGATTTTATGAATGAGATTTTACCGATGTTTAGCCATTGTTGATCGATTGGATGCAATGATGTGAGATTGTGTGCCGGATTAGTCAATCGTTGGCTTAATCAGAACTTGGTTGGTCCGAAAGGACATGATTTCGATTTTAGTTCCTGTGTGGAACATGGATACTCCCCGGGTTGAGTCGATCTGAATTAAGTTGAGATGAATGGGGATGAGTTGTGTACTTGTCTTGCGATTGAGATTTCTTGAGATAGTCATCTGGACCCTGAGAATCGAGAGTGGTATACCTTTGTGCACCGGCTACCACGTGTTCTAGGTTTCCTATGTGGAATTCGGACTCTTCCCACCGCAAAAGATGTTCCAAGGCGAACACACCTGCTCTAAGTTCTCTGTGTGAGATTCAAACATTCCTTAGTCAGGATTGTCCAGGGCGAGCAGACATAGGGGCTAACTACCCAGAACACTTTATGTTTCCTATGTGGAAACTGGACTATGTCCAGCCTGTGTGACTTAACTGTATTCTCTCCATGATGGAGACATTCACCATTTGTTGATGATGCATGTGTATGAGGTAATATTATGCCCATGTTACACAGGTTGTGTCGGGATAATTTAAGATTATGTAACACATGTGAATATGATGTACTATACATGATTTAGTATCGTGTGATTGAGACTCTTATCATGCAGGGTGAATGATCTATAGATGAATAATATGAACATATATTATATGAGTACGTGTTGTGTATGTGTGTTATGGAGGTTTATTGTTATGAAGGAGAACGGCTTGATATGCATAATTGTGAATGTGATGATGTGAGAATCACTAGTTATGCAGGATGGATGTTAGGTCATATTATGATCATTTATGCCCAGATTTTTACATATGTGTGATATGCATGCTAAATCTTTTACTTATGGATAAGTAGGGGTTTAGTAAGGGAGATGATCAGAAAAGGCGTATGTCATGTCATTTATGGATTTGAATTGCTATGTTGTTGGGCCATGATAATTTTCTGATTAAAGTTATTGTTTTCAAACCATTACTGAGTTTTATACTCACCCCTCTTTCTATGATTTGTTTTGGGGTTGCTTAGTGCAACGTGCAGACGAGTAGGACTCCTTATATGAGGGACGACATGGGTACGCGTGGGATTAGCCTTGTTTGCATTCAGATGATATTTTATTTTTTGATTTTCTCGTGGTTGACATTAGAGAACATTATATGGTGAATTATGTATTATGCCCGCATTTATCTGTTGTTCTTAGACTTGTCTAAACTTTTCTGATTTCGAGCCATGTGTAGGCTCTAGTGGCTATTATGTGGGTTGGTGTGATGACTATGACAATTTTATTATCCGCTTTGTTATCCCTATTTCTCTTGCTCAAAGGACATTAGGTGCGCTACTCTGTTATGTGAATCGCCCATTTGAGGGGCTAAGACTTCCCCAATACGTTAATCAGTCAATTTATGTGGTCCCCGTGCACTTGACCAGCCCTTGGACCGGGTTCAGCTCGGGTCAAGCAATGCCGAGGCATGACAACTCATGTCACCACATGTAACTATTGGGTTTGTTTTATAAATTAAAATATAAGGTAGCCCAATTGTCTCAATTGACAAAGGTTTTGGGCTTTCAAAACTGTCTGTGTATGGGAATGAGTAAAAATACCCATTAAGATGTGCTTTTAGTGGCAAATATGGACGCAAATATGGACCGTTGACTGACCTTTGACTAGAGGGTCAAGATTCTAAGGTTCATAATAGTGGTGTCCTTGTTTAGTAATAAACACACAGTTAGCCATCCTAATAGGGTGCCTTAAGAAAGTATTACTTTCAGTTAAGTTCTTAACTAGAAACACATTGTGAAGATTTGCAGGTGATTAGCAGAGGAAAAGCTTCATCAAAGAGGATCAAACTCTATTTAAGCTCTAATTGCTACATGTAAGCCTAATCCCATTGTATTTTATTATATGAATTTGGTATCGAAGCTACGTTAATTGTGACGATGCCCAGGCTGCCGGATGGCCGCAAGACTGCTGGCCAGAGTAAACCCACTTGCCAAAGCCTTCGCAGTCGGGCATTGGGCTCTGGCCAGTTCTGCCGTGCTGCTGGCCCTCTAACCACAAGGATCAATCTGGCAATGAAAACAAATTGGGCGGGCACCTCAATGACCGTAGGGTTTTTCTACTCTGTTTGGGTTTGAACCAGCCTCACCGAATCGCCGCCATAAGGCAACAAGATTCCAATTTATGGAACCACCTGAATCCATTGTCGGATGACGAACATGAGTGACGCCTCTCCTAGTGTCTTCAACCTCTCCATTGAGAGGTTTAAGATGACCCACTCGACTTGCTTCTGCAAGTCATCACCAACCCGCATTGAGCGTGGGTCTAGTTCAACCTGCATCGGGTGGGGTCTGGTTCAACCTCCACTAGGCACAGGATAGCTGTGATGCGGGTCAATTTTTGACCCGCTTGGTCCAATTTCAGGCCAAAAAATTATGTACTTTTTTAAAGAAGTTTATGGAATATTTCTGGAATATATTTTTCTATATATGTGATTGCATGTGGATGTGTATTAATTATCTTTCAAGGGTTTTATTATTGTCATGGGTCAGCCAAAGGATCATAATGCAATCTTATGCTTTATCAATTTTTTTTAACAAAATTGTTTAGTGCACTACTTATGCAATTTTGCTAGAGAGTGTACATTAGGCATATTGTTAGCTTCACTAGAATTCAAGGATAACATCTAGAGGTGGATGCAGTCATAAGAAATCAATGCACATGTTTTCTCTTTTAAGGGGCCTTAGTGCTTCCAACTTGGTACAATTTTTTTAATTTATTTTTTTTAAGGATTGTACATGGACTATGGACTATATTTTATTAATTGTAGTATGTGATGATGGGAACCCCTAGTCAAATCCCAAAATCCCAATAACAAAATTGACTAAAAGGCCCTTGTTAATTGTGTGTGTGTATATTTTTTTATTGTTTGATAATTAATTGCACTCATATTTTTATATGAGAAGTTGATAACCACAAATTTAGTTCCCACGTCCGTTGGGACGACTTAGATGTGGCAAATGCATTCTAAGTTATTTTCAAAGTGTGAATTGTATAGAATGATACCATGGGGTGCATGGATTCACATACATAAATCATGTATTGTCACCAAATTTTGATTATGTGGCAATAATTATCATCTAACCCCAAAGGGAGGTGGTAGTTAGCATCATATAATTAGGATAGAGTAGAGGGTTATATATTGAAACATGATCAGTGAATCCATAGGCCCAAAGGGCTGAGATTTTCTTGTAATGTATGTGTATACCCACTAGCCTTATCATGAAGCAAAATGACCATTTGTCTTTATACAATTTTAGTAATTTTGGTACAAAATGCAACCTTTGAATAAAGGGCGGTTCAATATTATACTATTTGATTTTAGCATTCGTTATTTCATGTTTTAGTTTGTTTCTTGTCATTATTAATTATTTACATGTATTTATTCTTTTATTACAGTTTATCTATTTTTTATTTCTGACCCTAATCAACACCTTCTATTATTGTCTAGGACAATTTTTCGGATTGGAAGGAAAAAATTATTTTATTATTAGGGTGCATGGACTTGGATTTAGCATTTCGTAAGGATGTAGCCACCACCCCTATGGATAAAAGAGCGCCAAGTGAGGTAGCATTGTTTGAAAAGAAAGAGTGGTCTAACTTCTTAATTATGATGCTTATGAAGTCACCACACATTTTCACAAAATCTCTCATTTCCAACATATTTGATTTTTTGAAGGCCAAGCTGATGGTTCGAACACCACCATCACCTTGAGGGGGGATGTTAATCATATTTATTATTCCTTAATTATTTGTAATTAGTTAGGCCATATCTTTTGTGTTATGGAATATCTTCTCTTTGTCATTTTCTGTTCTTCTCAAGAAGACTATATTCCCTTTTGGGAAAGAACCCTAACGTTTATGTATAAATATCATTGATGCAATAGAATACATCAAGGATCATAATTCAAAATTTCATCACCCCCACATGGTATTCACAAACCAAACCACCTTCCTATGTAAGATGGTGTATCATGTGTGGAGTGGGGTTGGATATTTTTTGGTGTATTGCTAATATATTGATTGTTTATACAATGAACAAAGAGAAAACCTATAAAATAAGGGTGGGGGTGGGGGTAGCAACTTTTAATGGCTGATCAGTGGCTATAGCCTGTAAGAATACAAGTGGGACTTAGAAATTTTCGCCAACTTTAAATAGCACTAGATTAGAGTTAGTGACAAAATGCCCGCAACCCAATTTGGCTCAACCCCAAATATAGGAAAGATTGTTTGATGATCATACATAAATTAAAATAGGAGGAATGAAGGAAATTGTGTATTTAAAAGAAGTTTAAGATGTTTTAAAGCTTCTAAGTCACCATAATTGGTCATGAGTGATTTCACTTAAAGGCCAAGTTAAAGATTTAAAAAATATTTTCAAAAAAATAAAATAAAGCAATGTGGCCTAGCCCAAGTCACCTAAAGAAGATTTTGGAAGTCCCACCTAGGGTCAAAGCCAGGCCCGGGCCCAACTCCGGCCCACCCTAGCCCGGCCAAATTTTAGCCTTAAGTTGCAGTACAGCCTGAAATTACTTAATATAGTGTATGATACAAAGTAACATAGATGTAACATAGTGTATGTATTTCACTTATATTGCTTAGTACCACAACTATGTTATTAAGCAATATAAATTAACATAAAGATGCACTGGCGGCTGTCTGATCTTAATATAACGGTATTGTTCTTTCCCCTATAGAGCTTAGTCTATGGCGAATATTGTGCCCTCTTTTCCTTGATTAACGGTCAGTGATGGCTTTGGAATGTAAATTGCAAGGATCAATTGACGAAGAAAAAAGTTTTACTTGCTAGCTGTTAAAAACCGGTCAATTGTCTAATGGCATTACTTTGTAATTTTCATGAACTTTTAGGATAATTTATTTATGTAATGACCATCTTATATGTTAGGGATTTTGATATTGAAACAATGACAATGCATTCCGGCAAAGTGAGAAGCTACCATTTGCAAATAGTAAGAAACAGAACATTTCTTTGCTTTGTGTTGTTGTCTTCTCTACACAAATCCCTTTGATCTTTCCTATTAAAAACTATATTCATTACATTTTTCTTTCTTTATCTCTCGTCCTCTCCAACAAATTTGGTACTAGAGGGAAAATATCAATCCTTTGAGTTTTCTTAAACCATCATGGCCTCATGTTCAAGTTCATCGAAGAAGCTTCCGTTGCTGGTGTTCGATGGAGAAAGCTATGATTTTTGGAGAATATAAATGTGGACCCTCTTTATATCCAAATATCTATGGGAGTATATTAAAAAAGGCTATGAAGAAACACAAAATGGAGAAGACCTAGCAATTTAGGATGAAGAGAAGAAGAAGGCATACAAAGAGAACAAGAATCAAGATGCAAAAGCCCAATTCTATATACAACAAGCGGTGAGACAAGCAATTTTTCCAAGAATCATGGCTTCCACAAAATCAAAAGATGCATGAAAAATTTTGAGGAATGAATTTCAAGGGACCAAAGAGGTAATTGCTATCAAGCTTCAAACTTATTGAGGCATTTCGATAATTTGGAAATGAAAGATAGTGAGAATGTTTAATATTTTAATTCTAGAGTTTCTACCATTGTTAAACAAATTTAAATATATGGTGACAGTATTCTGGATAAGAAGATTGTGCAAAAAGTGTTAAGAAGCATGCCAGCTAAATTTAAGCATGTTGTGGCCACTATTGAAGAGGCAAAAGATTTATCAAAATTGAGCATTTATGAGTTAATGAGTTCTCTTGAAACTCATGAAGCAAGAATGAAGAAGTTTACTCCTTGCTCTTTTGAGCAAGCTTTTAAATCTAAATTGACTTTCAAGGAGAAAAAGGAAGATAGAGGAAAGAAAATTTTTTAAAATAATTCATTCCAAGGTAGAGGAAAGGGAAATCAAGAAAATGGTGGAAAAGAGAATTCAAATGGAAGAGGTAAATATGAGAAGCAAAATAATGGTTGTTTCATTTGTAAGAAGACAAATCATGTTGTCGATTATTGTTATTTTAGATGTAAGAGATGCAAGTACCACACTCACCAAAAATGAGGAAGATAAACAAAGCCACTTATTCTACTCTTGCATGAACACACAAGAAGAAATGAATGATGTTTGGTACTTAGATAGTGCTTGTAGTAACCAAAAGACGGGCAACCAAGAAAGCTTTGTGAAGCTTGAACAAAATAACAACTCTCAAGTAAAACTAGGAAATGAAAAAATGCAAAAAGTTGAGGGCAAAGGAATCATAGCCATCCAAACAAAGAAAGGTGAGCCTAAACTCATTTATGATGTTCTTTACGTTCCTAATTTAATACAAAATTTACTTAGTGTGGGGCAACTTATGCACAGAGGTTATAAAATACACTTTGGCAAAGTTTAATGTGTTATAATTGATAAAAGCATGGGGCAAGTGATAGCAAAAGTCAAAATTGCATCAAACAAGATATTTTCATTAGTTATGTCTCTTTGTGCAAACTATGGAATGAAGGTTATTCATATGGATGACTCTCTATTGTGGCACTTGAGGTTTGGGTATTTGAACTATAGGATTCTCACTTTGCTCAATCAAAAGAACATAGTTTTTGGACTTCAAAGAATCAATTAAGAAGAAGATATTTGTGAGGGGTGCATATATGGAAATAACATAGACTACCATTTTTGGAGTCGACTTGGAGATCAAAAGAACCACTTTAGCTTGTTCATGCCGATATATGTGGACTAAGAAACACACCATTATTTAACAAGAAAATGTACTTTATACTCATTGTAGATGATTTTACAAGAATGATGTGGGTTTATATTATATATGTCAAATCATATACATTTTCTATATTTGTGCAATTCAAAACATTTGTAGAAAATCAAAGTGGAAAGAAATTAAATGCCTTGAGGATTAATCGTGGTGGTGAATTCACATCAAAAAAAATTTAGAATTTTTGCAAAGAACATGACATCAAGAGAGATCTAACAACTAGCTACACACCTCAACAAAATGGTGTAGCAAAAAGAAGATATAGAACCATTGTAGAGATGGCAAGAAGCATGCTTAAAGGGAAGAATCTTCCAAACCAATTTTGGGCAAAAGTCGTTAATACGGCCACTTACATTTTTAATAGGTCTCCAACAAAGGCGGTTCGAAATATGACACCATATGAGGCATGACAAGAAAAAATCACAAGTAAGTTACTTCAAAATTTTTGGATGCATTGTTTATACTAATATTTCTACACAAAAAAAAAAAGAAAGTTTGATGAGAAAGGAGAAAATGCATCTTTATTAGAAATAGTGAAGAATCTAAGGCTTATAGGCTTTTCAATCTTAAAACAAAGGAATTAGTGATTTCAAGATATGTAATCTTTGATGAAGAAGGCTCATGGAACTTTAAAGAAAACAATGGTGGATCTTCAAAAGTGTATGTAGAAGATAAAAAAGAAGAAGCTTCATTAAGTCATCAAACTTCAAATGTTTTATAATCATAAGAGCATGAAACTCTTTCAAGGCAAGATTCAAGCATATATCAAATTAATCCAAATAATGTGGATAGTGATTCACCTCCAATAAAGGTACGCTCACTTCAAGAAATTTATAATGAATGTGATGTTGCATTCTTTTCTTATGATCCAATAAAATTTAAAGATGCTTCAAGAGAAGAAGTTTGGATAAAAGCAATGAATAGTGAGATGAATATGATTGAGAAAAATATGACATTGGAGTTAGTTGATAAACCTCAAGACAAAGAAGTGATTGGATTGAAATGGGTGTATAAAATAAAGTTCAATAAAGATGGCTCAATTCAAAAATATAAAGCAAGGCTAGTTGCAAAAGGGTACTCACAACAACCCGGCATCGACTTCAATGAAACCTATGATCCCGTTGCAAGAACGTAAACTATAAGAATTATTCTTGTACTTGCCGCTCAATTGAAACTACAAGTGTATCATTTGATGTCAAATCGGCCTTTTTAAATAGAAAGCTTGAAGAAGAAGTCTATGTTGAGCAACTACAAGGATACAAAGTCAAAGGTAAGGAATGGAAGGTCTACAAACTCAACAAAGCTTTGTATGGACTCAAACAAGCTCCAAGAGCATGGAATAGCAAGATTGATAAGTATTTTAAACAAAGTAGATTTCAAAGAAGCCCAAATGAGTCATCTCTCTATGTAAAGAAAAAATATATGCATGATTTTATCATTGTTTATCTTTATGTAGATGATTTGATTTACACTAGCAATAGCCCAAGGATGATAAAAGAATTCAAGTACACTATGAAGAAAGAATATGAGGTGACCGATCTAAGACACATGACATATTTTCTTAGGATTCAATGAAACAAAAAGATGGTGAAATATTTTTATTTCAAGAAAAATATGTTGATGATTTGTTGAAAAATTTAATTTAACTAATTGAAAAGAAATAGTTACTCCTATGGCTATGGATGTGAAATTGTCAAAAGATGATGGATGTAAATTGGTGGATTAATCTTCTTATAGAAGTCATTTTGGTTCTTTGATATACTTAACAAACACGAGACCCGATATGTGCATAGTGTAAGCATTGTTGTTAAGTACATGACCAAATCAAGTAAAACTCATCTTAAGGCGGCAAAGAAAATTTTGAGGTATATGAAAGGAACAAAGAACTTTTGGCTAAAATATGATTGTAAAAAGGAGAAGGAATTGATTAGCTATTCCAAAAGTGATTAGGCCGGTAGCATTGATAATAGAATAAGCACTTTCGACTATATGTTCACATTGGGAAGCAAGGTAATATCATGGTCATCAAAGAAGCAAGACATTGTTGCTCTCTCCTCCGTCAAAGCCGAATATATCTCATCTTCAAGTTTATCATATGAAGCGGTTTGGTTAAGAAGAATTCTCAAGGATCTCAAGTGTGAGCAAGCATATCTAACAATAATTTTTTTGTAACAACATGTCGACCATTGTGATGACTAAAAATCTAATCTTTCGTGAAAAAATAAAATATATTGAGTTAAGACATCATTACATAAGAGAACTAGTCAAGAAAAGTAAAGTTAAATTGAAGTTTATCAAAATTAATGATTAATTAGCCGATATATTCACCAAAACGGTAACAATTAAGAAGTTTATATATTTTAAAAACCATATAAAAATTACAAATTAAGGAGTGTTAAAAACGGGTCACTGGTCTAATGGCATTACTTCGTAATTTTTATAAATTTTTAGAATAGTTTATTTATGTAATGACCTTGTTGTGTATATTAGGGATTTTGATATTGAAACAGTAACTATACATTCCGGCAAAGTGAGAAGCCGCCATTTGCAAACAGTAAGAAACGGAGCATTTCTTTGCTTTGTGTCGTTATCTTCTCAAAAATCAAATACTTTGATATTTTCTATTAAAAACTATATCCATTAATTTTTTTTTTCTTTTTCTCTCATCCTCTCCGCACTAGCTAACTAAAGAAAAAAAAAATGACCTGCAGAAAAGTTTACAAACAAATAATAATGTCCAAACCAGCGGTCTCACGGTTTCAGTTCATCATCACTCGAAGGCCCATGCGTTCTCCCTCCGAATCTCCTCTTCCTCTTCTGGGGTAAAGTCGTTTTCGATCTGAAACGTCTTCCGGAGTTCCTCGACCGACTTCCCCTTGACCATGTCCGCCACTTTCTGGCAGGCCAGATCCATCAAGCCCTTGATTTCCAGGTAGTTTGCCGCCATAATGAGGTGGAAGAGCGTGTCCGTGTCGACATCGACGAACTCGGCGTCCCATACCTTGAGTTGCTCCTTCTTGTCGGCCTCGTTGTCCTCCTCCATCTGCTTCTGCTCCGCATGCTTCTTGCAGTACTCGATCACCTTGGCGAGGGCCTTGCCAGTCACGTTCGGCAATGGGATCTTGTCGTTCGCGCAGTCGTCCTCGATCATGAGATTGATCATCTGCATCTCCATGGCCACAGTCTCCTCCACGTCGAACACCTCTCCGTCCGAGCTCATCAGCGTCACTTTCTTCCCCGCCGCCATGGCCATCTCCACCGAAGCGGCTTACAATCGCACCACAACACGAGGGAGAGAAACTGAGGAAGAAAGCAAGATTTGAGTGATTACAGGCGGTGCCAGGAGCCGCCTATTTATAGTTGCTGGGTTTCACTCTGGGATGGAAGAAACTTCCCAAATTAGGATTCCTATCCCTTCTTGAATTGAACTGAGACTTCGAACAAAGTTCCAATTAGGACTCCTTTTTGGAAACGTGCCCTTTTCCTATGGCAGTTAGTTGAGTGCATTGCTGGTGAGTCCAGGATCCTTCAGCTCTTCATGAACACGTAGTCGGGAGGAGGTCTTAAGGGTCTCAGTGCCTCCTCAGCCTGGTGATATTCCCTTGCAGATTTATATAATTTCTAAGTATTACCTAAAACATAATCTTTTAAGGAGGCCAAATTTAATTTTTCAATGCCAAAAGACCAATTTGGACATTACATACTTAAAAATTGCTATTTTTGGGTGATATGTTGATATGTAAATGTGGTTGTCTGGCATGGGTATACCAAAAAGTTTGGGGCAAAAACAAATAAGGACGTGTAAATTGCAATGAGTAGACAAACTATCCTTCATGCATGTGTTTTATTTTCGTGTGATGGATATTGTAAATTAGTATTTTCGATAGGATAGATTTGGTAATTACATTATGCTTGGTTGGCAATAGTTAATGTCATATTTATTAGGAGTGTTTTTATTTGGTAAGTGCGTGTGATGAACCTCCTTGTATGTCTCATAATAATATTTTAGCCTCAATGACCTTTGGTCTTCTATTTTTAGCTTCGTTCTTGCCTTTTCAGCTTCATCAAATTTGGGAAAAAATAAATACAGACAAGCATTTAGGCATGACCATCGGTCTTCTATTTTCGGTTTTGTTCTTGCCTTTTCAGCTCTATAAATTTTGGGACATTTTGCATGACCATTGGTCTTGTATTTTCGAATTCGTTCTTGCTTTTTCAGCTTCATCAAATTTGAGCAAAGAATAAAGATGACATTTATGATTTTGTATACCATTTGGTAAGTATATGTACTAGTACATGGGGTCTTAATATCCTCAGTGTTTGGTATTCTTTATTTGTAATTATTATCCTACCTCTTAAACTTCTTGCTAAGTTTAGTTACCAGATTTATGTCCTTAGTTTTTGAGTGTGATGTATGTGTATTATTTCTGATTGGTTGGTAATATTCGGTGTATTTGAAATTTTTGGTGTGCCCTTTATGATATGACTTTTCAAGGTTTGTAGCTTTTTTTTTTAGGTTTTTCTATATTTATTGCATGCACTATGTGTCTTTTAAAATTCTATTTGTTTTGTGTCCTCTGTTTATATATATAGTTGTGTTTGCTTTTTCTATTTTTTTGTTTCTCAACTTTGTTTGATTTGAATTTTGCATGTTAAATTTTTTTAAAATTTGCAGTGTTGCTTATTCGTGTTCTTAGCGGCTTGTACATGATAGTAGTAGGATGTTGTGCTAGAAATTTGTTGTTATCGGATTCTAGGTGATTCTCTATATTTTGGTACTATTTTTTCTTGTGTATATATACTTGTGTGTAAGTTTTTAGCTTTTAAAATTCTATTCGCTTTGTATCCTCTATTTATATATATAGTTGTGCTTGATTTTTTTGTTTCTCATCTTGGTTTGGTTTGTATTTGCATGCTGATTTTTTTAAAAATTTGCAATGTTGCTTGTTCGCGTTCTTGGTAGCTTATGCATGGTAGTAGTATAATGTTGTCCTGGAAATTTGTTGTTGGATTTCAGGTGATTCTCTATATTGTAGTGTTATTTTTTCTTGTGCGTAAGTTTTTTTTCCAAGTTTTTGTTTCATTTCAGTAAAGTTTTGTTATGGGTCTTTATAAAATAAATTATATTTATTTTTCCTTAAAGTTTTGTTATAAGTCTTTCTAAAATAGATTTTTAGAATATATTCAGTTGTATATGTATGTTTTTGTTGGTTTATTTGATTTGCTATTTATTTTCCTGTGATTTTTTATTGTATTCTCAAACAAGAACAATTTAAATGTCGTCATCATTTTCATGGATACAAGTACACCACTTATCAGTATAGTATTTTTTAAAACTAAAGGAATTTTGTACTTCTACTCTCATTTTCATTTTTGTAGAAGGTCTGCCACTTTTATCACTATAGCTTTAATATGGGCTGTATTTTGTACCTTCTACTCTCTTTTTTATGATTAAATTATTTCTGCCAAAATTCATGCTATTTGATATCAGTAGTTAATGATCTTTTATCTGCTTCATTTTCTTTATTGTATCTCTGACTATAGTTTAGTCAGCCATATCATTCACCTATGGTAATTTCCAAGTTAGAAAGTCCCATATTTCAAAGAGGTTTAGAATCAATTACATCTTCTCTTAAGAATATAGGTGATAAGATTGGAAATCCCTTAGAGGTAACTTGCTTCTTATTAACCTTTGGATTAATTTTATGAATAAATTATTTTTATTTTGGTTCGGCGAAATTTTGTTATAGGTCTTTCTAAAACATATTTTTAAAATAGATTTGGTTGTATATGTGTGTTTTTGTTGGTTTATTTGATTTTTTGTTTATTTTCCTATAGTTTTTATCATGTTTCGCACAAGAAAATTTTAATTGTCATCATCGATTTCATAGATACAGGTACAACACTCTTATCACTATAGTATTTTTTTTAGACTAAATAAATTTTGTACATTCTATTCTCTTTAATTTTTGTAGAGGTTATATTTACGAGCCTTGGTTATGAATGTGCAAATCTTATATCCCTCGATAATATTTTCTTTTAAACTGTATTTACTTTACAGTGTTGTGCCACTGCTATGTTTGTGATATACCTGCACCATGGATATTTGAAGGTTCCAACACCGGGAATTGTCATGCTATAGATAAAGAAGAAATATGGAGATTCAAAAGAAAATGTTTAAAGGAATGTGTTGGGGTATAGAAGCTTCTGAATCCTACCTTTTCAATTGTGGGTATGTTTTTCTCTTGATTTTTTTCTATTTCTTATGTTCATTTAGTTTTTATTTACATGCTGACTTGCTTTTTTCTCTTTTGCAATGTTGAATGTTCATGTTCTTGTTGGCTTTTGTGTGGTAGTAGTAGTAGGATGTTGTGTGGGTTTTTTTGGTGTCAGCAACTTCCAGGTCATTTTTTATATTGTATTGCTATTTTTTGTGTATATATAATATATTGTGTGCAATTATTCTTCCCAATGTTTGTTTCATTTCAGTGAATTTTTGTTATAGGTCATTCTAAAAATAGATTCAGTTGTAGATGTGTATTTTTTGTTGCTTTATGTGATTTACAAAAAAGAGATATTTGATTATGAGATTCCACCACATACTAGATTGGTCAAGATAAAAGAGACCTTGGTTGCTCCAGAATTCAGCTGAAATGGTAGAAACAAATATATTTTTGTTGGAGTAGAACAAATATTAGTTTATACTTTTTTGTAAGTTTTGCAAGGTTATTTTCTCCAAATCTGCTTTTGGCAATGGACTCAGCTTAGACTTGTGTTGTTCATTTGAACCTTTTCTTTCAAATATGCTTTGAGCAAATTTTGTTGTGGTCCTAATACTCATACTATTTCTAACTTGAAGGATTCGGGTTCTTTTGCAAGTTAATGTTGGAAATAATTTTGTTAAGGATCTTGTTCCCGAGGTCCTTCTATATGGAGATCTTCTCAAGTGGTTTCTTTCGATCAACCGAACTCTCCCACCTCTAGCCCATCCATTATCACCTCCTAACTTGGCTCAAGCTCAACAATGATTATAAGTGTTTCTCAAAGATTCACTAATTGTGTGTCATGCAATGTTTCTCTTTTGGCCACTTTAGGAGTTATTCAATGTCTGTTATCCCTCATATTGTAGCCACACCTTCACTTGTTTATTCTTCCTACTCAAAACCCAATTTTGACTTATACAATTGGAACATGTATTCTTCGCAAAATTATGTGAAAATCAAAGTAGTGAGTGATGGGTTTCTATCTTTTCGTGGGGTGGCTCTTGAACCAGACAGTTTTTGT
Source organism: Saururus chinensis (assembly GCA_035235625.1). Taxonomy (NCBI): domain Eukaryota; kingdom Viridiplantae; phylum Streptophyta; class Magnoliopsida; order Piperales; family Saururaceae; genus Saururus; species Saururus chinensis. Next base: position 24,137,331 of record CP141143.1, on the reverse strand, counting down.
GCCCATTGTCGTTTAGAAGTGTTTATTTACTAGGAAGAAGTTAGACAAGGAAAATTGAAACTGTGCAACTCGTGTTGAGACATTTGTTTTTTGCTAATTTTAAAATAGATGATCTTCTCTGTGTTCAGATGAAGGTACTAATCTATTGGACCACATTATATGTAATGTTTAAGTTTTTAGTTTGAATCTTTTGTTCAGTTTTCTCTACAAATTTGGATGGCTATGACTCATATGGTGTTTGCATAATGAGTCTCCCTCAAATACACCTAATATTGTGATATACTTGGATGCAATAACTATTGTATATGAGGCACCAAACAACTTACCTTTTACCTACCAATTGCTTGTTTTGAAGTTAGAAGTGATCAAAGTTTACCGGATCTTGCTCTTAGGTACATAGTTTTATCCTTTTAATGTCAGAATATCATTTAATACATATTTTTACAGTTCCGTAAGAAATATGCATAATTAAATTTATACTACATGAAGAGCATCAAGCTAAGTTTGACTTTTTTATGGGAAAAAGACTGGTTATGCCATCAAAGAGTGGGTATTCACATGTTTTTATAGTTGAGTATGTATAAAAATAAAGTGGCTTTGTAGGGGTATCCTTGGTATTTGGGGCCATAATGGTGGATGAGACATTTTTGCCTCGATGTATAAAAAAGTCCTCTACGGATAAGGTTACTTTTTTTACAGTATTGAATGTAAATTTGGCAATTTATTGGGGTATACTTACCATACGGGCTATAATTAATTGATACTAATAAATGTTGGTTTTATTATTGACAGTTTTTTATTGGCATGTGTGTGTGCTTAACTTCCATGCATGTCTGGTTATAGTATTTTAGAGTTGATGACTCTTGGTCTTCTATTTTAAGTTTCGTTTTTGCCTTTTTAGCTTCGTGACTTTTTACCTTCTCCATGTATATACCGGGAATTTTAGACCAAAAATAAATACGGATGAGACATTTGGGCATGAAGTACCGAAAATGGCCTCCATGATTACTTGTTGCAATAATATAGATTGGGGTATAAATATTTAAATTTAATGGGGATGAACATGGTATTTTGGTTGTGGTTGATTGATAATAATAAATATGACATTTATTATCATGTGAACCTTGTAATAAGTACATGTATGAGTATGTGGGGTGTTAATATCCTACCTAATTAGTGGTAGCCTACGTTTGGTATTCTTTGTGTGTAACTATTGTCATGCCTTTTAAACTTCTTCCTAAGTTTTTTTTACCAAATTTTATGTCATTATTTTTTGTGTGGGATATTGTGTATTTTTTTTATTGGTTTATAAAATTGTGCTATGTTTGGAATTTTTGGTGCTCTCTTTATGCTGTGACTTTTAAACTTCTATGGGCATTTTTTTGGGTTTCCATATTTATGTTATGCATTATGTGGCTTTCAAACATGGGAGGTCGTATCGGCCAATATGTACCAGTATCAGCCAAGACCGATACGGTACGGGCACTGATACGGCGAGCACAGAATTTATCGGCACGAACTCCGCATTTCACCCGTATCGATTCGATCCGGCTCGATCCGCTGCGAACTCGACGCCCGAACATGGAAGAACCAAAGAAAAAGGCTCTTCACCTCCCCTGCCATATTCCTGTTTCGGCTTCTCTCACATATGGCGATCTGCAAGAGGGCGAGGCAATCTGCCTTCCCTAGCTCCGATCTGTCTAGAAATCGCCCCCGGCCTCCCTATATATGGGCACTCACCGGCCCGTCTTCCCCATCTCCGATTTGTCCGAAAACCGCCCCTGGCCTCCCTATATGTGGGCACTCACTGGTCTCGTCTTCCCCAGCTCCGATCTATTCAGAAACCGCCCTTAGCCTCCCTATACGTGGGCACTCACGGGCATCGTCTTCCCCAACTCCGATCTATCCGGAAACCACCCCTGGCCTCCTCGTCTCTTACTCTCCTCTTCGCTGTCTGTTGAACTCGTCATCCTCATCCTCAGCGCCTCATGAAGCTAACGAACCAATGATATTTGGTTTCTTATAGGAGGAAGTGGTTTGTTTGTTTTTCTTTCCCACTTGTGTTTTCTAGTCGTTTCCTTTCTCTTATCATGGTGAAGTCAATTTTGTGTTGTCTTGTTTTGCGTGTATAAATCAAGGATGAAAAACTGAAAGAATTTTCTTCTATGAGATGCTACTTTCAGCTTTAGTTTTTGTGTTCAATTGTTCAATGATTTTACAAAACTAGAAAAAAATCAATTGACAATTCCCTTGTCCAATCCTGGTAAGGTAATTTAAAAAGTTGTATAACTAATCCAAAGCTAGTTGCGGTTTGTTGTTAAGGTGCCCCCTGCCAACCTGCTTGATACTTTTGATAAACAAATTTTTCATTTTAAAAAATTAGTTTAGAGCCTAGAGTACTGTGGGTAACCCATCTCAAGACTCAATTTCCTCGCTCTCTTTCTCTCTTATGGTGATTGCTAACATGCAACGCTCATTTTGTTCTCTTTCCATCTCTCTGTGATTGTAATGAATCTCTTGAATGTAGAATTCTAAGTAATACTTATTAGGTCTAAATGTTGGATGTCATTTTATTGGGTTCTGAATAGTTAAAAAATCGTTGCTGCAACTAAACATTGGCCTCGGCAATTAGAAAATTTATGGACATTGGCCTTAGCAATTAGAGAATTTATGTCCTTCCTTCACGATTTGGAAAATATTAAAACTAAAGCATATGTAGATGCAATTAAAGAATTTATGTCCTTTATGACTTAGAAAATATCATAAATGAAGCATAAGAAAATTCAATTAAATTTTTTACTCGGGCCCAACAAATTCTTAAGTTAAATTTCTTGTATGGACTATTGGCTTCCATTCTTCGATTTTTCTTGCCTCTTTTGAAGAATATGCTTATTTTGTTGAACAAAATTTGTCATGAATATGTTTACAATTTGTTTTTGAATGTTGTTTGCTTGGATTTGTTTATCTTTAAATAAATTATATAGGTTGTCTTTGAATGCATTGCTTTTGAATGTTTTTTGTTTGGATCTTTTTTTTCTTTAGTATAAATGTTTATAAATCATACTCTTCATTGTGTAAATATATCTCTTTAAGTCTTTTTTGCACCATAAGTATGATAACAATACAAAAATATTGCATGTTTGATTGAATATTAATTAGTTTTTTTTTACTTAAAGGATTGCTAGTACTTAGGGTTTTCAAGATGGCATCAAATAAGAAAGAGCTTGACATTCGGTGAAATCACGGTTCAAGGGTTGGTGGAAGTAGGCATAAGATGCAATGTAATTAGTGTGGATGTATCATAGCCAGGGGAGGTGTCACTCAACTAAAGCTTCATTTGGCAGGTTTAGGTGGTAATGCCCAAGCGTGTCCAACATGCCCAAAGGAAGTGAAAATAAAAATAAGAGAGCATTTGCGATGAAGTAAGAATAAGTAAAGTGTGAGCATAGTTGATATTGATGATGACAATGTGAATGATGATGATGAACTGTCAATTAGAGAAAGAAAGGAATTCAAAGAAGCAATGCATGAGAGTCGAGCATTTGCACATCAAGAAGAAGAGGATACGTTAAGGGGTGCCAATGGATTTAGAGGTTTGCGTAGAACTCAAAGTGTGAGAGAGGCTTTGGACAAAGGACATGTTGGCTCAAGATCGAAGGAGAGTAAAATGGGGAAACAATTGCTATTAGCTTATCCATACTTGTTTAGGTCAGAAAATGTCAAACAAAGTAGGTTGGATGAGACATGGCTAGGGAAGGGAAGGAAAAAAATTGGCAAAGCTATTTCAAAATTTCTTTTTTACAACCATATTCCAGCTCATGTATGCAATTTTCCCTATTACAAGACTATGGTTAATGAGATTCAAGATGCCAGTGCAGGTGTGAAAGCTCCAACTGCCAAAGAAGTATATGGAATCTACTTTGAGGAGGAGATTCAAGAATTGAAATAACATATCAATGGTATGAAGAAAACTTGGGAAACATATGGAGTCACTATTATGTGTGATCGCTGGACTGGAACAACAAAATTGAGTATTATCAATTTCTTAATATCATCTACAAGTAGAACAATTTTCTTGAAGTTAGTTGATGCTTCAAGTAAAGTAAAAACTCTAAGTACTTGTCTAAGTTGATGGATGATATATTTGAAGAGATTGGTGAGGAAAATGTCATACAAATTGTTACAGACAATGGATCAAACTACAAGAAGGCAGGTAAAAATCTTGAAGTAAAAAGGAAACATTTATATTGGACCCCTTGTACTGCACATTGTGTAGATTTGATGCTAAAAGATATTGGAGCTAAGGATAAGATGAAAAGTACAATGAAAAAGGCAAAAACAGTTACTAATGTCATCTACAACCGCTTGAGGGTATTAGCATTGATGAGAGAGTTTACATCTTAAGAGTTAGTACGACCAAGTATTACACTATTTGCTATTAACTTTGTAGCTCTTTCTAGCATTTTAAAATAGAAACAAGGTCTGAAAGCCATGTTTACATTAGAAAAATGGTTTAATCACAAGTTGAATAGGACAAAACAAACAAAATAGGTTGAAGATGTTGTGTTGAGTAACAGTTTTTGGGATGCTGTCAAAGAGATGGTTGTCATCTTAGAGCCCATATAAAAGTATTAAGAATAGTTGATGGTTACAAAAAACCTACAATGGGATATAAATATGAGGCTTTGTAAGAAGGCTATAGAAAAAACTACAAGAGATCATAAGCAATTTTGTGATATCATTGAAGATAGATGGAACAAACAACTTGTGCATGATTTACATGGAGCATGTATATATTTCCCTTTTTGATTAGTAAATATTTACACAACTTTATCTCTAATTTATCTTTTTAACCTTGTTTTAGCTTTCTGTCTTAAACCTAAATATCAATATAGCAAAGATATTGCAACTGATGATATATTGTTGCAATGCTTACAAAGAGTAATTGAGACACTAGAACGAAATATAAATCTAGCTATCAAAGCTTTTCGACAAGTACATTATGATAACCTATAATATTTTAGAATTTATGAAACATTAAATAGTATCTCACATTAGTGTGTAAATTTTATTTTGTAGGGAAGGATATTTAGACAAAAAGAAATCAGTTTTGGTTCAGCTGTGGCCATGAAATCTTGGGAAACCACAAAACCATGTAAGCTATATATTGTTTGTGGTTCTTAGATTATGTCATTTTTATCTCTAAAATAATGATTTAATTGATTTCTAAATTTTAATCTTATAATTTTAGCTGAGTGGTGGCTTGGTTATGGGATGGATGCCCCTGATTTAAGGAAGATTGCAGTTAGGATCCTTTCATAAACAACTTCATCAGCTGGATGTGAAAGAAATTGGAGTACTTTTGCCCTCATCTATACAAAACAAAGGAATCGACTATCATACAAACAATTGGAACAATTAGTATATGTTCATTACAACATGCACAATAGAGTAAAAAATCTTGAGATAAATCACAAGAGAGAAGAGGGTTATTATGATCCAATTAATTTGAGTCATATATTTGGAAAAGATGACCCATTCAATTCATGGTTAGCAGAAATTGGGGAAACTGTTTTGGATGAGGCAAGGGAGCCACCACGAGCACCTAGTCAATTAATAGGTGCACAAATGGGTGTTGATGTTCATGAATGGGTGAATAATTATTCTAGTACAGTAACAAGGATAATGGAAGATGATGATGATAATTTTTATGACATGATGAAGACCCCTACAAGAGGAACAATAATAGAATCAAATTCGAATTCTTCTAGTATTAATGATGGTGGTGGTCAAGTTGATGGTGGTAATTGTGAAGTGGATGGTGGTGGTCAAGGGGGTGGGTGTGGGGTGGGTGGTAGATCATCAAGTCATATAGTTTTTACTAAAGAACAATATTTTGATCATGCCACCCAAGATCAAGACTATGGCAGTAGGGGTCATCAAAATTTGAGTTCTTATAGAGGTAGACATGGAAGTCAATTACAAAGGCATCACCATGAGTGATATGACCAACCTATTTCAGTTCAACATGATACTAGTTACAACCAACCTTTACCTTAGGATAATATTGCACAAGGGATTCAAAATATAAGTGTTGGGGTGAACCAACTTGCATATGGATATGGACATGATGGATATAATGCACAATCTTCTTCATACAATAGTTATGGTTCTAGATCTCAAAATGATTCTCAGTCTTAAGCTTCAAATTACCCAACATTGGTTCACAGTTATTCGACAATGCACTTTGGATGGAGTTCTCAACTTTATCAGTTTTATAATGATCAATATCTTCAACATTATCATAATTATATGAGTTGGGCTCAATATTGCAACCATGTGAATCAATTAAATCATCAAGACTCGGTAAATGACGACAATAATGGTTATGAGCATACACGTAACTCTTTTTGGATTTGAGAGGTATACTAATTTTTAAAAGGCTTTAAGAATTTTATATTACCATAATTCTATATATTTTTCTTCTCCAGTATATTTGCTTTTGTAGGTTTGGATGAAAATACTATGGTCTATGGATTCTACCTTTTAAGTGTTTTAATATTTGTAGTTATATTGGCATTATAGTATTTTTAATTGACAAGACATTGATGATATAATATTCTATTATGTTCTACTATTATGTATATTGTACTTTGAACTGATTTATATTTTCTTATGGTGTTATTCCGCATTTCTTGTAGCTATATTCAATCATATATTTTAGTGTCTTACTATACTTTAAACAAAGTATTATAATGATATATTATTAGTTATAATATTTTTTTTGTGTATCAAAGGGTTTACGATCGTATCGGCGCATACCAAGCGTATCATCAGCGCATACCCGTATCCATAGTCATTGATATTGTCATCTGTATCAATACTGCCTTCCATGCTTTCAAACTTCTATTCGCTTTCGTGTCCCGTGTCTATACATATAGTTGTGCCTTTTTTTTTCTTATGTTCATTTGGTTTGTATTTTCGTGTTGACTTTCTTTTTCTCGTTTACAGTGTTGATTGTTCGCATTCTTGGTGGCTTTTGTCTCGTAGTAGTAGGATGTTGTGTGGGATTTTTGGTGTCATCAAATTTGGGATGATTTTGTATATTCTATTACTATTTTTCTTGTGTATATACTTGTGGGTTTTTGTCAATGTTTGTTTCATTTCGGTGAAGTTTTTTTTAGGTCTTTCTAAAATAGTTTTGGTTATAGATGTGTGTTTTGGTTGCTTACTTTTATTTGCTCGTGTTTGTTTATTTTCCTGTGACTTTTTATCATCTTTTGTGCTCCCTAGCCCGCTTGTCCCTATCTATCACCAAACCTCAGTGCAAATTTGACAAGCAACACGAGCCATTTCCGCATGCATAGATTGAAGTTTTGATCTCGTTGCTCTCCCGGTACCTTCAATCCTTTAAATCCTATAATATAGTTGCACATTTGATTTGTCTTTTCCATATACAATCTCAATGCCTGATATTGAGAATTATAACTGAAGAAAGCTAATTTTTAGGGGAGGATTACTTGGGTCTATGTGACTTTGAGACTATAAGGTATTTCGAGACATTACCTGCAAATAGGCGGAGGCGACGAACTTATATCTAGCTGATAAGAACAAGACCAAAACTATGTTCAAGTTGTAGTTCTAGACAACATGGGTTCTACTCATTGCCTTTAGTATGGATATTCTTTTTTGTTGTTACGAGTAGTCTTGAGGTCCGATTTAGGCGGGCTTGGAAATCATCTTTCTTTGTCCATATTAAGATGTGTTTTGACCTTTGTACAAATGCCCTTCTATATTTGTAGCTTTCTCTTTTGTCATCTCCTATTTATCAATGTTAGCACCAAGTTCATGTTTTTTTTTTCAAGTAATTTGAACTGGGTTAGGCTTGTCATCCTGATGTTGGCGGTGATGTGTTTATATGAGATCAACAGAGGTTTGATTGAGCATTGGGTAATTTTTCTTATAATTTTATTCTTAGGTCCCAAAAATAGGATGCAATTCTATGGTGGTTTGTCTGATTCCTCTAGAGGTTGGGAAGCCTATAATGAAATTAGAATAGGCTACAGTCCATGGTGGAGCCTGTAGGTAGGAAAAGCCAATTTATGAGACTATTAGATTCAACGATGATCCAAAAACTGGAAAATTCGGTGAGAAAGTCTCCCAAATTGTTGTTTTCTCGATAAGATATGTGTGTTATTCTTCCTAAATTTTACTTTTTGTACCTAAATGCAAAAAAATGTAATTTGGTTTACAAGGATCATCAAAAATTGGTGTTGTGGGTGAAGTCATCATTGACTTTGCAAACTATGCTAATGAAATTAGATCTATCTCTGCAACTCTACCGCTAAGATCTTCCAATTTTGAAGCAATTTTTCTTAGGAGTCGGTGCCCTTGCATGTCATTTCTCCTTAGGCATATATTAGACAAGTAACAAAAATTAAAATATATTAAAGCTGAAATATTTATACCTAAATTATTGTCACCACAACATCTTCATGTTCGATAGAAATTGAATTATGGGATCATGATTTTGATTATAGGTAGCAATCCAAAGAGTTCATGATATTGATGGAAGGTGAGGATCTTTCACTTAGACTTACATTAAGTTCAATAAATATGTGTAGCCTTGATCTATTCATGATGTTCTCCTTTACATCCTATTGTTCTTCTCATGCTTATATAGAGAGGGAGATAACATAGAGGTACCACCACGGTTGCACCACAAAACCCTACAAAGCCAATCAGGTAGTGAAGAATTGGAAAAATCAGTGGATTTTCTTATGAACTCCATGAGGTAGGGCTTTGTCTCCCTCAAAAAATAGATGGAAGAACTTATATGCACTAAAGTGATCAACTAGCTAAGATTTCTACTATCTTGCTATGGTCAAATGATTATTTTCAAAAATAATTTGGTCTCACCATAGCATTTCCACACCTAAAAATTGAACCCCCTTCTTATTCTATCACTCTAAAATTCTTTTGTATGAGTAATTTATATTCAACTGTAAATTTCTTGATATAAGGATCACAAATGGAAAGCAATTTCATGTAATCTAATGTATTCTCACTCATATAACTTCATAGCTTTGTTTATATTCCTAAAAGTACATTTTGATAATTGTTTTGTGGGATAGTGTATATGGATCAAAGAAAAAAAGGCATTTCAGATGGCTAATTCTAATGGGACCTGTAGAGAATTGTGTGTCTTTTCTTTTAACAATATATCAAAGTTAATTCTTTTTATTACATTACTATGTTTGACTTTCAAAAGTTCATTCTAAAATCTATTGTTTTTTTAAATATGTTGATTTATAACTTTAACACACACTTGAAATTAAACCTATTTCTTAAAATATTTATAATGATTATCATTGCTTTAGTTAATCTTGGTTTTTTTAAAAGTAATTTTTTCAACTTACAATTTGCTATAATATATATGATATACAAGTTTTTTGTCCACATACACAATGATTAACAATTTTTTTGGAATGTTGTAATGACTCTATTTATTTTTTCACATCAAAGTAAAGTTTAAACAAGTTTCACGTGCTTTTGCACGTGCTCTATTCCTAGTAAATTACAATTGTGAAATACATTAACAATAACAATAACAAACAAACAAAGACTCTTTGCATATACCCATTATTGTGAAACATAATAAATTACAATTGTGAAATACAATAACAATAACAAACAAACAAAGACTCTTTACATATACCCATTATTGTGGATAATGACAGCTATTTACCTTTCATTATTAAGCCAATTTGAAATTCAGTAATAGAATACCTCTCCCCACCTCCACAAAAGAGAAAAAAAAATTGGGCAAAAAAACCAATCGCTAGTAATAAGAACCTTACTAAACTTGTTTGCAATAAACCAAGATGTGGCAGATCCAAAATACGAGCAACCCTGCATTCATACAGTCTTGCTCGAGCATAATTTGCAACTAAAGAATGGAACACGTTACAAACATAAATGCAGCTTATTTTCCTTTAACACTAAGGTTTTCTTTTGTTCAATAATCAATGCCTTTTGATGAGAGAGGAAACACTACAATGATAAAGAAACGTTGAAAAGAGGTTTTTTTTTTGGAAGATGAATTGTCTAAGTATAAACATTAGACCATAACAAGGGATTTTTCCATATTACCTTCCCCAAGATGCAAATATTCTCAATTACATGGTTTTGTAAAAAAATAATTTATAAAACTAGGGTTCAAATGAGTGTTTTAAAAAATTGAACCAAAATACCCGTACAACAAGGGTTAGGGGTTAAACTTGTGTAAAAATGTCAGCGATGACGCATGAGCAAAGAAATCATTAGAGACCAGCGGCACTTTGTAATTTTTGACTTTTGACCAGCAATTCCCATCAGCAGTAAGTGGGATCATAGGCCTCATAATGGGATCAGACAACTTCATGAACTCAGAGGGGCTCTCCTTCCTTCTTATCTCCACCCATTCGCCTTCATTGCTTTCTTTGCCCTTATCATCGTAAGTAGAGGTTGACCCCTTATTCCATTAATGCAGAAGTGCTAATCACCTTAGGTGCAGTTCTTCTCGGCATCCGTGATAGCAGGACCATCCTCCCAGCGTTTCTAGCACCCAATACTTGTTGGGCTTCGTCAACACCCTTGGCATGGCTACTTTGGTTGGGTTTATGCTGCCATACAACGAGCTCATTAATAGTATGTGGTACACATCGTGTTATCGCTAAAACTATATGACACATATTGCATTATCGTTAACACTATATGTCATATCGTGCTATCATTAACACTATATATATATATATATATATATATATATATATATATATATATATATATATATATATATATATATATATATATCACATATCACATTATTGTTAACACTATAGGACACATATCGTGTTATCCTTAACACTATAAGGCACATATTGTATTATCGTTAACACTATACGACACATATCAGGTTATCATTAGTACTATATGATACATATTGTTGAAATATATTATCATTGATGTAATATGAACCACAACATATTAATTAATACGATATAGTACATGTCATGTTTTCAAATACATTCAAAGTATACATATCGTGTTCATGCATGTTGTGAATATTGATGATTATTTTGTCCATTATGCCGAAGAATGATTTTTTTTACAGGAAAAGCTCATGTGAAGGAAAAAGGAGGGGGGGCAAGGGGTTATTTCCTCTAACTACCCGACGGTAGTCATAGTCAGAGATATGCCTATGTTGATCAGTCGTTGATAAGGTCTTGAGATTTAATTAATTTATTACCTAAGAGTATTTTTGTCATAAACCAAGCTATATGGGATTATCTGTTAAATTTTAGAGAATAAGAAATATTTGTATCTTGGTTTAGGTGATATAGGAAAATATCCCAAAACAATTACAAAAATTGCCACTATATAAAATAAATACTACAATTTTACCGAAGTTGTTCTGTAGATTGTAGACCCAAGCATTAGAGCCTAATTGACCATTATGACATATGAATGTCACAATTGATCGGAGGAAAAATTATCCAATGGAACCGTTCTATAAGCAATGTGGTAGATAAATTTATTCACTATTTGACATGTTTAATTAAATAGTTTATACATGTTTGAACATGAATAAATTCAGGTTTTAACTTAATTATATATGTTAAAACATAAATGGACTTATGCATTGTCACGTGGTAGAAGCGTTCCACTGAAAACATTCTCTTGATCAAAGATCCCAAAGCCAAACGTAACAGGCAAGACCCTCGCCAAGGTGAGCAAGTACTGTAAGAGGCATGCGGAGCATAAGCAGATGGAGGACAACAAGGCCAAAAAGGAAGAGCAACTCAAGGTCGAGAACACCAAGTTCGTCAATGTCAACCAAGAGACGCTCTTCCACCTCATTATGGTGGCAAACTACCTGGAAATCAAGAGCTTGGTTGCTTGGGGTGCCAGAAAGTCACGGACATGATCAAGGGGAAGTCGACCGAGGAAATCTGCAAGACATTTCACTTCGAGAACAACTTCACCCGAGAAGAGGAAGAGGCAATTCGGATGAAGAATGGAAGGGCCTTCCAGTGACGATGAACCGAAACCATGAGACCCCAGAGGGGAATAAGCGCTAGTTGAACATTATTATTTGATTGTAAACTTTTCTGAGTGTCAATTATTTTTCTTTAGTTAGCTAACTTTTCTGCAAGTCAAATTATTTTTCTTCGTCAATTGATCCCTGCCATTTACCACGGGATGGTATTCACATTCCAAAGCCCTTACTGACCATTAATCAAAGAGGGCACATAGTCTTCCATAGACTAATTAAGCTCTTGGGGGAAAGGACCATACCGTTAGATCAAGATCAGACAGCCATGAATATTTCATTATGTTAATTTATTTTGTTTAATAACAATGTAAGTGAAATACATACACTATGTTACTTGTACTTTGCATTGTATCATACACTATATTAAGTAATTTCAGAGGTTGTACTGCACTTAATTAAAGGTAAAATCGGGCCAGGCTTGGTTGGCCGGGAGCTCGGCCCTGGCCTAGCCTGGCCTTAACCCAAGGTGGGACTTCTAAAATTAATCTTGGCTTTAAGTAACTCGGGCTGGGCTATATGCTTTTATTTTATTTTTATTTTTTTAATAAAAAATCTATAACTTGGTATTTAGACGGGATCACTCACATTCAGCCATGATGACTTACTAGCTTTGAAATCTTTAAACTTCTTTAAAATACACAACTTCCCCCCTTCGTCCTTTCTTTTTTAATTTATGTGTGATTATTAAATAATCTTTCTTATATTTTGGGCCCATCAAAATTGGTTTGGGGTGTTTTGCCACTAACTCAAACCTAATGCTATTTAAAGTGGGCCAAAAATTTCCAAAGTCCTAACATTTTTTTACAGGCAACGTATAGCAATTGGCCAACAATTAAAAGTTCCTCCTTCTACCCCCATTTTATAGGTTTTCTCTTTCCTCATTGTATTTAATAAAGTCAACATATTAGTAATACACCGAATAATCTCTAACCCACCGAACACATGATACACCACCATACGTAGGCAGGTGGTCTGGTTCGTGAACAGCATGTGGTGCCTCCATAATTCCTCATCCCAGTTCCCAACTATTCACTAATTAACATTAGAATGCATTTATATCTCCTCCAACTAATACTCAATATCACAAAAAAAAAAATTCGTAATTTTTTCTATGCAGTACCCCTACGGCCCCCACTATTTTGATATCCCACCCAAACACCTCATGCATGCTTCCCTTTCTTTAGTACCCTATGCTCCCACAATTCGTATTTTATTGATTTTGGTTTTGTTCCAATAAATGGAGCCAATGAGGAAGAGCCAATGAGGAATGTAAATTGAATAAAATCTTCATTTTATTCCTTCATTTATTTAAGCTTGCTTCTCGAACAAGATGGGAAATCAGATTATGCTTATGAGATGTTTGATCAAAAGCATATGAAAAAAGCCATGATTGTGGCATAAAAGTTTGAATATCATGCCCCACTATTTTCACCAAGGCAATTAGTCCATTTTTTTTACGGAAACGAGCTCATTTAAATTTCATCCGATGTCTTAGAACGACTATGGGTCTCTGTAAATCATGACTTGAGATGTTTAAATGTCTTTATAAAGCATATTGAAGTGCAAAAAAATGCAAAACTTTTTCTTTTCTTGGAAAAAAAACAAAACCTCAATTAAATTAACTACATTATATGATCATTGTTTTTTCCAACATATGGCATACACAATCGTGCATATAGATAGTAGGTTTAGCTTAAAAAAAATTAATTGGCACTACACGTTCCAACAATAACACAAAATAATACTCCCCCTATCTTATATAAATAGTCACATTTTAAAAAAAATTAATTTTATTGAATGGTGAAACCCATATATAAGAGAAGAAAATATATGCTTATAATATTCTTTTTTAAGTACCCAACTACTTAAATTGTACAAAATGAAACTATCAATGTAAAACAAATTTTTTTGTCAATTAATGCTATTAATTTAAGACAAAGGGAGTATAAAATATAACTTTAATTAAATAGATCCTCACTTTTAACAAACCCTAATCCTCTATAGCCCGATCAGCTCTTCCACATGGTACTTGCTTTACGAGGATATATGAACATATCTCCATATACGAATACTAGTAATAATTAGAATGTGAGTTGGGCCTACTAGAATCCCTATGTGGTGGTGAAAGAAGTACAACACACCTGATAAACTCAATTTTGCTATTGTTTGTGAAGTTTCATGACTGTTAAACACCAAAAATTGACGTCAAATATACAAAGAATCCAAACGGTCACAATTCAAGCGAAGATCACATCACGACTGTGGGCACTGTCAAATTTGGGTGATCAACGAATTTTGAAATTTCACCAACTACACTAATAAGGCTCTTCGGGTGATAAGAGAATTTTAATGGTTAAAACAGTCCACATTCATCTATATTTTTAGCTGATGAAACAGTCCACATAAGCATCGTCCATGTGCTAAATCTTAGCCCATCATCATCTTATGTTAAAAAATAAAAGGCGACCTTCGTATTAGCTGCCAAAAACAATTTTGGTCACCTTTACCCCCTCCATTAAATTACATGAAATCCCATTTATATATTAAGGAGCTGCTTGGGTAAAAAATTTAGGTAAAAAACCTATTGATTCCACCCTAATTTCACTCAAAATCACCAAAATCTTAGTTCAGTGCAAAATAGTGACCAGAATTAAAAAAGTCACACAAATGTTAATTTTATATCATTTTGTACAAAATCTACAAAAAATACCTCTAGATTGATTCCATTGAATCCAACGCCCAACCCCCATTTTAAAATTAATAATTTTGTTAATTTTCAATTACTACTACTTATATTTATTTAAACCTCGAGAAACATAAAAAAGAGTTATGTTAATTTAAAATTTTATAAATAAATTTATCACTACATCCAAAATGTTCATTTTATATCATTTTGTACAAAATCAACAAAAAAATCCTCTAGATTGATTCCATTGAATCCAACTCCCAACCCCCATTTCAAAATTAAAAAATTTGTTAATTTTCAATTACTACTACTTATATTTATTTAAACTTCGAAAAACATGAAAAAGAGTTATGTTAATTTAAAATTTTATAAATAAGTTTATTGCAACATCTAAATTTATTCTAAAATATAACATTACCAATTGTAATTCTCATCCAACACCAAATCAATAAAATTAATTGAAAAACATTCTACATCTATTTTTTAAAAAATTTACACCAAAACAGCCCTTAAATGGTTAAAATTGTTAGAAATTCAAAAAAATGGCTATTTCAATGGAAACCCATATAAAATGGTAGCGACTGAACACAACTCGTACAAGTTCAATATGTAGGCTTTGCGGAATAATTCCGCCCCCCAAGCAACAAGTACGGGCAATGTTGACACTAAATTTGGAGTCTGCATGGTCAATATGTACCGAAGAAAAAATCATCCTGACTGTCACTTAACATTGAGCATAAGACGCCGGCAGGAAGAGACATTTCGAGAACAGCCGCATCTAACAAACATTGTCGTAGTCTAACATTAAGGCCAACTGATGACCCCAGAAAGGCCTGATTTTGATCCTGTCCGGTCTATATAAAGGTTCCTCGCGCATGTTAGGGACGCTTTACAATGCTAGGTTTAATTACGGGATGGAAATTCCGGCATGCCAAAATCCATACAGCTTCACCTTCCCCGATGTCCATTGGAGGAGCCCTCTTATGTCCTCACAACCATAAGTGATTTTGGCAGGCCAAAATCACAAAACGCGCCAAATTCCTCCCAAATTTGAGTAAATTGGCTGAAATGAACTTCAGGAGGCTTATTACACTGTTTGTAAACCTTTCATGCCACGCCACAAGAAAATTTGACAGTTGCCAATTTAATTAGGGCGACCATGGGGCCCACACATTATATCCAGGTAGACGACAGAAGGCAAGACAAGTGAATGAAAACAGGAAGGTGGAAACGACGGGGGACGAACGCAAATTGCAGCCTAATAAGTTAGCCAACCCCTCAACAAAATCAAGGCCAATGCAAACAATGCTTACTCCTTTCGAATTATGAAAAGACATAAGAAATAAAGAATGAAACGATATCTAGCTCGTCGATGATAATAAAACCCAATGACTATTGATATAATCATGTAGCTGTGTATCATGCATGACAATTCAGATTACTGAAACCCTAATCCACGTTGACGTGAACTCTAGACTCAGCAATTTTGCAGTCCGACAACGCTCAATGCTCAGCAAGTAATCTGCAAAGCTCAGCAAGGACTCTGACATTCCGTCGCTTTACCGCACAAGCCCAATACCACCCCAGGTTATAATACTAGCACCCTTCCCCCATTTCACATTCCCCTCCTCAAGCCTTCTCTCTCACACCATCCAAGCTCTCTCGTGCATCTCCACTCTTGGCTTTCTCTCCTCCCTACTCCCTCCTTCCATGTCTCTCTGCCCACTTCTCATTTACATCTCGCTCTTTATACACTCATCTCACCATGAAACCAGAAGAGGCTTAGGCAATCATGGAACTTGCCAGGCATCAAAATGCAGCCTGTCAGGCTTTCCAACACCATGACAAAATTGTAGTAAGCCTAAACTCCAATTCTTGTGGAGCTTGCAAAGTAGTCTTATACACACTCAGGTTAAGAAGGCTTCATTGTACAAATTGTCTCTCCTACCATCACTAAATTTAAAGAAACAAGAAACTATTATAATATATGTTCTCACTAGTTAAATGTGGTCGTTGGGAAAAAAGATTCAATTTTCCGAAACTAAGACACCTTTCCCAATAATGAGAGTATACAATTATCTCCCATCCCATGTGCCATCTTAGTTATCAGCCACAAATATCATTTTCATTTCAGGAGACCCAGATGCCTTGGTGGCACCCAGGCAACAGTAATACAGAGGGTAAAAGGGGGCTCAGGCAGAATTTACACAACAATGGCAGAGGTGGGAAATACCAAAGCACTTTGTGAAGGCAATATCTTCATAAACAGAAAGCACACCTACAATGGCATTTGTTAGGCACCGAAAGGAACAGCAAGTACAGGCCAAAAACAACACAGAAGGGTTAAAAGAAAAAACAA
The DNA here is from genome assembly GCA_035235625.1 of Saururus chinensis. NCBI lineage: Eukaryota > Viridiplantae > Streptophyta > Magnoliopsida > Piperales > Saururaceae > Saururus > Saururus chinensis. Next base: position 24,120,189 of record CP141143.1, on the reverse strand, counting down.
AGATTCAATAGCACTGAATAAAAGGCAACCCTATTATTCTACTATCTCAGAGAATCCTTGAACACCATAATTACTTGACAAAAGCTAGATTTCATCCCTCTGCAAAAGAAAATAACAGCGAGGTGCATGCAAGATATACAACCAAACTCTTATCTAGTCGTTCACTAGGTACTACAACACCTCATGGTGCTACCAGCTAAATGCACTCTCTAAAACGCCATCCGTGCATCTAATTGTAAATATATATATATATATATATATATATATATATATATATATATATATATATATATATATATATATATATATATATATAATGAAACACCATAGGAAAAAATCAAGCTTGCATCATATGTTCTGCTTAAATGTAAGAAGTAATTACTGTCAAACAATAGAGATGAGGTTCTATATAATCAATAATATAAGAACCAATAACAAGAATTGAACATAAAAGTTGGAATAAGCACGCGATCAGGAAATGATATAAAAGTTTTCAAAAAAAAATCAGGCCAAGACCCCATAAATCTGTCAAAACAGTTATCCATCCACTATCGCCCATACAAGCAAGACAATCCACACAATCTGTAAAGTAGATCACTGAGCGCAAAAATTTACATAAAGTAGATCATGCAATATTCTATGAACTTACTTATTAGCAAAGGTCATTTCAAAACAAAAAACCTGAGAAGACTCTTTTTCGGGTGATAAAAAAAAACCCACAAGCACAACATTCTACCCAAAAGTGTAGAAGAAATCTGCCACTCCATTTTTGCATTACTTTTTATAACTGATGTAATCCACAATATATATTTATGATTTAAAATTTTATGTATTGAATAAAACAATTTATCAAGTAAATCCTATCTGATAAAAAGATTGAAATTTCCTTCGCTGAGAGGGGAGGGGCAGCAGGGGGGAGAGGATGGTTTCCAACCATGCAATGGCAAGATAAAAATCTTTTTCACATTCAAATATGAAAGAAAAATGAAAAATGTCGAAGTACACAGCTGTTCACTAGGACAGAGAATGATGTTGAATTTTTTACCAACATCCATGCACAAATATAGGCAAAATTCTAAGATGCTAGCAACCAGACACAATCCTACCATATCCTGCCAATGCAGAATGACATCTAGCAGTACAACAAGAGTTGTACACTCGAGCTAATGATAAGACACCCTGCTAGTCAGCCAACAGATACAGAAGTGTCCGCTCAGCCAAATTTCCATAAGGTTTTCAAAATTTGAAAGCTAGAATTTTTACCCAATAAGTATAAACTAACAAGATATTTAAAAAGGAAAAATAAAATTATTTTTCAGTTTGACTTTTATAGTCTGTTTCCATTTTCACTAGGTGCAAATTTCTGTGACATTGACTTCTCCCCAGAGTTGTTAAATATAATGAAAGATCTCATAAACCTTTCGTGTGAAACACTCTGGGATGTCATCCAATTTTCATGTTTCTTATGCCGTCGTTGTAGTTCAGAAGGCAGAAAACATTCACAAAAAGTTAACGAAGAAAACACGGTATTAAAACATTTACTTCAAAATCCCAGATGGTAAAAGAATACTGATAAATAAACTATGTGATTATATGCAAAGTTAGGTAACTAATTAAGATGACACTTCATCCATGATTTCGGTACAATACCAGAATAACCCTGGCAACCATCAAGTTTGTTCCAAACCTGCCACATAACCACTGGGAAAAGCACATCAGGCTCAGATGTAAGCAGATGAACAGTTTACTATGAATACTAATATCTTTAACCATCTAATCAAAACTATCCAATTTAATAAACATCAAATACCTTCTACTCTGATGAGAGCGTCATGCACTGAACACCTTCATGATCACCAAGATTGGTTAAATATAATAAAACGCCAGAGATATTATTGTTAGCATAAATAAAAGTAATAAAAACTGCCAAAAGTCACTAGGCCAAGACCACAAAAGCATCACAAAGTGAAAATAGTCAGCCATTAGAAGATAGTCAAAACCAACACTAAATAATGAAAGATACTAATATGGAGGAATAGGATGTTGCAAGCCGACCCCATCCTTCCAAAGGGATATGGAGTTCAATCCCTATCATGAAAAGCACTTAAATAGGTGAGAACAGTGACTCCTTGCTGACGAAAAGATCTTTCCAACACCACATCTCTGCATTGTCATAACAGTACAGAAACATTAGGATGTAAGTCCCAAACTTCCAACAAGTTGAAGTCATAGCAAGAGGTAATAAATCGGGTTCATGTCAAGCTCCAAGACTTTTCTGCCTGCCAAAAAATCCAATCATCACCAGAAGAGTTAATAAAAAAGATGTGGCAAAAAACCTATGCATGACTGCTGATCATAAACTATTCCAATTTAAGATAATTCTGGTGCAGCAGCACAGGTTCCTGTTGATCAGTTCATTTCACTGGAAGCCAAAAAAAAATATTTGTAGCATATTCCAAGAAAATGATGTTAGTCGTTAAAAAGAACAGAAATGAATGTATGCACTCTTTCAAAATTCTAGTTCTATTCTACTGTAACATTTCACAGAGAAAATAATTCATGTGTTCAACATTAGCTATCCCTGTGCATGAAGCAAATTCCAGACTAACAAATAGAATAAAAAAGGTGTGTGCGCACTCTAGTGTGTGTGTGTGTATGAGAGAGGGAGAGAGTCTCAAAACCTAGAAAAAAATAGCGTTAATATATACTAAGAATGTAACTTTGCCTTAAGAAGGATGCTATTATTTAATATAGAAATCTTCTAAATTTATATTTAAATAATTATGCTCAAAAGAAAAAGTGTGGCTTACCTTCTTCTTTAAAACACTTGGTCTATCATAAGATACATCTTGTTTTCAATCCCAAACTACTAAATCTACTCTACCTCACTACAGGAATAAGTCCCTAACAGTTCAAATTTTATTTGTGACAAGTGAGGATGTAGGACAGAAGAAAGTGTTGACACTTATATCAAATTTTAAATCAGATCTCCATAGACCCGCTTAAGTTAAGAGATACTCTTACGGTTCCTTCAGGAAAAAAATAGGAGCAAGAATGAAACAAGTTCATAATCTGAAACATTAATATAGCCAACTTACCATCAGAACGCAGACTCCAGGGAACAGATACAGTTCACTTCATCTCGGCCATGAACTTTTCATACTCCGATTCTCCACCATAAGTGGCTGTTTCTGTAGAAGAAACCGATACTGCTACCGCAGGAGGAGGTGGAGGAGGAGGAGGAGCTGCCCAAGGAGCATTATTCAAGCTCTGTGTCGGGTCCATTGACGAGTGAGGCACAGGAGGGACAGGATAGTATGACGGATAACCATAAGAAGATGGTGGATATGCGGATTGCACATTAGGGTTCATTCCATAAACGTTATTTGTGACAGAGTGTGAGGAAGTACTGCTCTGAGACTGCACTCCAGGAGGGTAATTCTGGGAGTCACTGGAGGGCACAGTTTGCGCAGGGGCAGCTGTAGAGGTCGGGGTAGGCGCCAAAGGCATAGGAGGAGGAGGGTAAGGAACACCATAAGGCGGCATTGGCTGTGCATACACATTTGAACCAGGCGGTGGAGGGTTATATGGAGCGTAAGGAGGGGGCACAGGTGGTCCCCAAGGAACCGGAGCTCCCATGTAGCCTCCAGGCGGAGCACTTCCAAGGGGGCCACCGGAGGTGTACTGCTGGGATGGGTATGATCCAGGATCCGGGTACGTTGGTGCAGCAGGAGCTGCAGGAGGGCCCGGGGGAACTGTTGGTTGCGGCGGCTTACCTGCGACCCTGACTGCGATAACTCTGCCCTCCAATCGATACCCATTCATACTAGCAATTGCCGTGTTGGCTTGAGCAACATCCGAATACTTAACAAATCCATACCCTTTGCTCAAGCCCGTTATCCGATCCTTAATGACTTTGGCCATAGCAATTTCCCCAAATGGAGAAAATAAACGTATCAGTGCATCATCATCAAAGTTAGGAGGCAAGTATCCGATATACAGATTGGTCTCGTCGTACTCCTTCACAAGCTTCACCCCCGCGGAAGCCCCTGTCGCAGTTCCACTGGCCCATGGTGGATTACTTCCAGTTGACGACCCAAGTGCCGGCACCAATGAATTCTGCCGTGTCGATTCGGGTGCTGCCCCTCCCAGCTCAGCCAGGAAATTCTGGTACTCGTCGTCCATCTTCTTCCCAGAGCCCTTCATCGGACAATCAATGGTAGGGTGTCCCCCATCCCCACAAATCTTGCACGAGACATCGCTCTTGAACGTAGTGGTCCGGGCAGGACAGGCAAACTGCCGGTGCCCCGGCTCACCACACAGCCTGCAGAACTCGTCATCCCTTATCGTTCCATTAAGGGCCGCCAGCTCCCTCAACTGCTGCCGCTTGTGCTCGTTGAGAACCTCATCCACCGGCTGGAGCAGTTTCTCCACCATCCCTGCTGCGGCATCAAGTGCCTCCTGCGTCTCCGCCTCAACCAGGACGTGCAAATCCTCGTTCTCCGCCGGGTCTGGCTTCAGATTTTGCTTCTGCTGCAGCCTGCCCTCCTTAACCGACCCCTTCCCTCGAATGACAATCTTCGCCCCCGTCTCCTTCTCCATTCGCTTCTGGGTATTGCCCCTCGGCCCGATAATAAGCCCGATGAAATTATATCCGGGATACTCCTTCATGGGTATGTAAAGCTTCTTCTGGAGCTTGGGTGGTCGGTAGTCCGCAGGCGGCTTAAACGCCGGGTTACGCTTGATGAGCTCCGAGATTATTTGCTGGCGCTCCCGGTTGAGCTTCTCTCTGGCCCGGTACTCCCGAGTGTTGATGCGGATGCCTATGTTGTCGTAGATGGGCTCAGGCGACGGCGAGCGGGCACCCTCCGGGCGGTCGTCGAGCGGAAGGCCGGACTGAAGCATGCGGCTGATCTCGAGCAGGCGGATGTTAAGCGCCTGCACCTCCGGGTCCAGCTCCATCCCCCCAGTGAAGTCCTTCATGAAGTCTGGCAGCTGGATCACCGTCCTTGCCGGCTCGTCGTCCGCCCACCGCGACTTCCGCTTGCGCCCCCCGGACGACGCGTCCCCGTCTCCAGACCCCGAAGGAGGGTCCCATCGGCTGCGACGGCGCCGCCGGCTGGAGGCATCATCCTCTCCGCCGGAGGCCTCGGCGGCCGCACCGCCGCTGTTGCTGCCCGGGTGAGCCGACCCGTTGGGAACGTGATTGGAGGGGGGCGGCGGAGGGTTTGACTGGTCGGAGAGAGCCGCGGGAGGGGGCAGAGGGTTGGGTTCGAGGGGCAGCTGGGGATCTAGGGTTTCCGCGGCGTCGTGGGATTGGAAGGGCAGCGTTTCGGTGGAGGGAATTGCAGAGGCCTCCATCGGAGACGGCGGAGGTGGAGCTAGGGCTAGGGTTTGGTCTCCGGGGAAATTCGGATTTAATTGCAGGGGTTCTGAGGATTCGGATCTCGATTGAAGCTCTAGTCTGAGTCTGCGGGCGAGTTTTTATGGCTGCGGGTGCCTTGGGGTCCACAGATCTAAGCCGTTCATGTTTGTGTCGAGGTTGTTGAAGCCTCAGCTTCGTGGTTTTTCGGGGGTTTTGACGGGCCGGGTTTCCGAGCTGGCCTCCGTAAAGTCCGACCACAGGCCCAAGTCCATTGCCGGGTTCACGACGGGTCGAGCTCGTAACAGGCAGCGCTTTTCAACGAGTAATCGTATACCTGCCTTACCCACCTACCTGATTTAAAATTTATGACAGATAATTAATAAATAAAAAATAAGTAATTTTACCTACTTATTTATTATGCGAGTAAGATATGGGTAACTCCTTATTTATACCCGTTGTCCAAGGAGAATATTTTATATTTAAAATATTTTGTACTTTCATTATAATATATTAGATAAATTTTTAATAAATATATATAAATTTATAATGCAAATTTTTGTGTCTTCTTATGTTAATATAAGTTTTATCCTCGACGAATCACAGTATGAAAGTAAATAATAAATAAGGAGATTTAATGTTGAGTGAGCAGTGAGAATTTTATTATTAGTTTTTTATATCATATTTTTTTATTTTGATAAGTACTCAATTTTTACTTTGTTATAGCTAATCGAAAAATTAAAGTTTGTATATGTAACAACATTAGTCTTGTATATTGTAGCATTTTTGTATGATGATCAAAGGACTTTGGAGTAATAAAAATTACTTAAGTCTTGATTTTTTTATATGTATATATAAGGTGTTATATTTTTATTATATTATTTTTTTATATAAACTGTGAAGTTTGTATATGCAATATTGTTCATGTCCTTATTGGATTGAACCTGTAATACACTGGATAGGCTTTTAAAAAATATAAATAATTTAAGAAAATTTATTTATATTATTTATTATTGTTTATTGATTTGTTGTCCATTTACCCATTACCCGCCCATTTACCCGATGAGTAATGGGTAGTAGGTAGGGTATGAAAAATAAATAAGGAAATGGGTAATGGGTAGGGTATGGGTAAATTTTTTGTATGAATGTGGGTAAAGCCTTACCCGACCTATACCCTACCCATTGACACCCCTAGTAAGAGGAGGGAAGAGTTTTTCATGTTCCACTTGTAACAATGAGTCCAATATATGGTACAATATATGGTACAATTGGAGTTATTGATATTTCGAATCAACGGTGTACATGTTAAGTGCATGTTAGCGTAAGTAATTTACTTACGCTAATATTCGCTAGTATATGCTCTGTCAATCTCATGGATGAATAGCTCTAATGCATACCTTATCCAAGCACATTGTCATAGAGAAGCTGAAACATTCTTCCTAGTTAGAGCCACAAGGACAAAGCTTTGCTTAGAGTTTGCCAATAAATGCTTAATTGCATACAATTAGTACTCTTCTATCATTCATCTAGCTATATGCTGTGACGCCAAGCCCACAACTGAGCTTCACTAAGAATAGGACTCCCACTAATATTATTTGCAAATGCTCCAAAGTGGTTACCCACTTGTGTACTCACCTTGAAATGCTTCTTAATCTTACTTTGAGTGTCCGCTTATCAAGGCTAAGGGCCTCTCTTATGCGGGACATCATTTCTAAATGGTGTCCCACATAGCCAAATTGAGGTTGGGAAATGGCATCCCTATTTGGGGTGCCATTTATGGCCTTTTTTTTCCTTTTTCTTTTTAATCATATTCACCCTCATTTTACCCATTTTCCATCAAGCTACCTCTTTAAGATAATGAATTTGACATCTATGGTTAGAGTTCATGAGTCTCTATTTTGTCACATAGGTAAATAGAGATGTCAAATTGAGTCACATAAACATCTCTAAGAGCTCAATTTAACATTTCTCATTGGATATGCTCTAAGGGGATGTCCACCTTCAATGTATAAGATAGGGGTTGAAAGGTTAAGAGATGGCCACTTCCAATGATGGCATTTATGTAATTAAAACATAGACATTGTACAACTTTCAATTTTGCCCAAATGTTTAAGAGGAAAAGTGGAGCTTTTTCTCATCTAATAAAAATATATGAGTAGGCCTTTAGCGAGGAAAAGTGAAGGATAAATATCATTTTCCCGGAGAGAAACTAGCAAAAATGTACATGCATTATCTATGTATATATAGATTAAATAGGATAAAGTAAATTTCATATATATATATATATATATATATATATATATATATATATATATATATATATATATATATATATATATATATATATATATATATATATATATATATATATATATATATATATATATTAAACAAATGTCTCTCTTTGATGATATAATTATAATGTATTACTTTAAGAATCACAATGATCATTAGTAATAAACAAACTCTATATTAACCCATATTCATGCATAGTAGCAATTATAAATCAAAATCTCATTAGAGGGGGTTAGTCAATCAAAATTTTAAATACTGGATTTAAAATATGAGATTTTAGAATATAATCCAAATTCTTGGATTTGAACTGTCAAATTTTAAAATATTTGGATACCCAAATCTTGTATTACTAGAATCCCGGGATTTTAGCTGTTGATTTCAAAATAATTAACTCCTAAAAAATTTTTATCTACAATTTTAAAATTTGACTAATCCATAATTTGAAAAAATACGAGATGTGGTCATGAGCGGAGTAGGCAATAGGGTATGCGGAGGAAAAAAATCAAAACAGAGAATGAAAGACAGCGGCGGTTGGAGGGTGAGAGGAAACGTTACCTGGCCACAATGGTTTCTCCGACAAGGATGGCGACCTCTGCCAAGCTCCAGTCTCCGCATGAAAATGCAACCTCCTCCAAGCCATGGAAGGCAGTATCGATACGAATGATAATATCAACGATCATGGATACGGGTAAGCGCCAATGATACGCTTCGTACGCACCCGTAAACCCTTTGATATACATAAAAAATATTATAACTAATAATATATCATTATAATACTTCATTTTAGAAGGTCATATAAACTGATATGAGTGCTCTAAAATTATTTCATTTTAGAACCATACACTTTACTCCATCTGTCCTCTACAAACTATTATTCCCTCCGTCCCATATTAAGTGTTCTAAAATTAATTTATTTTCAAATCAAATAAGATATTTAATGAGTCATATGAATATTATTGAGAAACTCGTAGATGTTTAAGTAAATGCATAATTGTGGAGCACTATATTTTTAAAAAAATTATGTAAACTATATAGACCCACTTATATTGATCTCATATAATTTTTTAAAAATTATTTTTAATATAATAAAACCATAGTCATTAGAAGAGGTTGAATTGGAATTATATTTTTGTTTTTAAGAAAAAAATTAAATAAAAAATTAAAAATATATATTAAAATATTAGAGTATTAATATGTATTAGTCGTATACCATATGTCTGATACGGCCGGTACATATCAAAGATACATGTGGGGGGCATATCGCCCCCTGTACCGTATTGGTATCGACCTCTAGTGTGTGCCAGTCTCCATTTTCTAGTGCGTGTTAGGCTCTCTTTTCCAGTGCCTCTGTCATTTTACAATACCACCTCTAGAGGTGCTCTTGTAAAATGACACAATCCTAAGTTTTTAACTAACGCTATATTTCAAATACAAGAATCAATTATTTAACCACTAACGTGGTATTTAAAATATTATATTTTAAATTTTAATGTAATAACATTGGATTGTAAATATGGCATAGACAATTCTAAATGACTAAACAGAAATTTTAAAATACTAGCATTTTATTTTTAAATCTTAATTGACTAACCCCTAAATATTATGATATTAAAAAAATATAAATTCTGACCACTAACCTATTTGCCCCTTGAGAAGACACAACTAATTTACCATCTCTCTTTTTAACTCTCTAACAAGGCTTTTGTTTTTTCTAGTCAAAGCTATAAATTGTTGGAGGAACCCTTTGTAGTCATCAGAATTAAAATTAGACGACGAGTTCCCTTCAAAAGAAGTGAACTCATAAAGCTCTTCTCAAAAACTATCTTCCTTCACACTTACATTGAAGATAGTATAGTTAAACATTTTATCATCATCGAAAAAACTCTCATTAGAGTAAGTTGCTTAAAGCACTTTGCCCTTTCTCTTGTTATCAAACCCCCTTGATTTATTAGGCTTATTATCAAGAGAATTATCAAAATATTCTTAGGACAATCAGCAGTAAATTTACTTAACTTCCCACACTCAAAACACTTCATATTCTTATTGTCTTATTTGTTTTGTCTCTCATCTTTTATATCCTCTTACTTCCCTAAATTTTAACCCTTATTCCCAAATCTAAAATTTTGATATTTTAGAAATTTCTTGAATTTTTTTTTCTAACAAGAGCATTAATTGTTCATCATACTTAGATTCTTCAGATTCTCCTAAGATGTTCAAACTTTATTCTTTTTGAAAGTTTTCTTAGATGCTTTAAGGGTAGTTTATTTTTCCTTGGATTTTTAAAATAATTTTCCTTATTTTCATAAGATTCTTCTTACATCTCAAAAGTTCTAAGATTCTCAAGCAACTCTTCTATGTCAAAGGTATCTATCTTTTTAAATTCATTAATTGCTACCGCTTTAATTTTAAATTTGGAGGATAAGGAACTTGACTATTTTCTTACAACTAGGCAATCAGGAATGAGATCCACTAATTAATCACAAGTGTTAACTATATTTGATAACTTAACATAATATTCAAAACATATTCATTCATATTATGTTGTTGAACTTAAGGGTAAGCACATGTAACCTAGACATTTTAACCATCTCAATTTCCTCATTATACTTCACAAAATTTTCTCATGCAGCCTTAGTGAATATGCAATTTGAGATTAACTTATGTTGTGACTTTCTTACGGTATTGAACAATGCACTAAGGGATATTGAGAAATGTGTTATATATGTGGCTAACAAAAAATACCAAGCAAACATAACCATGTAAGTTCTTATTTGATAAAGCTTGTCGAGAGCTTTCTAACGAAACTAAGAATGTGAGAATTCGAGTTCGAGAGTGCAAATATAATATTATAAAATTAAAATTAACATAATGTAAAAAATAATGATTAAGTTTCTATTATCTTCGACTTTTCAAGGATTAGAATAGATCAAATAGGAATAAAATAAAGATTAATGGTACAAAACATGGGTCAAATTGTCATGCCTCCAATTTTAAAAACACTATTTATGGAAAACAAAATGCTTGTTTATAAGAAACAATTTGAAAATCTAAATCATTTAACCAAAACATTGAAATAAGAAAATTAGGTGCCTGAGAATCCATCATATTTCACAAATTTATTCTTGTAATATTTTTAACATAAATATAAAAATAGATTAAAATATTCACATAGTACTCCATAAATTACATAATTATTTGTTGACTATATCAAAGCTAATAAAATTAAAATAACACTCTCTCGTGCCTAGTCAAACCTAAAAAAAATGTCTCAACGGGCTGGAGGAAGAGTCATGTTATATCTACAGCTTTCCCATTATTTCTTTTCTTTACCTAAAAACCTGCACCACAAAAGATGTTGAGTATATAAGAATATTTAGTGAGATAACAATCTAAACAAAAACCAAAATTTTAAACAGCATACAAAGAATTTCGTGTTGATAAAACCTAAAGGATCTATTTGGATTGGTGGAAACCGGGTGAAAAGGAAAAAGAAAGTGAATTCGGGTAAAGGAGAAAATAGGTATTTGCTAAAAAATTTCCAATGTTTGGAGTGTTGCTATAGAAAATTGAAGCTTCAATCCACCAATGTTGGTTGTAGTAGTAGAGTTAACCATGGTAGTCTGGGTGGTAGTGGTAGCATAGGTGGAAGTTGCGACGATGGTAGTAGTGGTTGTAAAGGTGTTGGTGGTGGCCATGGTGGTGGCGGCAGTGGCATTGATGGAGGCGGCAGTGGTGTTGATGGTAGCGGCGGTGGCAGTGGTGGTAGAAACGACAGTAGCAGTGGCAATAGTGGCAGTGTTGGTGGTAGCTACATGGTCGACATTAGGAATATTAGGCATAAGTTTTTTATATGTAGATTTTCTCCCAAAATCCATGGGTTAAGGAGTGAACAATTTTTAGGCCACTTTTTCACCAATTTTCTCCTAGTTTCCACTTTAGTTTCTCTTTCCTTGTTGTACAAAATAGTGGAAACTCGGGGATTTAAAAAAATTCATTTACTCTCCCCCACTTCCTACCGACTTAAACAAACCCTAAGGAAATCAACATAAACCACAAACCAAATAAACCTTATTTCAGCAAGTAATCATTTTCCATAGAGTAATCTCATTTCAAAGTTCTTTAGGCATGATAACCTCATCTAAGAGCCCTACTCCACTATATTCAGAGTCATCATGATATGACCTCAATGCTTCTAATGTAATACCCCATATTTTTTGAAAAAAAATTATATTTTATTTTCTTAAGTTTATATTTTTAAGTCACCGGTGACCATCAACATGTCAATGGTCTTGCCGCTATAACAACGCATTGATGAGACGTTGATGAGAATGGAAGAATAGTGTCATTCTACTATCATAAGGTTTGATGTATTGCTGAACTCATTGATAGTCATCGGTGAGGTTGTCAACCATTTATGAAGTCACCGATAGAGTATGGCATCCCTGTCAGTAAGGTTCAACGTGCTGGTGAACTAACTGATGGTCATCAGTGAGGTTGCCATTCCGTATATGAGGTCACCGATAGAATATGACATCTTTGTCCGTAAGGTTCGATGTGTTGAAGAACTCATCGATGATTATCAAAGAAGAAACCGACCTACCTATGAGGTAACCAATGGAACCTCCTAACCACTATCGGCAGGGGCCAATGTGGCAATGGGCCCATTTATGGTTATCGGTGGGGTAACCGACACATCAATGAGGTTGCTAATGGAACATTCGATTTGTGGATTTTATTGTGATTATAGCTAAAATATGTTATAGTAAATATGATTGACATAGTTTTGAGGCATTTATGTGATGTGTATAAATGATAAATTATGCATATATTACTTAGGGGCTAGTAAACCCTAATACATGTGTATGAGACTCTTGACTATGATATATAGGTGCCCAAAGACTATGCATACGAGACACAAGGTTACAGGAACCCTTAGTGCATTGGCTCCAAAAGTGAGTTGTTAGCTACGTAAATAGAAAGGGTTTGGTGTAGAATAGGATCAAGGTCTTGAAGCTCTCTAAGGACGAGAGTTATATAGAACCGCTTCCTTGACCCGGGAGTCATGTTCGAACAGACTAGAGCATTAAAAGAAGACTAGACCTGTGCAATGCAATACAAGAGGTTTCGATGATCATGGAAGTTGGAATCCCAACACTAGGGTCCATGAGTCCTAGTCAGCCTTTACTTTGTTGCATGGATAGGGTGAAGCATACTTTAGAATAACTGAGGTTCTAATGTGATGTCCTAATATCTAGTAAAATTGAGCTCCTAAATGAGGTCATAGTGTCTGGAGAACTTTTGTGAAAGGTTGTGCTCATGAATAGAATATTTGACATGAAAGGTATGTACTCTTTCAATTATGATAAATCGTCTGGTTTCTAACAAGGATTCCTAACATATTGATCAAATTTTTATGTTTGTTTAAGATTGTTATCCTACTAAGTATTCTTGTATACTCAACATCCGTTGTAGTGTAGGTGTTTGGGTCGCAATTAGAAGGTAATGGGAAAGTTGTAGTTGTAGTTAAATTCTACCTTGTTCTTACGGACTTTACTCATCTAGGTTTGACTAGGCACGTGAGTGTGCCATAACTTTCACTTGTTTATATATTATTAATATATAATGATTAAATTGTGGGTCATGTGAATATTTTAAGGTATTATTTATGTAGATTTTCATTAAAGTTGTTAATATCATACCAAAAGATTGTGAAGGTTGATGATCTTCGTACCCTTAATCTTCTAATATTTCAATGATTTACTTCATATATTTTACTGTTGTATTTAAGAAGGAAGAATAATGGAGATTTGTGTTATTTTCTTTTAAAGAAAATAAAAAATATAAATTTCACAAAAAAAATTGTATGTGGAAATTATGGGTGTGGCATCGAAGACCTACCTCACCCCATCCATGTTATGAAAAAAAGGCTCATGGACCCTAGTATTGAGATTATGACTTTCATGATCATCAAAACCTCCTATATTATGCTACGCATGCCCAGTCATCTCTTAATGCTCTAATTCATTCGAACATAACCTTAGGCTAGGGTGTGGTTCTACATAATTCTTATCCTTATTGGAAAAGTTTGGTCTTATTTTATACCAAACTGTTTCCGTTTACATAGCTAATGACTTACTTGAGAAGCTAAGACACTAAGAAACTCTTGACCTTAGGTGCCTATTGCATTGTTTTAGGTACTTATTCATCACATCAAGTGGTCTCATACACATATCTTAGGGTTCATCAACCTTTATTTACTAGTGCATAGTCAACAGTTAAATCACATTATCAAATGCCTTAAATCATGCATTTACATTCATAATGATCATAGCTTAATCATTGCTATAACATTTATTAAAAAACCAAAATCTTGTTTAACTATAGGCAACCTTACGATAGATCGGCTACGTCGCCGATGACCATTGTGGGTTCATCAACATGTTGAACCCCACTGATAGTAGACTAAAGGTGCTATTGACAAACTTCTGACAAATCGGCTACATCATTGATTACTATCGATGAGCTTACCAACACATCAAACCCTACCGAGGGTGGGATGACTATCAATTTGCCTTATTCATTAACGTCTATTGATGAGTCGACTCCACTGCTGATGATCAAAATATCGTGCATCGTGCACACCATTGCATGCGTGCAGAGTACTATTTATCCTCTTCCTCTCACCGATGTGTTTACCAACACATCGTGATCTTACCAACAATCGGAAAATTAAGTCCAAGTACTTGAAATCCAATTTCAAACATGTATTTATTAGAAGAATCCAACAAAATTCTTTCTATAGTAAAAAATTAAGGTATTTGAACCAAAATTCTAACTAAAAACATCAAAATCCCGAGTACTCCACGAAGACTACGACAATCACTAGGATTACCTTAATTAAAAAAAAATTACAAGTTCAACGATCATAAAAACTTGAAGAATATTAGAAAGAAAGCATTTTATTTAAGATTTCAAGTTTTTAAAATAATTTGACCTCAAAGCGCAATCTTCCTTCTCTACATAGTGAATGCTCTTCCTGAATGCCCTTCAGATGTTCTCTCAGTGGTGATTGGCCTCTTTGTGGATTTTTTTTCTCACTTAGAGATGGTTTCTACTCCCTTAAATACTTAGATAGTTACTCTTGAAGTTCAAACCTTCTTAACCATTTCGTATTATGTGACAACTATATGCATATAGTTATTATGGACAACCCTATCGATGCTTGCTGATAATGTTCCCTATCAATGCTTGCTGATAATGCAGTTTCGATTTCCTTGGTAGTTCCATCAACATATCAATGGTCACCAATAGTTAAACATAATATTTTTTTTAATTAAAAAAATAGTATTTTTTTTTAAAAATAGGTGGAGTATGACTAGGGCTGCATCTCGAATCAGGTTAGGTTGGGTTTTGTAAGACCTGAGATAAGAACTAAAATTCTTAGACCCGACTCGATTGAAATAAGGACAAAAAAACCCAAAATCTAAAATAAGAACCAAGATTTTATTTTAGGTCAGGTTGGTTTCAATAATTGAAACCAATTTGACACTATATTGAGTTGGTTACATTTATAAAATATTATAAAAATTTATATAACTCAGATTAAATATAATTTTATAAATTATTTAAGAACTTAGGTTAAGTTGGGTCAATTTTTTAATTTTTGACATGTTAGACTCAACCCACTCGAGATTTACTGGGGTATTTTTTTTAGACCAGACCTAACTCAAGTTAATTTCAAGTCGGTTTTATCCAAATCGGTCCAGTCCAAGTTTTCAACGCAGCCCTAAATGTGACCCAAAACGTCGTATTTTAAATGGTCTATAATACACGGTAGTTTGGTATCGTATAAAATTTGCCAGCTTTTACAGAATTCTGGCGGGAAACGCTTTGGTCATGGCGGGAGCATCACACGTGAAAAGACTAAAACGGCTCAGTAAGCCCAACATAAGTCGAGTCCAGAAGACAAAGTCCATCCAACAGCCCCTCTCATGGCGGAAGAAGAGCGGAGGTCGCCGCCGATGGAGATGGAAGCCACGGCGGCGGAGGCAGACGAGTCCGCCACCTACACGGAGTTTCCTGTGTCGAAGGTGAAGAAGATCGTGAAGATGGACAAGGACGTGAAGAAAGTGAACTCGGAGGCCCTCCTCCTCATCAGGATCTCCTCCCAGCTCTTCCTCCGCTTCCTCGCCGACAAGTCCGCTGACGTCACCACCGAGAAGAAGCGCAAAACAGTCAATCTCGAACACCTCCGTGCTGCTGTCAAGCGGCACCCCCCGACCCGCGACTTCCTCTTGGACTGCCTCCCTCAGCCCTCTACCGCGCAGTCGAAGTCTGCTGCTGCTTCTCATGAGCCACCGCCGCCTCCTCCCGCAGGCACACGCCGGATCGACGATTTCTTCTGCAAGCCAGCAAATGATGTTCAGGAATAGGAGGTGCAGGACGATTTTTTCTTGTTTGAAAATTTTGTATATTGTATTTTGGGAAATTCCGATGGTCTTTCGAATCAAAGCTATAATCATCCAATGTGATAATTATTTGTCCTAAATTAATTGATTAATGATAACATGGAAACAGGTCTGCGTCAGAAGGGCAATCTCGATTGTTCTTTGCCTCAAAACTTCCGTTTATCGATTATGAAGTATTACTTTCTCTTGTCGGGATTTGTACTTCATAATTAAAATTAACTGGGCTTTTTGGTGCTTACACTGCCAGAAAATTTTTAATGCTCTACCAACGTCCATTAAAGGTACTTAGATTTCTTGAAAGCTGTCATTTTCTCGCAGAGACCATGAAAGCCCAATTGTGTTCCTTTTTCCTAAAGAAAAGAGAAATCTTTATTAGACCAAAATCAGGAAATATGTAAGAGCGATGAATTTCTAATAAAACATAAGAAATAATAGAAGACGAGTTGGTGTAGCTAGCTTGGCTGGTTCAAAACGGTTGGTGGATGTGGGGGGATTTGGGTGAGTGGAACTGGTGGGGATGTGACAAAATAATCGGCATCACTTAATTGACTTCATAATTATGTAAAAGTTTATAATTAAGGGAACCACTTCATTTCAACTCAACCACCCAAGAATTGATTTACTTGACCGTCACACAAATATCTCCACTAGCACAAGAGTGCTGGAGAATGCCAATAATTGTTCTATTTTCATCAGAGGTTCAAGTGATAAATTCCACTATTCATTCGAATGCGATTGTTAAGTCTTTTTTCCAATTTATAACTCTGTGCCATAAAAAATTAAGATTGGCATCAGATAAGATATGTTTTCATATTTATGTTTCCTGTCTAACTTATCACTTACGACGTATGACGGCTAGTATATGTAAGGTGATGATATGATTTTGGATGATCTTAAAATCGTACCATTTTAACAAATCTACCAACAAGAAATTAGAGAACTTCACTATACACTGTCTTCTTAGCACGAATGATGTTGCTTTACTTAAACAAATGTTATTTGGTAAGAATAAACTATTCCGCATGGGAGAAATAGACAAAAAACATCGTAGCACCTAAACCTTTGCAGTTAAGTTATCATTGAACTCCAAATCACTTGGAGTTGCTCAAATCTATTTTTTGTTCAGTGACTTTTATATTTCAAACTTGTGCGAGAAATAAATTATGGGCCTGGAAAAAAGTTCCTCTAGTGTCTGCATTACCAATTTGCCAGTTGTATCCGCCGCCTAGTCCTTGGTGCTAGGGTTTGTCATTTTTTATCCGGTTACAAGATAGCAATTAATTATCAAATGACAATTAGACATTATTCGACTTGCCTAAGGCAACATAAGAAATATTCTTGTTACCTAATTTTCCAAGAAGTTGTACCTTGATGTAGAATAGCAATAGAAAGACCCAACAAGTTAAAATCTAGTTGTCGCTTTTTTCTTCTCAGGTTACTTACGGTTCAGAGTTAATAGATTTGAACATGCATTACAAATATCTAATTTTAGGAACTGACTTAGTTTTAGATTTTTTCATATAGACAAAATAATAAAAAACCATACTCATATACTAAAGGATTCCAAAGGTTATACTCTTAGACTAAAGGATTCCTCTTTTTCTAAAAGTGATCCATTCCTTCATGTTCGTTCTAAGTAGAAACAAATTTATCTGTTGCTTTCTTTGCGAATTTGTTGGTTGAAGATATGAATTTTGGAAACTCAGGCATATTTGTTTTAAGCAGTTATTTAACTTATTACTGAACTTGTAGAAGAGAAGCAACTAAAATGCTTTCATAAAAATTCTTATTGAAAAGAGAATGAAGTTTTTTTATTGGAGAGTTTCATCTATGAAAGCATTGCAACCATGGAAGGCTATATCGGCCGATACGGGTGCGTATCGGCCGATACGTACTCGTATCGGTCGAGACCGATATGGTATGGGGGGTGATACGCCCCCTACACGTATTACTGATGCGTATCGGCCGTATCGTATTGATACGGCCGATATATATCGATATACTATTTAAAAATTAATTATTTTATTTAAAAAATTATTTTTTAATTAAAAAAATTTTAAAAATTTTTGAACAAAAAATTTTTTTAAATTTTTTTAAAAAATTTTCATTAAAAACAAAAACACAATTCAAACCCAACTTTTTTAAAAATTTAAGTTTTTATTATATTAAAAATAATATTTTTAAAGTTATATGAGATCAATCTAGGTAGGTTTATGCAATTTATATAATTGTTTTTTCACATATAGTGTTCCACAAATATATATTTATTTAAACATGTAATTTAGACTTGTATTAAGTATATTATTTATTTTTAAAATAAACTAAGTTTAAAGTATTTAATATGAGAAAGAATGACTAATATTAATATGGGACAGAGAGCGTAATAGTATATGGTTCTAAATGAACTAATTTTAGAATATACATATCGGTTGATATGGTATTATATGGTCTTATTATGCTATAAAAGAAGTATTATAATAATATATTATTAGTTATAATATTTTTTTATATTTATAAAAGGGTTTATGCCCGTTTCGGCCCGTACCAAGCGTATCATCGGCGCGTACCCGTATTCATGATCATCGATACTCTCATGCGTATCAATACGGCCTTCTATGATTGCAACATAAGAAGTTTTAGTGCACTTTGTTGTGCCTTCCATCTGACAGGTGGGTAATTCCACCAAGAGTTAAAAAGTTGTTTTTGCCTCAAATTCTAGCATTGCCCCCTCAGCCCTTCTTCGTCCGTGAACCTGCACACTCCTCTGCCACACTGCCACAGGCCCCATTCTCTTTTTCTGGGAAGTATTTTGAATGTTTCATTCTAGCAATGAGCTCAGCTCAAAAAATGTATTGGAGCCTTTTATCCAAGAGATTGATGGCGTACACACTAATGCACGTTAGTACTAGTGCTAATGTGTGCACTGTTGATCTCAAATATCAAGAGTTCTCATGTATTTTGCAAAGTGTATTGTCACAAGGTATTCCCTCATGAAAAACTCTTCCCTCTTGTTCATGCTTATGGGACTCGCTTCTTGCCATCTAGGATAAGTAGCGCAAGGCCTCATGCATTTTTACCTAAATTGTGATATGATTACCTCACCACAACAACTCATTTATTCATAAAGCTCTTAAGAATTGCTACACCCGTCCTTTCTACATTCTACTTGTCATCTTGTTAACGTCTTATGTCTTAGCTTGCTGATGTTTTACCCAAGCATGTAACGAAAGAATAAACATAACAATGCTAAAATTGTGTCATAGGGAAGCCAACTCTGCTACACAAACTTAATCACAATATTGCATTAACAAGCATTAAAGTTAGTCTTTCAACCACATGTGACATCATCATAGGCATACACACCACATCTAAAATTAAGTAATTAACCATGCATCACATGTGTAGGAAAGAGTGTAGAAAATCATCGACATCACAATTGTAGGAAACTAAGTGAAAAGACCAAAATAGCCCTAGTTAGCTAAAGGGAAAATTAATTGTTTAAAAATCACAGAAAATTCACAACAATTCCATATACGCGAACAAATGGATCAACATCATGGTGAAGGGCATACTCGTACTCAGAATTTATTAGAGAGGTCGGTTTTGAGGCAATATAAAAAAGTTCATAATGACATTCTAGTCAAGTTTTTTACTAAGAGAGAATGTATGAGAAATCATGATTTTTCAACAAGTATATTCATATATTTCCAGTTCAAGACTATGTATACAATGATGTAGGCCTTACGTAAATTGTACTTACAACACGGCCTATAACTTCATGTTAGGACTCAATAATCGGTTGGAAATCATAATGATTTAGACACTTTAGATGCATGAAAACGAGGCCACTGGCTGGTTGGGGGAACAGGACAATCAGGTTAATCCTATTCATGTCCACCACCAGCAGCCAGGGTGCATAGGCTCACAGAGCCAAGAAGAAATACAAACCAAGGAAAAAGGCCAGTGGCTCCTCTCCATCCCTACAATCACATCAGCAGAGGCTCAGTCCCAGCCCCACCGACAACCATGAAAATATTGAGCTGGAATTGTCATGGGCTTAGGAACCCCCAAATAGTTCGAGCCCTTCACTAATTGGTGAAGAGAGAAGATCCCTCGGTAATGTTCATTTCTGAAACTTGGCTTCATTTTGGAGGGGCAGAACAAATTTGTATTGCCATGGAATTTGACTCAGCATTTTCTCTAGACAGGATTGGTCTTAGAGGGGGCCTAGCTTTGTTATGGAGGAAAGAGGTGGACCTCACCATATGAAATATGTCTAGTAACCATATTGATGTGATGATCTGGGACTTTAGAAAGGAACGACAGTGGAGGTATGGGCTTGTATGGCCATCCTGAATCAGCCAGGCGGAGCGAGATTTGGAGGCTATGGCGAACCCTCGGGGGTAGGGTTGATATGCCCTCGATTTGTGGGGGAGACCTTAACGAGATCCTTCATAGGGCACCCAAACCTTCCTGGTAGATGGACGCATTGCAATGTGCACCAGAGGACTGTAGGCTGATGGAGGTGTCATTCAAAGGTTCGACCTTTACATGGTGCAATATGAAGTCCAGGGCGGCATGCATCTAGGAATGTCTTGATAGTCTAGTGGCTAACGAGGAATGGTTTCAATTGTTTGGGCATTCCTCAGTCACTCACCTCCCTCCCCACCAATTCGACCACTCTCCTCTCCTTCTATCCATTAGTGATTGTTTGGAGGGTCCAAGGTAGAAGTGAATGTTGTTCAGGTTCCAGGAGATGTGGTTGAGGAGCATGGAATGCGAGAATATTATCTCGAAGGTGTGGGCGGCTAAGGATAGTGGCAGGGGTTGGGCTGACCTTAAAAAGAAGTTGGACGTCATTGGGCAGAAGATGTTCCACTGGAACAAGAGCTCTTTTGGGAAAAGCAGATACGGTCATTGAACTTTCGGATGGGTATGTTGGCTTCTAGAGGTACTAATAGAGATTAGAAGGAGCTGGTAGTTTTTCAAGATGAATTGGATGAAATCCTTCACAAGGAAGAAATCATGTGGAAACAATAGGCTAAAGTGCAGTGGCTAAAAGAGGGGGACACAAATTCTAGGTTCTTCCATGCAAAGCTTTTTGGTGCAAAGCCAAAAACTCCATCTATGGGTTAGAAGATTCTATTGGCTTGTGGGTAACAAGCAATGAGCAACTGGGCCACTTGATCACTGATTATTTTAACCTTCTTTTTTCAACAAATGAAATGTTGGACTTTGAGGAGGTGGTGGGGACCATTGACCCTTTCGTTATCGAGGCAATGAATATCTCATGGCCCCAATTATGGCTAAGGAAGTCAAGGGGGCCCTCTTCCAAATGCATCCTTCAAATTCTCCGAGGCTTGATGGTCTCACCGCCTCGTTCTACTAGCACTATTGGAGCATTGTGGGAGCAGAGGTTTATAGAGCTATCAAGGCTTGTTTTAGCTCTGGCAAGGTCCGCCCGGAGATGAACTGTACCCACATTGTGCTTATCCCCAAGAAGATGGGCCCCAAATCCTTGGTAAATTACAGATCCATTAGTCTCTGCAATATCATCTACAAAATTCTAGCCAAAGCCCTCATGAATTGCCTCAAGGTTTTTCTCCCGAGGATCATATCCGGGGGTCAGCGTGCCTTTGTGCTGAGAAGTTGATTACTGACAATGTCCTTGTTTTGCCTTCAATACCATCCATTCCATTAGAAGGAAGTTGTTGGGCAAGATTATTTTCATGGCCCTTAAGCTCAACATATCTAAGGCTTATGATAGGGTGGAGTGGCCTTACTTAATTGCAGTGATGCAGATATTGGGCTTCTGTCCCCACTTGGTGGATTTGTTGACCAATTGCATCTCTTTCGTCCTTCTCAATAGGCAACCCTTGGACCTCTTCTATCATTCGAGGGGGCTGCAGCAAGGGGATCCGCTTTCCCCCTACCTTTTCCTCTTTTGTGCGGAGGGGTTGTTAGCGCTTCTCTTTAAGGCGGTTGACAGGGGGGACATCGTTGACGTGGCGCAAGTAGGGGAGCCCCTTGGGTCTCCCACCTTTTCTTTGCTAATGGTAGTGTTATTTTTTGTAGAGCTTCTCTATCTAATTGCAGCACTTTATCTGCCATTCTATCCTCTTACGAGAGGGCATCTAGGCAATGCATAAACTTGAAGAAGTCATTTTTATTCTTTAGTAAGAACACTCTGCCAAGACTTAAAGATGCTATCAAAGGGGAGCTTGGGATTACCAGGGAGGATTTTCATGAGCGATATCTACCATCCTAGATTGGGAAGAACAAACACAACTCCTTCAATGATCTCAAAGGGAAAATCGCAAGGAAAATGAGTGGATGGAAGGAAAATACTCTCTCCTAGGCAAGCAGGGAGGTGCTCATCAAATTAGCCACCCAGGCTATCTCTACCTACACTATGTCTTGTTTCTTGATCCCTGTCTCACTGTCCGAAAAAATCACATCTTTGATATCCAACTTCTAGTGGGGACAAAAAGGGGCAGACATACAACTTCATTGGTCTAGTTGGCGGCAATCCGGTGGAGCCCAGGCCACTGTCTTGCCATGGTGGTCAGGGGCGGTGCCGCCAGAGGCGGAAATGCTTCTGGCCAGACGCGGGGAAGACGACTCGAACCAAACTGGTCCGATTTTAAAAAAAATGATTGAAGGGTCGAACCGGGTCCGGTTTAGGGGAATAAAAATGTAAAAGAATTTCTAGAAAATTTCTATTGGAACTTGAGAAGTGTGGGAGTATTCTGACCAAGTTTCAAACTTTGGGAAAAATTCTAGATACTATAAAATAACTATTTTACCCTTGTAGTTAAATCATTGTGCGATATTAACTTACCCGACTTAAGGGCTCCGGTTCAGTGGCCTATGAGTGATCTTAAAAATTGGGAAATTCTCAGTAATATTGTAATTGGTAACCTAATTATAAGCTAAGCCACTTAATGAGGAAAAATCCCAATGAGTGGTTAATTGACCCTTTTGCCCTTAGGGTTTATAGTAAACCGTTAGTCAAAACCTGGGTCGGTTAAAGGGGTTCACAACCCTGTCACATGCCAAAAAAATTACACAGAGTCCATTAAGTCAAGTAGTATGTTTGAGTTTAATTCTGGACCCGTCAGATGTCAATAAGTCTTCAAACTAAATGACAAAAATACCCTTTGAGTGAACCACCGACATTCGTGTGAATGGAAGCGTGAGTTAGTTGGAGAGTAGAGCCTTCTGAAAGGTTAATGGTTTAAAATAAACAGAAGGGTAGTGAGATGACCAAATGACCCAAGGGACGGTAGCATACCCTAAGTGGTAAAATTACCCTAATGCCCTTAGGGGGCAGTATGTTCTGTTTCCATTGAAACGGATAACCTAGCAACCTAGCATTAGGGTGCCCTAGAATGATGTTAAATAACTTCAAAAGGAAGGGGTGTGACCAGTAAGAGACATGAAGACCTTGACAGGTCATAGTGTCATGGGAAACAAGGGGAAGAACCCTAATTCTCAAGGTTTAAGGCAGGTATTATACGTGTTTGCAATAGAGTACATCGATCAACTAGAGTGTTATATATGTAACTCGCAGGAAGCCTTAGAGTTGTTTACACTCTCGGGCTTGAATTTGCTGAGCCCTAGCCCTGCAAATGAGTGCAATGAGCCTCCATTTATTTTTATGAACTTGTATGACTTAATATTATTTATGTTGCTTACTGTGGCGCATGCTTTTATTATTTATGCTTTGATTTATATCAGTAACTTAAGATTAATGAATTTTAATCAAGAGACATGGGTTGCCGTTGGATTAGGGGGAGAACATTTAATTAAGATAATGACTAGCATACCCTCATTAGGGTGGGGACACGTTCATGGAGTGAATAGGGCCCTGACATAGAATTTTACCTTGGTTAATAAACCGAGAGTGGTTACGAGATGTTCTTTGGGTCATAGCTCAGTGGATAAGCTATTTATTGGGTCAATTCACAAGGTGAAGAGGACCCAAATGGTTGAGCGGATACTGGATTGGATGGAAATAATTTAGTTTAAGTTTCAGATGTTTGGGGGAGTTAATGGTCATAAAGACATGAGGCTTTTATGGATACATTAGTAATGTCTTATAAGACATTTTCTCCTTGAGTTGGGATGGTGGAGATTGCAATATTCTTCTTCATCGCCATGACGATATGGGTATCGACCAGAGAGTCTTTACCGCGG
The DNA here is from genome assembly GCA_035235625.1 of Saururus chinensis. Taxonomy (NCBI): domain Eukaryota; kingdom Viridiplantae; phylum Streptophyta; class Magnoliopsida; order Piperales; family Saururaceae; genus Saururus; species Saururus chinensis. The sequence goes on along the minus strand of CP141143.1, from coordinate 24,095,865 downwards.
GTCTCCCGTAGATCTTCCCAGGACAATTTAGTACGTACGAAAAATAGAGTTGTATGAGCATCATGGAAGGCTTATGCTTCTCGCCAATCTGTGTCCATGAGCACAGTTGGGATCTTCTTCTCCAGATTTGTAGCAGGCTATTGAGAGCCCTGGGGATTTGGGTAAAGCTGCTGTTAAGTAGTCTACTCCAAGGTTGGAGTACTATGTTTGGAAGTTTCTCAAGGGGCGAGTCATCTCTGAGTTACAGATTTGATAGTATTAATTATCAAATAAGGGATGTGAGATAATTAATGATATTGTTTGTTAGTGCTTATTTATTAGACAAGTGGAATAATTAAAGAACTTACTAAAATGTAGGTTGATTGAAAATACCTAAGCATTACATGTGTGATGCTATGCTTCTTATGATATAATAGTTTCTAGGCAAAACTACGTCTGGATTTGATCTTGTTGGAAACATTGAAGATGTTGTCTAATGAGTACGTAGGCAACTAATATCGAGTGATGTTGGCCTGATCGAAAAATTATTAATAAAACCTTTTGTCCTTTGGAAGCTCTTCTCCTGAAGGTGGAGAGATTCTATTGTTGTTGTTGTGGTGATTTTTTTGGTTGGCTGCAGATTCTCTAGGTGACGACAAGTCAGACCAAGATAGGCGAGCACAAGTTGAAGTTTCTGTGTTTTTGCAACTCTGGTACATTAGTGTACCTTTAGCGGGAGAGTCAAATTGTTATTTATTTTCAGACGGATGACATACTTGTACTTAAATGAATGAACAGTTGTTGAAATTTTGAGACGTGTAAATATCATATGGTTTGATATCTATATTTGTGAACTCCAGTTATTATGGCTTGGATATTTAATCAAATGGTTTGTTTTGTATTTAAGAAAGAAAAAAAATTATTGCTACTTACTGTTTGTGCTATTTAAAAATGCTTTTAAAAATCCAGGTTGTGACAGATCCTTAGCATTCCTATCCCAGCTGCCCCTTCCCACGATGAGCTCATTTGGATCAAGACCTTGAGTGGAAACTTCACTATTAGGAGTGCCTACTCTATTGCCTTAGAGGCATTTTTTGTGGATAGGGGGGATTGTTCCAATCCCAGTGGGAGGGCAAGGTTTTGGAAGAAGTTTTGGAAGATGGATGCCCCCCTAAAAAATCCAGAATTTTTCTTAGAGGGTTATTTCTGACATCCTCCTAGTGTGTGTGTGTGTGGGGGGGGGGAATCTGAGCAGGAGAGGGATGGAGTGTGATAGTAGCTGTCCTATGTGTGGCTACTCCCCCGAGGTTGTCATCCATGCCTTGTGATCTTGCCCCTAGTTATCCCAACTTTGGTCTCATTATCAATGGTTCTCCCTCACCGATTTTGAGTTATTTTCCCACCCATTGGAGCTCATTCACTTCTTCTTGTGCAAGTTCGGGGAGGCCAAGCTGCCACCAAAGTGTTATTCTTGGCTTGGGTTATTTGGCTCTATAGGAATGACCTTCACATGGAAGGAGCTGAGCGGAAGTATGAGTGGCTACTTTTCTGGGCTATTACTCTTGAGAACAACCATTCCTCCTGTCTATCTCTGAGTGCAACTCTTCTCGTCATCTGGAAGCCTCCTTCCCCCGGCAAATTCAAGGTGAATGCTGATGAGGTAGTCTTCACCAATCTCAGCAGCTTTGGGGTGGACCTTTGTGAGCGTGATGCAAGTGGCCAGGTAATTGCGGGAGCTAGCTGCCCAGGCCCTGGTGTTTTTAGCAGAGAGGAGGCCGAGTTCCTTGCTTTGTGTCATGCCATCTCCTTCGCGAGGGACATGGGATGGAGCCATGCTACGTTTGAGGGGGATTGCTTTTCTGTCATCACCATGTTCAAGGAGCGGGTGTTCTGCTCCATGATTAACAGTTTTCTTTATGTGTCCTTCTCTTTTGTTAAGAGGGAAGGGAACATTATTACTCATAGCCTAGCTAGGCAAGCAAAACTATTCCAATTCCCTCAGGTGTGGAACGACAGAGTGCCCGAGTTAAACTCTGTGTTGAGCTCTTTGCTTTGACAACTCTTGTCGGTTGTAGTTGGTCAATTAGCCTTATTTGCATTAAAAAAAAAGAATACATTCATTAGCATGAATATATGTCATGTAAATATCACCTAGGGTTGCCTAGAGACATCTAACATGAGCTCATAGAGATACTACATCAACCGTTTTGGAAAGCCTGCAATAAAATCATATGAACATACTTAGAGTCATTTCATAACTCATAAACTATGGTTTATAAGAATAATAGGCCTACATATCACATGAATGCACCCTAGTCGGTGAGAGCACATGTGAACAAGTGATTTCACTTAAACTAGGGAAAGATAGAATAAAACATGTAAAGTATTTCATTCCATTATTCTTGAACATCAATCAATATATCAGGGCATTCTACCAAGTGATAATTATCATATGAAGATAGCTCCCCATGAATTTTTGGTAGTCTACTATTTTGGGTCTGAGCCATCAAAAATTAATTATCCAAACAAATTGGTTATATAAAAGTAATTAAAATTTTTTTTTGGAAAAGATTGGTTGTGCGAGAATTATTGCATGCCAGAAGTTGATGAACTATTCACACATGTAGAGGAATCAGATGGTCATGAAATTTTATACACGAATCCATAACACATATAACTTATTGTAGTAAATACTTGGAATCAAAAATATATAATTTGGATACGAAAACCCATGTTAAAACACGAAATGGTGAATGTATGGTCCTAGAATAGTGTGTGTTCAAGAAATCACATAATTACAAAACATGAAGAAAAATCCCCTCAAATACAGAATAATAGTAGACATGTAAAGGTATTCATTAATTTTTTCCCAAAGGGTTAGAAGGTTTTGAGATTGACATGGAAAAATGCACCAAATTGCGAAGCAATGGCATATGACAATTTTTTAGCATCAAATGAAAAATGTGAATTCATAAATCAAACTTACTTTAAATACAACAAAGTTTAAACCACAAAACCTAGTATAAATCTACTATCCCTCAAAAAATTTCAAAGGAAAAATCACGTCAGAGAGGTATGAACACAATCAAGTAATTCAAGCATGCGCAGAAAATCTAGATGTGTACTTTATAACCTAAACATGATGATCAATCATATTCATCAATTTCTAACCACGAACACCTCACTATTATCCATATTTTAGATCATAGACATGACACAAAGCATAAAAAATATAAATTGGGGAAGTGATCCATTTACCTCTTGGAGATCACAATTTTGGGCATCATGTACGTGTTCACTATAAGATGAAGCCATATAGCTTTGATGATGTTCGAGGATGGTCAAATGAAGGAAGGAGAGCAAGAAAAGAGAGTTGGTGGATGGAGGAGGTATTCTTGGCCAATAGAGAAGGGAGGGGGGAGAGAGAGAGAGCAACTAATGGCTATATGGACTGGGCAATTTTCCAATTTGGAAATTGCCTCCCCTATTCTTAAGGAAATTTTCTTAGCCAATCAAAAATTAGCTTTTAAAAATCTGCCCTGTGATGCCTAGCCGCCCTATGCAACTAGCAGCAAAACACCTTAGCTTTTGCTCAACTATTTCACACACAAACACAAGTAGAAGATAGGGAAAAGAGGATCTGCCCCAAAACTTTTTATCCTAACAACCTTTGTTTCGTTTTATAATGTTTTACAATGAACAAGACCCTCGACCTTGATCCCAACCTAAGGATCAACTCTGCACCAACAAAGCAACACTCCTTTGGCAAACTTGACCCCTATCCAAGCCACCTTCAACTCTCATAGCCCTCCTAACTATTTTTGTTTATGTTAATTGCCCTCTCAATCAGCCACATATATAGAGGAGGGTCTTGAAAGTCTAGTACTACTAGAACTTGTCCGACCTTAATATTAATTAATCACCCGAGTGTCCCAGGCATTACAATAAGGAAACATGCTCACAGTCTTACCCAAAACGTCTTTTAAGATTCCCAACTCAGTTAGGAAACAACTTACAGCCTCCTTCAAGAGTCTCGCCTCGTCCAGTGGCCTTCGGGCCTCCTACTCTACCTCGAAGTCCTCAGTTTGCATGCCACTTACCTCAGGACATAGCAAAGTCCTGATTGCATTTACCTTTTGTATGAAGTCACTGTTTTGCTAAGATTTGACCATCTTGAGCAGTCCTTCTTATATACATTTCTCTTTGGGTTTCCCACTTGCGCTAGGTTTTCGAGCATACTCCTAGTCGTATGAGGACTCTTGCCAACAAATAAGAAACCAACTAAACCTTTTTCAGTGTTCAGCCATCCAACTTGCACAAACCTACTATCCACCAATCCAAGCATGGCTGCCAGTAGGTGCCCATGAATCCAGCTCTGCATTCATCTCCTACTCCAAGTAGGAGTCTTCCCGTACGAGTCCAATGCGCATAAGACTCTCCCTATGTTGATAGTGTCCAACTTGCCACTTATCATGGGGTAGCAAAGCATACTATTCATGACACGTGTAGGGCATACATGTATAAATATATTATATACTTAGTATATATATTGAGAGAATTACCCGTAACATTACACACCCTATATGTATATGTTTTAGGGAAGGCCTATTTATACATAATGTGCATTCTAAGCAACATTGTGTACCTAGTTATATATATATATATATATAGTCTCATTTATATGAGCCCAGGCTCACGTGCGCCTAAGTGAGCCCGGGTTCTCTAGGCCGTCGAATTTACATCCAGCGGCCCATAATACTTACGGGTTTAAATATCCCACGAGTATTATGAGCCACCGGATATAAATCGAATGGCCTATAAAGGCCGGGCTTACTTATGCACGTGTGAGCCCAGGCTCATATTAATTTTTTTCATATATATATATATAGTCTTATTTATATAAGTTTAATTATATATATATATATAATCTTATTTATATAAGTTTAGACTCATACGTGTTTGTGTGAGCCCAGGCTCTATAAGCAATTGAATTTACATATAGCTCATAATACTTAAAAAATCCAATAGCTCATTGAGCATGAGTTCGTGCAGACACGCATAAACTCAAACTTACATAAACTTTATATATATATGGAGGAGCTTAGACGGCATTAGACTTCGATATCTAATGCCGTCTAAGCATCCTATATTCGCCTTAAAATATACATGCCTTGGAAGTCCACACCCGTATCGCGTATCGTGCTCGCCAGTGTCAATCACACCTCTTTTACTCACCTGCTCACTTTGAGCGGATAACGCGACGCGAGCCGGAAGCCGGAAGCCCGAAGCCAACGAACCAGCGTGCTGCTTCCACTTCCATGCGGCACGCCGGATAACGAGATGGCAGCGGCCGCCCCCATCTTCGCCTCCGTCAGCCCCTCTCTCCCGCTCCCTCGTATGCGCCTTTCGTCGTACAGGTCACTCGCCGTCTCCCGTAGACAAGCTTCCGGTCTGAAAGATTCCGCCGTCGGCGGCTTTGCTTCCCCCGTGAGCCTTGCCAGCTTCTCCCTGAGGCGTTGGAAGCTTCCCCTTTCCCGCTTTTCCGTCCACGACCGCGTCACAGAGGCAACCAGTACTTCAGCGGAGCCCAGCGGCGAGGCCGAGCTCGAATTGCTGGGCAAACCGTCGCCGCCGCCGGTGGGGAGTCTAGAGACTGAAGGGGAGGAGGTAGTGGACTCACAGCAGTTGGATACTGAGGAGGTGCTAGCCCCATTTTTGAAATTCTTCAAACCCAGGGATGCTTCAGAGCAGCTGGAAGATGCAGATGGCGTGCCGGAGGCTGGTGGGCAGAAGGAAGCAGAAGGGGAAGGGTCGGGAAAGCGGGTGATCGTTGAATACTACGACCCAAAGCCTGGAGATTTTGTAGTGGGGGTGGTTGTTTCTGGCAATGAGAACAAGCTTGATGTCAATGTTGGAGCGGACTTGCTTGGTAAGATAAACATACTTCATTTGTTGTGTCTGATATCTGTATTTGCGTATGATTGAGAATGGTCTGTGTACTAGGTACTATGCTGACTAAGGAGGTCCTCCCACTCTATGGGCAAGAACTCTCATATCTTCAATGTGACCTGAGCAAGGATGCTGAAGAGTTCATGGTGCCTGGGAAGATTGGGGTTATAAAGGATGAAGAGGCTTTCAGCAGGGAGTACGTACAGGGGAGGCCGGTGGTTGAGGTGGGGACTGTTCTCTTTGCTGAAGTTCTAGGGAGGACATTGAGTGGGCGGCCCCTGTTGTCGACAAGAAGGCTGTTTCGGCGAGTTGCTTGGCATCGAGTGAGGCAGGTTCTCCTCTCTCTTTTTAAGTTATATAAGCATCGCATTTGGGCATCTTTGAGTGCAATTGCACAACTTCACACCATCAAAGTAAATTTAATTTTTGTATTAGGAAACTCCAAACCTAGCAAACGAATTTGGAAAGGTAATTTCGCACACATAGCTGCTGATGAAGGGCTTGGTCCAAAGAAGAAGCACTTCATGTTGAGGTTGCTGAGATTCCAAGGGATGGGTATTAATCACATTAACAGAAGGAAATAAAAGAATTGGTGTGGTACGGTTCAATTAAACAAAGTTACAGAAGCACACTGAGAGAAAACTCAAAGAGAACATAAGAGGAAAGATGAAGTTTTCATTCAATCACAGATACACCATTCATCAATTCTCTGCCCTTATAAACAGGCATACATCATCTTGAAAGTTAACAATTAGAGCTCCATAAAAATCTGGTGTATCTTACGTGGGCATGAGCAATGAAAGGCCATGTTCCTTGTTGCTTATGGGGCAGGCCTTTTCTTGAAGATGTGGTCCACGAGGCTGTCACCGGCATAAACCTTGTAGGGTCTCCTAGAATAGTTAAAACGAACAATATCCACAGGGTCATCATAGACGCCACCGTACAATCAACCGTCCTGCACAATGATCAAATGATTGTCTAACTCATAAGGACTAATGAAAGCATAATATCCTCGTGCTAGTATGATTTTTAAATGTGTACGAGCATTAAACGTATGTCATGGTGGAATAGTAATGCCCGTGTAGAGATACTTGTGCTGACAGGCGGTTGTCATGAATACTTCAAATTCTTTATTTAGAATTGACTGACATGAATTCTAGAAATTGAATGCTTCAAGAACAAATGATGAAGGGCTTGGTCTGAAGAACAGGCGCTTCGTGGTGAGATTCCACTGGAGAACTAGTGGAATTGATCACCTTCACCTCCATTTGAACCTTTGCCTAAACTTATTGGGAACTCAAGGGCAAGTTCTTTTCCAGACGATGAGATCAGCAGATATTGAGGATGAGTTCTATTCAAGACAGGGAGCTTTTGTAATGTTGGGCATCATGATGTGGAAGAAGTTGTTAACTTTGATAACTGGTGGGACCACCCTAAGCAAGAAAGGATTTGACAAGAGTGACCAACTAGTGTAAACACTAGAAAACATGGTGCAAACATGCAAGGTTCACCCACTTCTTTCTTTTTCTTCAAATAACTGGTAGGATGGCTTGATGACAACGTGATTTTCCTCTGCTAGCCAGTAGCTTTATGTTAGAGACCTATATAAGCTTAGACTATTGTTGTAAACTTTTGCCTTTATTTTCAGCCTATTGTGAAGTTGGGTCGTATTGATCAGCATCACAACCATGCATTAACGTGTGGACAGAGCCTCCAGTACTCATCACTTGGAGCTCCCTTCGTATGTTCTTTTACTTCACCCTATGCACAGCAGCACAGGAGAGACTTGTTACCCACCACTCATATGACACCTGTGTTTATGCTCAGAAATTGTATTTTGCAATACGGTACCAAATGATGGAGGGGATAGTAAACTCCAGAAGTCAAAGGCTTTGATGCCAATGTTAGAGTATATGTTCTGTTTTTTCTTAAGTGTTTATATTAGTCTTCATACTATAGAGGGTAGTTTAGTCATTCTAGATTAGTTTCTATTTTCTTCTTCGTAAACCCTCACTTAAGTGAAGGGCAATTAGGATATTTCTTTCTTTAGTTTTGCTGGATCGATCTCTCTGAATGAGATGATCGTTTTCCCTTTTTTTGTATGATTCTATTTTGAGAAATACAGAACTCTTCTGATTCAAAACCCTAGTTCTGATTTTGCTATCAATATGACACCTGTGTTTATGCTCAGAAATTGTATTTTGCAATATGGTACCAAATGATGGAGGGGATAGTAAACTCCAGAAGTCAAACGCTTTGATGCCAATGAAGGGCTTGCTCCAATGAACAAGTGCTTTGTGTTGAAAGTACTGAGATTCGATGTGGTGGATAACCGCAATTCTCACATTTATGAAAGGAAATTGAACAATTGGTGCGGTATGGTCCAGTTGAGCAAAGAGAAGAACACTGAGCAAGAACTCATAGGGAAGATAAGAAGAGAAGAGAAATTTTCATTCAGTCACCAGTATCCCATTCATCAGTTCTTGGCCCTTATAAATAGGCATGCATCATCTTCAAAGTCAACAATTACAGCTTCATAAAAATTTAACTTTCCAAAACTCCACACACAAATGTGAATCAAATCTTGCCTCTTTGGGCTATTCCTTTTTGTTGGCTTCTGTGTTCCTAGTGTTGTCTTGTGCAAGTTTTTCAATCTTGGTCTTGTCATCGACTTCAGTAGGCCAAAAATAGGAGAACTCGGAGAGATCTCAAAGAGATCGGCAAAAAGATCTATATGATAAGGAAAATGCTACCCTCATACATAAAATTGATGTGCATGCACAATTAAAACTTATAAACATTAATTCTACCATTAAAAAAATACCAAATTGTATAAAGATGCTACTTATTGAAAATAATTATACAAAAATTTAACAAACATCAATGACATCATATTTCTTAGGTTACATTAGATTAATAAGAAGCAGTGTGATGAGGGGGTTGAAAGTCTTCATCACCACTAGGGGGTTGAAAGTTATTCACTCGTGGTTCTCTCTATGGTGTACTACATAGTACAGACAAAAAACGAAATATATTCTATACATATTTAAAGCAGAAATTATAAAGTCCTGTACTTGTTGTACATAAAGCATCTAACTGGAGAGGTACCAAGTACTAACAGGGAACATATTCTATATGGGGTATAGACAAAGCAAAGATTATATTCTAATGACCTATTTGTGAAAAACAAAAGAAAAGTAAAATTATATTGCTTAAGAAATGGAAGACAAAATCTGGTGATATTCAGCAAGATCTCGCAAAGACCTGGAATTTCAATGAAGTGACAATCTATTCTCTTCGAGATCTTGGTGAGAAACACTGAAAGTGGCCAAAATGAGACTACTTTTTTCAAATATTTCCTTGGGCTGTTACTGAATTTGAGATCTCAGCAAGACTGCAAACTTTGGTCTTGTCTTGCCATCAACTATTGCAATAGAAAAAGGAAAATAGCTAACTTCATAAGGTTTCTAATCAAGCATACCTGCTAAGCAAGTAAATTCATAATTTAGCAAATCTTCTATGCTATTAATGTCATAATTTATTCCATATTCATGTGTTGATGCGCTGCATCAGCTGCTACAGTGATACCATGGTAGAGATACATGTGTTAAAGTATATGCATTCTCATTACTATATTAATTTCTTGAGTGCTGTTGAGGAATTTGTGCTCATCTGATATTGTGAAAGCTGTGCCAGTGTTTTTGGTTAATATTGGATACGGCAGTCAATCCATATGTCTGTGGATTGGTCTATGGTTTATGGCCGTAGACAAAATATCTCATACACTAAATTGTACTTCTCCATATAGCCACTTTAATCTTTTTTAGCAAGTTTGTGCCCTTGAATATGGGTAGCAAGGGTGAATAATATTGTTGTAGTGGTGAAAGGAAACATAGTAAATTATTTGGTTTCTTTAACCGTGTAGTTTGTATACTATAAGGCAGTTGAGAAGAAGGTGCTGTCAGTTTTAATACTAGCAAAAATAAGTTTAATGTGCATGCTTGTGAATATTAGTGCTTCACTGATGCAGATAAAACAACTCAATGAGCCTATAGAAGTGAAAATTACCGAGTGGAATACTGGTGGGCTTCTCACGAGGATTGAGGTTTGGTTGCATGTCCTGAATATTTAATCTCTTTTAATATTTGGCATTCTCTATAGTTGATTGTTCTTCTCTGCTCGATATTTTCCTGTCCAGGGTTTGCGAGCATTTCTTCCCAAAGCTGAATTGATGAATCGAGTCAAAAGCTTTTCAGCTCTCAAAGAAAATGTAATGTGCTTTTCTTTGGAGAAATTTTTGTATAAGGCATTCTTCTAGACATCTGCTTGGGTTAGCTTTAAGCAACTCTAGTTGTCAATTTGTTCATTTTTATATTATAGGAGATATAAAAATCAATCCCTATCAAGATATCCTCTAGGTGTATTTATTGGAAGTTCTCTTTTTTGTGCAGATTGGCCGCAAGATATCCGTGTTGATTACCAGAATTGATGAATCTAAGAATGACTTGATAATAAGTGAGAGGCAAGCTTGGGTCTGTTCCTCAAAACTATTCATAGTTTCTATTAACTTTATTAGAAGTCTTGTTTCTTTAGTTGAGTGATTTAATTTGTCACTATCGATTAATAAGCTGGGCGCTTGGGTATTGGGAATTTTACGTTATTATTCCTGTAATCTTTCTGATGCTCCAGGCAGGTATTTCACTCCAATATTTGATGGTACTGGCAAAATTGAGATTGTTACATTATTATTCCAAATCTGTTCTGCAACATATTAAAATGTTGACTGATTCCACACAATCTTTTATTAGAGATTTCATCCTCTATATATCCTGCTTCTATTATTCAAAATTGTGAATTTAGTTACCAAATAATCATTTAATTCTCACATGTGTTATATTCTTGTTTATCTTTCCTCTCATTGAAATGTTGTGTGTACTTTTGCCTGCTGCATTGCAGGATAAGCTGCACTTACAAGAAGGAACGCTGTTGGAAGGTGCCGTCCTCAAAGTTTTTACTTATGGTGTACAAGTAAGGATAGGTGACACAAACAGAAGGTGAATTTAACTTAATTGGCTATTGATATTTTGGTTTTCTAGTCTATTTGAAAAATTAATAGTTGAAAATTTTAAATTCTCTTAGCAATGGAAGTAGTTATTTGGTTTTTTTGTATTAAAGTTAACAAAAAGAGTAAATTACATTGGACATATCTGCTTATTTCTAGTAAATAATCTGGTGTTAAATTTTGTCTACTCAAAGCATTATTCCCAATTATATGTATATTATAGCTACACTCTGAAGTGCTTGGTGAAAAATTGCTCATGGTCGCTGCTTTGTATTCTCATTGTCCAATGTCTGTAGGAGATGTAGCTGGGAATTTTATTGGCAAAAGCCAGTTTTGGGAAAAGTAAATATCTATGTGCGGGTGTAGATAAATGGTTGTCCAGAGGGGTCGAAAGGGCTAAGTGAAGATAAGCAATAATGAGGATTCATTAAGCTTACATGTTCAATGTATTAGTGGGATCTGTTAACTGGAGATACGCTGGGAATGCTGATTAAATGGAGTGACACATCAAGTTTAGATTGTAGGCTGTACCAAATGGAAGATCAATAGCCTCCCATTACTGAGCCCAAAAAAAGGCTTCTCTGAATTGTAGCAGGATCTTTGGCAATTGGCATGAGAGAAAAAGAGGAAAATTGGAAGAAAGTTAAGATAGAAAAGTCAGCAGAAAATAGAAATAGGTTCCCAACAGCAATATCTTAAAGAATTTGTTAGTAGAATAAATTTAAAATAATAACATATAATGAAGGAGAATAAAGAATAGAAGAAAGAACAAAAGAGCAGAATAAGTGGGAGATTATATGCCTGAAGAAGTAAGCTTGACAAATGATTTGGCTGATTGCTTCCTGGCGGAACTTTCCCCCATTTTTAAAGCTCATTTAAGCCTCCCAGCTATCCTATGATGCGTACACCTAGTCTAGCTATTTTGCTTGTCCCATCATCAAAAACAATACCACTTCAGATTTCTAAACAAAAGTTTTTCAGATTCCTATCTCAAGTTGTAAATTGTGTTTGGTCCTGCATGTTATTAGGGTATTAGATAGTTTTTGGTCCTACATATTATTAGGAATATATCTACTGACTATTTAAGAGAGCTTATTAGATAAGTAAAGAAATCTTTATGATGTTTGGATTTTTATTAGGGATTCTTTCTGATTAGGAGACCTAACTATTAAGATAATGCAAAAAATGATCATTGTCTTTGAAGCTGATTTCCCTTGTTGAAATCATTGAACTTAATCGAAGTACTCTCCAAGTTCAACTTGGTGCTGCATGGCTTTTCCCTTTGGATCTATGTTAAAGGTTAATCTAAATAGATAAATGTATGTTGTTAACATTAAGGGAAGATAGGTCTACATCTATGTGATGTGAGCAGCTTTCTTCCATGTCAATAGTTATGTTAATATCTTTCCATGCATGTTTTAATTGGATGACTACTTGCAGTGGATTGTTGCATATATCGAACATTAGTCGTGCCCGTGTTAAGTCTGTACACGAACTGCTGTCAGAGGATGACAAAGTGAAAGTGTTGGTGGTGAAGTCCATGTTTCCGGACAAAATATCTTTGAGGTGAGCGCAAAACAGTGCCATGGAATTTCTCTATTTTTTATCATTAGAAATAAATTGAAAAGCTGTCTAATAATGGTTGCTTAAAGAGTCTGGCTTTTCTGTCAAGTGATTAGCTTGTGTTTTCGTTCATCATGCTCTTTTAGTAGAGAACATGTCGCCTGCTCAAGTAACTATAGCTATTATGTTCTAGGTTTGCATTTGCTCAATATTTTTACTTTACGTTGTGTGCTTGTTGAAAGTGATTTGAATTGATTTTTGTTTCTATGCAAGAACAACATTCCAGATCTTATTCCACTATGCATATGTTAGGAAGTTGCTGCGTTTCTGAATTGCCACACCACTCTAAATATCAATGATACTTTTTATTGTGTCTACCATCACTCCATTTGATAAAATAGTAGGACTTTTGTTATATTCTACCTGTCTTAGTTAATTTCAGTCACTCGTAAACATTTACAGTGCAATTCATTTAATGAACAAGCAGAAATAAAATTTCCTGCTTTCTTGATCATTGATCTGAGGCCTTCATATTATGACATTTTGATCATGCCCTCTGTTATCTTTCCTGTCGTGCTAGCAACATTGCTAGAGCAACAGTCACATGTCAAGGCCCAGCAAAGTTTGTTACAGCGATGCTGGAGCTGATAATTTTCAAATGCAAAATTACCCTTGCATTCAGTTTCCTCTGATACTATTCTGTTTTATTTTATGTCGACTGCATGGATATGTTTGTCTGGGACAGTTTTTTCCTTAAAAGGTTCCATCTGAAAGCAGTGTGATGTGTATAACTGTTCTCACTCTGTATATTTTTTTAAAAAGATACATAAAATTTTCATAATGTTCATTTATCTGGAAATGATGAATATAACATACATTTTTTTGGGTGTCAGCACTGCAGATCTTGAGAGCGAACCTGGTCTGTTTATATCAAATAAAGAGGTAGATATTTGAAGTTAATTTTTCTCAATTTTTTGTCTGGTTTGAAATACAACGTCATTTTCATATATTAAGCATAGTCAGTTGGATCTTACACACTTTGGATTTACAGTTTTTAAAAGAAAAAGGTGTGATGCATTGATTTGTGTGTTTCTTTTGTAGAAAGTATTTGCTGAAGCTGAGAAGATGGCAAAAAAATACAGACAAAAGTTACCCACTGTGTCTACTACCCGAAAATTGGAGTCTCTACCTTTAGATATACCCCCGCTCCCTTTTGATGACGATGCTAGATTCTATGCAAACTGGGAATGGTTCAAGTTTGAAGAAATTAAGGAACCAAATGGCTTGTAGGAAGACTTCTCTCTTGAGTAATTTCTCCAGCAAAGTTCCAAATTTAAATGAGTTCTAACCGGCAGCTGATCAGAACACACTGTGAATTAGTGGGAAAAAAAAAAAAACTACCTTTTTATTCCAAATCCAGAATGTAAGTTTATTCGATGATTGGTATGGTGGCAAGTCTTCTAGTGTAAATCAGGGGAAAGATCGCCACCTTTGATTCTGTATGTAGTCCTGAGCATAGCCTGTATTGAAAATTTTGTTTTGACTCCTGCTTTTTGGTCAGTTCTTGTAAATTGCCAATTGAAGACGTTGTCATGCTTTATAAATTTGTTCTTTTACTATTTTCCCGTGTCTATACAAATCAACTATGGCCTAATGGAATTAACTGACATGGAGAAACACGTGTAGCATAAAAAGTAGATGATTGGACTCTAAACGGACACAAGGGATGGAAATTAGAGATTTTGCTTCACAGGAAATGTGCTAAATAGCTGCCTGCATTGCTGTTTCAAAGGGCTGGGACCTTGTTTGATTGAGCTCTGAGGTGGAAGCTCTATCACAACATTAATACGGGACGTGTGTGGTCCTTAATAACAGAATCATGTCTGCAGAACTTGCGTCTTTATTATCATAAACATATCTAGTACAAGCCCAAGAATTCTGAATTCCCCTTTGAATAATGAAAACCTCTGACTAGGGCCTGAACTAGGGAAGGAGCAGTGCACTCGACAATATTGAATATGATGAAAGAACATAAACAAAGGGGTACTGGGACTATTAAAGCAGGGCTTGCAGGAAGATGACAACATGGGGTTAGGGGCTCCATGTAAAGAAATATATATGCAGTAGAGAGAAAGACGGGGGAAACTGGGGCAATTGGAGCTATGATGATAGAGGTGCACTCCAAGCGATGAGCCGCTCGTCAGCCGTGCTACAAAATGCTAGTGTCAACACACCAGGATTAGGGTTGGAAATCTGGTTGATTCTTTTGTCCACTTATCATTTGTCAAGGCTACAAAACATGAGTGAGCCATAGGGCACTAAGCTTAGACCCACTCTAAGGTGAATTAAAATAGCAGATTTTGGCTGTATTTGGTGCTTGCTTAACTTCCATGCTAAGCATGAATTGGTCTCTCCATGGAATGTACATATCTTGATTTGGTTTCTTCTGGTTGGTAAAGCTTGTGCAGAATGTTACTCTTGTCAATTAGGGTTGGTTTGTTGGTGCTCATAACTCGTCCCCTTCCTGTCCTTCCGTCCAAGCGTCCAAGTCAAGTCTTCACTATCCATTGACATCTCGCGTCTACTTATCATCTCACGATATGAACAAAATCTTACTTTATTTTATATATTTTTGTCAAAAATATGATTTCTTTCTTCCCACATTAATTACTTATTTTTAAATAAATCGTTTTTAAAATAAAATTATTAATTTGGGAGATAAAAATGTACAGAGCCAATGATACTACGTGAAATTTCGTTTGCCATCTCGTGGCGAGAGACGAGAAATTAAACGGCTTACTTGGTTGAGTTCAGTCCAAGTTAGCTCCACTAAAGGTCAAAGTCTGCTCACGTGATGTCGCAAAGATTTTGCTAATATAATTGCCTTTAATTAAGTACCGTCTTCAGTAATTGTCTTAATTAAGCACTACTCCTAATTTGCACTTAATAGGGTCTCCTTTCACTCTGAAGGATAGGTGCTATAGATGGTGCTAACTCCATTGCCGTCCTCGGGATGGGCCCACGCACCGTCACCCTAATCTGTCCTGTCCAATGAGCAGTCCAATTTCCAAGGCCTTCTGCTATTTTTGGCAACTAATCAATTAATTAAGTCCACCACTGGGCCACTCGTGCCTCTTGTAGGCCCATCCATTTCCTTGGGGCCACCTTTTCAAATCCTCAAATCCCCATATAAAAATGCTACCCCACTCTTGCCAAGAAAACTTAGCCCGAAGTATACTATTGTGAAGAGTAATGCTATTATGACTGAAGAAGATTTTGACGTTAGAAAGCTACTTCATCACCGTTACACCCTTAATGTGTGGAGCTTATTTTTATGGGCCCTATACATCAATGGTTAAAGTATTTTTCTATTATAAAGGCATGGGGTCCGCATTTAAACATTGAGAAATTATTATACATTGGTATGTATTAGTACAAGTTTCTCTTGTATTAATGTGCACTAGCATATGTATTATTGATCGTGGCGATCAAACTCTTATAAAGTGTATATGAATACCCAATAATTTCTTTTTATATGTGGCCTAATTTATTTGCACATGTGAGTATCCTAGGGCACGAGTGGTCGGTAGTAGCATTACTTAAAAGAAAGCTAATATTTATATTTTATTTTCTCTATACAAAAAATTTTACTCTAACATGAGATTAAATGGAAAAAGATGAGTCACAAGACCACTAAGGAAATTAATTTTATTAATCTAATCAAAAGTTGGAGTTAAGTTTTGGTATTGAGTATATCATTTGACAATGTCTAGCCTAATGCTCTTTGCTGGATTTTTCCATATCTACCTACAAAAAATTAACATTAATCCAACAAAAAGCTTATCGCTTGTATTGAAGTGATCACAGTCATCCAATTAGGTGGCCCACATCAGTTATCTTCTCTTCATCAGTGCAGCTGGTTGGAAACATGGACATTGGAAACCCTAGGAAAAACTCTTCCCTCCAAATTGCAAAACCCTAATTGTGAACCGTGCCCAGTTTTAACTTAATCTCTTCTTTTTTGTCCTAACTATAAAAATTACAGTTTACAATTTATATTGATCTGAATCCCAGGCCCCAAAGCCCTCCCACGATCTCTTCCTCGGTAACTCCATCCCTCCCCTTAATTAATCCACCCCTCCCCACTAATTAATTATCTTTAGCCCTCTTTTACCTCTAAATTTCCCCCCAAAACACTTCCTCTATCCTCACGCCCCTCCTCCCCGCTCTTAATTATAAATACCCAAATCTCTATAAGGCCAAAAAAAAACATTGAAGTGGGGTTGCTTACTCCAACCCTTTTACTTTCACAACCTCCCATGCATTGCTGCCTCACCCCTATTATCATCAAATCCCCAATTCCCAAGGCCTTCCCCCTCCCCACAACCCTAATCCACCCCCACCGGCCCGGAACCCCTACCGCCGGCTCTTTATCCTTCCTCTGGCTAAGTGGGCCCACATCCATCTGCTTATGTCCTGTGACTACAGTGCCCCTTTAGAGTTTCTAGCGTATGCTCTTAGATTAGAAAGCATTTTCTATGTTCTTTATTGAGTGTAGTTCTCATTTAAAATCGATGATACACGGATTAGCCTATGTTAGTATCAATGACCTTAATGCTAAGGATAGACGGCTCCCATAGAATGCTCATTATTATTAGTAGGAACATAGAAAATACTTCCCCCGGACTTAGTCAGGAAGTCTACTTCATGCTTAATGAACACTAATTACAGCTTATCTATCACAATAACATCAATGATGCAGATAGAACGATTGAGAAGAAGATTCTAGGCACATTTGTTTGGAGTTTGGACTTAACAATCTTGCAATGCATCTGGTTTTATCAAATGTTGCCAAGAATAAGATGTCATGATCTGAAAGAGTAACTGATGATAGTTTTCCAAGCACATCGTAATGAAAGTGTACTTGAAGCAAAAAATGAAGTCTTGCAAGGGGTAGATGCTGCTGCTAAGCTGTAACGAGCGGTGAAGAAAGAGGATATACCAAGTACTGTATTAGATAGCTAAGGAGGACATTGTGGTCATTGAGCAGCGGAGCTAGAGAGCTTTAAACCCACAGTCATTCTGTTTCCGGTAAAAAAAATGAGCAAAACACCATTCATGAAAGTTGGGAGCCGTGCTTCAGACTGTGTGCTCGTACCCCTTTGTCTGAGTACCCCTTTGTCTGAATTCTTCACCATCTTCCTCACCAGTCACCACACTTCTCCTCTCTCTTTCTCTCCAGTCAATGAATGTCACTCCTCTCCATGATTTCATGCACTAAATCCTCTTTGTTTTTCAGTTTTTAGCCTATAAACACTTTCAACCATTGACTCCCAACTGCTTCAGCTCAGCAGCAAACCCAGTGAGTTCAGACCCTTCTTCACCAACCTCTCTACAAGAGACGCAGGTGATAAGAATAAAGAGAAGCCACTTGGTGTGTTCTTCTTCTACTTTGAGCCCTCCATCTCCAAACATGGGCCATCTCTCTGGTCTCCACCAGCTCACTTCCCACATGCATGCATTCAAGCTATTGTGTACGCTCTAAGCATCCTCTCCACCTTCCCTCCCCGCATGCACATTGTCTCTTTGACTCCCCATTCCTAGCAACTCTCTTCTCTCCACCACCCAGTCTACCTCCATCACCTCGTAGCTTGATACAGAGGCAAAGACACGGACAAGGAGAGACAGGCCCAGATGAGGAGACCCAGAATCACCACCACCATTCTGGTATCAACTTTCTTCTTCTTGTCGTTAACTGGCTTTGGTTCTTGCCTCTCACCAGATGGTCAGGCCCTTCTTTCCCTGCTCAGAGCAGCAGAGCTCCCTTCCTCTGCTTCTTTCCCACTCTCCACCTGGGACCCATCTCACCCAACTCCATGCCGGTGGCAGGGAGTAACCTGCTCCCCTCAGAACAGGGTCATCTCCGTCTCCCTCCCCAACACCTTCCTCAACCTCACCTCCCTCCCCTCTACCATCTCTTCCCTCACCTCCCTCCAGCTCCTCAACCTCTCCACTGCCAACATCTCCGGCCCCATCCCTGCCTCCCTCGGCCAGCTCGCCCACCTCCGCCTCCTCGACCTCTCCTCCAACTCCCTCTCTGGACCCATCCCTCCCCAGCTCGGCTCCCTCTCTTCCCTCCAGTTCCTCTTCCTCAACTCCAATAGGCTCTCCGGCCAGATACCCCCGCAGCTTGCCAACCTCTCCTCCCTCCAGGTTCTCTGCCTCCAGGACAATCTCTTCAATGGCTCCATCCCCTCCCAGCTGGGCGCTCTAGTCTCCCTCCAGCAACTCCGGATTGGGGGGAACCCTTATCTGACCGGAGAAATCCCACACCAGCTGGGCCTTCTCACCAATCTCACCACTTTTGGTGCGGCAGCCACTGGCCTCTCTGGAGCAATCCCTCGAACAATTGGCAATCTGATCAATCTGCAGACGCTGGCCCTGTATGATACTGACATATCTGGCTCCATTCCTGCCGAGTTGGGTTCATGCTTCGAGCTGAGAAATCTCTATTTTCACATGAACAAGATCACCGGCCCCATTCCAGCAGAATTGGGCAGGTTGCAGAAGCTGACAAGCATGCTCATTTGGGGGAACTCGATCACTGGCCAACTTCCTGCAGAGCTTTCCAACTGTTCTTCACTGGTAATCCTGGATGTCTCGGCAAATAAGCTATCTGGTGAAATTCCTGCTGAGTTGGGAAGATTGAATGAATTGGAGCAGCTCCACCTTTCGGATAATTCCTTCACGGGCACCATTCCTTGGCAGCTGAGCAACTGTTCTAGCCTCACTGCTCTTCAGTTGGATAAGAACCTCCTATCTGGGTCTATTCCATGGCAGATTGGTGATTTGAAATTCATGCAGAGCTTCTTCTTGTGGGGAAATTCCATATCTGGAACCATACCTCCCACCATTGGCAACTGTACTGAGCTGTATGCACTTGATCTTTCCAAGAATAAGCTTACAGGGTCAATCCCAGAGGAGATTTTTGGGTTGCAAAAGCTTAGCAAGCTCCTGCTTCTGGGGAACTCTCTCTCAGGTGGGCTGCCCAGGAATGTCTCAAAGTGTCAGTCTCTGGTGAGGCTTAGGTTGGGAGAGAACCAGCTCTCTGGTCAGATACCCAAAGAGATTGGCCAACTGCAGAACCTTCTTTTCTTGGATTTGTACACAAACCATTTCACTGATACACTGCCAGTGGAAATAGCCAACATCACAGTCTTGGAGCTGTTGGATGTGCACAACAATCACATCACTGGAGAAATTCCACACCAATTGGGTGAGCTGGTCAACTTGGAACAACTTGACCTTAGCCACAACAGCTTCACAGGTGAAATTCCTTCCAGTTTTGCCAATTTCAGTTACTTGAACAAGCTTATCCTCAACAACAATCTCTTGACTGGGCCACTGCCCAGGTCTATAAAGTATTTGCAGAAATTAACTCTGCTTGACTTGAGCTATAACATCCTCTCTGGTCCACTGCCTCCTGAGATTGGTGCAGTGACTAGCTTGACAATTAGCTTGGACTTGAGCTCAAATGGGTTCACTGGTGAAGTTCCTCAGTCAATGTCTGGTCTGACACATCTACAGTCCCTTGATCTTTCACAGAATTCTTTGTATGGAGAGATTAAGGTTCTGGGTCTCCTAACTAGTCTCACTTATCTCAATGTTTCATATAACAATTTTTCTGGTCCAATACCTGTGACTCCATTCTTCCGAACTCTTTCGGCAAATTCATACATCAATAACCAAAATCTATGCCAATCTCTAGATGGGTTGACATGTTCTGATGAACTAATCCATAGAACCATAAGCAGATCAGCAAAGACGGTGGCTCTTATATTTGCCATATTAGGCTCGGTAGCAATGGCACTTTTTGCAACTTGGGTTCTACTAAACAGGAACAGAAGGTCACTTTGTGAAAAATCCTCAACCTGTTCATCATCAGCTGCTGGAATGGATGATTTCTCTTACCCCTGGACTTTCATCCCATTCCAAAAGCTAAACTTCACAGTTGATAACATATTGGATTGCTTGAGAGATGAGAATGTAATTGGAAAAGGGTGCTCAGGGATAGTGTACAAAGCTGAGATGCCCAACGGGGATTTGATTGCTGTGAAGAAGCTGTGGAAGACAAAAAGGGAAGAAGATCTAGTGGATGCGTTTGCGTCTGAAATTCAGATTCTCGGTCATATTCGCCATAGGAACATTGTGAGGTTATTGGGTTACTGCTCAAATAAGTGCGTAAAGTTGCTTCTTTATAACTACATCTCTAATGGAAACTTGCAACAGCTATTGCATGAGAACAGAAATTTGGATTGGGAAACAAGGTATAAAATCGCTGTTGGTTGCGCCCAGGGTCTAGCTTATCTCCACCATGATTGTGTGCCAGCAATTCTTCATAGAGATGTCAAGTGCAACAACATATTATTAGACTCCAAGTATGAGGCATATTTAGCTGACTTTGGTCTAGCAAAGCTCATGACTTCTAATTTGCATCATGCCATGTCTAGAGTTGCAGGCTCCTATGGATACATAGCACCAGGCAAGTATTTGTTTGCTTTTCGTCATTACTATTCTGCATAATACTTGATTGTCATTATCTTGAAATATTAAATCATGATTGCTTCCGCTGATGTTAAAACATGTCTATGTTTCATCTGGGCAGAGTATGGATACACAATGAACATAACTGAGAAGAGCGACGTTTACAGCTATGGAGTGGTTCTTCTAGAGATTCTCAGTGGCCGCAGTGCTGTTGAGCCGCAGGTGGGGGATGGTCTCCACATAGTGGATTGGGTAAAGAAGAAGATGGGGAGCTTTCAGGCTGCAGTTAACGTATTGGACGCAAAGCTACAGGGTTTGCCTGACCAGATGGTGCAGGAGATGCTTCAAACACTAGGCATTGCGATGTTCTGTGTCAATTCATCGCCTGCAGAGAGACCCACCATGAAAGAAGTGGTGGCATTGCTGATGGAAGTGAAGAGCCCACCGGAAGAATCAGGGAAAACTTCCCAGCCTCTCATAAAGCCAGTAAATCAAACTTGAATTTTGATTTGGTGTTCCTTTTCTTAAAGAGTGAAAGTATGTTGCATGATTTTCTCTGGGCGAGAAAAGTTATGGAAGTAAAGTTGGGCCAGAAATTTGTGAGAGGGAGTAAAGTGAGACTTAGGTGTGGGTGCTCGGGTGTGTTGTACAGTGGATGCCATGTAATTGATTTCCAGATCATTTTATCATCTCATTTGTTTTGCTCTTTCACTAATCTTGAAGGCTGGTAATTAACATAAAAGAAGAACTGGCTCTTTGTCAATGGAAGCAATATTGTAATCAAGGAACGGATAGCTTCTTTGTCATCCAAGTCATATCTGTTTAAGTATTCTGAAATGGACGGACCATGGGGAGTAATCAAATATTATTTGATGAGAGAGGCATTATTGCAACAAGTTGAAAGTGCTCTTGTTGGAGCAATGAACACCCACATATACAACAATTTTGATCAAGAACTCAGTATCTGGGGTTTCTTTGTTCATAAACAAATGAAGAATTTGACCGGGCTTAAAGAAACCAAAAACTGTCACCATAAGAGCAGAAAAACACTTTCAACGCACGTTTGGACCAGTGACAGAGCTGAGAGGAGGCCCACTGTTTCGAAGGGTTAGGGGACAGAGAAACACCCCTTGTGAATCCCTCCCATCTCCTCACATGCATAGCAGAAACAGCACCTCGTCTTTCATTCTCATAGCAGACAAATTTGCTTTTGGCCCAACGAAGAAGAGAAAATTTTGTACAATTGAAGTTGATATGGAGTTGATCTTTCCCCACATTTGAAACAGACAAAGAAAAGTAGATTGACCCATGTCCGAAATCTCACGTGGTTTTCCGCACAAATATCCTGTCGCCACAAAATCCAGAAAAAATATGATTCAACGGTTGTTTTCTGTTTCTTTTCTTCTCTATTTTCTCTACAGGTATATGGACGAGGCGATAATTCCAAGAGGAGGTAGGCCAAGATGCAGAACACACTCAGTGCTTCGCATCTTTGTGATCTTCAGCTTCTGAAATCTGATCCTGTCATTTTCAGAGCAGTAAAGCCAGGCACCGCCCACATGCATAATCTCACATAATTCCGTTTAAAATGCCATAAAAGAAGAGAAAAAAAACCAAAAGGAGTAGGGAAACGACCAACTAGTCCTCAGGCAGAGTCAATAAAGTAGCAAACAAAGAGGCATTGCCCAGGGCAGTCCAACGGACCACATCCCGTCCATCTTTGTGAATTAATTGGGAATGAGCATTGCGAATATTCATGGATAATTATAAGAAGTGCCCGGGCCTGCCGGATTTTGATTCGAGGACACAAATTTTGCTTCCTCCGCTGTCTAAACTCGATTCAACAGCTCATTATGCTCAGGCTCATTATAATGCGTGTGAATCCAAGTTTATAGAAAGAAAATTTATAGCCTTCTAAATGGGATAAAAAATTCCTACTAAATTTCTTTCTTTCTATCAATTAAAAAAATATGTAGTGTCAGTTTGCACGTAGTCTATCCACTGACATTATCTATTACATGATGTGGTCTGCAAAGATACAAGCAGCGAACTGGAATTGTAGTTATGGGTTTCCATGTTGGTAATCCTGAGACACAGTGGAGGATCTGAGTGGGCTTCTGTTAGCCCCTCCACTTTTTGCTTAGACAAGGGGGCGGCTACCCCCTACACTTGGCAGCGGACAGCCAAGTAAGCTTGGGCGACGGACAGCCTGAGCAGCCCCTTGGGCACGGATGGATGTTGGGAGCAGCGTTGGAGCGGTTCCGGACGAGCACTCGCCTTGCGGAGCAGGCTGAGGTAGAGTCCCTGCGCGGGCATGACTCCTAGTGGTGTGCTGGGCGCCACAACACCCTAGGGACGGACTCCTAGGAGCGCTAGGACACAAAGAGGCAGCACAGCCCGACTCCTAGTACGGGTAGGAGATGATACACAGGTTTCCTCGAATGACACAACTCTAGAAGCTGATGGACGCTGGACTCCTAGTCGAAGTCGGACTCCTTCACAGGTTTCCCTATATGGTTTGGGGCGACCCTCACAGGTTTCCTAGGCTGGCTAGGACAACCATAGACTGGGAAGAGTTGGGACAGGGAGAGACACTGTATTTGCTTGGGCTGGGACTGTATTCCTAGTAGGACTCGGACTCGTATGATGAGTCTATATAAGGGAGAAGGCTGGGGCGACACGGACATGTACGTAAACCAGAAAACCAGAGAGAAAGAGAGAGGACGAACCAGAGAGAAGGTGGTAGCTCTCTCGCTGCGTTTTGGCTGGTCGGCCCCGCCCTTCTCCCCGCCATTGTAACCGACGGACCGTGTTTACAAGCATTGGGCGGAGCCCCTTTGCACCCGAGAGAAGGCTGAGTAGGCCGTGTACTTGTTTTCCCCTCGCGCATACGAGAGGGAAGGACGGAGAGTTGGCTGCTGGCTGCGCGGTGTAGTCCGGCCATCACAGCCGAGGACGCTAGAGAAAGCTCCACCCCTGTGACAGTTGGTTCCATTGCCGGGATACGAACGAACCAGGTACGTTTCTGAAACATTTTCTAAGGGATTTGACGAGACTAGATCCCTGGTTTCCTTGCTGAATCGGACAGCAGAGGAAACACCATGACGGGCTCCATGTTGACACGGTTGACGGAGGTAGAGGCGAAGCCGGAAGCTACGAAGTTGGCTCCGGGGACGCCGGCCGATGTCCAGGCTACCTTACGTTCCGTCCAGAACGTATTGCAGCCTTTGACCAGCGTCTCTCCTTGCCGGGAGATAGGTGCCTATGCGGATGATGCCGGAGAGGGCACTTCCACCGGAGGTGCCGCTCGAGTTGCCGCAGAGACCCTTGCTACGAAGGAGTATACGAGGGAAAAACTGCGAGATCCGAGGACCAAACCGATGAGAAGGTGCAGGAATTGACAGACAAAATAGCCCTCCTTGAGCGTCTTGTTTGAACTCATCGCCTGCAGGATCGCAGGCGGAGACCAGGTCCAAGACAGTGCAGTCCATGAAGAAAGCAAAGGTACCCGAACCGAAGTCCTATTCTCGGTTCGAGGAGTGCCAAGGACATTGAGAACTTCGTTTGGGATATGGTGCAGTTTTTCGCGATTACCCATACTGTGGACGAGGAGAAGGTTATGGTGACGAGTTTGTATCTCTCAGGAGATGCCAAACTATGGTGGCGGACCAGGCTGGAAGACGACGCCGCCGCCGGGCGTCCCCCTATCCGACACTGGCGTTGATGAAGAAGGAACTCAGGGAATAGTTCCTCCCCACGAACACGGCGTGGGTTGCACGAGACTCTCTCAGGAAGCTGAGGCAAACGGGGACAGTCAGGGAGTACGTTAAACAATTTCAGTCCCTCCTCTTGGACATCAAACACATGACGGAGGAGGACAAGTTGTTCAACTTCCTGACCGGTCTTCAGAATTGGGCGCAGAACGAGTTGAGGAGGCAGAATGTACGTGATCTTCCTTCAGCCATCACAGCGGCTGAAAGGCTGGTTGACTACAAGTCCGAACCAGCCACACAGAAACGAGACAAGGGGGCCTCTTCCTCTAAGGGCGGACGCAGACGGAATGCTGGGAACGGTGAGGCACGCAGGAATGACTCAAAGGGGAGGCGTAGTGAACAGGCTGAACCCAACAAATCGAAGGGGATAGCCTGCTTCATCTGCCAAGGTCCTCATCGTGCCAAGGAGTGCCCGAAGAGGGAGAAGCTGAACGCTGTGGTTGTGGAGGATGGCTCTTCTTCGGAAGAGGAGATCACTGCCCGTATGAACCCGATGCAGATTGTGAGTGCTATCCGAAAGGAGAAGGCAGATCATAGCGGGCTGATATACGTTGAGGCCGTCCTAGACAAACAGCCAGTACGGGCGCTGGTTGACACAGGTGCGTCCCATAATTTCCTTGCAGAGAAGTGTGTGAAAGCTTGGGGTCTGAAGACGGAGAAGGCTCAAGCCCGGATCAAGGCAGTGAACTCAGAGGCAGCCCCTGTCTTGGGAGTTGTCCATGACTTGCCGGTGCGGGTTGGTGGATGGACGGGCAGAGTGAACTTCAACGTGGTTCCCTTGGATGATTTTGAGTTGATCCTTGGGTTGGACTTCATGAGATTGGCTAAGGTGTCCGTGATGCCACACCTTAGGGGAATCCTCATCGGTGACGAGAGGGTACCATGCTTTGTTGCTGAGAACAAAGGCGAGACAGAGGTGCAGGTTGTGTCTCGCGCTTCACCTGAAGAAAGGCCTTGAGCAGGGCCATAAGACCTATTTGGTCACGATGGTGGAAGCTGAGAACACAGCCCTGGACGTTCCAGAGAAGGTGGAGATGTTGCTGAGCGAGTTTGCAGACGTGATGCCACCAGAGTTGCCGCAGACCCTCCCTCCACGACGGGCTGTAGACCATGCGATTGAGCTGATTCCAGGGACTCGTCCTCCAGCCAGAGCCCCTTATCGCATGGCTCCACCAGAGTTAGCAGAGCTCCGGAAGCAGCTTGATGAGCTGTTGAAGGCGGGCTTTATCAGACTGTCTAAGGCTCCCTTTGGAGCCCCAGTCCTATTTCAGCGGAAGCAGGACGGATCCTTACGATTATGTGTAGACTATCGAGCACTAAATCAGATTACAGTGAAGAACAAGTACCCAGTCCCTCTTGTGGCTGACTTGTTTGACCGCTTGGCGAAGGCTTCCTACTTCACAAAGCTGGATCTCAGGTCGGGTTATTGGCAGGTACGTATAGCTGTGGGTGACGAGGCGAAGACAGCGATGGTGACACGCTATGGGCTGTTTGAGTTCCTGGTTATGCCCTTCGGCTTGACGAATGCACCAGCCACCTTTTGCACGCTGATGAATGATGTATTCAGACCCTACTTGGACCGGTTTGTGGTTGTTTACCTTGATGATATAGTGGTGTACAGCGCTACCTTGGATGAGCACGTTGGCCATCTAAGGATCGTGGCCGGGAAAGACTAAGGGAGCATAAGTCGTTTTCGAAGCTTGAGAAGTGTCGCTTTGCATGCATGCAGATAGAGTTCCTTGGGCATTGCATAGCGGATGGTAGCGTAAGGATGGATGGGCGGAAGGTCAGGGCCATTGCTGAGTGGCCAGTCCCGACGAAGGTGACAGAGCTGAGGTCGTTTTTGGGACTTGCAAACTACTATCGAAGGTTCATCAGGAATTATTCGAAGAAGGTAGCAGCGCTGACCGATCTTCTGAAGAAAGACAGACCTTGGTGCTGGGCTGAGACGTGCCAGGCAGCGTTTGAGCGGCTTAAGGATGCCATATCCTCTGAGCCTGTACTCAAACTTCCAGAGTTCGATGCGCCCTTTGAGGTGCAAACTGACGCTTCCGATCGAGCAATTGGAGGTGTGCTGATCCAGCCTAATCACCCCGTTGCATATGAGAGCCGAAAGCTTAACGAGACCGAATGCAGATATTCAGTCCACGAGAAAGAGATGACTGCGGTTGTCCATTGCCTTAGAGCGTGGAGACATTACTTGCTGGGTTCTAAGTTTCTAGTCCGGACAGATAACGTAGCCACGAGCTACTTCACGATGCAGAAGAAACTATCTCCCAAGCGAGCACGTTGGTGAATTTCTCGGCTGAATTCGATTTCGTGTTGGAGTACAAGCCGGGCAAAGCCAATGTTGTGGCTGATGCCCTTAGCCGACGAACGGACCCCGAGGCTACGATGGCGGCTTTAGTGCAGGTTGCAAGGACATGTTGGACCGTATACGTGCAGCTACACAGAACGATCAAGTCTGTCTCTGGCTGATCGAATCCCTGAAGGATGGGTCTTCACCGAGTTTTTGGTTGGAGCAGGGGTGCTGTATGCGAAGGGAGGACGACCCTACATCCCCTTGGCTGGCGGTTTGAGGCGCCGGTTGCTGAGAGAGACCCATGACTCTGCGTGGGCAGGTCACCCCGGACAGGAGCGGACACATGCTCTCTTGTCCCGGAATTACTTCTGGCCGCGGATGCTAGAAGATGTTGAGCATTATGTACGGACGTGTATGGTTTGTCAGCAGGACAAGACGGAGAGTGCGAAGGAAGCGGGCATGCCGCAGCCCCTTCCTATCCTGCACCGACCTTGGGTCAGCTTGTCCATGGATTTCATAACTGGTTTGCCGGTTGTGCAGGGATTTGGATCGATCATGGTGGTTGTAGACCGTTTCTCCAAGTATGGGACGTTCATAGCAGCCCCAAAGACTTGCAGCGCTGAGACGGCCGCCGACTTGTTTTTCCGGAACGTTGTTAAGTATTGGGGACTGCCTGTGGACATCGTAAGCGATAGAGACACCCGATTCACAGGCAGGTTTTGGACGCAGCTGTTTGAGATGTTGGGCACTCAGCTTAACTTTTCGACCAGCAATCACCCTCAGACGGACGGGCAGATGGAGCGGGTGAACGGTATATTGGAGGAATACTTGCGCCACTTTGTCACAGCGAACCAGAAAAACTGGGTAGACTTGCTGGAGGTCGCTCAGTTTTGTTATAACCTACACACGAGCTCAGCCACGTGGAGCAGTCCTTTTGAGTTGGCCACCGGCCAGCAACCTCTTACACCAAATAGATGTGGCCTTACGGCGGACAGAGGTGTGTCCCGCTGCCTATCGCTTGGCAAGAGGGCGGACCGAGAGAATGGAGGAAGCGCGTGACCGCTGGCCAAGGCGGTCAAGCGTATGAAGAAGTATGCGGATAGAGACCGGAGACCTCTTGAGTTTCAAAGTTGGGGACAGAGTTATGCTGAAACTTACTCCTCAACTTTGGAAGAAGCTGCGAAGGAAAGACGTGCACAAAGGGTTGATACAGCGCTACGATGGGCCCTTTGAGGTGAAGCGACGAGTTGGCCAGCTAGCATACCAACTCTTGTTGCCTGAACGCTTCAAACTTCACCCAG
Organism: Saururus chinensis; assembly: GCA_035235625.1. Taxonomy (NCBI): domain Eukaryota; kingdom Viridiplantae; phylum Streptophyta; class Magnoliopsida; order Piperales; family Saururaceae; genus Saururus; species Saururus chinensis. Next base: position 24,067,392 of record CP141143.1, on the reverse strand, counting down.
TTTTTCATGTCAATTTTCTCAAGCCGTTTCATTCGGACTCGAAGATTCTAGCAGGTACTTCGAAGAGAGCACCGCCTACGATTAGAACCTCTTTTGAGAAGGAGGTTGACGCTATCCTGGACAGCAGAGTTGAAGGGATGAGCAGGAAGAATAGGAGGATTTTCTACTTGGTTAAGTGGAAAGGTCTTCCGGAGTCGAGAACACCGGGGAGCGAGACGTCGCGTTATGGCAGTTCGAAGACAAGGTTCGAGAGTACTTAGCTTCGACGGGGACGTCGAAGGGATTGGTTGGGGGAGGCCTGTTAGCCCCTCCACTTTTTGCTTAGACAAGGGGGCGGCTACCCCCTACACTTGGCAGCGGACAGCCAAGTAAGCTTGGGCGACGGACAGCCTGAGCAGCCCCTTGGGCACGGATGGATGTTGGGAGCAGCGTTGGAGCGGTTCCGGACGAGCACTCGCCTTGCGGAGCAGGCTGAGGTAGAGTCCCTGCGCGGGCATGACTCCTAGTGGTGTGCTGGGCGCCACAACACCCTAGGGACGGACTCCTAGGAGCGCTAGGACACAAAGAGGCAGCACAGCCCGACTCCTAGTACGGGTAGGAGATGATACACAGGTTTCCTCGAATGACACAACTCTAGAAGCTGATGGACGCTGGACTCCTAGTCGAAGTCGGACTCCTTCACAGGTTTCCCTATATGGTTTGGGGCGACCCTCACAGGTTTCCTAGGCTGGCTAGGACAACCATAGGCTGGGAAGAGTTGGGACAGGGAGAGACACTGTATTTGCTTGGGCTGGGACTGTATTCCTAGTAGGACTCGGACTCGTATGATGAGTCTATATAAGGGAGAAGGCTGGGGGCGACCTGGACATGTACAGAAACCAGAAAACCAGAGAGAAAGAGAGAGGACGAACCAGAGAGAAGGTGCTCCCTCTCTGCCTGCGTTTTGGCTGGTCAGCCCTGCCCTTCTCCCTGCCATTGTAACCGACGGACTGTGTTTACAAGCATTGGGCGGAGCCCCTTTGCACCAGAGAAGGCTGAGTAGGCTGTGTACTTGTTTTCCCCTGCGCATACGAGAGGGAAGGACGGAGAGTTGGCTGCTGGCTGCGCGGTGTAGTCAGGCCATCACAGGCTGAGGACGCTAGAGAAAGCTCCACCCCTGTGACAGCTTCCATGTTGGTAATCCTGAGACATTTACAGATAACTGGAATTGTATTTATGGGTTTCTTCTAGCTTCTATGAATTGAAAGCATTTTTCATGTTTCCTATGGACAATGAGCCGAATGTAAGCCACACTTAGGATCCTTAGATCCACGGTGTACAAACTAGCGTATGTTGATATTAAATATAAGGAATTACATGCGTATCTTACGATTGACTCATTATCAATGAAGCGCAGGAAAAATACTCTTATATGACACAGGATCAAAGAACACCAAGTTGCCAAAGGCCTGCCCATTCTTGGAGAGGACCCATGTGTTTACGCGGGTTCTCCCGTGATGTAGCAATTGTTTAATTGGTTCACCTCTTTCAACATCGTTGTCATCTTTTTATTGGCTGGGTGACTATAATATGTTCTATAGTGTGCAAATAAAAGTGCAGCCATAAATGCACACGGTGAAGATAGAGTTACATTTGCCACTTCCTGCTCGATAAATAGTTAAATTAATGATTTAGTCACGAGTATTAGACAATTAAAAACTTAGAGATTAGTTGAAGGAAGATTCAGGAGGAAGTGTGAGTTAATCTTGAAAATTTTAATATTATCTCCATATAGCTTATAGGTCTTTTAATATCCCCTCCACCACCTACTATATCACATAATATTACAAGTTTTAAAACTCTCTCTCTAATTATTCATATACAAAGATTATTATGGGCATATTATTTATTTTTTTGCCCCTTACATAATTATATGCTTTTCACTCATATGATTATTTAACTACACTATAGATTCTGCTCTATGTAATCTTTTAATAAGAATAAGAACAATCAAGTCTATGAAAAAAATATCATTGCACAAATATTAAATTTATGAAGTGCAACTTATCTATTATATAATAAAAAATATATATACGATTATTATCGCACCCCGGGATTTTTGAAAGCATACATAAAAATTTTAATAAAAATATTAGAATTTCTCCGGGCCCGTGACTGGAGCTACTTACCAAAAACATGTTATAAAATAGTATTTTCCTAGGTATATATCATTTGTTTACAAACACACAAGTTGAAAAATAATAAAACTTTTTACTATGGTTTAAGTGCGGTTAAAAATATTTGAAATTATCTCAAACATTCTCAAATAGGCCCTTCTACCTACACACTAAGCTTCGTTAGGTCATGCAACGTCTGAGAGGTGGTGAGTAATTTAAAATATTAAATATGAGAATTTATTCTATCAGACATAAAGTAGCACATGGCAGTTTCAAAACACATAATATAAATAATATTTTTCATAAATACAAGGGTGTGCCTTTCACCCAAAATCCACCCTAGAGTTTCTTCTTATGTATTGAAGATGCTCCTAAGGTTTGCAAGCTCTAATGACTTTCTACAAGTGTCATAGACACCTACTCCATCTTATAGACTTTACTATGGGTACAAAGCAGCAACTTCTTACTCCTCCATAGATCATCACAAAAATACCTCATGCTTGTGGAGAGAATAGCCACCTGTGCTCATGGGGTGCCGGGATCAAGAGAGTAGAGAGTCTTCCCATGATACTCCCTACCCTAGCGCACATAGCTTTCTTAATAGTTCACGCCTTTCGTTAGGGGCTAACTAAGCTAGAGTCTGTACTGTTCATCTGATTCCAAACTGGATTATGACTGTATCGTCATCTAATCCACGAAGCTCTATTAGGGCGCCCAACAACAACTCTAGACAAACGAATCAATCCTGAGTTCTTAAACTCATAAAAGGGCAATTTTTTTTCTAAAACATCTCATTCTAATGTCTATCCTTTCAAAAACCCTATCCTCACCTCTACAAGCCATGAGAATGTCACTAATAATGATTACAAATATAGGGTTGGTCACTCGTTCCAACGAGACTTCATCCTATTCATCATGTTTTAGTATCTCAATCACCATATTTATACATATTTTCAAAAATAATTTTGAGAGTCATCCTTCTACAAGGAATGATTTTCTAAAACTACTTTTCAAACTTTAGTCATTCCTAATTAAAACAGTGGTGAAGTTAGGTTTTCTCTATCTCACATATTGCCACGTGTATAATTCATAATCAAATTCAAAGGACAAACCATTCGATAAAACGAATATATGAAGCAGTAATAAAATCACAGTATATAAAACATATGATAAAATATATAGTATGTAATCTATATTATACTCCAATGGATAATCATTCAATAAATCACATACGATTGAAAATTATAAAACATAACTTGAAACTAACTCTAACACTTAGCATGCTAGAGTCATACATATATTAAGTTCAAAAAACAACCAAAGTAAATATTTATGCTAAAAGATACAATAAAAACTCCTACCTTGCTCCGCACGAGTTTGAAGATGATGAATCGAACTCCATGAACTTGGACATCCATTTTTTTTAGCTTTAGAGCTATCTAACCAAAAAAATAATCTAGCCATGATGTCTGGCACACTCGCTTTAGATAATAACACCTCTTGAATGACTCGATTTGGACTTAAAATTCTCAAAATTTGGTTGAAGAAGTTTAATATGGGGTCAAGGGATCTCTTATAAGGTTTCTTTACTTTAGAGTAATCAAATCTTAAAAATAACACCTCCACTTCATAGAGAATCCTAAAAATGAAGTTTGGACAAGCACAAACCCCATCTCCCCCTTATATAGGCCGCGACGTGCCAAAACAACAATGTCACACAAACTTTTTCTATGATTTTTCTGGTGCACGTCACGCGCGGTTCATGTGCAATTTTTTTTAAAATCATTTATATATTTAAATGCTTGTAACTTTCTACATCGGATTCAGATTTGCACATTTTTGCTACCGTTGAGTTCATATCGACAAGCCCTATGAAACTAGACCCCTCAAGCTAAGTTATCATATATTTTTTAAGTGGGTTTCGTGTATATGACACATTTCTCAAGGTTATAACTCTCTACTTGGATGTCTGCTTTGAGCGGTTGAAGGCTCATTATGCCCGTTTTTCAGTTCTATCACAACCATAGGAATGCTCACCAAATAACTACCTATAAATAATTTAAAATTATTAAAAACTCAAAAATTAAATTTATTAGAGGTGTAAAACCATACTGTTCGTATCTATTTTTATATATAATAGATAATTTTTTTGGTCCGGGGCAAACATAGATGTGGAGATGGACCAATGTTTTTGTCTACACTAATAGGGAGCTACGGACTCGGATATACCCTTACCCTTGTCCATGTCCTTGGATGTTCGCGTCCACCACCCTTACCTAATACTCCTTTAAATAGAGTAGTAATTATTACTAACTATTAGAAAAAATTAGAATTTAGTTCCTATGTAGCATTTTAGGAAGGTCCTAATATGCTACATAGATACTTGACAACTTAAAAACATGAATTCAGTACTTATGTAGCATGTTAGAACAATCATAACATGCTACATAGGTATTGGATAACTTGAAAATATGAATCTAGAACTTATGTTGCATGTTAGGACAAGTTTAACATGCTACATAGGTATTTGACAGCTTGAAAACATGGATATAGTACATATGCAACATATTAGGATAGTTTTAATATGCTACAAAAGTACTAAAAAATTTGAATTGAGATAAAAATTTAGGTGTTGAAATATTTGTCCAAGTCCATTCGTGTACGCTCTATCTGTGGCGGACAGACTTGCACAAAATATGATACATAGTTTAACATGCTACATAGGTATTTGACAACTTGAAAACATGGATATAGTACATATGCAACATATTAGGATAGTTTTAATATGCTACAAAAGTACTAAAAAATTTGAATTGAGATAAAAATTTAGGTGTTGAAATATTTGTCCAAGTCTGTTCGTGTATGCTCTATCTGTGGTGGACAGACTTGGACAAAGTATGATACATACTAGGGTGGACATAGATGGACACGGACAAGGGATATTCAAATGGCGGACAGACACGGACAACCCTCTATCTGTGTCCATTTCTGTTCGTGAACACCCCTACTCATATTATGTCCTATTTTGATTTAAAAAAAACAAAAAATATTTGAGCCCTTGCTTTAATATAGTATATACATAATGAAGTTTCACAAGTTTTAAATAAATTAGGATGTCTTATAGGATATAGATGATGCTTATAATTTTTATAGAGAAATTAGAGCAATAGTAGAGAATAGGTAAGTGGATTTAGTATTTATATAGGCAAAATTAATTGTGGGTATACTAAATTGGGGAGAAGGTGAGACCTCTCTAAATAAGGTTATGCTCACACTGAGAAACCCGACTGCTAATTCTATTTTGTATTGTGTTTAAGTTAAAAAACCTCTAAAATGAATTATTGGTATTGAGAAAAGTTTCTATTCTTTTAGCATCCTTAGGTAAGACTTCTAACTAAACTTAGAACCTAATTAGGACAAGAGTTAAATACATTTGTGTAAGTACTTAAGAGTTGGAGTATTTTGCCTGTAGAGGTGGCAATGACCAGGGCCAACCTACCACAAATTTGTCGGGGCAAGGCGCATTTTGTAGCCTAGGCCTGCAATAGGCCTAGCCTGGTGTGGGCTAGGCACCTTGTAAATATAATGATATAAATATATAATTTTTATTAATATAAATATTTTATATTAATATAAATGTATATCTTATATCATTATAAATATTATTATCAATATAAAAATAAATTTTATATCATATTATATCAATATAAAAAAATTATTTTTATGTAGGTAGGGTTGGCACATATTGTATCAATATGCACGGGCCAGAACTAGCATGTCCCATTTCTATCTCTAAGTGCCTATTGCATATTTGGATACTTGTATTTTTTAGGTGAAGTTTCATAAGTTCTAAATCAGTTAGGACATTGAATTTAATATTTTTTATGTGGCTATAGGGTTAATATAATATACAAATGAGGTTTGACAAGTTCTAAGCTAATTAGGACTACAAAATCTATATTTTTTTATGTGGTTACAAGGTAAAATATATTGAAGAACTTATTACAATATTTGAGGTTTCTTGAGTTCTAAATTAATTAAGGGTCTGTTTGGATTGGTAGAAAGTGGGGGAAATGAAAAGAATATTTTAAAAATATCCTAGTTTTCACTGTTCGGTGCAATGGGGAAAAAGAAACTAGCTTAAAAACTAAGAGAAAATGGATACAAAATTGGCCCTAAAGCTTTCCACCCATCAACCTGATGCACTGAAATTATGTTTAATAAAATATTTTCAAATTTCTATTTACAATCCTATTTTGTGTTAATTCATTACTGATTTGGGCTATTTATGTTTTGAATAAGTTAGTTGGACCTTAATTGAGTTTACATGTCTAAACAGGCTTCAACAAGATACAACTAGAAGAGGAAGTTAAGCCCAACTACCCAAAGCTATTTAAAAGTCAAGAATGGGCTCCTAATGGTCTAAACATGCATGGAATGGTCGAACACAACCTTGTGGACCCATTTGATTTGAGATTTGTATGAATAGAACTAAATTATGAAAGAAGTTGATTCGGATAGATTGACACAGCCTTAGTATTTTGATCATATATTTTTATGTATAATTCGGATTGATACGATTCTGGTGGCAATGGAAAGAAGACTTCCGTGGCTACAAGTGTTATTTCAGGAAGAAATTCCAAATTCCGAAGATATAGGGGTCGAATCAGGCAATCAATCAGGATGAAATCTGGAGATATGATTTGATTTTACCCTTTGAAGCAACCCTTTCTTTTCCTATAAATAGAGGGGTGGACGTGATAGATGGGGCATTCTCTCCTCTTTGGAGCTTTCTTCTCCTATTTTCTTCTTTCATTTTGTAATTTTGTTTTTAGTTTTATTGTAATGGCTTTCTAAGCTCTCAAGCTAAGGCTAGAGGTGATTTGTAACAATCTAATGGAGTTCAATTCATGTTTCATCAATGGTTTCAAGTAAGTATTGTTTATTTGAAGTGATGTTTATTTAATATTGTTCTTCTTCTTGTTTCTTTGTGATTTGGATACATAAGATGCTTGAAGGCTATCCTTCTTGATCTTTTGTGATTTGGATACATAGAAAACTTGAAGAGACAATTATTTTTATCCTTCATCTATCCAAAGTATTTTCTATCTTTAGTTTTAATTTTAATGTTCATATCTTCCGGTTAGATAGAATCTTCATTCAATTCTAACTGAGATAACATGATACATGAAGAACATCATTAGATGTTACAATGATCTTTAATGCCTTAGTGTTTTCTTATCTTGATTTCTTAACGTGTTATTCCCTCAATACTCTTCTACTCTTTCTTTCTTAATTTTTCTTCCTCTATTTCTTCGTAACTATTTTCTTTGTTGCACAAGGCTTTCCCTGTGGATCGATCTTGTCTACTACAATTGGCAAGTAAAATAAATCTGAATTTGACTTCTTCATAGTCTTGTTTCAGATGTAACAACACAACCCATGGATTTTGGGAGAAAATCAGCATACCAAAGACTTATGTCTTGCTGCTACTAGTACCACCGCCCCCCCCCCCCCCCCCACCACCCGTTGATGCCACCATCGCTACCACCACCATTGCTGTTGTTCTCACCACCACTGCTGTCGCCACCACCATCACTGTTGCTGCCATCGTTGCTACAACTTCCATTATCACCCTCGCCACTGTTACCTCCACCACCACCATTGTCGCCGTTGTTACCATTGTCGCTACTATCGCCACCGCTGCCACCACTACCTTCGCCACTGCCACATCCGCCACCACTGCCACCATCTTTACCACCACCACTACTATCACCACCATCGACACCGCTACCACCCCCACTATCACCACCAGCTGAGCCACCGCCGCCTCCACCACCACTGTTGCCACTGCCATCACCACCCCTGCCACCACTACCGCTAACACCACCACAACTGCCACCTCTACTACCTCCACCGCCGCTACCACTACCCCTACTGTCACCACCACTGCCATTACCACCCCCGCCACTACCACTACCCCCACTGCCATCGCCGCCGCCACCACCCCCACCCCCACCACCATGGCCACTGTTGCACCATCGTCACCACTATCACCACCACCACTACCATTGCCACTACCACCTCTACTACCGTGGTTAACTCCACCACCACTACCATAATTGGTAGTTTTGAGTTTCAATTTCATCTAACATCATTTGTGAAATCAAACAGTAGAAATATTTTAGGAATCTCCTAGTTTCTCTTTCACCTGGATTCACTTTCTCTTTCCCTTTCTCCCGATTTCCACCAATCCAAACATACCCTAAGAGTTTTTTTTTAAAGAGCCGTATAAGCATAATATGGCAAAAATCTCCGCCCTCTTCTCACTTTAATAACAATATAAATATATATTTTAAAATTACTTTACAAAATATTTCTTCCATCCTAAACAAGTGTTTTTAAAAACTAAATAGGACACTTATTTTAAGACAAATGAAGTATATGAGAATAAATAGACAAAGTGCACGTGCATATGCATATGGATAACACAAAGTTGCATTTGTCGCTTCCTACTTCACAAATAGTTAGATGAATCATTTAATCATTGAGTATAAGACAATTAGAAAATTGAGTGGAGTATTATAGGAGATTAGTTGATGAAAGATTCACAAGGAATTGGAAGATAATCTTCAAAATCCTAATATTATATCCATATAGCTTGTATGTTTTTTAATATCCCCTCCCCAACACCTACTATATTAGTCAATATTATAAGTTCTAAAACTATCTCTCAAGTTGTTCATGTACAAAGGTTATTATGTGCCACGTCCAAAAACTGTTAACCCAAAAAAAAAACACTACACCCTAAACCGAGGCATGATTCAAGTGCCATAACCCAGCCATCAAACCATCCAAGATCCATCAAGTGTAAGTAAAATGGCCTTGAAAATTGTTCATTCCTACTTATTCCTTTAAGTGACACATACCTGAGTAAAAAACGCAGAGAAAATCCCAATGAAAGATTTTCAAAACAAACAAAAGAAAAGAGGTTAGCAAAAGATTAGTAAGGAAGTAACCATCATCAACAATAGTTATGAATATTCATAAAATAAGGAAATACATAACATTTAATCATACATGATTTAATATCATTTACAAATAATAGTGACCATTGAACCATGTTCAAATGACTTAATCATTTCAATATGATAAAAATCTTAATCGAACCCTATTCAATTGAATTACCATTTCTACTATATGTGCCATTAGAACCCGTTGTGTCCACTATGAAATCACAACACTTTGCTAACTACACTACGAAATCTTAGAGAAAAGATAAGGAAGGATTCAGGTTGGACCCCCATCGTTTTGAAAACTTTCGGGGAATTAAAATCCATACATTCATTAATGTATTTTTTTCTTCAATAAGTAAGTAACACACACAATTTTTAATTAAGAAAGGGGAAATACCAAGTATGTCATGTGAGCTATTACCCAACTTGTTCCATGATTTTATTAGGCAATTTACATAAAACCCATCAACTCATCTTAATGATGCATGAACATGTAACATGATATAATAGGATGCATGATTTTCTAATTCACACCAAGGTAAAACCCTAACATGTACAACATCATATATCTATTTAATGCAAATTCAAACATGCTCATACATACAAGCATAATAATTATAAATCTCCTACTCTTATATGTACATGAGGGACATCATGTTTGCTAATATAAAATCATAAAAAATACATCACCATGGAGTAAAATAATAATATTTAATCTATTTCCCCAACTGTATAGAATTCACATACATAATATATAAAATATAGGTTTAAGGAATAAATCATAATAAATCATAGATACTTCAAAAAATGCTAATTTTTTTTACTGAGAAGTAATATAATAATAATAAGTGTATATAAATTTTTTAACCCCAAAATAAGTCATATGGATAGTAGAATAAATAATAGAATTTAGAGGGGTAATCTAGTCTTTTGACCTACTAAAAGGCTTTAAAAATTTCCCTAAAAATATCATACAATCCATCTAATTATGACCAAATCACTCTTAAAATTTCATGATTTTTAGACATGTATAGAGTGACTTATGGATTTTCCAATATCTAGCTAATATTATGATACAAATTAAAATTTTATGAATACAAAAAATAGAATCACTTCCAACTCGTACCAGAAAACAATTAAACCTTATTCTCACAATTATATAATCCCTAATGATGTTAACGAACACTCATAAAAGTCTAGATTCATTGGTAGTTTCCCTTACCTCTGATTTTTGAATTGGGCTCGATCCTAGATTATTCAGATCCTTTGAAAATCAAGGAAACCTATAACGACCATGAATTTTTGGTATAATTATATGCCTCTAATAAAAATATTTTAAGATTTTTTAATAATTTTAAATTATTTAAAGGTAGATATTTGGTGGGTTTTCTTATGGGTGTGTTAGAGCTCAGAGAAATGAGCATAACGAGTCTTTACCGCGCAAATCGGACACTAGGGTCAAAAGTTACGGCATTGGAAACTATGCTACATGGATGTGACATACTTACAAAGTGCGGGATATCAATACCAACCCAAAGGCACCAAGAACGCGTGAATTGGAGTTCGGGAGATAAAGTTACGCACATTTAAAGTTTTTTAAAATAAATAAATAAGATTTATTGCATCTGGTGATGTTAGCATATCACGACCCTACTCGATGGAAAGGTTACTGTGTGGCACTTGAAAGGTTTTTCGCCCGGCAAGTAAGCATTTTGAATGCGACAAGAGTTGTTGTTTAGCAAGGCACTTCACGGATCACATGCGAAGTGCCTTGCAAAGCAAGAGGTAGGGGGAATGAGAGTGACACATTGTAAAGAAATAAATGAACACAAGCATGAAGATGGATTGCATTTACTATCAACGAGTTTACAAAGTAATGGGTGCAAAACACTTGAGACAACCACACAAATCCTACCCTCCCTCTATATAGCATAAGGGATTTTTTGGATATTGCTGGAATGGCAGCCAAAGTGTATTTACAAGCATGGTTACATAAAAGTAAAGAAAAATACTTAAAAATATAAAGAAAGACATTAAAAGATATTTACAATGTATTTACAAAGGTGTTTGGAATAGGTTCGTGACATTCTCCCCCACTCAGTTCTATCGACGTCCTCGTTGATGCTGTTCCTAGAGGTAGGCTTTGGCATGTTGTGCTTGTTGAATGGAGAGTTCGTTATCGGGCTCCCAGCTGTGTGGAAGGCCCCGCCACTTGATGAGAAATTCTAGTACTTGCTGCATTAGCATGATATGGCTTGAGACAATTGGCATGGAAGGTTGGGTAGACCTGCATCCAGGCTGGTAACTGTACTTGATAAGAGGCTTTCCCGACCCGCTTAGTGATGGGGACGAGACCTTCATACTTGAGAACGAGACCACGATGGAGTTGCTAGAATAGCTTCAATTGGGCTGGATTCAGTTTGACAAGAACCAAATCTCCCACTTTGAATGTGTAAGGCTTCTGGCCTAAGTCAACCCACTTCTACGCCCGGCGGGTGGCTTTCTCGAGATAGACCTTGGCAATGTGTGCTTAGAGGTGCCAATCCTTTGCTAGGTGGAAGGCAGGCAGGCTGTTTCCCATGTATTTGGTTGCTAGAGTAAATGGTATTGCCGGTTGATGCCCAATGGCCAGCTCAATGGGACTATGGTTGGTGGAAGAACTTCGTTGGAGGTTATTGGAGAATTGGGCAATATCGAGCAGGTTTGCCCAATTCTTTTGATTGACACTAATGAAGTGGCGAAGGTACTCTTTGAGGATGACATTGATGTGTTCAATCTGACCATCGGTCTAGGGATGCATGCTAGAGGAGAAATTTAACTTTGAACCCAGCAGCTTGAATAACTCTGTCCAAAAATGACCAGTAAACCGTGCATCACGGTCACTCACAATGGTTTGCGGTATGCCCCAAAGTTTGATAATATTTTTAAGGAATAGGTGTGCCACTTCTTTAGTTGTACAGTGCTTCGACGCCAAGATGAAAGTAGCATATTTTGAGAAGCGATCGACTACTACCAAGATCAATCCATAGTCGCCTACCCTTGGTAAAGCATAGATGAAGTCTAGGGAGACACTCTCCTATGGTCCTTGTGGCACTGATAGTGGTTCAAGAACACCACATGGTTTGTCTCATTCAACCTTATCCTGTTGGCATATGAGGCAAGTGCGAATATGCTCTTGGACATCGTCACCCATGTGAGGCCAAAAGTACCCCCCTTTCCAATAGAGCCAAGGTGAGATGGATACTTGGATGTCCGGCCCATAGTGTGTCATGGCCGGCACTCCTTAAGGAGATCCTTCCTAAGGTTGTCAACCTTCAGCACATAAAGGTGTTTCTCCTTTGTTATCATTTGTCCATCTTCCACCTAAAATTTGCGAGTTTTGCCCTCAGTAACTTGTTGGAGAAGAGAGGGTGCCAGGGCATCTTAATCCAGTGCAGCATGAATTCGAGCATGTAAATAGCTTCTACACTGGCTGATACGGCCCAACTTGTTTAACTCTACAGTGGAAAGGTTATCAGACTCAGCTTCTCGGTTTAGAGCATCGGCGATAATGTTGTCCCTGCCAGGTTTGTACTCCAAGGTGAAGTCAAATTTAGCAAGGAAACCCTACCAATGAGCTTGTTTTGGGGAGAGCTTCTTCTGGGTTTGGAAGTAGCTAGCAGCAATATTGTCAGTCTTGACAATGAATTAAGAACCCAACAAATAATGTCGCCAAGTGTGAAGACAATGAATGATAACTATTATCTCTTTCTTTTGTATGGTATACCTTCTCTCGGTCTCATTCAGTTTGTGACTTTCGAAAGCTACCGGGTGGCCATCTTGAGTCAAAACACCTCCGATGGTATAATTAGAGGCATTCATTTGCATTTCAAAGGGTTTCATGTAATCACGAAGGCAGAGTACAGGGTCTTCAGTAACAACCTTCTTTAGCTTAGTGAAGGCCATTTGACATTTCTCCGACCAGCACTAGGGACGGTCCTTTTTTAGTAAGTCGGTCAAAGGGGTGGCTTTTTGCGAGTACCCCTAAAAGAACCGTCGATAGTAATTATCAAGACCTAGAAAAGCTCACAACTCTTGTACCTTAGTCGGGGTCAGCCACTCATCAATTGCTTAAACCTTTGATGTATCCATGCGGACTCGTCTGCCTCCAATGGTGTGTCCCAAGAATAAGATCTCCTCCTTTGCAAATGAACATTTCTCTAACTTGACATACAACTGATTGTGTCAGAGGACTTCAAAAATAGTGTTCAAATGATCAACATGCTCCTCTAAAGTCTTGATGTATATGACAATGTCATATAGGTAGACAACCACAAACTTGTCAAGGAATTCATGAAAATATCATTCATCAGAGTGCAAAATATAGCTGAGGCATTTGTTAGTCCAAAGGGCATGACAAGGAACTCAAAGGCTCCATAGCGGGTAACACTAGTAGTCAAAGCTATGGGAAAATAATAGTTATTTCACATTGTATCAAAGCCAAGGGCCTCAAGTGCAAATCGTATCAAGAACAATTTTCTCCCGTTTGTGTTCTAGGGAACCTTTTGCCCATGGTCCTAATTTATTGTCTTCCTCTCTCTTCGTATTAAGTCTATGTGCTAAGCTTGGATGGATGCTTGCATGGGTAAAGAAGTGTTGAGATATATTAAATATATATTAATAATATGTTACGTAACAATTTAAGTCATTGGGAAGCAATGGTTATTTCACACAATTGAGTAAAACTATACTCTTTTTGTGAAATGCTCATGAATAGGTTCATTACAAATTCATCTTAATTAATCAATAAAAATGGTGAGGAAGAATGAGATATTATTTGCTAAACACTATTAAAAAAAAGTTTTAGCGGCGGTCGCAAACAGTCATTGAAAACAGCTTTGACTGTTGCTAAAGGTATTAGCGACGGTAAATGCTCTGTTGCAATTGATAATGTCACAGGTAAATGCTTCGTCACTATTGATAGCGTCACAGAAACTATTAACAACGGCCATTTCTATTTTCAGTGCGGGTTGTGGCCATGCTGAAAATCCTTACCCAACTATCACTGATCAGTCTATAGCAATGGTTGCTATCTCTTTAACGACTGTTATGGCCGTCGCTAATACTCCTTTTTAAAAAAAAATTATTTAAATTTTCAGCAATGGCTTAAACCATCGTAAAAAACTGGATATAGTGACATCCCGATGAGCCGTTGCTGATACTATTTACAACAACTATCACGACCATCGCTAAAGGGTTTCAAAATATATAAAAAAAATACTTCAGCGACGTTCAAGACCATTGCTGAAGGTTATTGAAAAGAAAACGTTTAATCCTAAATTTCTGATTTCCCTTCATATGTTCATAGACATTATTTTGTTCTATGTGCTTGCAACAACAAAAGTTTTGCAGAAGGTATGAATGCACCTTCAACAAAAACTTTGTATGATGGTATCAATAATTAATCATGCTCATCCATGATAAATATGCATTATTCACAGGAGAACAACCCATTGAAAAGGGAATAGAATCAAGGAAATTTTTTTTCTAGTTGTGACAAATAATCTGATAAAAAGATGTATAGACAGTGCATTCCATTACAAACCTCTAAAGGTAAGAGCCCAGTACTGCCCGTATCCATTGTCTGTTTGAGTTCACCATTTGGCCAGCTATATACATTCAGGTGCCTTCGATAGAGACCATCCAAAACATGCTGAAGGTTAAATCCCTTGGTGAAAGGTGCAGGTGCTCCCTTGTTAATTAGGTGTGACCTGGTTTTTCCCACCTAATTAACAGTTTTAAGGTAAGAACATATTTATGGATCAGTAAACAATTTCTATTGAAAATGAACAAGTGTTCAGTCTTCAAATGCATCACAATCAGAAATATTTGCGTGTGTGTGAGTAACCATGAACAAAAACATAAAGAAGTAAGTAAAACATTTGACAAAAAAAAATCAACAAAGACATGCTACAACAAATTGATATAAGCATTAACCCTTCAAAAGTACAAAGTACAGAGCGTGAGACTATCTCTCCCCCTAGATCCTCCTTTGTGATGAAGTCCAGAGCACGAAGAAAAACGACACTAACACTCATATCTCCCCACCTTCCTGCTGCAATTTTGCTGATGTTGGGGTCATCACCGATTGGGCTAATGTCAAGGCAAGATATACTATACTCAAGCTGAATGTTTTTTACTTCACTGAGAACAGCATCTCCAATTTCAAGGTAAAACAGGCGGCCGCCATATGTAGCCAGTAAGACCTGGTAACCAAGAACATGTCAAAATGGGGTTGATATAGAAACCAAGTAGCGTTATTTGATAATCTGATCTAAATAGATTTTTTTGGGAATGAAAGTAGTACGCAAAAATGTTCAGTAGATGTCTTCACGAATAATATGAAATTTTTTAGAAGCTAAAGATACCCACAGAGCCAACTCACAAGAAAAAGAATTTGTTATTCATATAAAGAAGGCTTTAGTCCTCACTTGATATTAGATAAAACAGATCATCAGCAATCCTCCACAAAACCAACGCTCGAGAAAAACTTTTTTTGCCTTGGGGAAATCCGAAGAACCTCATGATTTGCGCCACTACTGGCCGTAGTGATAGAGAACACACTCTAGAGAGGTAGGTCACACTTTTATGGGTTGCCGGGGTTAAGAAGACGATGGTGAGATCGCAGCGGATGTGATCAGATCGGTTGTGGGAAATAGAATGAGCTAGACCTGGACTTGCTAACTAAGATTTGTATACAAGGGGAAAAAAAGGGTTTACAATAATACACCTTCTTGCCTTATATAGTAACAATAATTTAGATCTTCTTACTCTCACAATCTTGGCAATGGGCAATACAAAATTATTTTTTTTATTTTTTCTGCAATCTTACCTTAGTTTACTCCAACATCCTAAAAACTTATCACCATCCAAGCTCTTATTTAATGCAGAAAAATGAACGCCTCTAGGTGGTTGATTGTTAACGAAAGACCCGGCCAGCTAGTGTCCACCAAAATGGCTTATGTCTGTCAGTACTTCTTCACCCAATCCCTTGTGCACTTGTGCATGTGGTTTGAGATGTTTCATGCAATTCTTCTGAATGAATCCTTTGCGATATGTGGTGTTTACCTGCTTCATACAAAATGTAGTTTCACACACCATTTCTCTTTGTTGTGTTTCCAACAAAATCACACTCGTTCCATGAAGCCTGCAAAGGATAATTTTGGCACCATAGGCCATAGCAGCCTCACAGGAGACCAACTAAAAACAATCTTGCTCGAGATACTGAACCAACCCGATCGAGTCTGATTGACTTTTGTCTTGTTGGGTCAAGAAAGGTGATGGGCTTCCTAGATTTGTTGCAACTTCTGGGACGGGCTTCGTGGGCCAGCGATATGATTTTCACTCTGGACAAGATATTCGGTCTCCTCTAGCAGATAATTAAATTATGGAGGATATGTTTACATAATAATTTGATGAATGTTGTAATTTGCTTTTCCTTTTGTTTTTTAAGGGGTATGAATCTTTAGGACCCAACTACAAGGGGCAGGGCAACTGATTAGAACACCTAGACCGCTGTATCCTGCTTATATATGCTTATATCCCGTGTACGTAGCCAATAAAATGAGGGTTCAAACTCAAGACTTTTGCTTCCTTAGGCATAGTCCTAACATCTCGTTTGGTTTGCCCTTTCTTTTTAGTCTTTCGTAGTTTAATGAAGTTCAGCATTCACGTTTCACACACTAGTAAATCTATTTCGTACAAAAAAATGCAGTAACTAACCATGTGGGTGTTGCAGCTAGCTTGCTAGAGGAATTGAGGTTTCTAATTTGTTCCCAATAAGTCAGGCAATAGCTGCTTTAACAACGTAAAAAAGCTTTAAATTTGAGTTATTTATCACTAGATCATCACTTTGGGAGAATCTATTTTAACTTGGGATGCCATTAGAGGATTGCTTGAGATTTTTTTTAATTGAATCAAGGTAAGAGGAGTCGGATTTCCTTTTCTCTTGATTGTAGTGTAATTTTGATGAATATATGTCTTACGGTGTTATGCTTGTTTTAGGGTTTTGATTAAGGAAAGTTTTTCTTCTCCTTTCTTATTCAAAATTGAGTTTTTTGGAATTGAATCGAGAGGTAAATTATTTCCACTTGCTGATCTACTTTCTTGTGGTTGTTTTCATGTATAGATTTGTATGTTTAAGATTTGAGTTTTCTTAATACATGTTTCAAGTGCATATATTACATGATTTGATGAGATATTATCATGTTTTGATGAAAAAAATATGTTGATTAATTTTTGTGGTTGATCTATGGTCTTTATTCATGGCTTAAAATCTGATATTTGATGTTTCTCAGTATAATTGTATTTTTCATGATGTATTATTGTTTGTTCCTGAATTTCACTGTGTCTCATGAAAGGTCAATTTCGTTCGAGTCTTAATATTTTTTTTATCTGAATATTCTTTGATAGGTTCATGACTCATTACTATAAGTCTGGTAAAAATTTTGTGATTTTTTATGAATTTTATCAAGTTTAAAGAGTTATCTTTTATAGAGTTTGATTTATAGCCAGTTGGCAGTAACTTGGTTTTAAGACTCCATTTCATGGTCTTTTTTTCATGAAATAGGTTAAGAGAATTACTGGAGATCTGGAAAATGTCCATTTTCATCTCATATTTTTGGAAATTTTTAGCTAGTAATATTGATTTATTAGATTTTTCTGGAATCCATGCTATTATAGATTCATAATTCAGTGTTTTTGTATTTAAAACTTTTTCTTGAGTTCAATTTAGATCAAATTGCTCCCAAATTTCTTGTGGAAAATATTGTATGTCTTCTATCATGGTAAAAATCTTTGATCGATTTGGAGTCCTGTACACTAGTTTGTGTTATTTGAGATCCAATTGTGAAGTTTTCCACAATAATTTCAGAATACAAAATAAATACTTTATGGTGTCATTTTGTACTACTAATTTAATTTTGAGTATTTGATTGAGTCAATTAATTGTGTTCCTAATTTCGTTTGAATTTGACATTTTAAAGTATTTTTCCCAAAAATTCTAAGTCAACCACAGTTCAAAATCAAGGTATTGAACTCACACATGTAGTCGAGCAATTTCACTCATGCGATGTTGTAAAATTGGTTTTTATGTATTTTTAGCATGTTTTCCACCTATGTTTATACTACATGGATGGATTAGGATATATATGTACACATATTCAGGCAACAAAGTAATTAAAATAAAATGATTATTGTGCATAGGGAAAATTATTGAAATAGTCCAAGTGGAATCCTGATGACTTTTTAACGTGCCAACAATATCTTTAGGATTGGTGCCGGCTATAGACAGGTAGTCCACATACAAACTTTTGGTTTTAGGGGTTTGGGTAAGCGGTAACATTGTGGCATATTTATGTGAAATATAGGCATTTGATTTACTTAAACAATGTTTGAAGCATAATGTTTAACGTTTCACTACAACAAAATGTATCATTAGCGACGCTTTTATTAGCAACACAAATATAAGTATCGCTAAAAATAGCTATTTGCAATGCATAAATATGGGTTGCAAAAAATAACTATTAGCAACATTTTTTATTATGCGTCGCTAATAATTATATATTAGTGACACTTATTTCAAAGTGTCTCTATTAATTCAATTATTAGCGATACATAATAAGAGGCGTCACTAATATAAGTATATTAGCGACGTATATAACAAGCGTCGTTAATAGATATATATATATATTAAAATTATTACTATTAGCGACACTTTATAAAAATTATCGCTAATAGTTTTACTAATAGTTACACTTATAATAAAGCATCACTAATAGTTATGCTATTAGCGATGCATTTATTAGGCATCGCTAATCGTAATGAATTTAAAACATATAATTAAAATTTTAGAACTATTAATGACGCTTTTATGCTATTAGTTATGCTAATTATTTTTATTTAATATGTAAGTATATAATAAATAAATATGAAAAAATTTAAAATAAAATTCTTAAATATAATATATTTTATTTAATATTTACTATTTGTATATAATAAATAAATATTAAATTTTTAATAAAATGTAGTGTCAATAATAGATGAAATTTTTACTATTAATTATATATAATATATTTTATTTCTTAAATTTTATTATTAATTTAAAAATATAATTTATAATAATAGAGAGAGTGAAGAGAGTAAGTGAGAGGAGCGAGAGAGAGAGAAGAGAGGGTAGAGAGAGAGTATGAGAGAGAAGAGATAGTGGGGGGAGAGAGAGGGTAGATAGAGAGAGTGAGGAGAGAAGAGAGAGGGTAAAGATAGAGAGGGAAGAGTGTAACGACCCGTTTTCCTGTTATGCTTAACCCGGGGGGTTAAGGGTAATTTGAGATCAGTGTTAGGGGTTTCATTAGGTGAAATCCCCATATCCGGGTAGAGCTCGGAGTAACAAGTGTAACGAATTAAAGAACGCGCAAAATGGAGGTTGGGAGCGAAAGCTACAACCCAAGAAGCATGACATATAGGCGGGACTTACATAAAAAGTGCGGGATAACCTACCCATGTGTAGTCTTATTTCAAAGGACTCATCGACACGAGTCTATCAGTAACAAGAACGTGTGATTCCAACGTAAAGGTTGGAAGTTATCACATTTTGAGGTAAGAATATTATTTAAATAAAATAATATCTTTATGGATAGGATCGACGACACAGTGGATAAGACTAACTACGAAGTGGATAGGATTGCTGACAAAGCGGATAGGATTGATGATGCAAGCGGATAGGGTTGCTGACAAAGTGGATAGGATTGTTGATGAAACGGATAGGACTGACACATGTCAGCCTCACATTTATCCAATTTTTCTATAAATAGCATCTACGACATCCAGTTGAAAAGGGTGGGAGACTCTCCCACATTTTCTTATTTCTCTTCCATGTTCAGAAACTTCTGTTTTTCGTTTCTTACTCATTTTAAGTCTGATTCGAGTCATTCTTGAGGCGTTCCTAGCTAATTTGAGGGTGATTTACACAATGGCATAGTCTATCCCTCAAGTTGGCATAGACCATGCCATTGCTAGGAAACGGCCTAGGGAAAGAGGAGGCTCTATCAGCCCTCCTGCCCCGAAGAGAAAGCAGCGGCCCGGTGAGAAAGGGGGACTCCGTCCTCCGGCACGGGCTGCATCGTGGGTTGTGGCCCAAAGTAGGGAAGGGTCCGCCCTTCACCGAAGGGCCACGCAGTGTGAGAAACGTCCCGGGGAAAGGGACGTTCTATCCATCGCTTACAGGTGCAGAAAATGAGAAGTTTCCGAGAAAGGGGACAGTTGGTTAGTCGTCTTTTGGCGCAAGGCAAGGAACATGCGGAGGTTAGAGGAGGCTCCATTTGCTGTCTCCGGATCTGAAGGGGATGACGCATAGAAACGAGTATCCCAAATACCGCTACCTCGTGAGACATTAGGGGAGTAAGCATTTATGACCTTCTATTTCAATTGTAGAATGCATGTGCTAGATAGGGTATGCGCTATGCCTTGATATGCTATGATCCTTTATATTATGATATGTTATGCTTATATGCCATCATGTGTGACATCTCGGTCTGGGTTAGAGAGAGACGTGTTGTGTGTGTGTTCAGTCTCAGCTAAGTGATAGAGCGAGACGTGTGATGCATGTGGTCTTGGCTTAGTGATGGAGCGAGACATGTGAATGTGATGGATTTGATATGTGATAGAGTGAGGCATGTTGTGGTAGTCATGTGGTGCTCGTCTCTATGATAGAGCGAGATATGTGTTGCCAGTGTTTTACGAGTTTTCGTATAACCCCGATTAAATATTCGGGTATACATATGTGTTTTCGTATGGTTTCATATATGTAGTAGCCAGTAGGCAGAACTACGTACAGATCTGATTGTATCAGAGTAACATCGCACGTAGAGGAACAAGAAGACTCTCGCACTCAGAGTTCGCCGCTGCCGGTTCTGGGTTTAGTTTTATCATTTTCGGACCCTTGGTATGGGTCGGTTTCCGGGTCGGGGCGTGACAAAGAGAGAGAAAGAGGAGAGAAAGAGAGGGAGAGAGAGGAGAGAGGGAGAGGGAGAGGGAGGAGAGAGATAGAGAGGAGAGGGAGAAAGAGAGGAGAGAGAGAGAGGGAGGGAGAGAGAGAGAGAGGGAGGAAGGAAGGAGAGAGGAGAGAGAGACTCTGTTATGAGAGAGGAGAGGGAGATTAATTAAATTTTAAAATTTAAAATTTTAAATTTTTTTATAAATTAATATATTTAAAAAAAATAAAATAAATATTATTACCTACGCATAGGATTATGCATTGCTAGTAGACTAGGTATTCACGACGTATATAGATATGCATCGCTAATACCTAGTCTATAATATTTAATTAATTAATTTTTTATTATAAAAATAAATTTATAAGAATAAAAATTATAATAAATTAAAATTAGAGGAGAGATAGTGTGTAGAGAGGGAGGAGAGAGAGGGAGGGAGAGAGAGGAGAGAGAGGGAGGGAGAGAGAGGAGAGAGAGGAGAGGGAGAGAGATCGAGAGAGGGAGGGAGAGAGAGGGGAGAGGGAGGGAGGGAGAGAGGGAGTGGGAGGGAGAGAGAGGGAGGAGAGAGAGAGGGAGGGAGAAAGGGAGGAGAGAGAGGGAGAGGGAGGAGAGAGAGAGAGGGAGAGAGAGAGGGAGAGAGAGAGAGAGGGAGAGAGAGAGGGAGAGAGAGAGAGAGGGAGAGAGAGAGAGAGGGAGAGAGAGAGGGAGGGAGAGAGGGAGAGAGAGAGGGAGGGAGAGAGGGAGGAGAGAGAGGGAGAGGGAGGAGAGAGAGAGGGAGGAGAGAGAGGGAGAGGGAGAGGGAGAGGGAGAGGGAGAGGGAGAGGGAGGGAGATTAATTAAATTTTATTTTTTTAATATTTTTTATAAATTATTATATTCTAAAATTTTAAAAAATAAATAAATATTATTAGCGACGTTACTATGCGTCGCTAGTAAACTAGGTATTCGCGACGTATATAGTTATGCGTTGCCAATACCTAGTCTATTAGCGACGCATATTACTATGCATTGCTAATAATATTTAATTTATTTTTTATTTTAAAAATAAATTTATAAAAATAAAAAATCATAATAAATTAAAATTAGAGGAGAGATAATGAGTAGAGAGGGAGGAGAGAGAGAGGGTGAGGTGAGAGAAGAGATAGCGGGGGGAGAGAGGGAAGAGAGAGAAAGAGGAGAGAGAGAGAAAGAGAGGAGAGGGAGAGAGAGGGAGGGAGGAGAGAGAGTGAGGGAGAGAGAGGATAAGGATGAAGGAGAGAAGAGAGAGAAAGAGGGTAGAGAGAGAGAAGAGAGAGAAAGATGGTAGAGAGAGAAGAGAGAGAAAGATGGTAGAGAGAGAAGAGAGGAAAAGAGGGTAGAGAGAGAAAGAAGAGAGGAGAGAGAGTAGAGAGAGAGAAGAGAGGGAGAGAGGAGAGAGAGGGTAGAGAGAGAGAGAAGAGAGGAGAGAGAGAAGAGAGGGTAGAGAGAGATGAGGGGAGTGAGAGAAGAGAGAGAAAGAGGAAGTGGGAGAGGAGAGAGACTGTAGAGACGCATGCATTATGCGTCGCTAATAACTAGTGTATTAGCGATGCATATGATATGCGTCGCTAATAACTAGCTTATTAGCGACGCATATATTATACGTTGCTAATACATTTTTTTAACTTGTGCGGGCACAAATTTTTTACCACGCGGGCGATTTTTGCCTGCACAGTTCGGTTATATAAACCCTCCCCCCACCCCTCTCTCCTCCAGCTCCACAACCGTCTACCGATCCCGGTCCACCACCTCCATCTCCCTCCCCAGTAGGGCTGCAAGAATTCGGGCTGGCCCGTAAGCCCGGCCTTGCCCAAAAATTTGCGGGCTTGGGCTTTGAAATATAAATTACGGGCCAGTCTGGGCCTAAAATTTTGTAAGCTATTAAGTTTAGGGCCGGGCTTGGGCCTAGACAAAAATTTTCCAAGCCCGGCTAGGCCCGTAATGTTCAATTACAACTACCATATATGCTGAGTTGTTAAGTTGTTTTCTCTAACCCTAAGAAGGATCAAATCTCCCTGCCGCACTCCCCAACTATGAACTGAACCTCCTCCTCCTCCTTGGGTACTGTTCGACACCTTCAAGCTCCTCCAGCTCGAAGCCAAGTTCCGCTTCCTTCCCTCCGCCTGCTCCATCCTTGACCTCTGCATTGCCCCGGTAGATGGTTCCTAGTCGCCGTAGCCCGCATACTCATCGGCTCCTTCCTCCTCGGTGTCGATCTCGTCCCTATCCGCTTCATCTACGGCACCCTCTCCATCGCCCAGGACATCACCACCCCAACTAGCATGCCTCCATCAAGCGCCTCATGCCCCAACACAGGTGCTCTGCCTTTGACGTGGTCCTCCATGAAGTCTCCCCCAACGTCGATGGCCACTGAGCCCAGGAGGCCACTAACAACCAACAGAGCAGCTCCAAGCAAGACCTTTTTGAGCTGTCTCAGATGGCACCCAGGAAAAGAATTTTGTGACCAACAAACTGCTGATCGACATCGCCGGCATAGCCGGAATTGGAGAAGACAGCAGAGAGAGCTGCGACCAGGGAATCGACAAGTGTTGGGGAAGGGTTGGAGGACTTGCTGGCCCAGACATACAGGAGGTGGAAGACGAGGGGGAGCACGGGGAGGGGTGCGAGGGAGGAAGGAGAGGAGGAGCTTGGCCTGCGGGTCGGCGACGTGGAGGGAGGAGCGGGATGAGGAGAAAGTGAGGGTGTGGAGGAACTGGAGGTGGTGTGGTGAGGAGGGGGAGCGGAGGTCGGACCAGGCCTGGATGATCGATTGAGGGGCCAGTGGCAGGCTGGCCGCGGTGGGGGGGACAGGGCAGAGGGGGAGGTGCTGGCCGTAAGCCAATCTTCCAGAAAGAGCTAGGGCCTAGCCATCTTCTTCGCTGCCGAGACGGCTCTGGCGTCGAGGCATTGGACAGATGGTTGGGGAGTGTATGGGCTGCAACTATCCGACTTCTCCGTTCAGCTTTGAAGTGCTCCGAGTCAGGCTGGGGCTCGAGCTCGGATTAGTAGGAAGGTGGTACCGATTGAAACAGTCACTGATGCGTTTAATGTTAGGGTCTGGCAATGCAGAGAAGAGCTTGGGGTGGAGCACTCTTTGGAAGCCATGGCCACTTCTGTCAGCAGATTATTGTGTGCCAAACCTCTAGTGAAGAAGGTCCTCACGTTGGCCATCCCCTCTATTGACGTTGGTGGGCAACAAAAGGAAGACAAAGGGAAAGACAAAAGGAAGTCAGATTTTGGGGAGGAAGGCGAAGGGAAAGAAGAAGACAACTCCGATTTAGACGAGGACAACTGCACGAAGATGTTCTGTGAATGATTCTCATTCTGGAGTGAAAGAAAAGGCCAAGAGCATATTCAACATAAAACAAAAGTTCAAGGTTCAAACTAAGCATAAATAACTAAGCCTGAAAGCCCGTGGCCCAGCCTGAGCTAGTCTAAATTTTGGGCCGGGCCAAAATTTTAGCATTAGCTTCAGGCCTGGGCCGGGTTTGGGAAGTTATTGTCTTCTTTTGGGCAGGGCCTGGGCCTAACCCTCACCCCCCACGCCCCACCCCCCTCCTTCCCCTCCACAAAGAGAGGAGGGGAGTGGGGTCGGGCCACCTCTTTTTTACCCGCTGGGCCTGCCACTGGCGGTTTTTTTTAAATTTTTGGTTTTTAGTGACGCATATTATTATGTGTCACTAATAATATATATATATATATATATATATATATATATATATATATATATATATATATAATATATTTTCTAGTAGTAACGCTTATTAAGCGTCACTAATAACTTTTCATTAGCGATGCATATAATTATGCGTCGCTAATAATAATTTTTTTATTTTTTTAAAATTTATTCTTGAACATTACTAACGCATAATTTAGCGTCGTAAATAAATATATTAGCGATGCTTATGATTTTGTGTCACTAATAAGCTTTCTTTATTTTTTTTATATATTTTAAAATTATTAGCAACACATAATTATGCGTCGCTAATAATTAAATATTAGCAACGCTTAATTATATGTCGCAAAAACAAAATCATTAGTGATGGATAAATATATGTTGCTAATGTTTATTTTTAGTGACGCTTTAAATTATACGTCGCTAATACGCAATAATGACGACAATTTTATCGACACATTTAGCGACATTTTTTATATGTCGCTAATAACTATTAGCGACACTTAAAAGCTTCATTAATAGTCAATTTTATTATAGTGTTTATTTTTTATTGGTTAATATGTTTTACTTAAATATTATTTTTAAAACGGAAGTTTATTGTTTAGTGTGTAAGAGTTATCTACATGCGGTTTTATTTTTCATGCACCTCTCCACTGCATATACTTATATACACAGGCATTTGTCAATGCTCAAGGAGCTTTCAAGAGAAAGTGGAATAATAACTGTTCTATGTCACAATGGTCCAAGCTTTAGAAGTTTGCTAGATGACAAGACTATATTTAGTTGGTTTTTTTAATTTGGAGAATAATAATTACTCTACCATGTGATGAATCATGTAGTTTGATAATTTTTCCTTGGTTTATAGATTAATTAATTGAACATAATTATTTAGTAAATAATTATTGTCTTAAAGTGGGTCACACTACATTTGTATGTACCCCCTTCGTGGCATCAAGCTCTCAAGGTCAGGGTTGTGATACAACATGTTCAATTACAGTTGCACACACTATGCAAAGCATGCAAAATACTTTTAGCTTTTGATCTTCACATGTAGCATACTGCAATGACGTCACTAATTATACTCACTAAAATTTATGTACATCATACTTAATAAAATGAATCAAGCAATCTGCATAAACTATTTTGGAAGTTCAACACTCTTAAAAAAAAATAGAAAATCAGTAAATTGGGGAACACACGATTAACAAGAGGGCCCTCACTTCATATTGCAAGTTTTCATGAAGATACATGTATACATATTAGGTAAAATATCAAACATGTAGTGTGTTCTTCACTAATCCTCTACGTAACTGAATAATAATTGAATATAGTTGCAGCTACAGTATACCTTAACCGACCCTTTTCTAGTTTCCCCCACCATCCTCTATCCTTTTTTGAGAAGACGATGGGGAGAAGATGATTGTTGTGGTCTCCCCCGACCCCCCAAGAGATGGGCTGCTAAGGGCTTAAATAGACAAAAGGGAAGAGAAGAGGGAGAAGAGGCGACGAGTGAGGGTTCTGGCTTAGATCGATTGGGGGAATAGAAATCTCCTCCATCCTGAACTCCTATTACAATGGGCATGAGTACGCAGACCCGGTACCCTGGACTTGTATATAAAGGGGGGAAGTCTCTCCTACTCGGACATTGTTATAGAGATATTTCACTTGCCTGCTAGCGGAGAGATAATTGATAAACCTTAGTTTACTTCAATATCCCAAAAGCTTATCATATAAGAGGACCGTGACAATAAAATTTGGAAGCTTGACATCTCCCGAACACTCATATTGTTTATCACTGTCCAAGCTCTTATGTAATGCAGAAAAATGAACGCCTTGGATGAAAACTGTTATACTTCGGGAACACTAGGGGAGGATTGGGTTGATCGGTAACTAAAGACCCGGCCAGCTAGTATCCACTTGAGCACTTGTGCCATGAGGTGTAAGATGTTTCAAGTAATTCTTCTGAATCAATGCTTGCGATATGGGGTGTTTACCTGCTTCATACAAAATGTAGTTTCACACACCATTTCCCTTCGATGTGTTTCCAACAAAATCACACCCGTTCCATGAAGCCTGCAAAGGATAATTTTGGCACAATATGCCACCTGATAGGAAACCAGCAAAAACAATGTTACGCGAGAAACTGAACCAATCCGATCGAGTCTGATTAATTTTTGTCTTTTTGGGTCTTGAAAGGTGATGGGCTTCCTAGATTTGTTTCAACTTCAGGGATGGGCTTCGTGGCCCAGCGACATGATTTTCACTCTGGACAAGATATCCGTTCTCCTCTAGCAGATAATTAAATTATGGAGGCTATGTATACATAATAATTTGATGGATGTTGTAATTTGATTTTCCTTTGGTTTTTTTAGGGGTGTCTGAATTTTTAAGACCAACTACAAGGGGCGGGGCAACTGACCTCTTTGACCATCTAAACCGCCGTATCCTGCTTATATATGCTTATATCCTGTGTAAGAGGGTTCAAACTAAAAGACTTCTACTTCCTTAGGCATAGTCCTAACATCTCCTTGGTTTGCCCTTTCTTTTTAGTCTTTCATAGCTTAATAAAGTCCTGCCTTCACGTTTCACACTCTAGCAAATCTATTTAGTACCCAAAAAAAATGCAGTAACTAACTAGTAGCCATGTGGGGGTGGCAGCTAGCCTGCTAGAGGAATTGAGGTTTCCAATTTGTGCGCAATAAGTAAGTTAATAGCTGCTTAACAGTCGAGATATGATCTTGTAGTAGTTGCCAATGGTTATTTGAAGCTAATTATTACCTTAAAAAACATTAACTAGTGAGGATCTTATATTCCCAAGTAGGACGGATGTAGAACATAGAAGTTGGGAGAGAACAGTCCGTTTTACCATTAAATAAAAAATACATTGCCAAATATTTCACACATCTGTATACAATTATCTCACAGTTGTATGGATTATTTCGCTACTACACACAAAATTTTATTTAATGAGGTCAGCTCACACTTATTATGGCTTCGTACAACCTCTTCTAAGAGCTTGGCTAGCTGAAGTCAGAACTCTGCTTTCTCCAAGGTCGACAGGCATTCATGAGCTATAGAGTTTTGTTTGCCATGATCTAAACTCTAAAGTAGATGGAACAGGAATCATTATCACAAAAGCATTATATTACCCTCTAAGGTAAGTTTCTGACTGCCTTCTCCCCTACAAATCTATTTAATCCGTGCCTTCTAGCTATTAGTAATCCCTGAAGTTACTATTTGGTATACATGATAGTGCTTCTCTTTACTTCTGCACATTGCAATATGAAGGATAAGACAGAAATCGGAAGAAATTTGCCTTTCAAAGCATATGATGAGGAAGAATTCATCACCTAAAGAACCCTTTCGATGCTTAGCAGCATGTATCATCTCAGGTAGCAAATGCACTCTGATCTGGACCATGGGTGGTTCGGTTCGCTACTGTTCTTCATGGCATATTCGTAATGACCTCTCCCAGTATTCAAGGTACGTGCAGTATACAAAAAAGCGGCATCACAAGGTCTAAGCAAACCGGCCCAACTTTAGTGAAGGTTCTAAACGAGTTTTATATATACCGTAAAATCTTAATGTCAACTTGGTATATAGTTTGATCACAGCACAGTGCATACAGGCCACTATATAACCTTTTTTTTTTAACATATTACTACGACTCAGAAGCCCTAATCAACGTGGTTTCCTTATATATCCAACTCTTCCACTAAATCTGAAATTCCACAAAACGTATAATTTCTTTATCATAAAAATGATTAAGCTAGTACAAAATCAAGAGAAAAGAATCTTCCTAGTAGAAACTCATTTAGAAAAGTGTCACTGAAAAATCGAGTATGGAAAAAACTTCCTTAAAAGAGTTATATAAACATCTACATAGCAAAAATTCGGTTAGTAAAGAGTCATGGAAAAAATGAGTTATGGAAAAATCGAGTAATTTACATAAAGAATTATGGATATCCGCTATACAAATAGTTTATAAGAGCTTCCTAGGATAGAGTTAGAAAGACCCACGTTGTGGGCCATAATATATATTGATGAGGATGTGGTACTAAGGGTTAGATGGGTGGCAAAACACCTATATAGTCCCTCTATGATCCCAAATTAGAAAATGTGAATCTCAATCGTTGAGTTCCCTCTTTCTATTCCCCTTGGTCCCATCCTCTTCTAATATGGGCAAAACCCACATTTACAAATTCAAGCTTAGGAAAGGGGACTTACTTTTTACGAGTTCTATTTAATTAAAATTAGTAGAAGTGCCCGTGCAAAATACACATGTTGCCCTCTAGAGATTTAGAATATTATCATATACAAATTGAGCTTCAAGTTGAGTAACTTCACCCGGTCCATAATTTATAGTCCATAAACAATACCACCATTAAAAAGAAGGCTGTCCAGAACGTCCGAGTGGTAACATGGGGGGTAACATAAAGATGATATATGAACAATCCACAATAGTATACAGATCAACGTTATGAAATTGAGTTGCATCATCTTGGCACCAATAAATTGCAAGGATTTGCCTAGTTAACAAACCTGAATGATGGGGTTGAGCTTTAGTTTAGAACAGATTCTTCAACAAGGAAAAGGATCCAATTACTTCGATGATATCAATTACCATGCAATTTATCAAATGACTTGATCCAACTAATCCTACTGCAAACTACTCATAATTTTACTTTCTATAATCATGAAACATTGCATAGATGCAATAATTTTATTTTTAAGACCTATGCAAGACCACTTTTTTTAAAAATCTGATGCAATTATTATGATGATATCAATTACAATGCAATCTATCAAATGACTTGATCCATCTAATTAATCCTAACAGTATCTCATCACAATCCTACTTTACATAATCATCGAAAGTTATATATATGTAAAAAATTTGAAATTGTAGATGCAAAAGTGTAGATTACGAAGCTACTCTTTTGCGTTTTTAATTTAAGTAAGAAATCAAGCGGTAAATCCCTAAGAAATAAATGGTGAACAACGACATTAAGGTCACAAACTACACTTACGCATTGGAACATGTCGGATTGCAATCTACTCTTGATTTTAAGAAAAATACTCAAGTATTTTTATATTTTTCAAATTCTTGATGATCATGAATTCATAAATTTGTTTATTTTGAAGTATGACATATTTTGGAAGGCATTTTCATGGTAAATTCTAATTATAAATAGTTTAATGTTAATGTTGTTTATCAAATGGCATAATATCCAATTTTAAGATGATTTTTATCATGTTTTATTCAAAGAAAGTTAGACCGATAAAATAGTTTTTGTTCTTAATTTTTCAATCACTGGTAAGGTCATTCATATGTCGATGACGACACTAACAAAAGGGAAAAAATAAATAATACCCTTAAAAGTATGCAGTACCATGCTTGTTGACAAGTCATCAATAATGAGGCTAACTTGTTAACGAGGCATCGATGAGGTGGCCTTACCTAGCTAACCCACTGTCGGTGAGGGTTCAACACGTCGGTAAATCTACTAATGGTTATTGGTAATTTAGCTAACTTATCAGTGAGGCTACTTGTAACACCTGAGATTAGATAAAATAGATCATCAAGCATGTAGTATGCACTTCACTAACCCTTTACATAACTAAACAGTAAATGAATATAGCTGCTGATGTGATAAGATCGGTTGGGGGAAATAGAACTCTCCTCCACCTTAAAGTCTTATTACACCGGGTTTGAGCTAGACCTGGACTCGCTAACCAAGATTTGTCTATAAAGGGAAAAAAGAGTTTACAATAATACACCTTCTTGCCTTGAGTATAATTTAAATCTTCTTTTTTCTATTTTTTCTACAATCTTTCCTTAGTTTACTCCAATATCCTAAAAACTTATCAAGAAGACCGTGACAATAAAATTTGGAAGATTGAAATCTCCCGACCACTCATGTTTATCACCATCCAAGCTCTTATTTAATGCAGAAAAATGAACGCCTCTAGGTGGTTGATTGGTAAGAAAGACCCGGCCAGCTATTATCCACCAAAATGCCTTATGTGTGTCATGTCTTCTTCACCCAATCCCTTGTGCACTTGTGTCATGTGGTTTGAGATGTTTCACGCAATTCTTCTGAATCAATCCTTTGCGATATGTGGTGTTTAGCTGCTTCCTACAAAATGTAGTTTCACACACCATTTCTCTTTGTTGTGTTTCCAACAAAATCACTCTCGTTCCACGAAGCCTGCAAAGGACAATTTTGGCAGAATGAGACCAACTAAAAACAATCTTGCTACTCGAGAAACTGAACCAACCCAATCGAGTCTGATTGATTTGTTTCTTTTTGGGTCATGAAAGGTGATGGGCTTCCTAGATTTGTTGCAACTTCTGGGACGGGCTTCGTGGGCCAGCAATATGATTTTCACTCTGGATACATAATAATTTGATGGGTGTTGTAATTTGCTTTTCCTTTTGTTTTTTAAGGGGTGTGAATTTTTAGGATCCAACTACGAAGGGGAACGACAACTGACCTCTTAGAACACCTAGCTGCCGTATCCTGCTTATATATGCTTATATACCGTGTAAGTAGCCAATAAAATGAGGGTTCGAACTCAAAACTTTTGCTTCGTTAGGCATAGTCCTTCACGTTTCACACTCTAGTAAATATATTTTGTACAAAAAAATGCAATTCTAACTAGTAGCCATGTGGGTGTTGCAGCTAGCTTGCTAGAGGAATTAAGGTTTCCAATTTGTTCCCAATAAGTCAGGGAATTTCTTTAACACCCTAAAAAGCTTTAAATTTGAGGTATTTATCACTAGATCATCACTTTGCGAGAATCTATTTTAGCTTGGGATGCTATTAGAGGATTGCTTGAGATTTTTTTTAATCGAATCAAGGTAAAAGGAGTTGGATTTCCTTTGCTCTTGATTGTAGTGTAGCTTTGATGAATATGTAGTCTTAGGGTTTTGTGCTTATTTTAGGGTTTTGATTAAGTTTCTTCTCCTTTTTTCTTCAAAATTAAGTTTTTAGAATTGAATCGAGAGGCAAATAATTTCCGCTTACTGATCTACTTTCTTGTTGTTGTTTTCATGTATAGATTTGTATGTTTGAGATTTGAGTTTTTGTAATACATGTTTCAAGTGCATATATTACTTGATTTGATGAGATATTATCACATTTTGAAGAAAAAAATATGTTGATTAATTTTTGTGGCTGATCTATGGTCTTTATTCATGACTTGAAATCTGATATTTGATGTTTCTAACTACTATAATTAATTTGTAGTTTGGTATTATTATATGTTTTATGATGTATTATTTGTTCCTGGAATTCATTATGTATCAGGAAAGGTCAATTTTGTTCGAGTCTTCCTCCTGTAATGTTTTTTATCTGAATAATCTCTGATAGATTCATGACTTATTACTATAAGTCTGGTAAAAATTTCATGGTTTTTTATTAATTTTATCCAATTCAAAAAATTATTTTTTTAAAAGTTTGATTTTTAGCTCATTGGCAATAACTTGGTTTTCAGACTTCATTTCAGGGTTGTCTTTTTTCATGAAATAGGCAAAGAGAATGCTGGAGATCCAGAAAATGTCTACTTCTTCTCATATTTTTGGAAATCTTTAGCCAGTAATATTGACTTATTAAATTATTTTGGAATCCATGCTATTCTAGATTCATAATTCTCTGTTTTTATATTTCAAGATTTTTCTTGAGTTCAATTCTCATCAGATTGCTCCCAAATTTCTTGTGGTAAATATTATATGAGTCTTCTATCATAGTAAAAATCCCTGATCAATTTGGAGTGTGTACACTAGTTTGTGTCATCAGAGATCCAATTGTGAAGGAATTCCAATTCTACATAATAATTTCCAGAATTCAAAATAAATACTTTATGGTATCATTTTGTACAACTAATTTAATTTTGAGTCTTTGATTGAGTCAATTAATTGTGTTCCTAATTTCGTTTGAATCTGATATTTTTAAGTATTTTCGCAAAAATTCAAAGTCAACAACAATTCAAAAATCAAGGTTTTGAACTTTCACATGTAGTCAAGTAATTTCACTCACACGATGTTGTATAATTGTTTTTATTTATTTTTGGCATATTTTCTACCTATTATGTGTGTGTGTGTGTATACATGCTCAAGTAACAAGATAATTAAAATAAAATGATTTTTGTGCCAAGTGCATAGGGAAAATTATTGAAATAGTATAAGTAGGTTACGGATGACTTTTTGATGTGCCAACAATGTCTTTAGGTCCAGTATTGGCTGCAAATGGGTAGTCTACATATAAATTTTTTTATTTTAGGGGTCTATGTAAGTGATAATATTATGACATATTTATGTGAATCATAGGCATTTGATTTACTTAAATTGTATTTGAAGCATAATGTTTCACGTTTATTTTCTTTTGGTTAATATGTTTTACTTATATGTTATTTTTAAAACATGTGTTTGTGGTTTAGTGTGTTTTAGTTATCTTATTGGACATAAGCTCACATGTGGTTTTATTTTTCATGCACCTCTCCACTATATGTACTTGTACACACAAACATTTTTTAGTTTGTCAATGCTCAAGGAGCTTTTAAGAGCACGTGGAATGATAAATGTTCTATGTGACAATGGTTCAAGCTTTAGAAGTTTGCTAAATGATAAGACTATTTTTAGTTGGGTTTTTAATTAGGAGAATAGTAATAACTCTACCATGTGACCGATCATGTAGTTTGGTTTTTGCCCTTACTTTATGTATTATTTAATTGAGCAAAATTATTCAATAAATAGTTATTGTCTTTTAGAAGTGGATCACACTACGTTTGTATGTACCCCTTGTCATGGCCTCAAGCTCTCAAGGTCAGGGTTGTAATACAATATGTACAATTTTCTACCTTTTGATTTTCACATGTAACATAGTGCAATGAAATTATTAGTTATACTCACTAAAAATTATGTATATAATACTGAATAAAATGAATCACACAAGGCAATCCAGATAAACTATTTTGGAAGTTCAACACTCTTAAAAAGAAAATAAGAAAAAATCAGTAAATTAGAGAACACACGATTCACAAGAGGGATCTCCATATTGCCTTAGTATGAAGTTTTCAGGATACATGTATACACATTAGAACATTAAACATGTAGTGTGCACTTCACTAATCCTCTACATAATTGAACGGTAATTGAATATAGTTGCACCCACAGTAGACCTCAATCGACCCTTTTCAAGTTTTCCCCACCATCCTCCATAAAACCAACTCTCAAGTAGAGCTCTTTTTGCCTATGATGGAAACCTGAAAAAATGTTCCTGGGGAATTGTGCCACTACTTGCCGTTGACATGGAGAGAGTAGCCTAGAGAGGTGGTTATGCTTTCACTAGATGTCGGGGCTGAAAAGACGATTAGGAGAAGGTAGTTGATGTGGTCTCCCCCACCCCCCTAAAAGATGTGTTGGTAAGGGCTTGGATAGACATAAGGGAAGAGAAGGGGGAGAAGAGGCGACGTGTGAGGATTGTCCCCTCCATCTTATCTGGTCTAAAGCGTAGATTGATTGGGGGGATAGAAATCTCCACCCTCAACTCCTATTACATTGGGTATGAGTTAGACCAATACCCACTAGTATAAAAGGGGGAATGGTTATTACAATAATACACCTTGTTTCGTATGATTTAGATCTTGCTAGTCTCACCATCTTGCCTATGGGTGGCACCCCATTTTTTCTGCAATCTTCTTTGTCCCTGACATTGTTATATATATATTTTACTTGCCTACGAGGGGAGGGATAATTGATAAACCTTAGTTTACTCCAATGTCCCAAAAGCTTATCATACAATAGGACTGTGACAATAAAATCTGGAAGCTTAACATCACCCGATCGCTTATGTTGATCATTATCCAAGCTCTTATGTAATGCAGAAAAATGAACGCCTTAGATGGAAATTGGAATACCAAGGGAACACTAGGTGAGGATTGGGTTTGGTTGGTAACGAAAGACCCGGCCAGCTAGTATCCACCAAAATGCCTTATATCATGTCTGTCATTTCTTCTTCAAAAAATCCCTTGCGCAATTGTGCCATGAGGTGTAAGATGTTTCATGCAATTCTTCTGAATCAATCCTTTGCGATATGTCGTGTTTACCTGCTTCATACAAAATGTAGTTTCACACCCCATTTCTCTTTGTTGTCACACTCGTTCCATGAATCTTGCAAAGGATAATTT
Organism: Saururus chinensis; assembly: GCA_035235625.1. NCBI lineage: Eukaryota > Viridiplantae > Streptophyta > Magnoliopsida > Piperales > Saururaceae > Saururus > Saururus chinensis. The sequence continues at coordinate 24,032,306 of CP141143.1, read as the reverse complement.
GGGCACAATAGGCCACCTGATAGGAAACCAGCAAAAACAATCTTACGCGAGAAACTGAACCAATCCGATCGAGTCTGATTTATTTTTGTCTTTTTGGGTCATGATAGGTGATGGGCTCCCTAGATTTGTTTAACCTTCAGGGATGGGCTTCGTGGGCCTGCGACATGGTTTTCACTCTGGACAAGATCTTCGTTCTCCTCTACTAGATAATTAAATTATAGAGGCTATGTATGCATAATAATTTGATGGAAAAATTATTAAAATAAAAAAAAAATATTTACCAAAATATACCACTTTGGGAAATATTTCCCAAGGTGGTGTTCGTTTTTGCCACGCAGGCGCCAGCTAAGCAGCTGGTGCCAGCGTGGGTTTTTTTTTATTTTTTAAGTTGATTTCGTCGTTTAGAACTACGAAACTGGTTTGAATACAATTTCGTCGTTCTAAACAACAAAATCTTTTATTACTTGACCCGGTTTCGTTGTTCAGAACGACGAAATCATCTTAAGCTGATTTCGTCGTTCTGAACGACGAAACTGCCACACTTGGCTAATTTCGGCCGTGGGCCGTGGAACAACACTGATTTCGTCGTTCTAAACAACGAAATCAAATTAAGCTGATTTCGTCGTTCAGAACGACGAAATTAAATTAAATTTTTTTAAAATTACTATTTAAAACTAATTTTATCACCTGTCCCTGTTCATTCATTCAAAACACAGAACACAGAACATAGATGTATATGCACGACTTCATTCATTCCACCCATAACAAATATCACCATAACAAATATCACTATCACGAATATCACCATAACAAATATAAGTAAAGTACATCATATACGAGTAACAAATATAATACATCACAAGTAATATCATAATCTCCTACGTCCTCGTCCTCGACGATGGTGTACGAGCTCCTCATGATCTACCTCTGGCTGTGGCTCTAGCTCTGGCTCCGACTGGGGCTGGGGCTGGGGCTCTGGCTCCGGCTCCGACTGGGGCTGGGGCTCCGACTCCGGTTGCGACTCCATGTCAGGCTCCTGCTCGGGCTCCGGCTTAGCATAAGTAATAGATGGTACAATACGAGCTGGCCGATGTCGTTTATAATATAAAATCGGATCTGGCTGAGTGACATGTGTAGTGTCTGGAAATGATGAACCTGAGGAGAGCTATATGCTGCTGATGATGATGGAATATCAGGGCATGAAGAGTGCATCGGCTGCGTCTGAGCGGCCTCATCGATAGGATAATCTCGATGAACATCCATGATCACCGAATGAAGTAGTGGCAAGCTACAAAGGACATCATTAGACGCTCTAATCACCGACTCACATGCTGCTGCTAAGTCCTTGCGTGAAGTACAGGTGACAAGTGCATCACTCAAATACGCATTCGTATGTCGAATCTGACGAAGCTATAAAAAAATAAATTAAATATTAGATAAATAATTAAAACGAAATAAGAAAATAATATATGCCTTAATTAACAAAGTTGTACTTACTAGAGCTGCCTTAGATGCTCCCCTAGGCTGATATGTCATCTCCTCTACATCATCGCGTGGTAAAATATATCGTCGTGTAATCGGTAACTACCAGTGCATATAAGTACTACAAACATCTCGCAATGTCGTAGCCAGCTCCCCTCTAATAATAGTGGCTCTCCTATCCTCCCATCGAGCAATATACGACGCATGATATATAGCCCAGTCGGTAATATGGCGGCCCTGTCGAGTGATGCGATGGACAAACTCGACAGTAGAAGGTGGGACCCCTTGCTCCAGGTTAAACTGGAGCATTACACGATCTGGCACATACATCTCTATAATCTCATAACATATGAGAGGGGTTCGAGAAAGCCACACCTCTCAACCGTCAGTGCAAAGTGGAGGTATCACAGCCAACAAGTCCTTCGAGTACGGCTGCCAAATAATCTATATAATATATAAAGATACGTTAGTTTAAATAACGACAAAATTTTTTAAAATCATTACATAAAAAAGTTCAACACGGTAATAAAATTACCTGGTATGGCCGCTGGTGGTCTAACTTCCCTCTATACAAACGGAGGACTCCTTGTGGATTTTCGGTTCTCTTCTTCCGAACATTCCACCTTAAGGAGTTAAATTTAAGAAATGAGTTCAGCATATGTTCATAAAACATTGCTTAAAAAGTAATGTGGTAAACATAAATACAACCTACTTCGCCCCTAATGGAGCATCCTCGACCAAGCGACCCATCTCAGCAGTTGGTCGGTCGACGTGTAAGTGCTCCCACGACCATAACTATGTCATAAAATAGTGATAACAAATATTAGAATTAAAAAATTATACGTAACTAAAACTCCAAGTAAAGTTACACAATTATTTACCTAAAGAAGAGTCAGACAACACGCAATCCCCGAGGTCATGGCCTGGCATGCCTTTCCTAACTCTCAGTATAAGAATGCGAGAGTAGCACTGCCCCATGAATAAGTGCCAGCCATGTCAAAGTCGGCAAGGAGAGAGAGATACGAAACATGCACGTGGCTGCTCATGGTATCGGCAAATATGGTGGCTCCAAGTAAATGCAATATATAGGCTCGTGCATGCCGCTCGATAACTATCTCTGTAGCATTGGCTGGGAGCTCACGAAACTCCTGTAAGAGCCATTGTAGGCTCACTCGGCTACCACGCATCACTGTAGGAGGAGGAGCTCTACCAAGAAGTCTAACTAATATATCCATATGAGCTCCTCCTGTCGTGCCTGTCACCGGACGTCCATCAATACGGAGTCCTAATAGAACTGCCACATCCATGAGCGTGATGGACATCTCTCCATATGATAAATGAAATGTCTGTGTCTCCCTCCTCCATCTCTCAACAAGAGCTGTCAATAGAGACCAATCGAGACGAACATACTGTAGATGAATGAAATGGCCGAATCCCGCTTGCTCGATATAAGGTAATATACGCTCATCTATAGGCCAATGGCGGAGATATTTAAAATGTTCAGTGCACTCAAGGCACCCGGGGTCCTACAATAAATTTTAAAATTATAACATGTCGTACTATATCAACCAAAAAACAATGAAACAAATTTTAAAAAAAGCTATCATACCTCTCCTCTCCAAATAGCAGCAGACCTATGTGACTCCTGCTCTACGAGTAAAGAAGCGTCACTCGGGCCTGGCCCGTAACAAGGCTCTGCATGATCCATATGATCTGTGGAAGATGAAGATCATATCATTAATCGTACGGAATACATGCGTACATAACTAAAAAAATATAATAAATACAGAGGTTGATTATATGTTTACCAATCAACAGGAGGGTTTCTACATGATTTACTATTATGTCCACTTTGTTTACACCTCCCGCATTTATATCCTCCTCTACCATCTCTTTCCATTGTTCTGCGGTCCATGGTATTCCTAATGCGAACAGACCGTGGGCGACCGGGTTGCCTTGTTGCTATCGGTGGGTATAACACAAACGGTATATCCCTCTCCCAATACTCCCGACCACGAGGAGAATAAAATTCTGCGGAGTACACATTTCTATAAGTAGAAGATGTGTAAAACAGTGATGCATTGATTGGCTCCAGCCGCTTTGCCCACACGGCGATAAGGTGCGAGCAAGGATAACCATAAACATGAGGGATGTTGCATGTACAAGTATGCATCGCAGCATTTACCATAACCTTGCGGGCACGAATTGATGTCACTTCGTACTGACTCTTGTTGATCCTATTAACTATATACTCCCCAATTTTTCTTGTTTGCTCTGTCAATATGGCTTCCACTCTAGGAGTATATGGGGTGGCTATGGCAGAGGCGGCAAAAGATCGTTTAACAAAAAATTTTATGAGCCGATAAAAGATAGCTGACACTAAAGCCTGCATGGGTAACCCTCGTGCCCCCTTCAAGACGCTATTTAAACTTTCAGCCATATTTGTAGTTGTCATGCCAAATGTCATAAAACCACCGTGTGCAAGGGACCACTGTGCAGGATGCAATTCTCCTCCTAAGAGGAGATGTTTTGCCCTAAGACTCTCTTGACCAATCAAGTCCATTTTAGCATCAAACTTTTCTACTGTGAGTGCACAAGTTGATCCCCCAATCAAGTCCGTCAGTGTATCATTTTTGAACTCCTTAAAATTTGCTTTTATGTGACGGATGCAATAACGATGGTGGTAATCCAGCTCTGTAAGAACCTCAGGCACTGCCTTCTGAAGCCCCTTATGTCGATCTGAGATAATGACGATGTTCGTCATGCCCATTAGTACATGATCCCTCAATTCCATTAGAAACCATTTCCAATTGTCTCCGTCTTCCTTCCCGACAAGCCCAAATGCAAGAGGAAATAACCCATTATTTCCATCTGTAGCCGTTGCAGCCATAAGAGCACCAGGGTATCTGCCATACAAGTGAGTGGCATCAATGCTAATCACACGGATGCAATGTCGAAACCCAGCTATAGATGGCCCAAACGCCCAAAACAACCGTCTAAATCTCCTACAAGTGCCACCATCTGCACGAGGTACTACATCATCCTCTAAGCGGTAGTAGGTGTCAGGATTGGCTTCTTGCACCGCCCTTAGGTACATTGGCAACAATTTATACGATTCTACCCAATCTCCATAAATGGCCTTGATCGCCATATTCCTTGCTGCCCATGCTTTCTTATAAGATATGTCAACATGATATTTCTCCTTCATTCTTTGAATAATATCCCCTGGTGTGAGAGTTAATTCGGCTTGGATAGCGGGCATTATGACCTTCAAAATAAATGAGGCACTACACTGCCTATGATCTGTGCTAAGCTGGGCATTCTGACATGTGTGGTCACCTTTGTACGTCTTCAATTTAAAGGACCCACTACCCCTTTTGATTGAGCCATGCACTCTCCAAGGGCAAGTGCTATTAATGCACTTCACTGTATACTCTGCCGGATTTGTTCGTACAACCTTATATTCGACATGATTTTGAATGGAAAACTCCTGCAAGGCTGTAATGAATGCTTCTTTATTCTCAAAGATGCGGCCAACGTATAACTCATCTTCATTTTGTTGGTCCAAATCCATTGTAGAATTCACTGCCGCATCTATCTCCTCATCTGTGATGTGTGCATAAAGTGGCTCCACTTCACAGTACGACGGCTCTTCATCATCTACATTCATATCATTCCCAGCAATGGCATTGTCTACCGCATCATCCCCCTCGCCGTCAACCATTTGTTGAGCACTTTCTTCACCTCTAACCCCTTCTACATTCATATCAGAATCTTCTCCACTTACTTCGTCAATATTATCTTCACCTTCATTATCCTCATTTCATCAATATCTTCACCGTAGACATATCCCCCCCTACATATAAACATCGCATATGTATTAAATTTCGTAAGCCTAAAAAAGTTGAATTCATTTATAAATATATATTTCACCTCTGATTAGATGGTCCAGCATCGGTATGACCAACATACGTGTAGGGGTAATGAAGGCCCATCAAACTTTGAGTTTCATACCATGCACCGCCTTGAGACATTTGAACGCTAAATGGCTCGTGTGCATGCGTCGTAGACCTTCCATATTACACACAAAATCTCAAAATTTAGCTAAATGTATTTTTATTAAAGGATAATAAGATTGAAAACGTATTCACAACTAAATCAACCCTTACCTCCAAGTAGGTCCACTTCCATCGTAAATAGGGGCAGACGACCTATGACGTTCATTTGAAGCTACTGTCATAGATAAATTTCCCTCTTCTTCGTCGTCCACCGGCACTTGCATATGACTTTCATTGTTCACATTTCTATCCGAGCTCCTTTGTGAGCTTCTGTGAGAGCTCCTATGTGAACTACTTCGCCTTTCACTAGTCACTCGGGCCTCTTTTTCGAGAAATAACTCGAAAGAAATTATGTGACACGAGTGGTAAAACATAAAAGCCATTGATGAATCATCATATATGTTCATTAGTATCATTCTCAATCCAAAGGACGGAAGATTACATTTGATAGTAATTTTCCATCTTCTTCAATCCAACCCAACCTTACTTGCTACGTGCATCTCAAATTCATTAAATGTAGACGGTTTCTTCATTAATAATCCTTCTATGCGTCCATCATAGTTAATGAAAAAACTAACCATTTCTTCTGCCATTTCTATTCAATTAATTCATAAATAATAAATTAAATTAATATTAGATTAAGCAAACTAATACTAATATCTACCCTAACAAATATATTTTTAAAATATATATGCATAGAAACTAATAACTTTACCAAGTATATAAGCATATCATTAATACTTTATATTAATGAGTAAATTTTCTAATTAATAAAATTACACAATTGATGCAATAACGCATACAATGTCACAAATCATATAAGCTATAAAAAAAGCATGTTCAAAAACTCAAATCCTCCTCATTTTCCAAAATTTGAGAGACTTGGCATCTTAAAAAATAAAAACTCATTAATTAAAAATTCATCTCAATTCAATAATCTTAAACAAAAAAACACACAAAATGACTGAGAACAATACTTTTAAAACTAGGGCACAATGATGGTACAATTAAAACTTCAAATTTATTCAATATAGCATAGAAAAGATAAATTACTTTAATTTAACATATAAAAAATCTTTTACAACGATTGAAAAAAAAGATTAAAAAACAAAAAGAAGGCAAAAGATCGCACCAGAAAAATGCACTGGAGCGGGCTAGACGCGGGCAGCAGATGGACTGGACGTGGGCGGCGGCGGCGACTGGACAGCGGCGACGGCGGGCTGGACGTCGGCAACGGGCCGGATGTCGGCAGAGGCGGGTGGTGGATCGCTCGACGAAGGCAGAGCGGAGAGCAGTTCAGTGAGGCGACTGGAGGTAGAGCGGATCGGGAAATATAAGCCCGATGATTTCGTCGTTCTGAACAATGAAATCAGTGTTGTTCCACTCACAACGGCCGAAATTAGCCAAGTGTGGCAGTTTCGTCGTTCAGAACAACGAAATCAGCTTAAGTTGATTTCATCGTTCTGAACGACGAAACCGGGTCAAGTAATAAAAGGTTTTGTCGTTTAGAACGACGAAATCGTATTCAAACCAATTTCGTCATTTTAAACGACGAAATCAACTTTAAAAAAAAAAGCCACGCTGGCGCCAGCTGCTTGGCTGGCGCCTGCGTGGCAAAAACGAACACCACTTTGAAAAATATTTCCCAAAGTGGTATATTTTGATAAATATTTTTTTTATTATTATTATTTTAATAATTTTCTCTAATTTGATGGATGTTGTAATTTGCTTTTCCTTTAGTTTTTTTAGGGGTGTCTGAATTTTGAAGACCCATCTAAACCGCCGTATAATAAAGTCCAGCCTTCACGTTTCACATTCTAGTAAATCTATTTGCTACAAAAAAAATGCAGCAACTAACTAGTAGCCGTGTGGGTGTGGCAGCTAGCCTGCTAGAGGAATTGAGGTTTCTAATTTGTGCCCAATAAAGTCAGGCAATAGCTGCTTAACAGTCAAGATATGATCCTATAGTAGTTGCCAATTGTTATTTGAAACTAATTATTACCTTTAAAAAACATTAACTAATGAGGATCTTATATTCCCATGTAGGATGGATGTAGAACATAGAAGTTGGGAGAGAACAATCCATTTTACCACTAATTTATATAAATAAAAAAGACAAGGACAAATATTTCACACATCTGTATACAATTATCTCACAGTTGTTTGGATTATTTTTCTACTACACACAAAATTTTATTTAAAGAGATCGGGTCACACTTATTATGGCGCTTATACAACCTCTTCTAAGAGCTTGGCTAGCTGAAGTGAGAATTATTAGTACACAATATCTAAGAACTCTTCTTCTCCAAGGTTGACGGGCATTCATGAGCTATAGAGTTTTGTTTGCCAAGATCTAAACTCTAAAGTAGAGGGAACAAGAATTATCATCACAAAAGCATTATATTACCCTCTAAGGTAAGTTTCTGACTGCCTTCTCCCCTACAAATCCATTAATTAGTGCCTTCCAGCTGTTAGTAATCCCTGAATTCTTCACCGTTTACCATTTGGTATACATGATAGTGCTTCTCTTTACTTCTGCACATTGCAATATAAAGGATAAGACAGAAATCGGAAGAAATTTGCCTTTCAAAGCATATGATGAGGAAGAATTCATCACCCAAAGAACCCTTTCGATGCAGAGAACTGTAGCGGCATGTGTACCATCTCAGGTCAAATGCACTCTGACCAGAACTGTAGTGACATGCGTGCCATCTTAGGTAGCAAATGCACTCTGATCTGGACCATGGGTGGTTCGGTTCGCTACTTTTCTACATAGCATATCCATAAAGACCTCTCGAGGTATTCAAGGTACGTGCAGTGCCAGTATACAAAAAACGAGGCATCACAAGGTCTTAAGCAAACCGGCCCAACTTTAGAGTGAAGGTTGTACCGTAAAATCTTAATCTCAACTTGGTATTAGTTTGATCACTGGAACCTTTTTTTCTTAATGCGACTCAGAAGCCCCAATCAACGTGGTTTCCTTATATATCCAATTCTTCCACCATATCTAAAATTCCACAAAACGTATAATTTCTTTTATCATAAAAATGATTAAGCTAGTAGAAAATCAAGAGAAAAGAATTTTCCTAGCAGAAACTCATTTAGAAAGTGTCACTGAAAAATCGAGTATGGAAAAAACTTCCTTAAAAGAATTATATAAACATCTACATAGCAGAAATTCGTTTAGAAAAGAGTCATGGAAAAAATGAGTTATGGAAAAATTGAGTAATTTACATAAAGAATTATGGATATCCGCTATACAAATAGTCTATAAGAGCTTTCTAGAATAGAGTTAGAAAGACCCCATATTGTGGGCCATAATATATATTGAGGAGGGTGTGGAACTAAGGGTTGGATGGGTGGCAAAACACCTATATAGTCCCTCTATGATCCCAAATTAGAAATTGTGAATCTCAATCGTTGAGTTCCCTCTTTCTATTCCCCTTGGTCCCATCCTCTTCTAATATGGGCAAAGCCCACATTTACAAATTCAAGCTTAGAAAAGGCGGCATACATTTTTACGAGTTCTATTTTTAAAATTAGTCTAAGCAAACCCACCAGACTTTAGAGTGAAGGTTCTAAACGAGTTTTATACCTTTAAACATTAGAACACATCTATTTCCCTCAACAAATACTTAAATACCCCCTAGAAAGTAAAAATAAATAAGATTTTTTTATTCCCCATATCCCCTTATATAATACAAAAGATTTTTCTTTCTTAACAGCTCGAATTTTTAGGAAACTTAATTATCTTACATGGTATCAAAGAACTTTTGGGAAACTTAGTTATCATACACCCTTGCTATTTTACTATTGGCCGCGTACCCCCAACACCCATCTCTTTTGTCCCTAGGTGTGGCTAGAGCCTTAGGCCGCTTAGGCTGCTGCCTAAGGCCCCACAAAAAGACAAGGTCCTAATAGCCATAATTAAATAATATGACCATATCATAAATTTATTTATTTAACAGTAATCAAAATAATTTTACTATGATTGTTACCTTTTTTATGTCATCTTGTATATTAATTCTACTTCATAGACTTGCATATATAGCTTTTCCAAAAACCCTCAAATAAATCACCAAATAAGAAAAAATCACTTACCATATATTACTTTGTTTTAACATAAAATTATCCCTATATACCCGACACCCAATGGGCACTTATTAAGCATTATTTCATTTTTTACATTCTATATATCACACCTTTAGTTTTAGGTTAAATTAGTTCTTCCCACACAACTCTCTCGTATTTTTCTCAATTTTCAATATTTAAGATATCACTTTCATCACTTTTTCCCCAACAACAAGCAGTCTCGATTCTTGAGGTTATTTTTTTAAAATATTATTTAAATAATAATTAAAAAAATATTTATTGATTTAGACCACTTTAGGAAATATTTTTCAAAATGGTGTTGTTTTTTGCCATGCAGGCACCAGCGAAGAAGCTAATGCCTGCGTGGCTTTTTTAAAAAAAATTATATGATTTCATCCTTTAGGTTTAAGTTGATTCCGTCATTCTAAATGACGAAATCAATTTAACGATTTATAAGATTTAACCCGATTTCGTCATTTAAAATGACGAAATCCACTTAAACCTGATTTCGTCCTTCTAAACGATGAAATTGTCGTCCTTAACTAATTTGGTTGTTAGATGGCCAAGTTCAAAATTTTAAACAATTCACACATGTTATAATATCACTATCCTTCGAATTAACATGACAAAGTGGCCACTTCCCTCGTTCCGAGTACAACCCTTGGTGGAGAGTCAATTATGTAAATGCAATAAGTAGTGGTGGCAAGCTTCAGCAACTCATCAGATTCCTCTTCCTCCACGATCTCGTCGTTCATCCACTTGCACTTTCTATACTTTTCCACAATTTCTTACTGACGATGCCTCAGATCTCGCCTGAAAACCCTGTATACTTCCAGGAAACTAGTTCCTCTATCTAATTAGTTAAGACCTTTTTTCTGTTGACTTGTATCTTTTTCTTCTTGGATTATTGTTGCTAATTGATTGTATTGCCTTTCTGCCCCCTCTCAAAAAATACAGTTCAGGTAATCTTACGTCCTTTTTTTTATTAAGATAGATAATTGAGTTTGGTAAATGCACGTATGGTTGGGTACAATTGACAATAGTCATGTGTGCAAGAGGCATTAATGCATGTGATGTTTTGTCCTTAGAGCTTCTTTTTGCGTTTTTGAAATCTTTCAAATCCCTTAGTTTTATAGATGCAAAATGCCAACCAGTTTGAACAATTTTTTGGATGCATTTAAAATTATAGAGAAAGAAGGGCTACTATACCTGCATCTAAAGTAAGAAAACACAAAATGCCAAGTAAATCATAATTTGAAAATTGGTTTTTGTCAAGCTACACTACCTGCAGTATGCTGTTTCATTATAAGTGTGGTGATTTCGTCATTTTGAACGATGAAATCACCTTAAACGATGAAATGTTTAAATCCAACACACTTATAAAATAACAAATCATAATTTGAACAACGAAATTGCCTTAAACAACCAAGTCGCCTTAATTCGTCCCTAAGAGGTGGTAGATAATTCCTCCCACCTGCACCTCCCCTCCTTTTCACTTTTAGGATTCTTTCGAAAATCCTACCCCCAACTCCGAGTCCGACTCCTCTTCCCTCTCCACCCTCCACCTCTCCTTCAACCAGGATCATAGCTACTTCGCCGCTAGCACAGATCGTAGATTTTGCATCTACAATTGTGACCCCTTCCACGAGATCTTCCGCCGGGATTTCAACCACAACTCTGGCACCCCCAGAGGGGGCATTGACGTCGTTGAGATGCTCTTTCACTACAACATCATCGCTCTCGTCGGCCCAACGATGCCAGCAAGATCATGTAGACGTCTATCCCCCAGAGCAACGACAACTCCCTGCGGCGATTTCATCATTTAGAAGGACGAAATCGCCTTAAGGTGATTTCATCCTTCTAAAAGATGAAATCAGGTTAAGTAATATATCCGTTAAACCGATTTCGTCCTTTAGAAGGACGGAATCAACTTAAACTTGGTTTCGTTCTTCTAAAGGGCAAAATCATCTAAAAAATTTATAAAAAAAAACCACGCAGGCGCCAACCAAGCTAAATGACAAAATCAACTTAAACCTAATTTCGCCATTCTAAAGGACAAAATAATCTAAAATAATTTTTTTAAAAAAACCACATAGGTGCCAGCAGCTTAGCTGGCGCCCGCATGGCAAAAAAATACCACTTTGAAAAATATTTTCCAAAGTGGTCCAAATTGGTAAATAAGTTTTTTTAAATTATTAATTAAATAATTTCCCCTTTTTTTCATGTTCTAAAATTAAATTTATATTCTTTTTTACTTAATATTTGAAATTTTATTTTATACTATTTTTATTTCTTAGTGTAGTTTTAATTATGATGGTCTTCGTATGTTTTTAAATATTTTTATAATTTGTAACTTTTACAACAAGAAAAAGTTATTGTACCCGTGCAAATCTTGCCATGCATGTGCCTAACCAAGCTAGGCATGTGGATAATTTGAATATGTCTTTTCTTTGAGTAACACATATCATTGAATTGATATCTAAAAGCACCACCCAGTGCAAGCCCTGTTAAATGAATTAATGTATTAATAAAACTAATTCAAATATTATCTTTTGAAAATGATATATTAGCAAGGGGACGTTAAGCCCATGTTATAGCTGTAAAAGGGTTGGGGTGTTATAAACTGATAGCAAGCACTGTTAATAATACATGACACAAAACCCTTAACTATAACTTGGTGACTAAGGGGGCTACTAATGTAAGGGACAAATCCCTTACCATGTTCTAACTATGGGCTATGATACACTAACCCGGCTATGGCTGCAGTATAGGCTAAATATCTTCTATTAGTAAAACTTAAATATAACAATTTAATTAATAAATTTTTATTCTAAAATATAAAAAAATAAATTAATTTTATTAATATGTTAGTATTATATTAAATATAAAAATAATACACTTAAAATCTGCCCTTAGGCCTCTAATTGTCTCGGCCCAATCCGTTCCCCTTCTTTTCCCGCATCGGCCGATTACAGCAGGCTACTTGTTTTTAAAAAAAATAATCTGCAGGCGCACAGATGGCTTGCGCATGGACTACAAGCCTTGGCCGCGGGGCAAGGAAAGCCTTAGCTTTCTTGGCCGCAGCTGCTCCCGGTAGCGGTCGCTATACTTACCGCTCAGTGGCTTTGCTTCAGATGGAGCCAATCCATATCGGTTACAACGACGACCAAGATAGCAGCTCCAGCAGCAGTTGTTCCAGAGGAGGATGCTGGCTAGTAGAATGGGGCCAGGCCAGCATCCAGCATGGGAGGAGCAGGGAATAGGTCCCTTGAATTTGGGAATGTAGTTGGCACGGTCAGGGCTTATTGCGGTCCTGCAGGCATGGTCGATGTAAGTCCGAGTAACAATAGCTTGGTTCATGTTTCAAACTTTGGCGTCTTGAATCAGCAAGTACTTCCCGGAATTCGGTCGAAGACAGCATCAAAGGCGAATATATAGCTTGGCCATGGCCGTGGAAGAGGAATGGTGAGTGGTGGCTCCACATGGGGGCCCGGTCGAAAGTGTTGCTGGGACGGCTGGTATTGGAGATGTCGACGTAAGAATCATTTGAGGGCGTTTTATCGCATTGAAGTTTTCTAGATTAGCTCTCCTTTGTTGCAACAGGTTGCCTTGCCCATGCAACAAGTAGGATCGAATGCAGCAGCCTAGGAACAACTTTTGCATGATAAAGTTGTTAGATTGCCCATGCAGCAACAGTACTCAAAAGGGAGAGAACAGCCTAGTAGACCGGGTAGGATCGCCCGTTTCCCATGTAGTCCACAATAGATGAGCCGACGGGGGCCAGTTGAATGCCGATGGTGTCGGAGAGGGGACTGGTAATCCCCATTTGAGCTAGCGGACTCGGGGGTTGGTAGGAAGACTTTCCCCGCCGCAGCTAACCTAGGCCAGGAAAGTTGCGGCTCTGCTTGCGGCAGCCGTGGCTGGAAGTTGGTCCCGCTGGTGCCAGAGAAAGAGAATATCTTTTTTGGTATCAAATATTATTGAGGTAAGGTGGGGTATTTATGAGTAATTTTTTAATTTTTGTAAGGGTGTGGAAAGTGTGGGGGAACTAAGTATTTCAAGTAATTTTTTAATTTTTGTAAGGGTGTAGAAAGTGTGGGGAACTAAGTATATCTTGGGAGGGAAATACACGCATTCAAAATCTTTATGTCAACTTGGTATACACAGTGCATGCAGGCCACTATATAACCTGTATTCTTAACATACTACTACAACTCAGCAGCCCGAATCAACGTAGTTTCCGTTTATATATCCAACTCTTCCACCAGATCTGAAATTTCACAAAACGTATAAATGGAGTTTTGATGGACTGCTTCATAGAAGAAACTCATTTAGAAAAGAGTTGCAGAAAAATCGAGTATGGAAAATTCTTCCTTGAATCGTTTAGGAAAGAGTTATAGAAATATCTTCATAGTAGAAACTCGTTTAGAAAAGAGTCATGCAAAAAATGAGCTATGGAAAAATCAAGTAATTTACATAAAAAGTTATGAACATCCGTTATACAAATAGCCTAGAAAAGCTTCCTAGGCTAGAGTTTGAATGAACCCACATTGTGGGCCATTAATATCGAAGAGGGTGTGGACCTAAGGGTTGAATGGGAAGCAAAGCACCTATATAACCCCTCTATGATCCCAAAATAGAAAGTGCAAATCTCAATCGTTGATGTCCCTCTTTCAATTCCCCTTGGTCCCATCCTCTTCTAATATGGGCAAAGCTCACATTCACAAATTCAAGCTTCGGCAGCATACTTTGTTACAGCTCTATTTAATAAAAGCTAGTAGAAGTGCACATGCTGCCCTCCAGAGATTTAGAGTATAATTATCATATGCAAATTGAGCTTCAGTTTAGCAATTTTATCCGGTCCATAATTTAGAGTCCGCAAATAATACTATAGGCATATTAGAGTGAATTTGGACTTCTATGACAAAAATCACTGCCCATAATTTTACTTTACATAATCATGGTATGTTACATAGATGCAATAATTCTATTTCTAAGACCACGGCAAAAACACTATTTTTTAATCTGATGCAATTACTATGATGATATCAATTACCATGCAATTATCAAATAACTTGATCATCTAATCCTAACAGTAATTCATCATAATTTTACATTTCATAATCATCGAATCGAAAGTTACATAGATGCAACAATTTTAAATTTCTAAGTCCTGCAAATCATACAGACCTTGCAAAACTACTCTTTTTGCCTCTTTAGTTTAATTAAGAAACTAAACGGTAAATCTCTAAGAAATAAATTATAAAAAACAATGATGTTAAGGTCACAAACCGTCTCACAAAATTTGCTTATCGTTTGACATTAAATGTATGCAACTGACTAAAAATGCCCATCTGCAGAATCAAGCATTTCATTTAACTGTAAATGGAATTTTCCTATTCCAAAAGGTTAGAAAAAGTAGGAAAATTAACAAGAAAATCTAATTGACACACCTTGTAGTCATTGTAAATTATGTAGACGCAATAATTCTAAATTTCTAAGACCTGTAAAGCAAAGAGACCATGCACAATCACTGTTTTTAAGAAAAAAAATTATAAAATCCCCAAGAAACAAATAGTGAGCTACATTAAGCTCAAGATCTCAAATCATCTCATAGAATTTGCTCATTTTTTACATCTTATTATTGTATCCAATTAAAAATACTCACGTGCAGAAACAAGCACTGCCTTGAAGTGCAAATTGTCTATTCATATTCCCAGTTTTAACTCTAAATTTCTAAGACCTGACTTTGCATAACCACTAGTTTAAACTCTTTATGTAAGAAGCCAAATAGTAAAATCCTTAAGAGATAAATGGTAAATTGCAATGAGCTCAAGGTCTCAAATCATCTCATACAGTTTCTTTATCTTTTGACATCTATCATTGTAACCAATTGAAAATACTCTTTTGCAGAATCAAGTACTGCTTGAACTGCAGATTGTTCCAAAATGTTAAAAAAAAGCAGGAAGCAAAACCGAAAAATAATATCTAATCAAACACTACCTCCATAAAGAACGAATCAATCGTTCAACTGCGCAATCTCAGCCTTCAGCTGCTCAATCTTCAGTCCCATAGACCTCTGTAGCGCCGCCTTCTGGCTTTCGGGCAATTTTGCCAGGAGTCCACCATACATATCAAACACAACTTTCACAGCCACCCTCGCACACTCCGCCTCGTCGTCGAAGTACACCGTCTCCTTCGACTCCAGAGCCAACTCGATCTCCTCCCGGGCTTCAGCGAATTTCATATTGATCTCGTCCACTTCCTTATCGTAATCCAAATCCCCACCACCTTCGCTGCAAAAAGACCTCAGTTTTACCTCATTCCGAATGTGGTTTGAAGCATTTGAAGGGCTTGGAGGCAGATATTGTTCGAATTTCAAAATTTGTGTGCAGAAAATGTTGCTGTTTCTCTGTGAATGAGTATCTGAAAGGATCTGATTTGAGGTCGGATTCAAGATTTTAAGAAGAAATGGGGATATGGGTTTTGAAGCTCGTCGGAAAGGGTGTCTAGAAATCGATTTGCAAAGAGCAATCGTTCCGAATGGAGGCATTGTGGATTGATAGGTTTCAGATCAGGGTTTTTGGTTTGCTCAGCAGTGAAGAAGGCCGGACGCACAGAGAACAATGTCGGGTAGAAACCGGATCCGGAGGCGGACCCTTTTCAAAACCCGGCACTGGCTTTTTGGATAGGACTAACCGACAAAGATGCTACCCGGTTTAGGCCTTAGATCCGACTTTCCAAATGTTTTTTTGTTTTTTTAATTTAAAAAAGAAGGTAAGAATGTATCCACTAAACACAAATTAGACAAATAAAAGAAAATAATTAAAAATAAAGTACACATAGAAGAAATGTCTTTCTTTTGTGCTATAATTACAATATATACTTTCAAGATCATAATAATTATAAATTATATATAAATTCTATTACAGTAAATAAGTATAAGTCTAAGCCTCATAAATTAAATATTATGTGATAAGTCGACAAAGATAATAGTGTTG
Source organism: Saururus chinensis (assembly GCA_035235625.1). Classification (NCBI taxonomy): domain Eukaryota; kingdom Viridiplantae; phylum Streptophyta; class Magnoliopsida; order Piperales; family Saururaceae; genus Saururus; species Saururus chinensis. The sequence continues at coordinate 24,015,673 of CP141143.1, read as the reverse complement.
AATAACTTTGTATCGTAGAACACACTATTAATATTAAAGACTGGTTTGGTAGTGAGCCCTATAAGAATTTTTTAAAAGTGTCAAAAAATAAAAATCCAAACATGTATAATATTATCATAAATGGGGACAAAAAAATGTTTAAGAAAATATAGTCATGTTTTTTATTTGAAAAAGCTCATTAAAAAAAATTTTCTAACGATACCAAAAATATGAAAATCCACATTCAAGAATATCAAATATAGTATCATAAAATTAATATAACTTAAACATTAGGGTTTATATTATATCAACCCCAAAAATTTAAGTAAATAATTTTATTAAAATATTCTCAAGTTAAATATCAATTTAAATTTGTATTAAAGAACATAAAAATATAAAATATGAATAAAATAAAAATTAAGAATAAAAAATATGAGTAAAAAATGACTAAAAATTAAAATTCTATACTCAATTAATTTACTTTATATTATAATAGTAATGTAAAGCCGCTTTCCGCCGACCCTAAACCTGGAGCCAAACACAATTAAGTGTTGACTAACTCAATTAATATGGCCGCCTTGTCTGATATCCAAAGAAATCATTACACTCTCTTTGTCCTACATTAATAATTTTATTTATTTTTTAAAATAAAAATAAAAAAAGTATTCAACCTAAATAAATGCTTATGAGGTGAAAAAAAGAGCATTGAGAAAAAAATCCAAGGTATTCAAAAACCTACTGATGGAGGTGTGCATAGGTAAAGTTGAATTTTGGAAGTTTGGTGACAAAAATACAGTAAGTGAGCAGACATGGACTACATTTCCCATCCGCAATACAAATACGAACTGCTGGATAAATAATGTCTTGTTTCCTATTTTCTTTTTGGAAAGTAATATTACTATTTCACTTTCCCTACACTAAAAACTTCCTCTTAACATTTAAAGTAATAGATCTTCTCCAACCAAAGATTAAGGATGTAGACAGTTAACAAACTACTTTGGTCCAGCTATCCATTAATGTCCACACTGACACTATTAATAGAGAAGGTTACAATTTTTCAGACGAGCCCATGAAGTAATCTAAATCTTATTCAGATGAGCCCATGAAAAGCGTCCAAGACTTTGGGTTATGGACCTTAAGCTTTCCAAGCAATATGTCTGACAGCATCAACTATTCAGATTAGACTTATCAAACGGGGTAAAAAGATATAAAAAAGTGCCCGAGGCTGAATCGGATGTGTTCAGCAATCAGCATATCAAACATCTGATTTATTAGAAGACTAAAGCTAGACGTGGAGAAGTTCGTATGTTTGTGGTAATCTTATAAGCTTATGTTTTTTTTTTGGGCTAAAAGTGAATCTCATCAACCAACAATATAGCGAAGTCTACATAAAAATAATTTACATAAGTTTTGCAAAAAGATAGTAATATTTACACCCTATTTTTTTATATCATAGACATTACAATATTTATGATTAAACAAGAAAAAATAATTCTTATGTTATCAGGTAAGACTCGCTGTCCCTATCTAATTAAAGATAATATAAGACATATAATATAAAAAAATAAGATATAAAAATATAATTTTCCTTTGTGAAACAACTTTTCAATATAGCCCAAAAAATAAAATTCTCTAGTCATTGATTTGATTTTACACCTCTAAAATTACAATTTTTTTTTCAAGTTTATAACAAAGTATTAACATATTCATTCATGGAAATAATTATCATACAATTATCAGGATTAGTGTACCCTCAAGTTTTTTAAAATTGTAAGTCAAACCTGACATGCCGATTACACTAAACTTGAATCTGACCTGAATTGACCATTTAAAATATTTATTTTTTAATATTTATTTTATTTTTTAATAAATTACTTAATTATGAATAAAAATATAAAATTCAAATAATTATTTAATATTACCTCTTACCTATCTAGGAATATTAAAATTTATTATCAACATATAAAAAATTTAAATCTATAACTTTAAACAGGTCAGGTCTCACCTAAAACCTAAAACCCAAATTCGACTATAAAAACTAGTCAGGTTAAAATTAGAAGACTAAAGTTAAATCAAAATTTACCATATTGTAAAAGTTGAATCATGATTGTACATAAAAATGCGAGCCCCATTCATCAACTGTTTACTGCAGCCCTAGATTCATCCCTTGTATACATTAAGGTAAGAAGAAAAATATTATCCATTATTTTTAAGGCTTATTTGGCAACACCATTTTTAAAATGAAGCAAAGTAACTTTGTTTCCGTTTTCTACCTAACTTTCTTTAGGCGTGGTTTAGGAAGCACTTTGGAGAGAAAATTGATTTCCCCCCTTAATACAATATATCACATCAAAAGATGAAAATCAATTTCCCCTCTACCCCCCCCCCCCCCTCCCCCCCAAAAAAAAAAAACAGGCCCTTAGGAGAAGGGTGAGGCGGAAAGCAAAAACAAAACATGATGGGGCATTTTAGCCGCCGCTCAAAACCCTAAAGCAGAACTAACTTTGCCTCAGAGTGATTCAAACGCCTACACAGCCTGCCATGTGTAGGATCGAATCGGCACCTAACTACCGGTTATGGAACAGGTTGTTTTTGGGTCAATAATTCTACTGCATGAAGTCGGCTTTTGACTTGGTGGGTTTCGTCCAACAAGACCACTCTCGACTGCACGTCTAAACTAAACAGCGCAGCCAATTTCTCCATCACAACCACCACACTGCACAACTACTACGCAAGGACCTTATATATTTTGGGCAATTGCGCTATGGACAGATCAATGATTGTAGCCCAACCTCTCAAAAAGACAAAAATTTGCTCAAATGGCACGAATTCTGCTCCTCTTAGCACCTGCAACAAGCAATGGGCATGCTGGTGTAGCAGCTGCGACGCTTCTCTTATGTGTCATAGCTGTGGCAATGTGTGCTTCCCATGGAAGAAGGAGATGGGGCCGGCTCATAACTTCACGTCGGTTCAGTACAGGTCCAGTTATACAGCTTGATATGGATCCTAGAATTCAATCTGGAGATGATGGAGGAGCTAATGGAGGACAAGTTTGCGTTTGGCAAAAGAAGATACTGATGGGAGATAAGTGTCAGCTGCCTGACTTCTCAGGGATCGTTGCTTACGATTCTGATGGAAAGCTCATCACTCCTGCAATATCACGTATTACCATAAAGTGATAAAATCTTATCTTATGAAAAGAAATATGTAAATTAAGCTTGGTGCACAGATGTTGCATTATTTTTAAACAGGACACAGCTGTGCCTCACTTGGGGTCTTCATGTTGTTCAATTTGCTAAACCATTTTCATGATAGCCTACAATGAAACAAGGGGCTAGTCATCTGCGCTACCACTTTAAAGCTCAACAGAATTTTTATAACTGATTATGCCTTCACAACTATTCTATTCGTAGCATTTAAGATCAAAGACGATCACAACAACTTTGATGCAAAACTTTCGTATTGAACAATAGTACACCATCAGAAGCATACAGTATATGCCGGCATTACCTGCATCCATACAGGAAAGTCGCGTGCCATTCAGAGTTGGCATTAAATATAGAAAACTGAAATTATTTAAAGAGGAAACAAATTAATTATCGCAAGAAAAATGTCACACGTATCAAAAAATTGAGGTTGACAGGGGCATCAAGAAGATTAGCTATGTTAGGATTGCTCATAAACAGTTTCCAATTCAATTTAAGGAGAAAATCGTCTGAGGCAGATCAATGTAGAAGCTACTGAATTACTTACTAGTGTCTCAAAGTAGGTCTTAGTAGTAAGGAGAGACAAGAGTAGACAAAAGTCTCCAAGATAAATGATCCTGGACCGTTATACACTTTTAACATTAAAAGATAACTGTTCCAAGGCTGAATTGTAAACAAAAGTCATGCAACCAGAGCAACAACTCTGGAACGTGAAAATTTGCCCCATATATGCCGACCAAAGAGTTCTTTGTAAAAAATTTAACTCACCTCAAAATTCGTAATTCTCATGTATATTGTAATCACTAATAAAAGATGTAAAGAAATGAAGGCTAAGGATACAGGAGCACACTGCAGCTACCAACATTAGAAATGTGAAGAAAATAATCAGATAAACTGATTAATGGCACTTGTTTATTTTAACTAGCCAAGGGCAAGTATAAACTGTTCAACTAGGTAGAGATGCTAAGTTGAGCTGGCTTTACTCAGCTCAGTACTGGCTCAACTCAAACCGGCCCAAAATCGAGCCAGCTCAAGTTAGACTCAAACTCAAAGTTTAACTCAAAATAGGCTCAACTCTGCTTGAACTTGACTTGAAGTAGTAGCAATTGGGTGGGGAATTATGGCAAATGGAGGGGATGGGCTGGAGTTCAATTGTTGTGGTAATGGAGCTGGGGCCATCTCCACCATGCCATCAAGGCCCTTGCCAGTCGCCACCACTGCCTGGCCCGCTTACCTCTATAGCACCAACGCCTTCAACATCACCTAAATGGACTTGCACCCAGCATGAGGTCAAGCTTGACTTGCCTAAATATGGGATTCAGGCTCAAGATCGAGTCAAGTATGAAGCAGCCTACTCAAGCCAAGTTTAAGCAGGATGGCCTGATACTCGATTGAGCTTGAAGCAAATTCAAGGCAAACTTGAGCTGATCGAGCCTAATATTTGACTCAACTCAACTTGGCTCATTAGTACCTCTAGAGCTACATGTCTACATGTTTCTCTTATGTACCATGAGCACTGGGTTCCTTATTCTCAAACTGCACTGATGAAGACTTTAAAAAAAAAGAGCTGAATCTAAAATCCACTAAATAAATCATAGCAGCAGGCTATGAACGTTATGCACCACTAGTCACTAACACAAGATTTATGTGACTGACGTAATGTGTGAAAAAACTGCTATGAATATTCGTCTCAAAATAAGGCCCTCAATCATAATACAATATGACATGATTTCCAGTTGACTGAATTTTTAATTGAAAATACAACTATCCGTGGCATTCATAACGATGGATTATAGCAATTAAGAAGCAAAGATTGATGAGAAAGCTAGTCTAGTAATGTCAAATTGCATTAGGTTTTATACCATAGGTTACTAATGCAAGTAGCACTAGCCATTGAAATATAAACTAACCTGAATCCGGGTGCTTCATTTTATTTTTTGTCTGAAAACTCATCCGAGAACTCCTTCTGCAGTTGTCTAAGAGATTCTGTTTTTGCTGTTAATATGACATCATCCAGGAATCCTCTATTCGGGAACTCTTGAGGAACAAAGCTTCGATAGTTTTCAAACTGCTCCTCTGCTTCCTTCTTCTTGTCTTGTAAGCTATAAATTATTCCCTGTAATTTATCCATATGATAGTACCATTCAAATTTTAGGCTTTTTAAATTATTCCTGCAAGAATGTTAACTTCCTGACAGGTGACCGGAAGACAGATATGATAAAGTAAATGTAAGAGTGTCCAACCATTCATATCAAAGAAGAACCCAACTTTTATTCTATTTGTTTATTCTTTTTGCTGGCCTTCCAATCCACTTTCATGGCTTATGGACAACTATCAGTTTGCATTGTTCACGTGAATATGTTGAATGTTGATATGAACATTATAAGTGCTTCCCATAAGCTAGTATTAGTGGTTCTGTCAATTTTAGATCTATATGTACTCATCAAACAATCCTCCTTGGACTAAAAACATATCCCCATCACAGGTCCAAGTATCATGATCAAGAAGCGCCTTTTCTCACCAATTTGAGGTCGGTGACATGGATCTTACGCCTCTACTCTAGCCTGTTTGTGCTAACTTTTTTGTGAGAGATAGAATAGGCATATAACAGTCACATATACAGGTCCAAGTAAAATGACAAAATAAAGAATCACACCTCAGCTACTGATACAGCATGAAAAAAATTCAGTTAGTAAAAACTAACCCAAACTATTCATTGATCAGCTTAAAAATCAATTATTATTTGTTTTAGGTAGCATCCTGACCCTCTGAATAATTTCCATATGTAATTTGCTTGATTGCTTAAGCTATTTTCTTAAATTACAAAACAGATATTCAAGGGGTGCTCAGCTGCTAAAAGTTGTCTTTATTGATCAGTACTTGCAGTAGCAACTAATAGTTGCTTGATAGAAAGTTGTCATTAAATTAAAACTCTTTTAGAAGGCCTAGAAATTTATCTCTGTAGTTGTCGAATTAGAAATTCAGCATCTCTAGTTTCTGTTTGACAAGCAAATTTTAAAAATTATATTTGAAGAGCACATGGAACTAGATCCAATATCTCCTCACCGATTATGTATTTTCTTACCACCTGAAATACATAAGCTAAAATTGCATAATTCTTAATTTTTAACAGATGAAACAATGATCTTGAACAACTACCTATATTGAACTAAGCATTCAATATACTATCTCATATTAATTGTGTTTTTGCCAACATTTACAAATTTAACTTACATCCGTGTCCTCTCTTGTCTTCTTGTTTTGTGTTGAAATGTCAGTCAAGACTTTCAATATACGGATTACTATTAAGCTGAAAGAGTGAAAAAAATATGAATGGAAAACGGTTCAATTGATGTTATAGAAACTGATCATAAGATGACGGAGGTGATATTGAGATCTGAAAGTAGATTAAGGAAACTACTTCAGTAAAAAAAATTGTTTTTGCAGGAATAATGCTTTTGGCACTGAAACTCCTTACTCAAAACTTTATTCCCTTTCCAAAAGTGTCCTTGAAGCTCAAAGCACTTTTAGTTGAAAACAGATCTGAAATTGAATACAAGTCCCTCCCTCCCACCCCCAAGTTAAGGGTGAGAGTTTGGTGCCATATCTTCCATCAATTCAACTTCAAATACAGTTTAAAAGTGTAGACTTAAATTTCCAATCATGTATATGAATAACCATCCAAAATATTAAGAAAAAGTATGCTCATGAAAACCAAAACCAAATCTTTCCTATAGCTCTCACCTGACAAAGATAGGGTCGAAAATCCCTCGGATCCTCATTTACCAAATCTTGGAAATCCTTCAAGGCATCTTCTAAGTCACCCTGCATGACATAGCCGTAGTTTCATTGTTAACCTTTTACTGAAAATAAATGTGCGTTTATTTTGTCACACATAACTCGTCATCATTATCATCATGAAGTAAATGATGGCCCGCTAAAGTAATTGCAACCAGGGTGAATCATGCTTACACCTTCACAACATGCATCTGCGCGATTAAAATTCTTATATTGCGCTCCTCTGTAACTCTTTGCTCACTTCGAGCCAATTCCAAAGCGTTATTTAGCATGTCAAAAACAGCTGGCCCTTCATGATTTTTATGCATTACCATTGCCAATCCCTGCCAAAGAAAATAAAAACAGAACTCCGTTACAAGGCCGATACAAAATAAACTATGCACAATTCAGTTAATTTCCAATGACCATGAAGATGCAAGATAAAAAAACTCTAATGCTGCTATGAAAATCAGCAATCCGGATGCGTATCATGAGCATCTGCAAACACATGCATGCACGAAACCAAACAATAAGGCGTCAAAAGTTCAGATCTTTTGGTGGCTATAGTGCTGCTATACACCTTTTACATCTTCAGGTCAAAGAATATGCAATTTTTGCGTATACAGCATATATTCATACAGATGGATGGCTGAAGAATCTTACATGCAAAGCCTTGACAAAAAGAGGTCTCTCCTCCAATATGTCCTTAAACAGCCTCTTGGCTTTGGAGAGATGGCCCATCAGCTCATAAGAGAGAGCCTGCAAAAGCCTCCATTCCACTTCATCCGGCTCGACTTGTATTAATTTCTCTACATACTCCACAGCCTCCTTGGTCCTCCCGGCTCTCATCTTCTCATACAGAACCATTTTCAGAGCCTCAACGTCTCTCGGGTTTTTCTGCAACATCTTCAAATACAACCGCCCATTTTCATCTCCGTCTCTCTGGGCCTCCCTCCATTCCTCCAAAGCTGGCAAAGTTGTAGTATCTGCAGCTTTACGAGACAATACAACAGGTCTACCGGCGAACCTAGCAAAGAAGACCAGCGACCCAACAATTACAACAGCCAGCTTCCCGGCATGCCTTTTGAGGAAATGGGTCTCGCCCTGTGACTCCTGTTTGGCCTTTATAAGAGTCCAAGGAGAGAAACAAGACGAAGCTTTGGCGAAACTGGATGTGGGTCTTTGAAGAAATGGAGTGGTTTGCAGGAAAAGAGAACGGCCGGACTGGTGTTTGTTGGAGAGCTGTAAGCCGGAAGAAGTGTGAAAAGGTGATAGGCTCACATGGGTGAGAATGGAGGAGGAGGAGGAGCGATGAAGGGGTCTGATTTCGGGGTGGCATCCTGAGAGGGATGGGCGAAGGCAGTCCATTTTACACACTCCAGAGCTCCGCAGAGTAGAGAGAGGCACGCATGCCCGATGAGGAGGCCAAGGTAGCAATTGGCATCAAGATTCAGGACCAGGTTTCCTAGCTAAAAATTCACTTAGTTTAGACCACAATGACAGCGAAGCATTTTTATGCTCTGTTTTGATAATGTGCGGAGGCGTAGTAAGTGAAATATTTATTTTCGAGATCTAAAGTATATATGGCAGTGCATGTTAATATAAGAATGAATATATAAAGTATTTTATTTTTAAGATTGATATTAGTATATATTAGTTTAAGTATCGTTAATGTGTGCATTATTGATCCAAAAAATAAAGATTTTATAGGCTTACGATAAACAGGAGCATGAAAAACCTTTGGGAATGACAGGTGCATGTTAACTATTAATATACCTCTTATGTATCCTTCGCCCAATTAATGGAACCACTGAATTAAGTCAGTCTTTTCATGCTATTGGTTAGTTGGAGCTTGGGCACATTGTGTGTAGAACTCAAATCCACTGGTCGCAAGTGAAATGAGATTGATAACGCACATTGTAATGCACAAAATTTATAACAGAAATTTTTTGTGCACATGCCATCAATCTAGGTTCATCAACTAGTGAAGCTTCCCTAGTCTATTTTAAGTTTTTATCATTATTGAAGTTAGGTTTTTTAGTTGGACTTATTTTGGTGAGTTAGAATGCTTGTTGCATTTAGGTGAGTCAACCTTACCTCTTGATTGATATGTTTTTATTAGCAAGGTTGTAAACATAATCATGTTGAAGTCTAAAAAGTTGTCACTAGGGGTGTTAACGAGCCCTGCTCATTGAGCAAGCAATGCTCGATTTAGCTTGACTCAAATTGGGCTTAACTTGGGCTTGAATATGCTCAAATCGAGTTTGAATATACCCTTAATTGACTCGACTTAGCTCTAATAAAACTCGAACTCAACTCATACTTCTTTGAGCTAGAGCTCAAACTCAAATATAATTTTTAACTAGTATATAAATAATATATATAATAAATAATATATGTATATATAATATAGATATAAATATTGTTTTTAATATACATGTATGACATATATATAAATGTCAGGTTTATAATGCAAAATTATAACCTTCTAAGAAATTAATCCAAATAGAATTTTTTAGTTGGACAAAAATATGCAAACCCATTAAAAAACCAGTTGGGGGATAGCCTGGGAACCCTTGGATCACATAAGCTGAAACGATGGCTCCCAGCTTCCGCCTTAGCCCAATTGTGGTGCAGAGGGGCATCATCCCACACAAAATTCTAATTGCTTAGTTGTTCAACCTAAGAAACTACTCTAATCGTACACTCAGTAAAAGTCATGTCTCCCACTTAATTAATGTGGTATAAAACATGTATTATTTTGACCTAACTGTTTAGACTAGGGGTGCTAACGAGCCAAGTTAAGTCGAGTTTTGGGAAAGCTCAACTCAAACTCAAAGTTTATGGTATTGACTCGAGCTCAACTCAAACTCGATCGAGCTGCCAATCATCCAACTTGAGCTCAGCTCAAGAAAAAAACCAGAAACTTGAGCTTGAATCAATATATAGTAACCACATAACTTAGCTTGAATTTGGCTCGACCGTAACATTGCCAAAAAGAATAATCTCCCTAACTACTTCACCTACAACACCTTTTATGTTAAACATTCCATCAAATAAATACAATGTTTTCATCATTTCAATATATGTTTTTTATCGAATATAATTTTATCACTCCGTCTTCAAAGTTGTATGCTTGGTCATGCTATTTTAAATAATATTTGTACTTCTTTATATTGATCATATTTTAAAGCATAAAAATGAGTACAAAAATTTAATTAATATTACCTCAATTTGCTAATATATATTAATTACTTGGTAAAAAATAATATTATCAAATACTCCCTTTGTCTTAAATTAATAGTTTTATTTAGTTTTTTAAAATAAATTAATTTTAATTTATTTTTAAAAACTAAATGGAGCTATAAATGTAGGACAAATAGAATATTTATAGATATAATATTGTACAAAGTTGCCATCATTTACTAAAAACTCATAAATTTGTAAATAGACAACTAAAGTATAAATAATATTACTTACTTATTTATTATTTTTTTCATTTGTTGTCAACCAGACAATAGAACTCTAAAAAAACTAGTCACATTTTTCATCAAACAATGATATCTTCCAAATATAATCACATTTACGACCAAGAAAATGAACTTTACCTGATTGACAAAATATTAAACAAACATGTAAAAAATATTTCAATAAAAATAAACAGGAAATATATAAGGGATATTTACATATTCAAGCAAAATCTGCATTCTGATTATCTACGGCAACATCTGCTGAGCCGCTTGGATGATGAACTGCGCCTTCTGAAGCCAACCACACGCAGCTTAGTACCTGTGAGGCCAGATTTTCTGCTTTCTGCTCCTTTCTTATTATATCTTCCTGAGCTACCCGTGAGGCCAGATTTTCTGCTTTATGCTCCTTTCTTATTATCTCTTCCTGAGCTACCGGAATTTTGGCTTTTGATATAGTGTCAGGCCTTTCGTTTTGGTAGCCACCGACGATTTGCCAGCTTTTGATCCTGCAAATTTCCTAGTGACCACTTGAGCTGCCTTCCCATGCACCCTTGAAACTTTGGTAGTTTTCTTTGAACTTGAAACTTTCACCAGATTTATGTGTTTGCTCTTCCCAGCACCTTGTTGTGCTTTGGCTACATCTCTTCTGACATTATCAGATGTGAGTGCCAAGCTTTCATTCTTTCTCATAGCTTCTTCAATTTGGGCGGCCAAGATGGTGTCTTTCTTGGCAACAAGACTAGTCACTTTGCTTGCATGGAGAATATTGAAACCCAACTTAATCCAAAGTCATAGAATTGGCAGATGAAAGACAAAATAATAGAGTTCTGGTCTTCAAATTAACAATCCTAGGATATTCGTAAGTCATATCCAAGAATTTCTGATTTTTTAACAGTAGAAGTGGAAAGTATTAGGCAAAGCACATTTTGCTCCCATACAGGCTGTTCTTCCAGTGTGGTGGAGATAATCAATCTTAAAGCATATTCAAATAACCATCAAATCATTATATATTTATGGAAGCTCAAAACTAACAGAACACAAAATAAACCACATACAAAACCTACAGAGTTCGACGGGAAATCAAACATGATAACATGATCAACATCCAAGTCCAGCCCACGAGCAGCCAAGTCTGTACAAACTAATAAGAAGAAATGAACTCTTAAGCTGCTGAGATTTAAATTAACATGGTTAGAGTTTACAAGGAAAACTTATTTACAGTGAATGATAACACATCCTTTATGAGTTAGGTGGTCTTTGCACCATGAAGATCGATCATCACATTGCTAAAGACTTAGCTCAGCGAAAATCTGTTTGTGATTTCCTTTAAATTGAGAGGATTGAATTTTCACAACTAATGCTGTTATCAAGCTACGAGTTCTGAACTCTGAGTAATTTAATTAAAGATATACAATAAATTACGTATATCCATTTCCAAACTTCCTAAAAATTTGACAATTTTTAGATGTTTTTAGATGCAGTGGCTTTTAGACCTGACATCATAAAACTGTGGCTACATGACTTACCTTTGTTCTGCTGGCTGGCACCTCTCCGTGATAATTGACAGTTGAGATTTGATTTTCAGCAAGAAAGTGATCGACAGCACGGCTAGAATTCAATGTATTACAAAATACCATCACTCGATTTCCTTTTGATAGGCTTGGCTCAAGGACCTGGATCAAGATTCAGGTAGGCTGCTCAATCAGAAAACTACCATCTAGGCAGTGAGGATTTACTTTCATAAATCTAGGGTCAAAGAAGTAAGTATTCACGAAACAGCCAGCAAATACCAGAGGCAGTTAACACTTAAAATAAATTAACATATGCAGAAATATAAGATTACTTATTCCATGAGTCATCTTCATCATTATACACCATTCACAATTATCAGAGGGCAGCATCATGGATACCAATTCACTGTTTCTGAGCCATTAAGAGAATATGTGCATAAACGCAAGCCTTGTTTTTCACTGCATTCTTGACAGCTTCTCAAGTGTAGATTCAAACAGCATGATTTGGTATATGTACACGTATAAGTAGTTACAGATTTTTCAAGAAGCAGTCTACCTAATCAGTCACGGGCAGTAGCTATAATTTAATAAGAAACACAGGCAGCAAATTAAATATGAATTCAAAATCCAACTGAGCTTTATCATCAAGACTGCTAGTATTGTCTTGTTGACAAATTGAAGCTTACATGGAGATGAAACCAAACATTACACTTAACATATACTTGGTCAAACCAATACACAAGGTCAGATGCCATTTCATAATATTCCCATCAGCTTGAGCAGTGGTGTCAATATGACTAACAAGTCTAAGTGTGAGAAATAAGGCGCATATCAAATTTAATATTCTATTCTTGAGGAATCAATAACTTCGAGGACTCATGCCCTTTTTTACTTTCTTGAGGAATCATAGCCTTCTTCAAATTTTCTCATGGCAATTCCATTCACCCCATTCTTCCATTTCTGAAGTTCTTTTCATTACTTATCAAAGAAATTCCTCTTCTCCTATCAATCTTTTTCTCACTCACCATTCTTTCATTTTTAGCCCTATTCATGTCCATATATCCTGATAACAAATGCCTATAGCAGAAACATGCACTATAGAGCAACACGATTATTCACCATGAAAATGCTTTAGAAGAATCATGTATTAAAAATTACCTGATCCACACAACATAAGGTTTCTAATCTGACTCAGTTCAATATGCAAATTGTAAAATGTCAAAATTGTCATCTTGTCTACACGTACATCATCAAGGAGGAGGAATTCACCTGCAGGAGAGATTCCAACTTATTCTCAGAACCAGAAAGTTTGATGAAGTCATGCCAGGCAGATGCAATCTTCTTGTGTAATGTTGATGTGCGTAAATGAACAATCCCTTCAAATTCTTCGTCAACCAACTTTTGCACAGCCTGAAAAGGGATCATAATAAGTTGCATAACAGTATGAATTACAAGACAGAACTCTACCAAAATGTATCAGTTATTTCTTTTTCCAGAGCGTATGTACCTTTTTCATTGTTGCAGAGACAAGAACAGTTTGAAATCCTGGGTCATTGACTTCTGATGCACGGTTCTTGAGTGGGAAACTTGCGAATGTCAGGCCCAAACCCACGATCAAACATGGTATCTGCTTCATCTAATACCAGGAAATTTGAAGAAAACTTACTGAACTCGAAAATTATGGCCAAAATAATGTATAAATATCTGATTTCTTGAAAATGCATTGCTTGAATATGCAACTAACCAAATACTTGATGTCACAATAAACCATATTTCCTTCTTCAATATGTTGAAGAACCCTTCCCCTGGAGTTCCAACAACCATGTCAATGGGAACATTTAGTGAATCCTCCTGAGGCCGTATCCGTCCACCTCCACTGACCATGGTTGAACGAAATTGAGCATGATGACTGATAGACTTGGCCACACGAAACACCTATATATGCTCATATTGAGTTAGTTTGAGTTAACAAAGAGCTCAACAATCAATTGCAGTGAAAATGTCATAGTGCAAAACAAGAACATTATAGCCTGTTTGGGAATGTTTTTTTGGTTGTTTCACATTTCATTTTTGGAACGGGGGGCAGGGACGGGCCCAGACCAGTTTGTTAGTGGGTTCCCCAAATTATGGGAAGGCCCAACCCCCAAGCCTCTTTATTAGATTTCCCCAAAATAAAAACATCTGTCACCCTGTTTATTTTCTTAGGAAGTATCAAGTTTGATGGACCATCGGGCTCTCCCTCACTTGTTATCGTCACCCTCCTTCTCCCGCCATCCATGTTGACTCTGCTGCCCACGTCCTGTTGATGTAGCTCCTTAAGTATATACAAGGTAAGTAAAGGAATTGGGATGGAAGGGGAGAGATTGATAGAGAAAGGGGATAAATTGTAGACGAGATATAGAGGAACTCGAATGTGTATTACAGTAATTATTTGCTTTTACCAAAGTTTGGGGCTTAATGCCCAATTTATAGTTTAGGCAAAGCCTTTTCCTAACAACTATAAAGAAATCCTAAAACGAGTAACTTAAGCAAAATTTAATAGATTCGGAATCATAAGAATCATAAGCCTTACTTAAAACAATTTAACTAAAAAAGTAAAGTCCTAAACTAAGTAGAATGCACAACCCCCATTTCTGTGACAAAAAGGGCCATAACACCGGGAGACCTTTTGCCTGCCCCTCCTATAGCCTTCGTCGCATCTGCTGCCAGAAAAGTGATGGCTCACTTGCCTCCCCATCATATACCTTTTACCACTAGTATTCTCTTCAGCCTCCACCGTCCATGGCCATTGTGATCCCCTGCTTCTCCTCCTCCTACTCCTCTTATTTCCCCTCTTCGATTGGGACCCTCCACCAGCAGTGTCAGCTTCTCGCCAGCGGAAGTTTGGTTTTGGGACTTACATAATTTGATGCAAGTCCAGACTCCCCACATCGCGTACATGCCACAGGCTAGGCAGTATCATTCCAGTGGGCAATTTTTTGGCTTTACTGCAGGAGGCAAGAGGAAGGCCAAAAAACAAAAGGACAAGGGTGAGAGCTGAAGAAGATTTGTGTGGAGGGTTTAAGAGCTGTTTGTGGCTAGTTGACTGAATTTTCTATTCTGGGTTTTTATTTAGGGAGTGACAATCAGCAGAGATGGGCATATGGCTCATTGCAGAAGTAATTCAAGGAGACAAAGGATTCAATCAATGCACTGGAAGCAGACATCCAACATGCCAACTCACTGTAAGTTATAATTTTGGGTTCAAGAAAATTTCTGTTTTTGCTTTGCTCAGCGGATTATGCATTAAATATGTTGTCTTGGGTGGAATTGATCATTCAACTCTATTCTGGTACGAGCTTGTTGTATTGGCTTAGTTTTCTTTTACAAAACTTGTTTTGTATAATTCTCATGTGGCGGTTATAATTGTTGTTTGCGCTGTTCACTGGGTATGCGTCTGGTTTTTTTTTTAGAATTTATTTTAGCTGTTTTGTGCTTCAATGATCCTCACTTTCCTACATTTATATTTCCAGGCAGGATAATAAGATTTTCTTGAAGATTCCAACTTCTTGTAAATAATTTGTAGTTAATTTTTTTATTAGCAGATGGAACAGTCATGTATTTGATCCCAATGTGAAATAAACCCCATTGTAAAAGTTAAGATGTGTTTTCACTGTTTGCCTATAAAAGATTCAATTAGCTGGTATTTGAACCATTTGAGTGTATTCATGTTGTTACCAAATAGGTAGTTCATAAGTTCTAAAAACTAGTTTAGTTCTCCCAAACAGGTTAAAACATTCCATGTAGCAATTTCAGAAGATTGGATAATGATTTAGACGAACCATATTTTGTGGACAAGAATGCCTCAAAGGAAAAAATGCTGACAGTCTAAAATAAAATAAAAAAAGATTCAAACCTGCTCAGATTCTCCCTTGTTGGACATAGCACAACAGCTCGAGGACGCCTAGGTTTCATTAGCATGGTAGACAGTTCTTTGCCACGTCTCAACAGCTATGAGTAATGATGCCAAGTCAACTCTAAAACAAGGAAATGTAATCATATGGAATTTTCTGAAGGAAGCATAAACCACAATGTTCACACTAATGGTCAACACAGTTGCTAAAAAAAACACACTAACGGCCAACACATAACAAATACCGCAAACCTAGTCTTCCAAATGTCAATAGGATGTAAATTGGTAAATAACTCATATCCTACAAATCCCATCAAAAGAGAAGATGAATTTTTTGCGGATGACTCGTGAAAATTGGATATACCAAAGGTCTATAACTGAAGAAAGAAGAGGCGAAAAATGAATAACTGAGCATTTCCACAAACATATGAAATACAATCCGTAAGTTAGTGATGAGATGAGCCAAGTACAACAATGGCACACATAAGAAAGCTAGCTAACAAGAAACAACCAGTAATCATAGGCTTAAACAGCCCAGCAGCTGTAGTGACAACAGAGAGAGGGAGGGAGGGAGGGAGGGGGGTTGTTTCTGGTCGGTTGCTTTCCTGAACCAAAGGCAACATATAAGCCAAAGTCTTTCCGGACCCAGTGTGAGACCCCAAAACCACACTCTTCCCCTCAACACCGCCGGAATCCCTTCATGATATTTGTGCATTATAATTTTTCAATCTCTGTCTAAGAAATATATACAGAACTCCATTACAGGGCAGATAGCATATTATAGTTAGATGCTATTACAAAAATCAAGAATGCATATGCCTGGCATATCATCATGCATATACTGAACTAATAAAAAAGGTATCACCTCCAAAACACCATGTCATAGTACATCTCTTTTGTGGATATACAGCTTCTACATCTTCAGGTTATAGAATATGTGTATACGACATATATTCAAAAAGGTGAAAGGGCAAAGAATCTTACAAACAATGCCTTCTCAAAAAGGGATCTCTCTCCAATATCTCCTTAAACAGCCTCTTGGCCTTCAAGAATTGGCCCATCAGCTCCTAAGAGAGAGCGGGCAAGAGTCTCCATTCTACTCCACTCTGTAGCCCTATTTGTCCTCCTAGCTCTTGTCTTCCCCTACCGAGCAAATTTTTTGACCCTCAACTTGTGGCGAATTCAGGATTTTCTATCAGGGTGGTCAAATAATAATTAGGTCGAAAATTATCCTGCTTTTCCTAACTGAATATAAAAATGACATCATACTTAAAATTTTCTTCTATTTTTAGTTAAAAATGAAGGTAAATTGAATAACACAAGATAGAGGGAGGTACCTAAGGGAGGGCGTATTAGAAGAGGATGAATGAAAAATGGGGCCTGATTCTGCCAATACCAAAAAATTTGGAGCAAAAGGCTGAGGTTGAGGAAAAATGGGCTAAGGCCAGGTTGAGAGTCCAGAGATGTTGATAGGACGGTCCATTTTGCCTCATTTATTTGGGTTGGGTCTAAAAGGTTGGGTTCAATCTTTAACCAATGCAATTGGGTCTTGGGTTAGTTAAGTTCATCAACTTATATGGGTCGGGTTGGGACTTTAAAACTTGCTTTAGGTTTGGTTTAGCCTGAGAGAAAGAGGTTCAGTCAGTGATCAAGGTTTTTTCTGGGTACTGGTCAATGAATAAGTTTCGGTTTTTTTCCCTACCCAAGCCATAGGCTAATTAGTAATGGAACAATGTATATCTGCCACTGCCCCACAGAGGAATCTATTTAATGCTCAATTAAATCTCACCAATAATCAGACCAAGAACATGTACCCCCTCTAAAGTGATGAAACCTCAGGACTCAGGGCATCCCCCATAACAACTTTACTGTTTCTTGCAAGAGAAATCAAGTCAAAAGCCAAATGACAATCTTCACATACTCTTAGGTTTTTGATAATCTGAATAGGCTTCGTCAGAACCACGTTCAGGATCCCATAAGCAAGAGCATGTTTTTCGCTATGCTGAAGACTCCCTTCCTTTTCTTGATTATCCAGTTCATCCATCACCATACTGTAATTTGGTAAATAACCTAATTTTTTAGGTCTCAGAGATAACGCTTTTCAAGTGTGTCTAAATCTCTTCATAAAGTAAATGAGATCTATTCCTAGCAAAAAAGGAACGGATTTCTCCATTTAGATCAATCCAGCTGCACCCAGGATTCTTCTGTAGACCAAGTTTATACATTTTTCTCCTCAAAACATCCACCTCAGCTTTTCTTCCTGCAAATGCATATATTCTACTAAGATGCAAGTATGGCATTAAATCCTGATTATTCAATTCAAATAATTTATTAGCTGCTCGCTCTGCTATTCTTATGTTATTGTTAAATTTGCAGCCACTGAGAAGAGATGTCCATATTATAGAATCAGGTTCAATGGGCATTGCATCAACTAATTCTTCGGCTTTCCCAACAAGACCAGATCTACATAGAAGATTGACCATACAAGAATAGTGTGTAATCCTTGGAATGATACGATGATCACACTTCATAGATAGAAAGTAAACCCAAGCCTTTTCAACTAAGCCACCATGAGCACAAGCACAAAGCACACCAAGAAATGTGACGTGGTCAGGTTCCAATCCCAATTTCTTCATGTATTCAAACATCTCAAGTGCCTCTAGGCTGTGACTGTTAATTGCATATCCATGGATCATTGCATTCCATGTTATCAAATCATGCTCAGGCATTTTCTCAAAAATGAACCTAGCACTGTACATATCTCCAGCTTTGCTGTACATATTAAGTAATGAGTTTTCCATGAGTAAGCTAGTGTTGAAACCATTTTTAATAGTGACAGCATGGATTTGCTCACCAAAACTCAGGAAGGAAAGGTTAGCACAGGCCGTGAGAATGCTCGCTATGACCAAATCACTTGGCTGTACGCCAACCAAAGTCATCTGATGATATAAACGAAATGCATCATCATTAAGCCCCTCTTGAACATAACCCATTATCATATAACTCCACGATATTGAGTCCTGCATAGGAGATCTACAAAATAATTTATATGCTTCTGTAACTTTTCCTTGTTGAACCAACCCAGAGATCATTATATTGTATGTCACCACATTTTTATCTGGCATCTTCTCAAAGAGCTCCCAGGCATTTACAATCTGGCCTGCTTTCATATAACCAGAGATCAAAGTGGAGTATGCTATCACATCTTTTTTAGGCATATTATGAAACAACCTCAGTGCTTCATGAAGTTTTTCATTTTTTATGAAAGCTGACATCAAACAAGTTATAGTCTCCACTGATGGTTCAGGCATTTTTTTGAACATCTCAACAGCCTCATCTGTTCTATTACTCTTCAAGTACCCATCAATCATTGAATTCCAGGTAACTTGGTCTCTGTCATTCATCTGATCAAACAAAATTTGGGCATCATCAATTCGGTGATCACAGATATATCCAGAAATTAGTGAGTTCCATGACTCTCTGTATTTGCCTTCAAATTTATCAAACTCCACCCTCGCTTCATCTATGTTAAGGCACTTAGTATACATACAAACTAAAGACGACTCCACTACTTTATCAAGATCATGGCCTAGTTTTGTTGCAAATGCATGAAACTTTTTACCTTGTTTGCAATTCCTCAGGTTTGAACTTGCACTAATTACTATTATAATGCTACTTAAGCTAGCCTCAACTCCATTATTTAGCATTTCAATGAAAAGCTCCAGCGCCATATCATATTGTCCTGCATTGACAAACCCACCTAGTATTACAGACCAGGTTATCGAATTCTTCACTGGCATTGATTTAAATAACTCATACGCATCCCTTATCTTCTTAACCTCAACATACCCATTTATAAGAGAAGTCCAAGAAATGACATTACGTGTTGGCATGCGATTGAAAACACTGTGAGCATCATCTATCTGGTGGTTCATAACATAGCCCGAGATCAAAGCATTCCATGAGGCTAGGCTTGGGCAGTTCATTTCATCGAACACTCTACAAAGGCAATCAAACACCTTGCATTTAGAATAAAAGCTGATTAAAGAGGTTCCCACAAACACATTGGCAGAATAAGCATTCTTAATTGACAGCCCATGTACCATTCTACCTTGATCCAGAGCACCGCACTCACCACATGAAGATATTGCAACTGAAAACGATGTTGGGCTGAGTTTAAGGCCATGACTCCGCATCACTGGAAAGATGGAAAGGGCTTGCTCTGGTTGCCCATTATGCAAGCAAGCAGACATGATAGAATTCCATGACACAGTGTCTCTCTGCGGCATTTCGTTGAACAGCCGGCATGCAGACGCCAAATCTCTACTTCTCGACAACTTCGTAATGAGTGAGTTGCAGGCAGAGATGTTCTCAGATGATATTGCAACTTCTGAAGTAAAGGGAAGACAGATTCCTTGATTTGGTTGGTGGGCATTGCCGTGAAACTGAGAAGAACAAATAAAGAAGGAAGAAGCAGGTTGGGAGCTCGGAGGACTGCGAAAGGAAGATGGACGTTTCAGGATCTGGGTCGTCTTCAAATTCATTAGAAGGATTGTCAGAGGTGGCATCAGACACCGGTCAGAGCGCGCTCAGCGCTGGTCGGCATCGAGGCTCCAAGCTCGGCGGGAACGCGCTGCTTCTGATGAAGGACAACGGCAAGAACTCACGTTAACTCATGTACAACAATAGCAACGGGCTTTTCGACCATTGAATTGTGATCGTTCATCGTCAATGCGGGGCCGTTCATCAACGGCGTTGAAGCATCAGGTGGGATTATCCCGTGGATGAACTTTTCTGGAAGTAGCATCGTACTTCTCGTAATCTTGGCCGTTACCGTTAACTTGTTCTCCTCACTTGATGCTACGAGCGATTCCGGGGCGTCGAAACTGGGGGCCCAAAAAATGCTGGATTAAGTGGGACCCCACCTTCTAAACTTTTTGTGGTTCTCATTTTCAATAGGCGACGAAGAAAGAGGAAAATTATTTAAATAATATTAAAAAAATATTTATTAAAATTATATATTTTAAAAAATATTTCTTAAAGTGATATTATTTTTTGTCACGTAGGCACTAGTAAAGCACTCACTTGTATAAGTTTTTTTTAATTATTTTCGATTTTGTATGATGAAATCATATTTAAGTTTGATTTCATCTTTCCGAATGGTGAAATCCTTCAAATTAGGAGTAGATTTCGTTTTTAAAAGGAAAAAATTAGCTTACGCTAATTTTGTATTTTCAAAGGATGAAATCCCCGCACTTGCGCCACTCGACTAAGAAAATTGGGCTTTTAAGTAGATTTTGTAGTTTGGAAAGACGAAATCAACAAAATCTGCGTTGCTTACCCGAGCCACTTCTCCGCTTCCAACACATCTCTTATTTTGCATCACCGAAGCATTTTATGTGTGCCGTGCTCCGTCCAAATCCGTCGTCCACCGAGCGACCTCTACCGTCCATCGCGCCCTGTCGTCCACCTTGCAAGCGCCGTTTAGAGCTTCAACCTAGGTTTTTCCCTTTAATTTCGCCCAAACCGAAATTCGCCCAAATCCGCTGTATTTTCTAGGTAAATTTCTTGCATTATTCTTTCACGCCTTTATTTTGTAATTTTTAAGCTTTCCTTTTTGCATATAGCAATATCTTTTCTTTTCTCATAAATGTGATCTAAAGATGATGATTTTGTTTGTTTAAAGAATTTTATATTTCCCCATAGATGTGATCTTGAAAAAAAAAGCTGGCTAACAATTTAACGACACATAAATAATGTAAAAAATATAATTATGAAAAAAATACAAAAAATAAAAAATGTAAGACAAGTCTGCAGCACACAAAATGCTCTTGTTGATTTAAAGCCTGCACAAATCAATGTGAGTCTGCTTAGGGTATTAATGTACATTCGTCCATAAAATAAAAGCATTCACCAAAGTACATAATCTTGGACATAATTAGTTAACTCATGCATAACTATATTAATGTTTGAAAGGTTGAACTTTCTCTCACAAAAACAAGATGTGTTAGTGCACAAAGATTGAATTAGGAGGTCTTCGAAGAAACTCCATTAAATAAGTTATATGTTGGGCTGAAATTTCAAGTGACTATCAAGATAGTCTTAGTCCTTATCACAACTTCAAATTGTTGTTGTTTCCTTATATATAGACCTAATAGGAAACCCAAAAGGCATGAAAGACTTTGAAAATAAAAAATCATGTTTTTGGAACTAAAAACTGAAAATAGCTTGATTTGTTATTAAGGGGTATATGTGAGGTTATTTGTTTAAAGAATTTTATTTTTTGAATTATGTTGTTGGTTTTTGTGTTAAAAGGCTGATTTTGATAGTATACAATTGATTTATTTACTATTGGTTTCTATATTAAGCTTGAGTAATAGATTAATCTCATTTTCGTTAAATAAAGTAGTAAAATTCTTCATGAAACGATATTCTGCTTCGGATGCTATGACCACCTCATATACTCCCAGAGTGGAAGGGATAATTAGAGAACAAACTAGTAAAATTGAGGAGTATATAATTAACATGATCAACCGCAATGAGTATGAAGTGATGTTCATGCATGACATGAAGGTTGTAGTGAATGCAGTTTATCATACTTATACATGCAATCTCCCTCAAACATATTTATATCCTTGCTCACACCTTCTTACTGTATAGGGAAAGTGGCGGGAGCCTATACAAGTAAGACTTTGTTATACATCAACCGCTTATAGAAATATGTACTCCGCACAATTCTACTCTCCTTGTGGTCGGGAGTTTTGGGAAAGAGACATGTCTTATGTGTTATTACCTCTAACAGGAACAAGACAACTCATCCACTCATGATTTATTCGCATTAGGAATATAATAGACTATGTGACCATGAAGATAGATGGTAGAGTAAGGTATAAAATGTGAGAGGTGCAAACCTTCTGGGCATAATAGCAAAAGATGTAGAAACTCTCATGTTGATTTGTAAACATACAATTATAATGTGACTTTTTATTCACTCTTTATTTTAAATATGATTATATATTTTTTATATTCTTAATTCTATGCAAAGTATATGGATCAAATAGAGTCTTTTTACGGGCTAGGCCCTATTGATGAGACGGTACTTGTCTAAGCAGGAATCACATAAGTCGGCTTTTATTTAGCAAAGAAAGGTATTTTAACTGTTTATGATATTTATTTAATTTTTTAGGCTATATGTTACATTGGGTTATAATATTTAAATTTATTATGTGACCTCGGGTGCCTTTAATACACTAAATATTTTATATATCTTCAATAGTGGCCGTAGATGAGCATATTATACCATATATCGAATGAACAAGTTTTGGACATTTCATTTATATATAATATGTTTGTCTCAATAGGCCTTTATTAACAACTTTTGTTGAAAAATAGAAAGAGACACAGACATTTTACTTACCTTATAGGGAGATATCCATTATTTTTATGGATGCGACAATTTTTTTAAGACTTTGCATCAATAAAGAGGCTCTAACAGGTATGATAAAAAAAGAAAATTTAAATTTATTAGTTAAGACTCCTTAGCATAGCTCCTCTTCTTACAGTGATACGTAGTAACCGAGTAAGCCTTATGTGGCTCTTAAATGAGTTTCATGCATTCCCAGAAGATACCTAACTGAGTAAGCGTTAGGTGGCTCTTAGATAAATTTCATGTGTTCCCATAAGATGCCACGGAGTAAGTAATTGAGTAGTATTCATGGGCTTATTTATTACATTTACTTAAGGCTACGATATTTACGAATAACACAAATAGCTATGTTCACGTTGCAGATCTCTCCCTCGCGAATTTTCAACCAAGAAAATGAACTTCACCCGATTGATAAAATATTAAACGAACATGCAAAAAATATTTCAATAAAAATAAACTGGAAATATATAAGGGATATTTACATATTCAAGCAAAACCTACATCCTGATTATCTAGGGCTACATCAGCTGAGCCGCTTGGATGATGAACTGCGCCCTCTGAAGCCCACCACATGCAGCTTAGTACCCGTTAGGCCAGATTTTCTGCTTTCTGCTCCTTTCTTATTATATCTTCCTGAGCTACCCGTGAGGCCAGATTTTCTGCTTTCTGCTCCTTTTTTATTATCTCTTCCCGAGCCACCGGAGAGTATTTTGGCTTTTGATATAGTGTCAGGCCTTTTCGTTTTGGTAACCACCAACGGTTTTCCAGCTTTTGATCCTGCAAATTTCCTAGTGACCACTTGAGCTGCCTTCCCATGCACCCTTGAACCTTTGGTAGTTTTCTTTGAACTTGAAACTTTCACCAGATTTATGTGTTTGCTCTTCCCAGCACCTTGTTGTGCTTTGGCTACATCTCTTCTGACATTATCAGATGTGAGTGATTCCAAGCTTTCATTCTTCCTCATAGCTTCTTCAATTCGGGCGGCCAAGATGGCATCTTTCTTGGCAACGAGACTTGTCACTTTGCCTGCATGGAGAATATTGAAACCTAACTTAATCCAAAGTCAGAATTGGCAGATGAAAGACAAAATAATACAGAGTTCTGGTCTTCAAATTAACAATCCTAGGATATTCCTAACTCATATCCAAGAATTTCTGATTTTTTAACAGTAGAAGTGGAAAGTATTAGGCAAAGCACCTTTTGCTCCCATACGGGCTGTTCTTCCAGTGCGGTGGAGATAATCAATCTTAAAGCATGTTCAAATAACCATCAAATCATTATATATTTATGGAAGCTCAAAAACTAACACAACACAAAATAAACCACATACAAAACCTACAGAGTTAGACGGGAAATCAAACATGATAACATGATCGACATCCAAGTCCAGCCCACGAGCAGCCAAGTCTGTACAAACTAAGGTGGGGCAATCACCATTATCACTCCTGAATTTGTTGAGATTTTCAACTCTGCCATAAGAAGAAGAAATGAACTCTCAAGCTGCTGAGATTTAAATTAACATGGTTGGAGTTTACAAGGAAAACTTATTTACAGTGAATGATAACACATCCTTTATGAGTTAGGTGGTCTTTGCACCATGAAGATCGATCATCACATTGCTAAAGAGAGCTCAGCGAAAATCTATTTGTGATTTCCTTTAAATTGAGAGAATTCAATTTTCACAACTAATGTTGTTATCAAGCAACGAGTTCTGAATTCTGAGTAATTTAATTAAAGATATACAATAAATTACATATATCCATTTCCAAACTTCCTAAAAATTTGACAATTTTCAGATGCAGTGGCTTTTAGACCAGACATAAAACAATGGCTACATGACTTACCTTTGTTCTGCTGGCACCTCTCCGTGATAATTGACAGTTGAGATTTGATTTTCAGCAAGAAAGTGATCAACAGCACGGCTAGAATTCAATGTATTACAAAATACCATCACTCGATTTCCTTTTGACAGGCTTGGCTCAAGGACCTGAATCAAGATTCAGGTAGGCTGCTCAATCAGAAAACTACCATCTAGGCAGTGAGGATTTACTTTCATAAATCTAGGGTCAAAGAAGTAAGAATTCACGAAACAGCCAGCAAATACCAGAGGCAGTTAACACTCAAAATAAATTAACATATGCAGAAAAAACAAGATCACTTATTCCATGAGTCATCTTCAACATTATACACCATTCACAATTATCTGAAGGCAGCATCATGGATACCAATTCACTGTTTCTGAGCCATTAGGAGAATATGTGTATAAAGTATATACACAAACCTTGATTTTCACTGCATTCTTGAGAGCTTCTCAAGAGTAGATTCAAACAGCATAATTTCGTATATGCACACGTATAAGTAGTTACAGATTTTTCAAGAAGCAGTCTACCTAATCAGCCACGGCAGTAGCTATACTTTAATAAGAAACACAGGCAGCAAACTAAAAATGAATTCAACATCCAACTGTGCTTTATCATCAAGACTGCTATATTGTCTTGTCGACAAATTGAAGCTTACATGGAGATGAAACCAAACATTACACTTACACATACTTGGTCAAACCAATACACAAAGGTCAGATGCCATCTCATAATATTCCCACCGGCTTGAGCAGTGGTGTCAGTGTGACTAACAAGTCTAAGTATGAGAAATAGGATGCATATCAAATTTAATATTCTATTCTTGAGGAGTCAATAACTTCGAGGACTCATGCCTTTTTTTACTTTCTTGAGGAACTCATAGCCTTCTTCAAAATTTCTCATGGAAATTCCATTCACCCCATTCTTCCCTTTCTGATGTTCTTTTCATTACTTATCAAAGAAATTCCTCTTCTCCTCCTATCAATCTTTTTCTCACTCACCATTCTTTGATTTTTAGTCCTATTCATGTCCATATATCCTGATAACAAATGCCTATAGCAGAAACATGCGCTACAAAGCAACACGATTATTCACTGTGAAAATGCATTAGAAGAACCATTACCTGATCCACACAACATAAGGTTTCTAATCTGACTCAGTTCAATATGCAAATTGTAAAATGTCAAAATTGTCATCTTGGCTACATGTACATCAGGAGGAAGAATTCACCTGCAGGAGAGATTCCAACTTATTCTCAGAACCAGAAAGTTTGATAAAGTCATGCCGGGCAGATGCAATCTTCTTGTGTAATGTTGATGTGCGTAAATGAACAATCCCTTCAAATTCTTCGTCAACCAACTTTTGCACAGCCTGAAAAGGGATCGTAATAAGTTACATAACAGTATGAATTACAAGACAGACTCTACCAAAATGTATCAGTTATTTTTTTTTCCAGAACATATGTACCTTTGTCATTGTTGCAGAAACAAGAACAGTTTGAAAACCTGGATCATTGACTTTTGATGCACGGTTCTTTAGTGGGGCTAGAAACTTGCGAATGTCAGGCCCAAACCCACGATCAAACATGGTATCTGCTTCATCTAATACCTTCAAATTTGAAGAAAACTTACTGAACTAGAAAATTATATCCAAATCAGATATGTAAATATCTGATTTCTTGAAAATGCATTGCTTGAAGATTTAACTAACCAAATACTTGATGTCACCATAAACCATATTTCCTTCTTCAATATGTTGAAGAACCCTTCCTGGAGTTCCAACAACCATATCAATGGGAACATTTAGTGAATCCTCCTGAGGCCGTATCCGTCCACCTCCACTGACCATGGTTGAACGAAATCGAGCATGATGACTAATAGACTTGGCCACACGAAACACCTATATATGCTCGTATTGAGTTAGTTTGATTTAACAAAGAACTCAACAATTAATTGCAGTTAAAATGTCATAGTGCAAAAGAAGAACATTATAGCCTGTTTGGGAATGTTTTTTAGGTTGCTTTTCATTTCATTTTTGAATCCAGGGGCAGGGACGGGCCCAAAACCGGTTTGTCAGTGGGTTCCCCAAATTATGGGAAGGCCCAACCCCCAAGCCTCTTTATTAGATTTCCCCAAAATAAAAAAATTTGTCACCCTGTTTATTTTCTTAGGAAGTATCAAGTTTGACCATTGGGCTCTCCCTCACTTGCTATTGTCGCCCTCCTTCTCCTGCCATCCATGTTGCCTCTCCTGCCCACGTCCTGTTGATGTAGCTCCTTAAGGATATACAAGGTAAGTAAAGGAATTGGGATGCAAGTGGAGAGATTGATAGAGAAAGGGGATAAATTGTAGATGAAGAGAAGGCGAGATATAGAGGAACTCAAATGTGTATTACAGTAATTATTTGCTTGTATCAAAGTTCGGGGCTGAATGCCCAATTTATAGTTTAGGCAAAGCCTTTTCCTAACTACAATAAAGAAATCCTAAAACGAGTAACTTAAGCAAAATCTAATAGATTCGGAATCATAAGAATCATAAGCCTTACTTAAAACAATTTAACTAAACAAGTAAATTCCTAAACTAAGTAGAATGCCCAACCCCCATTTCTGTGACAAAAAGGGCCATAACACCTGGAGACCTTTTGCCTGCCCCTCCTATAGCCTTCGTCGCATCTGCTGCCGGAAAAGTGATGGCCCACTTGCCTCCCCATCATATACCTTTTACCACTAGTATTCTCTTCAGCCTCCACCATCCATGGCCATTGTGATCCCCTGCTTCTCCTCCTCCTACTCCTCTTATTTCCCCTCTTCGATTGGGAACCTCCACCAGCAGTGTCAGCTTCTCCCCAGTGGAAGTTTTGCTTTTGGAACTTACATAATTTCATGCAAGTCCAGACACCCCACATCACGTACATGCCACAGGCCAGGCAGTATCATTCCAATGGGCAATTTTTGACTTCACTGCAGGAGGCAAGAGGAAGGCCAAAAAACAAAAGGACAAGGGTGAGAGCTGAAGAAGATTTGTGTGGAGGGTTTAAGAGCTGTTTGTGGCTAGTTGGCTGAATTTTCTATTCTGGGTTTTTATTTAGGGAGTGACAATCAGCAGAGATGGACATACGGCTCATTGCAGAAGTAGTTCAAGGAGACAAAGGATTCAATCAATGCACTGGAAGCAGACATCCAACATGCCAACTCACTGTAAGTGATAATTTTGGGTTCAAGAAAATTTTTGTTTTTGTTTTCCACGGCGGATTATGCATTAAAAATGTTGTCTTGGGTGGAATTGATCGCTCAACTCTATTCTGGTATGAGCTTGTTGTATTGGCTTCGTTTCCTTCTACGAAACTTGTTTTGTATAATTCTCATGTGGCGGGTAAAATTGTTGTTTGCGCTGTTCACTGGGTATGCGATACAAAACTTGTTTTGTATAATTCTCATGTGGCGGGTATAATTGTTGTTTGCGCTGTTCACTGGGTATGCGACTGTTTTTTTTTAAGAATTTATTTTAGCTGTTTTGTGCTTCAATGATCCTCACTTTCCTACATTTATATTTTCAGGCAGGGGAATAAGATTTATTTGAAGATTCCAACTTCTTGTAAATAATTTGTAGTTAATTTTTTTTATTAGCAGATGGAACAGTCATGTATTTGATCCCAATGTGAAATAAACCCCATTGTAAAAGTTAAGATGTGTTTTCACTGTTTGCCTATAAAAGATTCAATTAGCTGGTATTTGAACCATTTGAGTGTATTCATGTTGTTACCAAATAGGTAGTTCATAAGTTCTAAAAACTAGTTCAGTTCTCTTAAACAGATTAAAACATTCCATGTAGCAATTTCAGAAGATTGGATAATGATTTAAACGAACCATATTTTGTGGACAAGAATGCCTCAAAGGAAAACATGCTTCCATACAGGGTATTAGTAATAAGGACAATGCTGATAGTCTAAAATAAAATAAAAAAAGATTCGAACCTGCTCAGATAGCTCCCTTGTTGGACATAGCACAACAGCTCGAGGACGCCTAGGTTTCATTAGCATGCCAGACAGTTCTTCGTCACGTCTCAACAGCTATGAGTAATGATGCCAAGTCAACTCTTAATCCAGGAAATGTAATCATATGGAATATTCTGAAGCAAGCATAGACCACAATGTTCACACTAACGGTCAACACAGTTGCCAAAAAAAACACACTCACGGCCAACACATAAAAAATATTGCAAACCTGGTCTTTCAAACGTCAATAGGATGTAAATTGGTAAATATTTCATATCCTACAAATCCCATCAAAAGAGAAGATGCATTTTGTGGATGACTCGTGAAAATCGGATATACCAAAGGTCTATAACTGAAGAAAGAAGAGGCGAAAAATGACTAACTGAGCATTTCCACAAACATATGAAATACAATCCGTAAGTTAGTGATGAGATGAGCCAAGTACAACAATGGCACACATAAGAAAGCTAGCTAACAAGAAACAACCAGTAATCATAGGCTTAAACAGCCCAGCAGCCGTAGTGACAACAAAGAGAGAGAGAGAGAGAGAGAGAGAGAGCGGGGGGTCTGGTCGGTTGCTTACCTGAACCAAAGGCAACATATAAGCCAAAGTCTTCCCGGATCCAGTATGGGATCCCAACACCACACTCTCCCCCTCCAACACCGCCGGAATCCCCAAGCACTGTATCTCCGTCGGCACCGAGATTCCCATCTCCTCCAACGCCGCCATCACCTCCTCGCCCAGACCGAACTCCTCAAAACTCGAAGCAGCAGCTCTCTTCTTCAAACCCTCCCCACTATCCCTACCCACACCAGCTGCTCCTTCAGGCTTCTTGGGCCTGATGTGCAGTGGGCTTTTCGCAGACTCCTTTAGGTGCCGGAGCCGGAGCTTCTCGAGCAGAATAGAGTGACGGAGGGGCTGTAGGTTCTGCTCGAGCTCGACGTCAGTGGCAGTGGCGAGGCAGCGGGTGGTGGAGAAGCGGCGGCGAGCATGGCAGAAAGGTAGGATTTTGAGAAATGGGCATGGTTTGCGGATGGGGAAGAAGGGGCGGGCGAGGAGGTTTGAGGAAATGGAGAGAGTTAACAGTGCTCTCGCTGTTCCACTACCAGTGGCCATGTCTGCTGCTCTCACCGCCAGGAACAATGTCACCGAGTCCGTCTATAAACCCTGCAAAAATCTTCCCAGATTCTCCCAACCAGAACGATTGGGAGCCGGAGGAGGATGCGAGAGGCCGTACTAGGAAGGAGGGTGGCGAGGTCAGCACGAGGAGGTCGTGCCGCCGACAAGGAGAGAGGCGGGCCGGCGGAGGGGGAGGAACGGTTGAGGTTAAGAAAATTTTTAAGGTGGGGTATGATTCAGAGATTTAATGGGGTTTAAATAGGGAAATGTCATGTTGGGTCCTATCAAATTCCAAAAACAAACGTTGGGGGATCTATCGCTCTTTTCAGAATTACCGTGAACAGACTGAACAGTTGGTTAATAATCTCGCCAGGGAAGAGTTTTTTTATGCTCCGCCTTAAGACTGAGCTGTGCCTAAAAAATGACTTGGAGGCATTATTGACGAAAAAATTACTAGAGGCGTTTTTTTTTTAAGATTGACGGCGTATACGCTAATGGATTTTTTTTGGTAAAGATGTAAGTATAATATAAATTACACAATGTCTAAAATTCGTACTGATTCAAAATGGATGTAATGCCCCAATCAAATTAATTATCTTACTGGAAAAATTTTGAATGGCAAGCATCGTTAAACCACAAATGTGTTCTTTACCGCCAACATTTTGCTGAGCATTAAACAATCTTGATGATTCTTGTGGATGGACGGGGGCGACTGATTGTATTGGCGCGTTTTGCTTGAATGGCACGGAGAAACTAGTATTAGCTGTTAATGTAGGGAATTTAGGGGTCATTTGGGTACTGAATTAATTTAGTAGCAAATTAATTTAATAGTGAATTAATTCAAAAAATTCACCGCTGAAATTGAATTACGTTTGGATAGAAAATTTGTTATAATAAATTCAGATCTCGCGTCAAACCCAATTTTAAAACTTTAAACTAATATAACTCTCTCTCAAACTCGGATATAGACGTTCTTCGTACTATTACACTTCTAAATTTAAGATCTATTAAATAAGATCCCACAAAGGCAGGTAATTTTGAATTTTTAAAGTAGGCCCTACCTATATTATATGTTTATCGAGGCTCAAATCGATATGAACAATAACCATTGAAAAATATAGAATCTGTAATTTTTAAAATGGTGATTAGGAGACTAAATTGACTGAATCACCTCATATGATTCAGGCTTGAAACAACTTGAATCTAACTTCGGTACTGAATTTTTAATTCAGCATATTTTTTGTACACAAACAAGATTCTAAAAATTCAGTGTTGAATCGACTGAATCTTCTCAAGATTTAATACCCACACAACCCCTTAATATAAGAAAGAGGAAGTATAATTTAAGCCAATTTCTCAAGATTGACCTGATTCTCTATCAGCAAAATGGAAACACAAAGTATGACAATAGAGTTTTGGGAAAATTATTTAAATGATAATTAAAAAAATAATTACTAAATTAATATATTTTCAAAAATATTTTTTAAAGTGGTGTTAGTTTTTATTATGTAGGTGCCAACTAAGCGTCGATGCATGCATATTTTTTTTTAAAAAAAACTAATTTTATCGTTTAGAATAACAAAATCAAATTTAAGTTAATTTTATCATTTCAAATGACAAAATTATTTTAAAAAAATTTAAATAAATAATAAAATCATGTTAAGTTGATTTTGTCTTTTAAAAATGACAAAATTATCTTATTCTTAAGCCTGACATGTCCAATTCGTCCTGCACTTCTTCCTCCTCTGTGCAAGCGTTCCCTTTCTGTCCCGTCACCATGCTCTATCGTGCGTCATTTTTTAACACCGCTGTCTAGATCTAATCATGCATCCCGCCCTCCGCCCAAATCTGTCCACCGTACCAAAATCATAATTTCAATTTTGGGTTTACTTGCCCTAATTTGGTCGTATCCCTTGCCTAATTCCAATTTATGGGTTTGCTTGATTAATTTCGAGAGACAGCATCCTCCGGATCTATTAAAGGTTTAATCTTTTACTCTTTTTCTATAGATTATACATTTCTGTGCTGCATTTTTTTGAATTACTTTTTTTTCATTTTTCGCACGTGAGATGGCGGAATTTGTGGACCTGGAAGCCCAAGACGGGGTGCGGATGCCATGGAACGTGTTCCCAGGGACGAAGGAGGAGGCCTTTAACTGCGTGATCCCACCCTCGGCTATCTACACCCCGCTCAAGCCCCTCCCTAACCTCACCTTCCTCCCCTAATGCCCAGCTCTGCTGCCGCACCTGCCGATCTGTCCTCAACCCCTTTTGCGTCGTCGACTACATGGCCAAGATCTGGATCTGCCCCTTTTGCTTCCAGCGCAACCACTTCCCCCCAGCTACGCTTCCATCTCTGAGACATCTGTCCTGACGAAGCTCTACCCTAACTGCTCCATCGTCGAGTAAGAGTCCCCTGAGGCATCCCCCTCCGTCTCCCCTGCTTTCCTCTTCGTTGTCGGAGCAAGCGCCAAAGCTCTATAAATCCATTGGCAACTATCTGAACCTTTTTTTTTAGAGCACACCCTTTTTTCCGGGGTCAATGTGCACATTTATGGTCTTAAAATTCTGATAGTTCCATAACCCAACCGTAACAAAGATTTGCAGATATCCACGAGGACTAGTTAAAAATGTGAAAAATCATATCTACTATGTTGATTGGCTAATGATTGTTTTGCAATATGGCGTTAGGAAGAATTATGCTATCTGATTCTTATTTAGATTATTTGATGTTTATAGTAGATTTTATTTAGATTATTTGCTTTTAACGTTTAGGAGCTTTGATTCTAATGTTTAGAAGGAAATTTTGATCGTTAGGCATATATCCGGGCAAGTCCCAGGCTCAGTCAGCTAGCTCTCAGGTATGCGATTTATTTTCCTGTAATTTGCCTGGGTTCGTGTGGGTTTTTTTTTAAATGGTGATTTAGTTAATAATTGATGGGTTTTCATTTTTTCAAGATGGAAAATTGGTTGAATTTGTTGAATTGGTTCATGGATGTTCTCTTTAGTTATTTACTGCTGGTTTTTAAATAAAATTTGATTAATCTCATATCTTGTTAAGTAAAGTAGATATTTTGAGGCAATTGATGAATGCATCATTAATGCAATTTATTGTTTATCTATTAAGTGAATAGAGATGACAGAAGAAATTGTTAGTTTTTTACTTAACTATAACGAATGCACAGATGGATTAGTAATTAAGAAACCATCTACATGGGATGAATTTGAGATGCAAGTAGCCGGAGAAGGCGGATCATGAGGAGCAGGTAGACTATGAGGAGTAGGAGGAGCTAGTACAACACTGTCAGGGTCGAGACCGAGGTCGTAGGAGTAGAAGAGATTGAGTGTATTAGATTTGTCATATGTTTTTTTTGAACCAAACATTTTATTAACATGTGATATTCGATTTATATATTTTATAAACATTTATATCTTATGTTTGTTTCTATGTTGAGTGTGATAGTTGATGTCAATAACTTTAATGTTATGTGAATAATAGTTAATGTAGATAAGTTTGATGTTTTGTGGATGCTAAATTTAAACTTATGCGTAGAATGTGGGCGGAAGGTGCACTTGATCTGTATAATGTGTGAGAATGAATGTATAATGTGCGTGGAATGAATGAATAGGGATAGGTGTTAAAACTTAGTCTAAAAGTACTTTTAAAAAAATTTGAATTAGATTTCATCCTTCATTCGAATGGACGAAATCATATTTTGTAAACTTGAGACATAATGTAGAAGTTTAAGGGGGTTGATTTCGTCTCGTCCTTCTAAAGGACGAAATCATTTAATTTTCTTTAAAATGATTTCGTCGTTTGGAAGGAAGAAATCAACTTAAATTTGATTGTGTCGTGCCAAACAATGAAATTAGTTATTTATTTTTTAAAAGCCACGCAGGAGCCGGCGCTTGGCTAACGCCTACATGGCTTAAAGCAATGTCACTTTGGGAAATATTTTTCGAAACGGATTAGTTTGGTAATTATTTTTTTAATTATTATTTAAATAAT
Organism: Saururus chinensis; assembly: GCA_035235625.1. NCBI lineage: Eukaryota > Viridiplantae > Streptophyta > Magnoliopsida > Piperales > Saururaceae > Saururus > Saururus chinensis. The sequence continues at coordinate 23,981,432 of CP141143.1, read as the reverse complement.
TTTCCCTAGAGTTTTCTCTTTCTATTTGGTACAATCAATAGAGTTTCTCATATGTATATAGATTTTATCACACTTTTTTTTTTTAAATGTGTCTTGACAAAGTATGGGTGAGACAATATTAGGTTAGGGTGAAGTGTAAAATGATAAAAAAATATATATAAAAAATGTGAAAAGTATTGAAAAATAATTAAAATATAAAATATGAAAACCAATTTTTTTTAGAGTGTAAGTATCTAAAAGATTATGTAATATAAAATAAATAGGAAAAATATCTATAAATAATGAAAAAAAATATGTATTAAATCAGAAAATATATATTGTAAAAAATAAAATTATAATATAGTCAGAGGAAAAAAATGTCCTAGAAAACCTATGTTTTGTCATTTACGTAGGGTAATTAGCATCTTAAAACACTACATCCAACCACCAATCTCCTTGGGTCTTGAACTCTGACCTCTATTTTTTGGGAAGTATTCTTTATGTTCCACACTTAACGTGAGCTGACTGGAAAGAACGTTTGGGAGGCATTGATTTTTAAAATCGACGGCGCATACGGTAGCTCACGTTAGTGCATGTATTACTTGCACTAACATGCACTACCGTGTGCGCCGTTAATTTTAAAAATCAACACCTCTCAAACGTTCCTTACGCTCAGCTCACGCTCTTAACGGAGCATAAAAAAGACGCTTCCCTACTTCTTGAAGCATGGTCTAGGTTATTCCACCAACACCCAGTTGGTTAGATTTCACCACAGATGAGAATACAATTGGGAACTAAAACGTTCATAACCAATGCATCAGCTCTGAATTGAGCATAATTTAAGACAATTTCGGTTTGAATGCCTGTCACAACTACTTAACAATTTCAAGAATGAATAGATAATAGGACTTATATGATATGTTTCTTAAGTTATACTTAGTTCTAATTAGAAGTATGTTTATCAGTTTCTTTATTTGTCTTCTTCGATTCTATTAATTTAGGCTATTGAATTTGGGTTGTAGGGATTAGATCACTTATTAGGTGACCAGCCGCGTCTGTTCTAACGTAGGCCACCACCGTTGGCAAGGCTTCTTCTAAATGTTCCGCACCCGCCCTGATGTCTGACTTGGTCGTGTTTGCTTAGCCGCACGCCACTGCCATTGCTACAAGACTTCCACCGGCGGGGACTAGTACTACAGGCTTTTTGCCCATTTTCGGTTGCTACGATCCCCACTAGCTTCTACCTTCTGGAACAACGGGAACACATCTTCGTGCTGCTGCCTCGACTGCGTCTTGGGGGTCTGCATCCATTCCAGCCGGCCTTCACATCAACGAGGGAGCAGCCATTCTGGCTAGACTGCATTCCAACGACGGAACTAATGGCCAGCCCTCCCCGGCGAGTTTAGGCAATTAGCCTCAAGCCAGCCCCCAATTTCTTTTCTTGAACACTTCGGGCCACTCGTCCGTTGAGCCTCAACTTGCTAGATTTCAGTTTCCCAACTACAGCAGGGAGGACAACCTGCTTGACTGAATTTACCAAGCTACCAAAATTCTCGACTATCAAGGCACAAATTTTTATATTGAAAAATTGCGGGTGGCTGCCTTCCATTCGACCGGCGACGCACTTGTATGGTTTCAATATTTTGAGCGCGAAGTGGTTCTACGTAATTAGGTTGACTTCATTATTGAACTTTGTGTTTAATTCAGCCCCCAATGAGTATGCTGATTTTAATGAGCTCCTGGCCGCCCTCAAGCAAACTTCGATAGTTCGGGCTTACCATCATGAGTTTATGCGCATTGCGAACTATTTACCCAATCGGGATCAGGCATCATTAGTTGGCACTTTCATGAACGGGTTGCAGAGCAATATTGCCGATGAAATCAAACCATTTCGACCACAAACAATGCAGGAACTAATTACTCATGCCCGTGTTGCAGAAGAGAGACTTAATCGGCAACACCACACCTCTGCAGGCTCAACCCAACATCGTGGGAGGCCCTTCAAATCTTCCAATGCGCTCTCTCTCAAGCCCAAATCGATTAAAAGCACACTAAGGGATTATACTTTAATTGTGATAAATATCCAGGTCACTGTTGTCGCACTCCGCCCATTACCTTTATTTTGGCGGAGACTGTTCCGAATGAGGATGATGACGGGGTTTACACGCAGCCAACTATGTCGCAAACATGTCTGCTGATGGCTAAGAGAAGGCCCTAACGGAGCATGGTGGAGTGATATGTTTCTTAAGTTATGCTTAGTTCCGATTAGGAGTTAGTTTATCAATTTATTTATTAGTCTTCTTTGATTATACTAATTTAGGTCATTGGATTGGGTTGTACGGATTAAATCAATTATTAGGTGCTTGGGCCCACTATGGAGTAATCGGGGTTACTATGTAAGGGATTTATCTGGTTAATTAAAAGAGCAGAAGAGATTTAGCCCTAACTTCTCATCTCCCTTTCTCTCTCTCCTCGTAGTCGTCCTCTCTGTGGTACTGGTTGTGCACACCGGTGCATTACATTATAAAGGGAAACAAAATTTGCAGAAATGTAGTAATCTTACTTATCTCCAACCTGATAAATCAAAACATTTTTTTACTGTAACTGAGATAAAATTACAAAAAATGGGCTACCGAAAGAGAGCTTGACAGATGAATTGCATAACATTGTATTGCGGGTACAAGAGTAGTTTGGACCAAGATATGGAATGAGCCGAACAGAATAAATTCACAGTTTTTTTAATAAAAAAAATCCTATGTTACCAAAATAAATGATAGCAAAAGTTCCTAAGGCAGCAATAAAAATTACTTGTACACTTCAGGCTTCAGGATTCCAATATAAGGCAAATTACGGTACAGTTCAGCATAATCCATGCCATAACCCACGACAAATAAATGAGGGCACTGCAAAAATAATATAATCATAATTAGTACTGTTGTAGAAGTTGCATGATAGAACTGCACGACATGCTACAGCAACTATTCCATAAGCAGCACACAATCGATACTTTAGCTCAACACGAAATAAGGAACTTATTGGCACAGATCAAAAAGGCTAAGAAATGAGGAATGCCTTCTTAATCACTGAATTGTTTGCCAACAAGCACTGGAAGTGTGCATTTGCAATGCTATGCTCGCAGTTTTTCAACACTGCATGATCTGTATTCATACAGAAAACAAAGGCATTATACGTAGCATAAGAATTGTCTCTGAAATTGCCTATTTTCATGCACAGACATGCCCAGGAGTACACAGAAATATCATTCATGTCAGGTATTAAAAAAACTGAGTTGCTGAAAGCCATACTCATACAATGTGCTAATTTTATTTTTAATCTATATAGTTCTTAATATGAGTAGAAGCAGCAACCATGAATAATGATTTAAGGACAACACCTCGTCTATTCGGCAGTAGAAAACTCCTTAAGAAACTCACTGACTACAAATTCAAAAAATGAGCTAGAAAGAACTCTGGCTTACATCATGATTGGCTTTACCATAAATGACCAATTTTTTTTTTAACAGTTCCACGACTATACAAAATAGCTTAGCATTTCTCCATAGGCACCCTTCTATAGAATTAATATAACAGTGTCAGAGCTAACTCGTGAAACGATAAAAACCAAACCATGGAATTACTGATATTTTATCAAAAAATAAGAAACAAAATTCCACCAAGTGACCAATGGCATCCGCAAAAATCATGTTTTGTGCAAATACAATCAGGCCAACTTAAAACCTGAGGTGAACACAAGCAGATTACTTGAGAAAAATGTAATTTCTTCTAATTAAAATAGTAGTTTACCTCGAAGCCCTTATAGTACCTTCCCTTGCCCACCAATTCAAATTGGACTTTTCGCCTAGAAGGTTTGTCAAGAAAGGTGCAAACTGAAACAGAGCTAGCCCCTTTTGATTCCAAGTGTGATATGAGACAGGACAAAGTATGCCCTGTATCTACGATGTCCTCAACCTTTTCATTTATATAATCATTAGAACACTAACCAGAAAGCAATTACACATGCAGCATAGATTTGTTACAAAATATGCTATATCAAGTTAAGAATGAAATCTATACTATGTACAATTATGCAGAAATACACCAACTTGTGCGCACTAAATTGGAATTCGAAGAAAGTTTCTTATCCACAACCACATAAAATCACCTATTCACACGAAAATCAATTCCTGGAACTGCGTCTTATTACTCATAATATAGGAGAAATACTTCTTTTGTCAATGAATGAGAGTTTCTATTTAACAAAACACTTTTCGCATGCATGCCATCAACTTCATTTGAAGAGGAAAAATTCGCCCCAACCTTGCAGTATTACTGCCTCCCTTGTAGACATCCAAATCCATAACTCCAATCAGGCAAATACATATTCACATCTAAGCTTGTCAATCTTATAACTGTACTGAAAAAACAAGAACATGCTCATCAACAATATAAGAATTGAAGGATCAGAGACGGGTATTTACTGTAACAAAGAAAGCAAGGACACTACAAGCAGATACTAGCAAATAACTCATGCGGCTTCGATGGTAACTAGTTCAAAAGATAGACTATCACAGTGTTGCCACTAAAAGAGAAACAAAGCTTGACACATTCACTGACAATACCAGGACGACATGCTTGCCTCTGATATCGGTCTTGACGTCGCAGGTGATCGTGGGGGCGGAGTTGGACTCGGTGCCGGAGCCGTAAGACTCGGAGCGGACGAAGTCGACGGCAAGGGGGAGGCGGATGCGACGTGCAAGGTCGGCGAGGAAGAGGAAGGCGCCGGTGGCGACGCCGACGAGCACAAGCTCTCCAGGGGAGGCACCGCCGAAGTCATCGGAGATTTGGGCGGCGACGTCCGCGACCCGAGCAGCGATTTCCGCCTCCGTCCACAGGACACGCTCGATGTCGCCGTGGGGAGAATCCATGCGCAGCGGACCCAACGGAGGAAGAGGGAGGGGAAGCACGATTTGCGAGGCGGCGTTTTCCCTTCTCTGCCCCTACACTGGGATTTACTCCGAATCGCTCGCCGTGTTTGTCGAATTTTTGGAGTTTGAATTGCCGCCTCAAGTAACAAGAAATTTTTTTCTGAGAATAAAAGAAAGGATGAGAAGTCTGGCAGACTCCTTTTCCTAAAAATATTAAAATATACGAAAAGAGTAATATTTAGATAAAGGTTCTGTTATTTCCCCGCAGGATATGCTGTGCCCTCGATATTTTGTACATCCCAATGTAAAAAGGAAAACCCTACTGACCAAACAGATGGATAGTCAAATGAAAAGGTCGACATAAACCAAAACTAGCATTTGTACGTAATAAGAGGCAGGGGCATGGCTAATATTTATTTTTAGTAGGTTTTTATTATAAAAAATATTTTCTCGACGTTAATATTCATATGCGAAAATACTATTTCATCTTTCTTACACCATTGATTTTGTAAGCAAGTGAGAAAGATGACACTACTCTTTTATTATTACTCTTTTATATTATTATATTTGGCTTATATTAATAACTATATTTCTAATTTTTTGTTATTTACACATCTCTCCTCAGCGTCTAAGTCATTCCCTCAATCCTGGCTATGCAAAATGTCGTTGTGACCTTGGTGTAGAAACCCAACCGACCAAAAACCCAACAACTAGCTCGACATCCCCTGTCTCCCCCAATCACCCCAGCCGACACTGACCAACAATCCTTCTCACTTGTTCTCCAAACTTCCCATTGAAGAACATCTCCGTTGCAATTGGGCCAGGTGCCACACAGTTGATCGTGATCTGGGTTCCCTTCAATTCCTTGTCGAGTATCCTCACCATCGTCTCCACTGTGGCCTTTGACACCGTATAGGTGCCAAACCCGATTTTCAGCCTGCCCACTAGTGATGACGAGAACACGATGATCTGGCCACCCCTACCACGAACGATTCGATTTGTAGCCTTGCGGCAGCACAAGATGTTAGATATTTTTAAAAATAATAAGTGAATTTTAATGAACGGTTGTACCTTTTGGTGAAGGTTGCATCTTTTAGTTTTTTTTATGATCTTCATTAATATGACACTCCTTAGTGAAAGATGTCATATCTTGAATATTGTGTATGGATTACAACCATTGGGAATAATTGCACCCTTTCGGTTGTGATGAGACATATCTTTATAAAGAGATATACCCTTTTACTTCGCACTCCTTAGGAGTCTATAAATAGAAACTCAGGCCTAGAAAATTAAACATTCATATGCACGGACAGAAGAAAACGCACACTACAGTTTTTCCTTCTTTTATGTTCTATTTCTTTTGTATTTTCCTTGTGTTTTTAAACACAAATTTCAGCTACATTCTTATACAGTTTTAAGGAGACTTCATGGAGAATTCTTCAACACTGCTGGTTGTAGTTTCTCAAAAGCTCTATTGTATCCTGAGAGGAAGTTTGTCATGTAGCCCATCAACAACTTGGATTTATCTAAGGGGGATAAATAATTCATTAAAGAAAATTGTACTTGTACGTGCCTCAGAGCCTGAAAGCTTTGTGTTAATCTGCCTTTCAATGGTGAGTTCTTGAATCCATCTCCAACCGTTGTTCGTCATGAAGATCAAACATCATCCTCTAAAGATAAGTTTTGCAAATATGAATCTCGCCCCTTGCAGCAAACCAACACAAGAACGAGCCCTTTGCATTGACGGCACATAACAGTGAATCACTTTCTTCCCAAGTGCATGGCCCGGTACTCCTCGTTGGTGAGGTCGGCGAACCGGGTGAGACCTAGACGGAAGGTCCAGTTGGGGGTGGCGTTGTGGCGGTCGACGAACTGGAGGTTATCCTTGAAGATCTCAAACCGCCCCTCCTTCCTGCCAAGCGCATTATAGGCCATGCAGTGGCGGACCAGCCACGTCTCATATAGAGCCCTCGCGTCCTCCTCGCTCCACTTCTCCACCAGTGTCGCTCCTCCATGTTGTGCACCTCATCATAGGCGATGATGGACACCTCGAGTGTGGATGAGGCTAGTAGGAGGAGGAAGCAGAGGGTGGTTTTCGAAGACCCATGATCGTAAAGTTGTCGGAGAGGCTCAGAAGGTGGTGGCACGTAGCGGAGGTTAGGAAGAATTGATCTGGGTGGTTAATTAGGCGGGGGCGGCGACTACGGACGTGGAAGTGTAGTTGTTACCAAATTGTGTGAGAAATATCATAGACCAATCTAATCCCTTAAATTAAACCAAATGGAGTAATTAATATGGAATAATATTTTTTTCCTATTGGAGCTATTAATATAGGATAGAGGGAATATTATTTATTTACCTTATGAAAATAGTGAGTTTAGCTAGTGAGCAACATTATAACCTGATTGTTAACAATAATGAAATTTTTTATTGAAAGAACTATTTGATTTTCTATGATAGGCCAAGGACGTAGGATTCATCACCGACAATAACTAGAGCATAATGTTGCTCAGCCCCAATGTTCTAACTAATCATTTGAGTGGCCAACATCCTCATCTTTTGTGAATGCTTCTTTTGCCAATGTTCCGACTGATTATTTGAGAGGGCATTGATCCTCATCATTGACACATGTTCCCTTGTATGTTCTCGTCATTGTACTTTTGACAATTTTACTCTTTTGTATCTATTTTCTTCTTTGTTATGGTTGAAATGAAATGAATATTATTTCTTATTTGTTTATTTTTATTTCAAAATCAATGTCATTCCTTATCTAGGTTATTTGATTTTTCCTTTCTATTTATGTATAAGCATGATAAAAGCACTTTAATTCTTTGGGTAGATAGTTCCACAACTTATGAGGATTTGATTAACATGATTTGTTAGAAATGGGTACACTTAAATTGTCAATTTGTGAGATTGTTTTACACTATAGGTCACCATTTAGATTGTATACTTCATGATGGTCGAGATTTGCAAAACTTGTTCTCTCTTCCTTCTATTGCGGGTACCAAGATTGTAAACATGTCTATAATTGATTTTTCTAGGTTGATTATTGATCATGGTAACTAGTTGAAAAATATTAGTATTGAAAGTAATAGCATGTAGAGTATCAATATGCAAATACAACAGTCTTTGAGGAAGATATTGATATTCTTTGTAATTTTTCTTCAAAAAAAGGTAAAATACTTATGACTACGTATTGGCGAAATAACATTTAATTCATTGGGCATAAATACGAGGGAGGTGCTAAAGAGTTTATGCATAAACTATGTCAATATACTATTTAGCTTGATTTTGATTTTAAATATGTTTACAATGATAAAACTAGAGTGACAACTAATTGTAAGTACAAAGAAGATAATGATTGTTAATGGCATGTTCATCCAATGAAGGGTGGTATTATTGTTTTTTTTATATTTGTGCCTTGGATAATATCCACACATGTGAATTTGGCATTACTATTTGAAGAAAGAAGAATTTAAGGATGACATGTGATATTTTGTATAAGGAATTGTTGAGTTATCTTAGGAACTAGCCTCTTATATGCCTAAGTTAATTCTACTTATAGTTTGGATATTTCAGCAAAGGGCATTTAAAAGGCTTAAAAGGAGTTGTTTGGTTATCGTACTAAGTCTTTTAATGATATTCATTGCTACATGAAATCAACTATGACAACTAACCTAGGTAGTCACTTTGTTTTGGATAATAATTTTAAAACTGGGCATTTTAGAAGGGTGTTTGTGTCATTCTATGCACTCATTGAATTGTCATTACAAAGGGATTTTGTTGGTTGCCATTGCAAAAATAAAACCAAGATATGAATTTTATATATAGTAAATATTTACTTTTTATACTTAAATATTCTTTATGTAGTAAATATTTGATTGTATTCTATTATAAATGCTTGATATTTGTTTTAGATATGTTTAGTATTAAACTTTAGAGTTTCTTGTTCCATATATTTTGATTGTTTCTTCCATGACATCTTTAGAATAGAGTTTAAATATAAACTTTTGATAATTTTATCCAAAACTTAACATAACCAACATATAACCACTTTCGTCAAGACGTTAATGTTAAATGCTTAGTTTAACATGCACAATTCCAATTTCCTTGTTATTATTTATGCATCTATTTTTTAATATGAACTAATAGTATGTGCTTTTGTAACTTATATAATACCACTTGTACATAGGCAGAAACTATTTACTTTTTAGTATACAATTCCCTTTTTCTATTCACTTTTGATTGTATTTTATTTTTTTTTATTTATCAGGTATTTTCTCAATGGCCTATGTTGTTAATTCTAAAAATTTGAGTAATTGGACATAGTTCCTTATGCAATTGAAGCTTGGAGCATTCTCGTGAAATTGCAATAATTTGTTATCATAACAAGGGTTTTTCTACGATTTTCTGGGATTTTCCTGCTATTTTTCTAGTCATTTTCGGCAATAAAATGTGACGCTTCATCGTATGTGTATTTGTATATTTTTCCCCCATATTTATACCTGTAGAGTCGGGTGTGGGGCTTAGTCGCGGGCTACGGGCCTTGCTGCGCGCTTACGGCGCGAATTTTGGAGGTTCGACGCGTAACCAGTGAGTTAACACGCGTTGAGTATACGTTTGGAAAAATAAAAATAAAAGAAAATAAAAAGAGGGATCGGGATCGCGATCCCTATCCAGAACCTCCTGGATGTGTGAACAGTGCACCCCCCCTTTTTCGTCTGTTCCCTATGCCCGGCTGCCTCCGGCCGCCGGTGAGCCACAGGGCCGCCGCCACCGGCTCCGCCCCGGTGGTGCGACGCCAGGGGGCCACCGCCCCAGCCGCCTACGGCCGCGCCGCCTTCTCCCGGTTTGCCCTCTCTCCCCTCTGTTTTGTGATTTCGCCGCCGCCGTGGGCCGGCAAGGGCCAGCTGGCCGCCCACGGTTCCGCCTTGGGCCGGCGACGGCGGGAGGACACCCCTCCCGGCCCCAGACGGCCTATCCTTCGCCGTCCCGCTCCATTCTTCCCCACTGCCCCTATTTTCCGCCACCCCTGCAGTCGACCTTGCCGGCCGGCTTCCGCCGCCGTTGGACGGCCCGGCTGTGCCCCGTCCGGCCCGCCTTGGTCCGGTGACGGCGAGGAGCCACTCCTCCCGGCCTAGTGGGCCTCTGCACCGCCGCCCCATCCCATTTCCCCTCTCTGCCCTGTTCCGCCGGTTCAATGTTTTGGGTAAACAGTGGCTGGCGGCGGCGATTCGTGGCTGACACGACCCCCATCCAGCCTCGCCTTGCTCCGGTGAAGGCAGTGGACCACTCCATCCAGCCCGGTTCCACCTCCTCTGTCGTCCTCTACTCCACCCAGTCCGATTTGCGCCGTACTGTGGGTGGATTTTCCCATCATTGGCGGGTGAGGGTGACTTGACCACCGTGGGCTCTGCCCCGGCCTGGCGATGGCCCAGGGACGGCCCCACCCACCTAGACCGATTCAGCCTCCGTCCCCATGGCTGCTCCACCCTTATGGGTTTTCCTCGGTCAGCCCCTCTGTGTTTGGCTTTTGATGCCATCGGCATTGGCCGGTAATGGCCGAATGGCCACTAAGGATTCCGCCTCAGTCTAGTAACGACTAGAGACGGTCCCACCTCGCACGGTTTGTTTGCCTCTAACATGTGCCCTTCCTTGTGGCCCGTAGCCGCAATTAGTTTCACCCATCGGTATATTTGCCCGTTGACCCTTCTTGCCCATTTTACGCCGTCGGTACCGGACGGCCTCTGGCAAGAATCTGTACGATTTACCTTAACTGAGGGTGGGCGAGTTCATCTGCATAGGCCTTGGCCAGTGACGGCCTCGTAGCCTTTGCTCGACCCTGAACCCTCCCCCTGCTCTCTGTCGTGTGAGATGTACAGCCGCCCGCACCATGCGTATTGGTTTTGGGTGGTGATCGGCAATGTCGCCGCTTAGATTGGCCACCGTTAGGGCCTTAACCCTGTTGGCTTTTGTGGGCCTTAGGTCGCCCCCTTTCAGCCCTCTCCCCCGCCCTTTGGGCCGCGTGTGCATGTGGCCACGCATGTGCTTTTGGGCTTAGGTGCCGCTTTTGCGCCGCCCGATCATCGGATGGCTTGGCCACCGATTGGAGTTGACACAGAGCTGTCCTCCACCTCTCCTTTGTTCTCAAGCGTTGCCCCACGCTCTCCGCCCTTATGTGGGCCCATGTTGATCCGAAATCGTCGCCGTTGGGTGTTGTCCACGGCCGATTTCGATGTCTTGTGGCCGGCTGAGCACGTTTTAGCCACCGGCCGATCTTTAGAGTGTACACCCTCGACATTTGGTCGCACCGCCATTCTTGTTGGCTTGACTTTTCTCCCGGCCGCCCTAGTGTGCCGCCGTGGATCGCGGATTTTACCGCATTGATTTCTGATACCCTGTTTGGCCGTGACTAGTTCCGGCGCTTCCTAAAACCCTCGGGACAGCAGCTCTCTCAGTTAGGCAACAGTTTTGACTGCTAACTCTGTCGCCGATGCCACCACCGTTGTGTGCTCGCCATCAAACGTCATGATTACGAGGTAGGGGAGCTTTAAACTCGTAATTTCATGATAGCATGCTTGAATGAGTAGTAGCATGCTAGGATTGCACGATGTGCATATGAGCATGATTATATGATATGTTGATATACATATGGCATGCACATGAACTGTAAGTGTGTTTGATGTATGTGTAATACGGGTGCTAAGTATGATTGATATGCATGAGATGTATGCACGTTTTATGGATGTGGATTATGTATGCGCTAGCGATGGCTAGCAAATATGTCAGTATGCTACGTATGGATTATGCATGTGCTAGTGATGTCTAGCGTGCATGTTTGGAGTATGTATGAATTATGCATGTGCTAGTGATGGTTAGCGTGCATGTTTGGAGTATGTATGAATTATGCATGTGCTAGTGATGGCTAGCGTGTATGTTTGACGTATGTATAAATGTGTATGTATGCACTAGTGATGGCTAGTGAGCATGTTTGTAAGTTACGTATGTATGACCGTATGTGTATGTCATACGTATGTGTGATAGACATACATATGTGTGATGACTATTTGTCTATGATATGGATATGTGTAAGTGTATGTGGGCAGAGGTTTGGGCGATGGACAGTAAGAGGTGACAAAGGTTTTGTCTGGATTTGGATATGGATGTGTAAGCGTATGACAGATGACAGAGGATAAGAGTATGACGGGCAAGGATTAGAATGGATCGGTTTGAGTTGGATTGTATGTTGGGCGTTTGTCAGGTAGTAAGAGTGTCCATAATTGTACAAGCATAACATACAGATTATGAAGTGAAAAGTAAGTATAATAAGTGAGATATAAGTAAGAGGGCGACAACTGGGTTGGCTCTGAGGAGCGTTATTTGAGGATGTCAGTGTAAGCTGATTTGGCCATAAGATAGATGGCGAAGTATGTAAGACTGTAAGGGTTTGATGTACGATGAGTTTTGTCCATGATGTGGACGGGTAAGTGAAGTCTGCTGCCCTGACGAAATTGGGTTTCGGATCGGGCTCAGCTTCAGTTTGATCAGGTGAGGACTGTGAGTTTGTGTGGCATAATGATAGCGTTGTGAGTTTGAGACCTGAGGGTTCGACGGATTAAGTTCCATGTTTGAGCTAGCCGATAATGAGTCGACTGAGCATTTCTCATGTTTTGCCATGGTGTTTATCCTGCGGGATGTTGTCTGCGTGCTGTATAGAACACCGAACGTCTGATGCTCTGCTGAGAGCGACCTATGTTTCTGATTTGGTCTGCGTACTGTATAAGCCCAGATGTTTAATGCTCTGTTGAGAGCGATGCACGTTTCTGACTTTGTCTGTGTGTTGTATGAAGCTCAAACGTTTGATGCTCTATTGAGAGCGTTGTATGATTCCGCCCAAGAGTGGCACTGTATATTTCTGCCCAAGTGGCACTGTATGTTTTCTACCCAAGAGTGGCAATGGCACTATAAGACCCATTATAGTGGGCAAATTGAGATGGCACCTTTCGAAGCTCTTTATGGTAGGCCATGCCGGTCACCATTATGTTGGGAAGAGGTTGGAGTGGAGAATGACAGCTAACTGGTCCAGAATTAGTGCAACAGTCATTAGAGATCGTTCAAACTATTCGCAAGAGGTTGCAAACAGCTCAGAGTCGACAGAAGAAGTATGCATACAATCGACGTAGAGAGTTGGAGTTTGAGGTTGGGGATTCAATCTTTCTGAAGATATCTCCAGCAAAGGGTGTGATGTGTTTTGGAATGAAGGGGAAGTTGTCTCCTCGTTTCATTGGCCTGTTTGAGATCTTAGAGCGTGTTGGGGCAGCAGCGTATCGTCTTGCCCTACCTCCTAAGCTTTCTAACATCCACAAAGTGTTTCATGTGTCGATGTTAAGAAAGTACGACAGAGATCCTAGTCATGTGGTTAGTTATGAACCCCTAGAAGTGCAAGCAGACACATCTTATGTTGAAGAACCGGTTCAGATTATAGAAAGGAAGGAGCACCGGCTACGAAGAAAGAATCTCACCCTAGTGAAGGTTCTTTGGAAGAACCATGGGATCGAGGAAAGTACATGGGAGCGTGAAGAGGCCATGAAGGAGAAGTACCCTCAGCTTTTTGCTAGTGCAAGTTGAACTTCGAGGACGAAGTTCATTTTAAGGTGGGTGGATTGTAAACCCGTAACTTCTTAACCGGGCTCGTTTTCTTTTCTTTATTTCCTGCTTGAACCCGGTCCAAAACTTAGGACTTCTGGATTTAATTTCTGATGCATCGGGGGAGAGAAAACTTTCTCTTCCCCCAGCCCTAGCCGCTGCCTGAGAAGAGAATTCTTTCTCTCCCAGCCAGCGACTCTCCCTCATCTCTCCCTGCGTCTCTCTCTCCCTGCATCTCTCTCAGTGCCCTCCTTCTCAGCCCAACTTCCCTCCCTCTCCACTTGTGCCCTTGCCGCCTCACCTTTCCCTTCCTCTTCTCCGGTGGACAGCACCACTCAAGGAGGATTCCGGCGGCCAGCGACAGTCGGGAGGGTGGTCTTGGACAACGAGAGGGCTGGGCTGCAAAGGGACAGCAAGAAAAGGTTAGCTTTGGGTAGAATTTTGTGTATTCTTCCCTGTTTTGGGTTAACCCATCTCTACTCCAATTTCGGAATTACTATTCACAGCAGTTTTTGAAGGAGTAAAAGTGCCCAAAATCATGTCTTTCCTTCCTCAATTTTATGCAATTAAAATTTATTATTCTCAGCCTTTAATTAAAGCATATGAATTGGGTTTTTATGTTAGGTTTTAGAGGAGAAGAGTAAGCTTTGGAGTAGGCTTTGGAGTAGGCTTAGGTGAGAACCCTCACCTATAACATTGCTTGTTTTCTAACGTGAATTATTAATTATATATGATTATATATGCATGTGTAAAATGAATTCTTCATGCTAGGTTTGCTATGAAATATTCATTCTATGGGTGATGTATGTTTGCTTTATTTATGATATGTTATGTAGTAAATACAAGCATGATTATGTTTGAGATGCAAGCTGAGTGGATTATAAGTTATTGTCTAACGTATGGAATACATTAACATATGGAATACATCATCTAATGTTTGAGATATGAAAAGGTTGTGAATGTATGCATGGTTCTATTGTTGGTTAGATGCTTTGATTCATCTACATGAATTGTGCTATATTGGAATTATGATATGAAGTAAAGATGTTTGTTGTGCAACAACAGTCATATGCGTAGGTTGTGATTTTATAAGATGTTACTGGTTATACTCAAGAGAAAGGCAAGAGTGTTGACGTTTGAGATAGATATGCGTATATATAATTGCTATTATCTGCAGGTTGTGATGAATTGGGCCAAATACCAACTATGGGTAAATAGTGCATATATATATGTTATGACAGGTTGATGAATTAAATAGATACTATGGATGAATCATGAAAGTTGTCTTGTTTGAATTGTATAGAATCTACTTTCTCTTCTTATGGGCATGTGAGAGTGCTACATTGCATAAATGGTAGAGTAGGAATTAAGAACCAACCTAAGAGAGAGGTTGAGAAAGGGGAGTTAAGGTCAGGGTGTAGGGCCTTAACTTCAGAAACAAGATAATAAGTTTACCCAGGTGCCACGTAGGGATGAGGGTGGACCCCAGCCTTTGGCAGTTCCCTCCCGGTTTTCACGAGTCATTACGAGTGCACGCGTATGACCACTCACGGCATTTTCGCACCGACGCAACTCACGGATCATAGCTAAATTCTCTAGGTGATATGGGGAATAGGCTGTGTGTATATTATGTTTTACGAGGCATATGGTGATTATGCAAACTTATGTTACAATGAATGATTATGTGAATGTTGAATTAAAATGATCATGCATATATGATGGTTATGTGTAGAAATACTATGCTGAGTTTGAATGTGAATCTTTGTCTTTGCATGATTGGTGAATGCTAGATTACAAGATATGTTCTATTTGAGGTATTATCACAGAGCTTTGGCTCACGGGTGGAATGTCCGTTCCACCGGGTGTATTTTTGCACGCAGGTTTGTTTGCAGATTTGGATGCGTAGGAACGTCAAGGAAGAGTAGAGTTTCCGTTCATGGGGTTGAGCATAGAACTTAGGAGTAGTTTGATTTTAATGCTTATGAGTAGGTCAAGTATTTACTTTGTAGTTGCAGATGAACACCCTTGGGTAAAACTCCTTTGATTTGATTCAATAAAAGTTTTTCATGTTTCAGATTTAAATTCTTTATCCCTTGTAGCATATGTTATTGTATTGTCACAGCTTGAGCTCAGGTGCACTCCGATGGTGTTGGTGGCCTGTGGACCCTTCTCAAGGCTCAGGTCGTGAGCAATTCTCTGGCACTATAAGACCCATTATGGTGGGCAATTCTCTGGCACTATAAGACCCATTATGGTAGGCGATTCTATGGCACTATAAGACCCATTATGGTGGGCAACTGTATGACCCCTTATGTGTGGGTGTTTATGTTTGCGCACTCAGGTAAGTAGTATCATGGATCTACTCTTACCTGTTTGATCCAGTGCCCCATGAGCATTGGTGTGCCTTACCTTCGAAAAAGTCTATGGCGTCTAGTCACTCCCCGGAGGTTAAGGTGTTGCCCCAGTGACATTCTTTTCCTTTTCGACGTTGGAGCCTATTAGTTGTAATGAGCTTCAGTGGTTGTTGATATGTGTACGATTATGTGTATGAGTACGACTGTATGAGTGTGAGTACGACTGTATGTGTATGAGCAGGACTGTAAGAGTGTGTATGAGTAGGACTGTAAGCGTATGAGTATGAGCACGACTGTAAGAGTATGAGTACGATTGTGAGAATATGTTTCTGAGTAAGACAGTAAGTGTGATTTCGTGTAAGCTGTATGAGTGTGCATCTAATTGTATGAGTAAGGTCGTACAAGTATGCGTATGTTGTATGAGTAAGCGTACGATGGTACGAGTAAGTTTGTAAGACCCTGGATAAGGGTGTTTGTGTAAGTTCGATTTGATAGTATGACTTTGGCACGATAGTGCGTTTGGTATGACTTTGGCACAATGGTGCCTTTGGTATGATTTTGGCACGATAGTGCCTTTGGTATGATCTTGGCACGATGGTGCATTTAGTATGCTTGCTTGTGTATGAGCATGTTTATGATTATATTATGTAAACTGCTTCATGTTTGAATTGCATGACGCATGTATTTATGAACTTACTGAGTCCACCGTTTGTGGTTTCCCCTACTGGGTATTTTCCTACTGAGTATGAAAATACTCATTACCCTACTTTTTAGCCCCGTTGTACGGGAGGTTTTGTAGGTTGTGCGGAGAGCTCCTGGAGATGGACGCTCATTTCAGCGGTGGATTAATTCCCGTTGACTCAGGTATATGCTTTACTCACTGCGAGTTTATTTGTGCCACGATCCGATGTATTGGGTGAGACGAGTCGTTAAGATGTTTATCTATTCTGGACTTTCATTTGGATTAGTTGGTGGACTGTTATGGGACTTGTACTCAGGGATGCTTGGGAGGGATTTGTATTTAAAGTCTATGATCATAGCAATTTATTCGTACGCGTGTTTTCGAGTAGCGCCTGATGATATTTGCTTTAGCCGTACGATGATTGACCGTATGATGAAAATATTTAGATGGAAAATGGATGTTTACAATTTTAAATTATAAACTGTTTTATCAGGTTTTGGTTTCGTCATTTTTCCTCCGATTTACAGACGTTATATTGCAAAAATTTTCCGTGAATTTTAAGGAAAATGTGTGAAAAATCTCGGGCGTTACAGATTAAAGCAATTATGTAGGTCTTTTCTTCTTTTCCTCATGCACATTGTTTTTATCATCTAAAGAATAATTTGACGAAAAAATTGAGAGGAATAACATTAGTTTTTTATAATAGGAGTTCAAGTTGAAAGATTGTGCATACAATCCAACCAAGTCATTGTTTCACGAGAAGTTGGAAGATCTTAAAAGAGATGGTGACCCTCAAGTTGAACATATGTATATTTTTAAAGAAAACACTATGGGGAGATGTATTCAAATGTGACATAAGTTTTAATTTTTAGATTAAATATTTTGATATTTGTATTTGTAAACCCCAATTATCATGACCTAGATATTTACTCAATTAATTTACTTTGTTTTAAGAAAAAAAAAATTTCCTCATAGTTTATTGCAAATTCTTTATTAAAAAGAGTTTTGAAAATTTGGGTCGTGACAATTTTTAAAATATAACTTTTGGGCTCATAATGAGTTTTGGGGCTTTGTTACTGATTTACTTGAATTTAAATCATTTTGAGCTTTATTTTTTTTAAAGGAACTTTTAAATCTTTGATAGGGTTTTAAGAGATAAGTGTATTGAGCCCAAAAATGCATAAATAAGGTATCGGGTTCATAGACTGTCCTTGAAAATTTTGTTGTGGGTGGGCCCCACTTTAAAAATGTGATAAAGTACTCATATCTTTTTTTGTAGGGCTTGTCAATGTAGGTTCATTGGTACCAAGAATGTGTGAATCTAAGTTTGGGATAAGAAGTTATGATTGTTTGAATTTTTTAAATTGGATTTAGTTTTAAAAGAAAAAAAAATTTTAAAAAAAAATTGATGCTTGATGTCAGCAGATTGGCACTAGAATTAGAAAGCTAGTGTAAGTGAGCATGTGATGCGGCACACACGATGCTTTGAAAATTATGTGCCACATGACACGATCCATGTTGCGCACAAAAAAATCGCGCACCATGTGGCCTTGTTTCGCATTGCATGCATGTCGATGCATGCCACATGTCGCCCATCCAATAGGTTTTTTCTCTATAAAAGGGGCAATTTCCATTGTTTTGTTTCTCCAAATTCCTCCTCTAAATAGATTACTTGTCTTTAGAGCTTCTTTTATTCGTTTCAAAGCTAATTTAAACCCATTTTAGCCATTTCAAAAAAAGAACTTGGCTAAATTGAGAGTGCTTTACGCCGATAGAAGAGTCAGTTTTGAGAAATAACCAACCTAAAGAGGGTAGCATCCACTACAACAAATTAGAGTATTAGTGACGCATGTAAGCATTGTTAATAGTGTCATAAGCATCGCTAATGGATATTAGTGACATTTAAAAAATATTGCAAAATGCGTTGCAAAAACTGTTGTTGCTAATAAGTTTTGTCGCTAATACTTATTAGCGATGCTTATGATTAAACGTCGCTAATAGTCTTAACATTATTGATGTTTAAGTAAACGTCACTAAAAAGTATTATTTGCGATGTAAAAAATAAGCATCGCTAATACATAACTATTAGCGACGCTTATATATACATCGCTAATAATAATAAAATTTTTAAAAATAAAATTTTAAATAAAATAATAAAAAATATCACTAATTAAAAGAACAAAAAAAATATTTTTCTATTAGCGATGCATAAATATGTGTCGCTAATAAGAAAAAAAATACATAGTCTTTAGCGACGCTTTCTATAAGCGTTGCTAATGACTTAAAAATTATATTAAAAAATAACCTGGCGCCGACGAGGATATTGATAGGGGGTAATCGGGGAGAGAGAGGGGTGGAGAGGGGAGCCGGACGTAGGGAGATTACAGAGAAAAGAGGGGACCGGGGAGGGGGAGGCGGTCGTGAGCCGGGGGGACTCTAGCGGTAGATGAGCCTGACGATAGCGGAGGGGCGGAGCCGGACGCGGCTCTGGGGGGATTACAAATTAAAGAGGGAACCTGAGAGGGGAGGCGGAGCCGGCACAAGGGGGGGGGGCTACGGCGGTGGATAAGCCAGGACGACGGCGGCGGGGTAGAGCTAGAGGAGGAGGCGGAGCTGGCCGGCAGCAGGGGATTCCAGAGAAAAATATGGGGGGGAGGGGATAAATACCGCAAGGGGGGATAAATACTGCATGGTATTTTACTTCGCCCGTGCTGGCCAAATTTCGCCCATGCAGGCGGATTAATGAACCCCGAATCACGCGGGTAGAAATTTTAGCGACACACCCTTAAATGTCACTATAATAGACCTTGTTGCGACGTTTACGTATAAACGTCGCAATAGGGTACGCTATTTGCGACACATAAATTCAGCGTCACAAATATTTTTCCTATTTGCGACGTTTGTTACTATACGTCACAAATAAGCCTCGTATTTCATAAATACATTTTTTAAAAATAAAATCTTCTCCTCTCTCCTCACCTTCTCTCTCCTTTTCTCTCTCTTTCCTCTCTCTCTCCTCCCTCTCTCCCCTCTCCCTCTCTCTCCTTTCCCTCTCTCTCCCTTCCTCACTCTCTCTCTCCTCCCTCCCTCCTCTCTCTTCCCTCTCTCTCTACCTCTATCCCTCCCCTCTCCCTCCCTCTCTTTCCCTCTCATACATTTTTCATTCAATTTTTGATTAATTTTTAAATAAAAATAATAATTTTTTCCCTCTCTATCTCCTCTCACTCTCCTCCCTCTCTTTCTCTATCTCTCCTCTTCTCTCTCTCTCCTTTAATTTCATTTTTTTATGATTTTTTATTTTTAAAAATTAATTTTAAAAATAAAAAATAAAAAAATATCATTAGCGATGTATAGAAATATACGTTGCTAATAGTGTATGTATTAGTGAAGTATATTTGTATACGTCGCTAATAGTATTTATTTTATTTTTTATATTTAAAATATAATAATATAAAAAAAATTAAAATCCCTCTCCTCTCTCTCTCTATCTCTCCCCTCTACCTCTCCTCTCCTCTTTCTCTCTCCCTCTCCTATTTCTCCTCTCTCTCCTCTAATTTCAATTATTTATGATTTTTTACATTTAAAAATAAATTTGAAAAATAAAAAATAAAATAAATCCTATTAGCGACGTATAGATATATACATCGCTAATAGTATTTATTTTATTTTTATTTTTGTATATAATAATATATAATAAAAATTAAAAAAATAAAAATTATTTAATATCCCTCTCCTCTCTCTCTCCTCTCTAACTCTCCTCTCCCTCTCTCTCCTGTCTATCTCTCTTGTCTACCTCTCCTCTCTCTTCTCTCTATCTCTCCTCTCTACCTCTCCTCTCCTCTTTCTCTCTCCCTCTCCTCTCCTCTTTCTCTCTCCCTCTCCTCTCTCTCTCTCTCTCTCCCTCTCCTCTCCTCCCTCTCTCCCCTCGCTCCCTCTCTCTCTCCTCTCTCTCCTCTAATTTTAATTTTTTATAATTTTTTTATTTTTAAAAATTAATTATAAAAAAAATGAATACTATTAGCGACGTATAGAAATATACATCGCTAATAGTGTATATATTAGCGACGTATATTTCTATACGTCGCTAATAAAATTTATTTTATTTTTTACTTTTAAAATATAATAATATATAAAAAATTTAAAATTAATTAATATATCTCTCCTCTCTCACTCTCCTCTAATTTTAATTTTTTTATAATTTTTTATTTTTAAAAATTAATTTTAAAAATAAATAAATAAAATAAAATAAATACTATTAGCGATGTATAGAAATATACGTTGCTAATAGTGTATATATAATCTCCCTCTCCTCTCTGTCTCCCTCCCTCTCCTCTCTCTCTCCTCTCCTCTCCTCTCTCCCTCTCCTCTAATTTCATTTTTTTATGATTTTTATTTTTAAAAATTAATTTTAAAAATAAATAAATAAAATAAATACTATTAGTGACATATAGAACTATACATCGCTAATAGCGTATGTATTAGCGACGTTTAGTATTTATTTTATTATGTATTTTTTATTTTTAATTAATAACTATTAACGACTCTTTTTTTTATGCGTTGCTAATAGTAGGGCTATTAGCAATGTTTACAAAAAGTGTCTCTAATAATTATAATTTTTTATTTAAAATATATATCTTTTAGCGACGTTTATAATAAAGTGTCGCAAATAGGTTAACTATTAGCGATGCTCATATAAAGCGTCACTAATATGATCAGTATTAGCGACGCTTTGAACTAAGCGTCGCTAATATCTGACTATTAGCGATGTATATATTTATGTGTAGCTAATAGTTGATTTTATTGCGACGCTTATATATGCTTCGCAAATAGTTCTTTTAAGCGATGCTTAGTTTTGCGTCGCTAATAAATGTGTTGCTAATACTACATTTTGTTGTAGTGATCCCTGGGCAAGGAGAGGCTCTGCCGACTGCCTTTGAGCCTTAAGGAAAGAAACTTTAAGAGAAGACTCTGCCCGTTGCCTTTTGGTCTCTTTGAGAGAAAGTCCTTTTTGAAAGGGAAGGTTATGTTTGCTATTGCTCCTGAAATGGCGTAAGAGTAGGTAATCTCAAAGCATCTCCAATGCGGGACACCAAATACCTTTGGCGTCCCGCAAGGACAAAATTGAAGTCCAAAGGGACTCCAACCCGGAGGTCATTTCCAACCTTACTTGGGACTTCAATTTTGAAGTCTCAACAAGGTTACTTTTTAATATTTTAATCATCATTTTCCAAAGTTTAGACTTTTCTTGCTTGAAATTGACATCTATGGTTGGAGTTCATAAGTTTTTATTTTGCCATATAGGCAAATGGAGGTGTCATTTGAAGATCCCCTACAACTATTTTTGAAGACCGTCATTGGAGATGCTCTTAACTTCTAATTCCATTCTAAGACTAGGCCATATTTTTCGTAGTTCTTTCGTGTTGTAAATAAAATATTATTTCGAAATGGGTAGGGTTGTTATAATGTTGTGATAATAGCGTCTTGTTACACTTCTTAATGAGATTTTATCATAATACAAACTTTTGGATATTATTATATCATCATAATAATATTTTAAATATTTTGGATGATAGAATTTGAAGGGTAGTTCTTTAACATGCGAACTGAGGACTATTAGAGTCATGACTCATAGATACGGCTTATTAACACATATAATGCTCTCATGAATTGGGATATTGAAGTTGACTGATATGATATTTTGTATAAAAAGTCAAGTTGTCTTAGGCGGCGATTTCCTAATGGCCCGCTTGTGGAGGTGGAAGAAAGACTTGACAGGGCTAGGAAGTTGTTCTATGTTGCGACCTTTCTTATAGACCCCCATTTGTCTGGGGCTGGAATTGTAATAACCCAAATTTCTAACACGATCTTCTTATATATTTTGTTATTTATAATTTTCTTAAGTTTTGGTTAGAGCTCGTGGAGACGAGCGTAACAAGTCTTAAAACGCAAAGATCGGAGGTCGGGAACAAAAGTTACGACCTCGGGAAACGTGTTCAACCAGCGGACCCACTTTCAAAATTTATGTGGATCGGTTCTTAAATAGTCTTGTATCATAGGGCTCGTGAATACGAACTCAACGGTACCAAGAACGCGCAAATCGGAGTTCGGGATAGGAAGTTACGATTTTTTTGAAATTTTGGAATTAAAAATTATAAAATAATGTTTTTTTTTCGGCGCGGCGCGACTCGGTGCAGCTCAACGCGCGGCGTGTGCCGCGCGACGCGCGCGATGAACCGCGCATTCGCGGTGACAAACGCGCGTTCGTCACGCGCGAACCTCGTTTCACCGGCGCCAGTGGGCGCCGGTCGGTTTTTCTGGAGGTGCCGGTGGGCGCCCACCTGTTCCGGCAGCGGCGCCCACCGGAATATTCCCCTCCCCCACCTATAAATACCCTCTCCGGCCACATTTCTCACCCACATCCGATTTTCAACCCCTTCACTGTTTTCACCATTCCTGACCCGTTTTAAGTCTGATTTTCACGTTTTAAGACCCGTTTCCTACTAATTCAAGGGTGTTCTAGGCACCGGAAGCGGTATTTTCTCGAGACAACCCCTCTAAGACCTCGAAAAATGTGCCCCTTCCCTAATCTTCCCTTTTCATCTTTTTACTGTTTCTGGGCCATTCCTAAACCTTTTTAACCCGTTCCAAAGCCCTACCCTACTAAATTAAGGGCATTCTACGCGTTGGAGTAGTTATTCTGCCGAAATTCTTGCTCGAAGGCTGATATATTAAGGCGGGACTCTCTTTACGCTACGAGGAGATTTCGCACGTGTTATAGGTAGGTAGTTTTAAATTCTAATCGTATGCCGAGATTTTGACTCGCTAAAGTTTTACTAAAAGTTTTTTGTTACTTTATGAAAACAAAAGCTCTGACTTCAAAATCATCTCCTTAGAACTTAATTCTGTGACGTTCTGTGATCGTATTTTCAGTTTTTTTTCGAATGATTTCCAAAAAGAAAAATGGCATGTACACGAAGCATATTCTTAGAACTTAATTCGACCTACTGAGTATAAATTTACTCACCTACCCTTAGACTCTGTAGGTGTTTCACTCGATTCTGAAGGAGTCGACGAAGGGTTTCCTTAAATTACAAGTTTTGTACTACTGTTTTTGTACTTATGTAAATTATTGTATTGACCAATGTACAAAGGCATGTGATGCCTAATTTTGACAATCTTTGTATAATACAAAGTATGTTGTAATTACTGTTTTAGTACACGGTGATCCTTGGCAATTGTAATTAAATTTTGTTATGTTTTCAAAAATTGTTTTCTTTTATTCAAAAATACGAGGGACATTACAGTTGGTATCGGAGCCAAGGTTCTACTGTCTACTAAAAAGTAATTAAATCAGTCAATACAATTATTTATATTTTATCGTATGTCTTCTATTTTGAAATTTCTTAATGAATTTTTATGTGAAGCTAAAACAGATGTCGATGCTCAGGCATAAGACATATCTGTCAAGCAATCTTTATCATTCTACTGCTCGCAAATTGCGACTTCCAATGGAAGGAAGTTGTAGCAAGAGTATGTACAATGAAGATAAAACACCCATCGAAATTTCAGACTCAGAAGATTCTGAGATCTTTTACACCCCTAGTTCACCCACAAATAGTGACGTGAACGAAATAATAGTCATCCCGGACTCGCCTACTCCAGGATAAGAGTCTGAAGAAGATCCCTCCTTGGAAGTAGAAGAAAGTGAAAATTCTAACGAGGATAACCCTAAGTATAAAATGGATTTTGACCTGAACGAACTGCCCCCACTTGAGGTCGAATGGGTGGAAGAGCCAGACGTCCAGCGTCTCCTCAAAGGAAAGGAAACCGGAAGGCATGGAATACCCGAGCAATGCATGTTTTGTGGACTTTTAACCCACTTTTTCTTTGAATGCCCTAAAGCTAGAACCTTTCCTCTCTAAAGTCTTGACTACTTAGAGAAGAAAGTCTGTAAAAATTCCGAGTAAATAGTTCCGTGGGAACAATTTTGATGTGTACTAAGAATAGTTTTATTATATAAATAGCTAACGTAACTTTTGAGTGATGTAATGACACTTCAAGGTTGTTATGAAGTAAGTTTGTTTTCTAAAGATCTTGATGTTACTAACCCATGTTTAGATGACGAACGTTAGTGGTAGCGATGCTCAACCGGCAAGTAGCTCAACTCCACCTAATGTTACTTCGCCGGTCACTTTGACAACGGGAGATCCTATGATGCATTTCGTGGACTTATTAATGCAAAGAATGACTCAAGGTTTCCAATCGAATCATTCCAATCATTTGACTAGTTCAGGAGATTTTATCCACAGTGAAAAGGATAATCTGTTGGAGCGTTTTAAGAAGCTTGCGCCAGCATTTACGGGAGAAGACGGCCCTGAGGCCGCTGAAAGGTGGACCTTTGAAGTTGAACGGATCTTTAAAGCAATGAAGATCCCCGATGATCGTAACGTGCCGCTAGCCACTTTCTCTATGACTGGCGAAGTTGCTTTCTGGTGGCCTACAGCAGAAAGAAATTTCTTCACGGTTGGTGATCATATTAAGTGGGAAGAATTTAAGGAAGTTTTATACGATAAATATTTTCCTCCTCACGTCCAAGAAAGAAAAGAAAAGGAGTTTTTAGATCTACAACAAGGAGGGTTAACGGTGACTCAGTACGAGAATAAATTCGTACAATTGCAACGTTTCGCTCCGGATTATTGTACGACAGAATTAAAGAAGGCTCGGAAGTTCGTGAGGGGCCTAAATAATGGATTAAGAGGAAGAATTATTGGCCATCAACCCATGACTTTTGCCAAAGCGGTTGAACTAGCCTCCATCCTAGAACAAGATTATATGGAATTTGTGGTCGAACGTAAGGACCGAGGACAAAATAATAGTTTCCGACCCGATGAGAGGAAAAGGCGACTTACGTTTAACAATCAGAATAATCGTAAGTTTCAAAAGCCCTCAGAATCACCTTCACAGCCAAGGGGAGAAAGGAAGCTAGAAAAATGTCCGCAGTGCAGTAAAATCCATCCTCTTGGATCGTGTTATCGTACCGAAAGAAAATGCTTTTTCTGTGGTGAACAAGGCCATCAGATTAAGGACTGCCCAAAGAGGAAAATGCAAGAAGAATCAAAATCGGAGCAGAAACCAAGAGCTCAAGGGCGGGTCTTCGCAATTATTGTTGAGGAAGCTCAAGCGTCGACCGCAGTCATTCAAGGTACACTTCTGGTCTTGGATAAATTAGCAAAAATTTTGATAGATCCAGGGTCGACGCATTCTTTCATATCGTTCAATTTTGCTTCAAGTCTCGGCTATCCGATTTTAAATTTAGGATATGTCTTAGAAGTGTCCACCCCAATGGGAAAAACGTTTCTAGCCCGTAAATTTCTTCGAAGGGTACCTATTTCCTTAGAGAAATGCCAATGGGAGGCTGACCTTATTCTCCTAAATATGACCGACTTTGACGTCATATTAGGTATGGATTGGTTAGCCAATAACGGGGCATTAGTGGACTGTAAACAGAAGAAGGTAATCTTTGAACGAGGCAAAGGAGTTTCACTTTTTATGGGCTTAAGGATCATTCTAAACCATGTGTCATCTCAGCAGTCAAAGCTCATTGGCTTTTAAGTAAAGGATGTTGGGCTTATCTTGCTAGTGTGGAAACTAATGAGACTACTACGTTTAACTTGAAGAGCATTGACGTAGTACAAGATTTCTCTGATGTTTTTCCTGATGATCTCTGCAGTCCGCCACCAAAAAGAGAGATAGATTTCACTATCGAGTTGATGCCAGGAGCAAGCCCTATCTCTAAAGCACCTTACCGCATGGCTCCTGCGGAGTTAAAAGAGTTAAAAAGTCAATTGCAGGAATTGCTTGAGAAAGGATTCATACGACCCAGTGTCTCACCTTGGGGAGCACCGGTCTTATTTGTGAGAAAGAAAGACGGGTCGTTAAGGTTGTGCATTGACTACCGACTTCTCAACGCCATCACTGTTAAGAACAAGTACCCCTTGCCTCGTATAGATGACCTATTCGATCATTTGCAGACGGCTAAAGTTTTCTCCAAAATAGATCTACGGTCGGGTTATCATCAGCTAAGGATACGAGATGAGGATATCTCTAAGACAACTTTCTGTACCCGGTATGGCCACTATGAGTTTTTAGTGATGCCATTTGGTTTAACAAATGCCCCGGCCGCTTTCATGGATCTCGTGAATAGAATTTTTCGGCCCTTTTTAGACAAGTTTGTAATCGTGTTCGTCGATGACATCCTCATCTACTCTAGTAGTTTAGAAGATCACTGAGTGCATTTACAAGTTGTTCTGCAGACATTAAGGGATCATAAGCTTTACGCCAAGTTTAGCAAGTGCGAATTCTGGATTGAACAAGTGGTGTTCTTAGGACACGTCGTTTCAAAGAACGGAGTATCGGTGGACCCAACCAAGATTGCAGCTGTCATCAAATGGGAAAGGCCAAAAACAGTAACGGAAATTCGGAGCTTTCTAGGCCTTGCGGGTTATTACCGAAGATTCATCCATGGATTTTCAAGCATTGCCCTACCCCTGACAAAATTAACAAGGAAAGGAGTTAAATTTGTTTGGGATGAAACTTGTGAACGAAGTTTCCAAGAGCTAAAGGAGAAATTAACAACTGCACCCGTTCTGGCGTTGCCAACTGGCAGTGGGGGTTTTGTCGTGTACAGCGATGCTTCTAAAAGAGGATTAGGATGCGTATTAATGCAAGACGGAAAAGTGATAGCATACGCTTCACGACAATTAAAGAAACATGAAGGTAACTACCCTGCTCATGATTTGGAGTTAGCAACGGTAGTTTTTGCTTTAAAAATTTGGAGACACTATCTATACGGGGAGATGTTTGAAGTTTTCACCGATCACCAAAGTTTAAAATACATCTTTTCCCAAAGTGATCTTAATATGAGGCAAAGACGGTGGATCGAATATCTTAAGGATTATGACTTTTCCATCAAGTATCATCCCGGAAAAGCCAACGTGGTGGCTGATGCTTTAAGTCGCAAATCCGGAGGATTAACTTCCATGCTTGTTAAGGAATGGAAATTATTGGAAGAAACAATAAGTTTACAACCCGAGCTACAAGCTGGAAACAAGAAATCTTTCATTGCCACCCTAAAAGTAAAATCAATACTAGTCGAGCGTATTCTTGAAGGTAAAAAAAGTGACGATTTAATG
This sequence comes from Saururus chinensis, assembly GCA_035235625.1. NCBI lineage: Eukaryota > Viridiplantae > Streptophyta > Magnoliopsida > Piperales > Saururaceae > Saururus > Saururus chinensis. The sequence continues at coordinate 23,953,652 of CP141143.1, read as the reverse complement.
CAAACTTTGCTCGGAAGACCTGACTTTACCCAAGGCTCTGATGGAGGTATTCGATTTCGAGGACGGTTGGTAATACCCGAAATTCCGGAGCTAAGGGAAGACCTATTACATGAAGCACATCGTTCTCGATATACCATCCACCCAGGAGTAACGAAGATGTATCAAGATTTAAAGAGAAGTTTTTGGTGGAACGGGATGAAGAAGGATATAGGAGAATATATTTCAAGATGCTTAACTTGTCAGCAAGTTAAAGCCGAACACCAAAAACCTTCAGGGTACCTGCAAACGATTGAAATTCCCGAGTGGAAGTGGGAACACATTACTATGGATTTCGTCTCGGCACTACCCAGAACTTCACAAGGCCATGAATCCATTTGGGTGATCGTGGATCGACTCACAAAGAGTGCACACTTTCTGCCATTAAGCAAGAAGCAATCTTTAAGTTCTTTGGCAAAATTGTACGTGAAGGAAATTGTGAGTCAGCATGGGATACTGCTATCGATCATCTCAGATTGGGATAGTCGATTTACCTCCAAGTTTTGGCAAGGATTTCAAGAAGAATTGGGTACAACTCTCAAGTTCAGCACTGCTTTCCACCCACAGACGGATGGTCAATCAGAAAGAACCATCCAAACTTTGGAGGATATGTTGCGCGCTTGCACCATGGATTGGAAGGGTAACTGGGACGAACATTTACCATTGGTCGAGTTCGCCTACAACAACAACTACCATAGCAGCATAGGTATGGCACCTTATGAGGCATTATACGGACGACCTTGTCGATCACCGACGTGTTGGAATGAAGTGGGAGAACGAAGATTGATTAAGTCTGAACTTCTGCAACAGTGTGCAGATAAGGTGAAACTTGTTAAGCATCGTCTAATGGCATCCCATAGTCGTCAAAAGAGCTATGCAGATCAAAGACGGAAGGATATCGACTTTAGCATGGGAGATCATGTATTACTAAAAGTTTCGCCAACCCGAGGAGTCATGAGATTTGGAATTAAAGGCAAACTAAGTCCTCGCTTTGTAGGACCGTTTAAAATTTTGGACAAAATAGAAGCTGTGGCTTACAGATTAGCCTTGCCTCCACAACTCAGCAATGTCCACGACGTATTTCATGTGTCTATGCTTAGAAAATACGTCCGAGACTCCTCTCATGTTCTTGATCAGAGTTTAATTACTCTCAAGCCCGACCTATCATTCGAAGAAAAGCCACTTAAAATTTTGGATCACAAGGAACAGATCTTGAGGACTAAAAGGATCCCCTTAGTCAAAGTGCTATGGCAGTATCATTCCTCGGAAGAAGCCACTTGGGAGCTGGAGAGCGAAATGCAAAAGAAGTACCCTGAGTTATTCATTTAGTGGATAATTCAAATTTCGAGGACGAAATTTCTTTAAGGGGGGTAGATTGTAATAACCCTAATTTCTAACACGATCTTCTTATATATTTTGTTATTTATAATTTTCTTAAGTTTTGGTTAGAGCTCGTGGAGATGAGCGTAACAAGTCTTAAAACGCAAAGATCGGAGGTCGGGAACAAAAGTTACGACCTCGGGAAATGTGTTCAACCGGCGGACCCACTTTCAAAATTTAAGTGGATCGGTTCTTAAATAGTCTTGTATCGTAGGGCTCGTGAATACGAACTCAACGGTACCAAGAACGCACAAATCGGAGTTCGGGATAGGAAGTTACGATTTTTTTGAAATTTTGGAATTAAAAATTATAAAATAATGTTTTTTTTCGGCACGGCGCAACGCAACGCGCGGTGTGTGCCGCGCGGCATGCGCCGAACGCGCGATGAACCGCGCGTTCGCGGTGACGAACGCACGTTCGTCACCGCGCGCGTGACGAACGCGCGTTCGTCACGCGCGAACCTCGTTTTGCCGGCGCTAGTGGGCGCCGGCCGGTTTTTCTGGCGGCGCCGGTGGGTGCCCACCTGTTCCGGCGGTGGCGCCCACCGGAATATTCCCCTCCCCCACCTATAAATACCCTCTCCGGCCACATTTCTCACCCACATCCGATTTTCAACCCCCTCATTGTTTTCACCATTCCCAACCCGTTTTAAGTCCGATTTTCACATTTCAAGACCCGTTTCCTACTAATTCAAGGGTGCTTTACGCACCGGAAGCATTATTTTCTCGAGACAACCCCTCTAAGATCTCAAAAAACGTGCCCCTTCCCTAATCTTCCCTTTTCATCTTTTTACTGTTTCTGGGCCATTCCTAAACCTTTTTAACCCGTTCCAAAGCCCAACCCTACTAAATCAAGGGCATTCTACGCGTTGGAGTGGTTATTCTACCGAAATTTTTGCTCGAAGGCTGATATATTAAGGCTGGACTCTCTTTACGCTACGAGGAGATTTCGCACGTGTTATAGGTAGGTAGTTTTAAATTCTAATCGTATGCCGAGATTTTGACTCGCTAAAGTTTTACTAAAAGTTTTTTGTTACTTTATGAAAACAAAAGCTCTGACTTCAAAATCATCTCCTCCTTTCAAAAATTTCTCCGAGTTTTGGGCAATCGTGCCATCTGGATAGTTCTCGATTCTTCGGAGCTAAGAATTATTATGATTTTGGATACCGCCAAATTTGGCATCTGGCGCGCACAGGATTGGGATGTCATGGGTAAATCCCTTCCTTTCAGTCTCGCGTCGCCCCATGGGCGTAGGTGTAAGTCGTCTGGTATCGCGACGTTCTGTGATCGTATTTTCAGTTTTTTTTCGAATGATTTCCAAAAAGAAAAATGGCATGTACACGAAGCATATTCTTAGAACTTAATTCGACCTACTGAGTATAAATTTACTCACCTACCCTTAGACTCTGTAGGTGTTTCACTCGATTCTGAAGGAGTCGACGAAGGGTTTCCTTAAATTACAAGTTTTGTACTACTGTTTTTGTACTTATGTAAATTATTGTATTGACCAATGTACAAAGGCATGTGATGCCTAATTTTGACAATCTTTGTATAATACAAAGTATGTTGTAATTATTGTTTTAGTACACGGTGATCCTTGGCAATTGTAATTAAATTTTGTTATGTTTTCAAAAATTATTTTCTTTTATTCGAAAATACGAGGGACGTTACAGGAACCGACTTGTCGTCTACCATTTCACTTAGATGGATGCACCTTGCTACTTTCACTTGCCATCATCTTAGCCTTATTTTGTTTTGTTCATTGCTATAGTTTGTTACACTAGAAGGGGGAGAAAAAACCAGGCACCTGACAGAGCAAAAAGTTTTTTTTTTTTTTGTAGCAAGTGGCAAAATAGTGGGCGACACATAGGGGAGCTGAGCTAAAAAAATCAATTTTTTTTTTCATTTTGGGAGGTACTATTTATTGGGAGGGAAATAGCAACATTCTAAACATTCAACTACACATATTTTGTCCTCCACACACCCTATCAAATGTATCCAGCACATTCTAACTGGACTTTTGATATAAAATGAATATATCACAATTTTTTTTGGGAATAAACTTTTTGCTAAAAAAAATGGCCCTAAACTATAAAAAGTACGAGAAAATGATATTCCTACACCACTCTATTTACACCAAAAGCCTACTTTAACCTCTGATTGGACTAAGAAAAGTGAATTCCCTTGTGGTGTAATTTATTTGCTTTATCAAATATGAGGCTAGAGTAAACTTTTGGTGTATAGAGAGTGGAGTAGAAGTATTAGCTTCCAAAAATATGTAACATATCAAATGCATACGGGGACAACAATATCAATCAAGCTTATCATACCTGTAATATAAAGCAAATTGATGTACTATAAAACTTTCAAATTCTAACTACTTAACCCACATTTTATACCATTAAACCCTATTTTACCCCTATTTAACCCATCCCAATCCCTATTTTTAAGTCATGTTTTTAAATTTATAATATTATATCATGTACTCCCAAGGTATTTTTATAAAGCTCTCAATGAGCTCTATCAAATGAAATCCTACATGATTATATTTTTATAAATTTTTTTTAGGCCCACATATATAGAACACTTCTCAATAATATTTTTTTATATTGTATATATTCAGATTTAAATATTTTTAATGCCCTTATAAAACCCCCGAAGAGCTTTATCAAATAAGGCTTGCCGCCAAACTGGTCACGATTATGAATAACGTTCTCCATGACACAAAGTACTTTGACACCATTGTCTTTGCTTATATATGACATAATATTTAGCTTATAAAATTTAAATTCACAATTGCCTACTACAAATGTATAGGAGTTAATATAGAGTTTGTGTGTAGACCTAATGAACATTATGATCCTCAAATGAATGTATTATATCTATAGTAACATACAAGGGAGACTTTGTTCAATACATATTTATTTTTAATTTAATTTATTTTATCATATATAATACTCCCTCTATCTCATATTAATAACTAAATTTAAAAAATATTAATTTTTATTAAATAGTAAAACAAGAAAAAATAAGCTTATGATATATTTTTTTAAAGTACTTAACTACTTACATTTAACAAAATAAAATTATTAATATAAAATAAACTTTTTGTCAAATGAAGCTATTAATTTAGGACAGAAGCATTTTTATTACTATAAAGGAAAGCTAATTTTGACAACATTGCACTATGGGGAGAGGAGGGGAGATACCGAGGCTTGATAAGGGGGGATGAAAACCATTTCGCATGCCTTGCACTAGATATTTTTGGTGCACCTGTGGGGTTGTCCAGTGACATTGAACCTGTTTCGAGGATATCGAGTTTGGGGAACGAATTATAAGATAATTTGAAGAACTAAAAACAGAGAAAGAATCCCACTCATTCCTATGGTTAATCAAATGGCAATATAATGAAAATTAACTCAATTACGCCCAAGCACATTATCGTTAGATCTTGTACTTCTCATAAATGGATCCTTGTTAGGTAAAAATTGTATCAAAGTTCAGCACTTTAAAATGACTATGAAAATAATAATGTAATATTATTTCATTTTCTATCCAACTTTTACCTCATTAACACATGCAATAAAACTTGTTTAGAATTCTTTGACATAACGCAAGCAGACCTTTCGTGAAAAATCAAACATCAAGAGTTCTGAAAGAACAACTACTTTTTGGGTTTTGAGAGCATGCAGAAGGCTGGAAAGGAAGACCAGACTCTTCCTAGGAGATCGATTTATTGTGCATAATACTCATTTTAACCTGTATTCATTCATCTGCCATGATACCGGATTCAAAACTCAAATCCGCAGGTGAAGAGTCATCCGTGAACTTTGGGAAAAACCCACTTCACAGTGGTTTAAGAAAAAGCCCACCATAAAAATGTCTTGTCTCCCAAATGCCAAGTTAAATCGCAGTTGTCAGTCAGCAAGTTACCAACAATGTTTCTTGCGATCCAATAACAAGAATTGTGGTTTACACCATCCATTTGAATGGCACATTTCAAGGTGTGTGTGACCATTTCAATGACACAGTTCATGGCGTGCAACTGCGGGCTCTATTATGATGACTCTCCATAGAATGTTCTTAATAAGACAAAAAAGTTCACAATCTCAATATCTCATTGCTTTTCAAGACACCCAAAGAGTATTAGCTACACAAACATTAAATATAATATCCGGCGTTCGTTTCTATATCAAACCACCTATACTTCATCGCAGTCACATGTTCCAGTAAGCAAACAAAAAGACAACCTAGATAATATTTACCCCTGCACCCAGGCATCTATGACAAATTGGAACTCTGCAGTGTCTCAGGCCTGTCCAATACAATAGGATTATAATTAGCTACAACGTTTGAACCAAGATAAGAGTTTCTAAATTGACAAAATAATAGAAACTAACCTTGTTCGCAATGTTGTTGGACAGCCAATCTAATCCCTCATAAAGACCCTCGCCAGAAGTTGCACAAGTGCTTTGGATATACCTTTTGCAATGGAAAAAAGAGAGACAACACAATATATAATTAGGTTTGTAATAATAAAAGAAATCATGTCACATTATTCAGAAATGCCACGTACCAGTGGCGTTGGCGGAGCGAGTGAAGCCCCAGCTTATCAGTAATCTCTGCCGCATTCATTGCATTTGGAAGATCCTGCTTGTTCGCAAAAACAAGCAGAACAGCATCCCGCAGCTCATCCTGTGAATATACATACATGTAATAACTTATTATCTCCATTACTATAAATATTCGTAGATGCCCACATACCACAAAACTAACAGTGTTTTTAAATTTAAGACCGTAAAATTTAGCCCAAGAAAACTTATGTATACCACAACAAGATAATAACTTGTCAATTTATTTACAGTGATTAAGGGAGTCTTGGGGCGGAAAAGGAAAGAACAAAAGCAACAGCAAAGCATTCGTTCCCATTATATGCTGTACCTTTCTTCAGCAGATCTTACGAAATTTCAACGTCCAAACGAAGGCAAAAAAAGTCCAAATTTCAAAGATGAGATGGGAGGAAGAGGAGGAGGAGGAGGAGGAGGAGGAGGGGGGGGGGGGGGGGAGGGGGAAGTGGTTCATGTAAGGCATGCCAATATATTGTTTGCTCACGAATTATAAAATTTCAATCTGATCCCCTTACATCACACTTCCATGGGACCACTTACGCTCCTGAAAAGAAAGAGTTCGATATAGCTCTCTCGTGCATATAGTAGATGGAAGACCAGAACTGCTAATTTTTTTTAAGCCACATCAACATAAAGTTCACCTAAACAATCGCATACCTCATTCAGCATTCGGTGCAACTCATCTCTAGCTTCAACAACACGATCTCTGTCATTACTGTCAACCACAAATATAAGACCCTGAGTATTCTGAAAATAATGCCTCCACAGTGGTCGAATCTACAACACACAAGATCAGCATTGTTCAATGCATAAAACAACAGCAAAACAAACATTAAAGTCAACTAATAGAGCACTTTTCCCCCTCAGTGATGGTGTGTGGTTTGAATTTTATCCAGTGAAATTACATGAGCCTATATAAATGACGCATAACCATAGACTAACTAAAATGCATCTCATCAAACCTAAGGCTGGGAATCGGGTCAGGCCGGCCTTGAAAATGCAAGCCCTAACCCCACTTAAGTCAGGTCGGGTATGCGTGTAACCCTACTTCTTTTGTCCATTTTTTTCCTTAACTTGATATTTTATACATTATCTTTGCAGGGGCCAAACATAGAAAGAATTTAAATACATTGCAACATTATAAATAGATGTCAAACATTTTATTTGTTATTTGAGAAAGTGAGAGTTAGAGAAAGAGCATTGCGGCATTATTAGACACATGGCCAAAACTATAAAAATCTCACAAAAATTACTAATTGTTTATTAAATAAAATAAAAATATAAGAGAAAATGGATTTCGACGAGATATTCTTTCTAATCTCTCCACCTTGGGTCATGATATCATTAAATAAAAGGAGGTTGGGTTGTGCAGGTTATGCCGGAAAATCTCGACCCGACCCAACTTTTAAATCGGGTAAAATTTTAAAACCCTCACCCTGACCCTGTTTTTAATTGGATAGGATCGGGTGCGGGTTAAGTGGGTCGGGTTGAATTTTCCAAACATTAATCAAACCTAGATAGGGGAACAGGCAGAAGCAAAAGACATTAAAATACCTTGTCTTGGCCCCCAACATCCCATACCGTGAAGCTGATATTCTTATACTCAACAGTTTCAACATTAAATCCTGTAAAACAGCAACTGATCACTTGCAGGAGGGCAATGGCATTTTCCGATGAAGTACATAAAAATACATTAAAGATGCATACAAAACATCAGCCACGTAAAAATCATAAATGGAAAACAGTGATTGTCTCTTTGACAATTAGAGCATCCTTGCAGTCAAGATTATTATTGCTAGTATTAAGAGTTGAGATGAGAGGACCATGAAAAAGAGATTACAACAATCTCATAGTATGTCAATAACCTTTATGATGAGTCTCTAGCCAGTAACTAGATGGATCAAGCAGTTCATATGGATAGCATCTGAAAAATCATTTTGTAGGTTCTCCATGAATTTATAAAAACTACACTAGTAGTAAAGCGCCCACTTCCATTCAGAAAATCGAAAAACTAGAAACTTTAAGCACAAAAATATGCATGTATGTAGCAAGCTATTTTGTGATGCTGCCTTCAAAGGAACAGCTGATGCATTAAAATAATCTAATAATTGCAGATCAAGCATTCTATCACATACACCTTAAATTATTACGACAGGCAACACTTGCAAACCCGTACGCAAATTATGCTAACGGGTGAGGAAGAGTTAAAACATGTAAAAATAATTATATCATACATAAGTAAACATAAATCAGTCATTAAGAAAGCAAAATGACAAAAAGCCATAAGTCACAAATTCATGCTTACCAATGGTAGGAATGGTAGTGACAATCTCTCCCAGCTTAAGCTTATACAAAATGGTGGTCTTACCAGCGGCATCAAGACCGACCATCAGAATACGCATCTCCTTCTTGGCAAAAAGCCGGCTGAAAAGCTTTGTGAAAGTCAGCCCCATCTCTGCACCCCACGGGAGCCACAAAGGTCAGAAAACCGGAACAAACTTCTACCAATCCTTAATCAATCCTAAAAACCAGCACACCCAGAAACGAAAAACAAAATATTCTCGTTCACAGATGATTTCCTCAGCGAAATTATCAGTTCATCAGGAACAACGCACGATCCACAAAAAAGAGCAACAGTACAGATTCAAAAAAGATATGATTCAGAAAATTTCATCAAGCGTCATATGAAACGTCCACCATATGTCTTCTCTCCTCCCCCCTGACACCCGGCCGTACTCGAGCCTCAAGGGTCTCTCCCGCACGGCCGCGGCGTCAGCAGATCCGGGCCGGCAGAGAACGCGGCGAGGATCTTGGCAGGCTTGGGCCAGGGGAAGGGGGGAGTCCCAGACGGCGCAGGGGACGACGGCGGAGGCCGGAGGCTAATCCAGAGGGAGAGGTGGTAACCTGTGTTGACGGGGGCCGCTGCGGGGAAGGGAGAGAAAGCCAAGAGAAAAAGCCCTGCGATGAATGGAGGAGAAATAATAGAGCGCAGCTCCTGGTAAAGTAAAGGGGACGAGCGACTCAGATGTGGGCTGGCGCGCGCTTCACAATTGGAGGCGTTCCGCTTATTTACGAGTCATGGCTCGGCTTCAATGGGCTTGAGTCTTTGGCGAATATAAGCTGGCTCAACTCGAGATATCACAACATTGTTCGGAAAGTCTAGTTAGGTTCTTAATGATCGTTAGTGTATGCGAGGTCGATTTAGGAAAATTTTTATCCCGTCCATCTCGAAAATGAAACTTATATTCGAGACACGTTTTTTATAGTGATAAAGTGCTTTTTAAACATAAAAAAAATACTTTGAGAAGAACATATTTGGATGGTTTATTTTAATTTAAAGTAAATTTTTTTATTAAAAATTACCTACTAAAATATTTTTAAAAAAAAACATTCTTCCCGAAGAGAGTTCTCCAAGATAGCTATTTTTTTAAATAATATAAAAAAATCATTCCACCTATCATTCCTTTTATATCATAGGTATATTTGAACTATTCTTTTGTTCGTGTCCTCAACTTTGGTCACGGAATTTTACCTTGGAGATTTTTTTGATAAGTAAAATTATATTAAGCAGAAAGTGCAAAATAAATAGACGGATACATCATAAACAACTAATTTCTATCCACTAAAAGCAAGAAAAAACAAAAACAAAACAAGGTGAACGATCTCCAAAAAATTTTGCCAGTCAAAGAAAATGAAATAAAAATAATAAAAGTTAGCATGAGGATTGCCAAAAGTCCAACAAAACTAAGCAGCACATAAGCTGACGCAACCTAACAACATTAGCCAGCCCACAAACAATCACTAATTTGCCTTAAAAAATGCGGACATTTTTCTCTGCCCAGATAAAAGCAATAATGTATATACAAAATATAATTTTAAGAAGAATGCTAAGATGTTTATTACTTTTTACCATATGTTGCCATACACAATAATTCAACATAAAAATCCATGACAGTTATGAATAAATTGCAACTTGTAACTCTATATTTTTTTAATAACTTAAAAAGTTAGGGGTAATTATAAAATTTTGGTTAAGATTTAAGGGTTTTAAAGGTTTAAAATACTCGTATATGGTTAGAACTTGAAGCAACAAACATAGTGAATTGAAGAATGCGTGAAGTGGAGGTTAAGAGAAAAAGTAACAACCTTGAGAAACATGTCATATGGGCGAGACACACTTAAAAAGTGCAAAATAACCTACTCAAGTGTGTCTAGTTTCAAAGGGCTCATCGATATGAGTCAATCAATATCAAGATCATGCGATTCTGACTCTGAGATAAAGATGTTATTGCATTTTAAAGTTGGATTATTATTTTAATTAAATAATAATAAAATATTCAAAATAAGATAGAATAGATGATGCAAGTACTAACGCCAACATCTGGCATCTCGGGGCTGAGACAAGCATGGCAGACCAAGCCTTTCACATGATCACATGGGACAAGTAATGCATGTTGTGGGTCCAAGTTGTGCCAATGCGACGTGCGATAGGCCCCACTCATGTTCAGCGTGTGCCACTATCTCACAAGCATCGATGAGTGGCATACTCGCATGTGTTCTAGAATTGCTTGTGGGTTTCTCCTATAAATAAGAAACATGTGCATGTTTCTGGGAGGAGTTTTTCTACCTATTATGAGTCTGATTCAACTTGTTTAAGTGTTCTTTGCTGATTTAAGGGTGCTCTATGCAATAGAATAGTTTATTCATCAAGTTAGTGATTCTAGAGGGTGAAAACGGCTCGGGGTAAGAGTAGGCTTTGTCTGATGCCCTAGAACCCAAAGAGAGAGAGAGAAGCAACATGGAAAAATATGAGGCATTATCCTCCACTGTTGGCCCGCAACGAGAAAAGTGGCCCAAAGTAAAGGGAGGCACTATCCTCCACTGTTGGCCCGCAACGAGAAAAGTGGCCCAAAGTAAAGGGAGGCACTATCCTCCACTGATGGGCCACATAAAGAGAGAGAAATGTATCTGAGTAAGTGGAGGTTGTATTTGTCGCCTATGGGTGTGGAAAGAGAGAAACATCTTCGAGTAAGGGGAAGTTCTGTCCACCATTTACAAGCACAAAAAGAGAGAAACCTCTCCGGGTAAAGGAAAATTATGTCTATTTCCTTTTAGCACAAAGAGAGAGAGCAAGGTTATGGATAAAGGGGAGATTTTGTTTGTCACCTTTGAGCATGCAAAGAGAGAGATATATATCTCTTGGTAAGGGGAGGTTATATCTGCCACTTACGGGCTAAGACTGAGGGAAGCATTTCCCAATAAGGGGAGGTTCCATCTACCGCTTTCAGGCGAGAAAGGGAGAAATATTTTGGAGCAAGAGGAAGCTCCACTCGTTGTCTCCAAACTTAAAGGAGAGGGTGTTGCGAAGGAAGGAGTAACTCCAAATACCACTACTTTAAAAAATCTCAGGGAAATAAGCATTTTTGACTTTCTTATTTAATTAGTAATTATATAAATAAATGTGCATCTTAAGTAATTAACTTAATATGCTAATTAAGTTATATGCTTTGCTATGATCTGATTTGTTCTGCTCTAATTTGATTTGATATATTTTGGTATGATCTGATTTGTTTTAATGCATTCTGCTCTACTATGTGATAAAGCGAGATGTCAAATTCTGCTGATTTATTAGCTTTTGTCTAACTCTGATGATTTATTCATTTTTTCTTAACTACAAAGGATTTATTTGGATATAAGTATTAATAGTTGTTAGCTAGTCATAACTACGTTCAGATTTGATCGTATTGGAATAATATTGTAGATGTTATCGATACGTATGTAGGCAACCAATGACATGACAACATTGGTCTGATCCAAATTAATTTTAAATATAAGTTTGTTTTGGCTTACACGCAATGAAGCACTAAAGCCCAATAGTGCGTAGAGGAACATTACAACTCTTGTACACAAAATCCACTTCTAGATAGTTTTGAAAATTTTATTTACTCAAATTTTATTTTCTGAACCCCCAGTCAAGGTTGGGACTTGGGCCAGGGTGTTACAATTATTTCCATACCCACTTGGAAAATGAGTGAGAGGAGAAGATGCGGTATCTAGTTTAACTTTGACAGACACAAAACACACAACAATTGCCGATTAAAAATCCCCTTTTACATATATATCTTGGGTTAATAATCCATTTGACATAGCTAACCAAGTAATAAGAGAGTAAAGATTAGTCATGATTAGGTGTCAAATTAATTTTGACCAATAAATGATAAGAGAAGATTGCCATATGATGTTAATTACAGGCTTAAAATCAAACTTTCCTCGATGGGAAATCTAACTATAAGAAGGCGGTCCTAAGGAGAAAGTGACCTTATGAGAGTTCAAGAACTCTAAAGCAACAATGGTTCTAAGAGTGTAAGCTGGTATTAAAGTCCATGTATTACTATGAAAGAAAGAGGTTAAAGGATATAAAAATTGGCCCCGAAGACCAATGATAGTATGATGACCAAACTAACTAGTTAATAAGAGGAGTCTTCCACAGGTCTAACCATGTGTAGATATGAGATCCATCACCAACATTAAAAAAACAAAATCTACTCATGAAGTAGCACATCTCAAGAATACTTCAAAGGTAAAGGAACAATTTGCTAGTGCAACTGCCCATAAACTGATTTTGAATGTAATATCCATATACCCATATACACTAAAAGACTCTTTATTGACAAGGAGATGACACAACAATTTTGCTAATCCATCTAAGTTGCAATGCCTTAGATAATAAACTCCAAGACCCCCTCCTTAAGGGGTTTATAAACCTGCCTCCAAGTAAGATTATGGAAAGAAGGGAAAGATAAGCCCTTCCATATAAACACTGAGAACATGCTCTCTATTTTCCTTAATACTTTCTTTAGCAGCCGAACGTAAATTGTAAAAAAAAAATTGTAACCCATTCAACACTAATTTTATAAGCTCAAGTCTTCCTACATAAGAGAGTAAATTAAACTTCCATCCTACAATATGGCCAGAAGCTTTGTTAAGTAGAGGGTGGAAAAGAGAGTATGTTTCTTTGAAGAGAGAGGGGGCCCAAGTATAAGATAGGAAGGTCTCTAACATTAAGTCCAAAAATATTGTTGATTTCTTCCTTGTGGACACTACCATTGAAGAAGAATATAGAACTTTTAAGAGCATTACCTTCAAGTCTAGAAAACTCAAAAAAATTATGAAGAACCTATTTAATATGATGAGCCGACGTGACACTCTTATGAGAGAATAAGAGTAAATCATATGCAAACATGAGGTGACTAACAATTGGTGCCAACATCACACTCTTTATGCAGAAGGGTTGAAATGAAAGAGAAGATAAGAGGCAACCTTGTCTCAACCTATGTTGAGATAAAAAGTATCCATAATTTACACCATTAATTAACACACTAATGAGGCAATAGAGATACACTCATAAACCTATGCAATTGATAAGTATGATATATATATATATATATATATATATATATATATATATATATATATATATATATTTCTTTTGTATGCCTTTTTACCTTATTTTCTGGTATAGATTAAGTAAATTTTGAGTTAGTTATGGTTTATTTATATTAAGATAGATATTAATAATTTAGTTTAATTATTAATTACTTTAGGAGTTATTAGTAGTTCAGGAATGTATTTGAATTAAGTTGGGATTTTAATTATGTTCTACATGTTTAAAATGCAAAGTTTTTATGTTTTATAGGTAATGTATGCTTATTGAGGTATTTGAACAATGTTTGGAATCATTTAGAACATTCTTGACACATTTTAAAATGATTTGAACAACTTTTCAGAGTTATAAACAAGTTAAAAACTAATATGGACATAAAAGAAATAACTTAATGAATAGAGTAGAAAACTGGACAGGAATATGGATTGTTTAGTGAACAGGATTAGCTTCTTGAACAAAAATTGGACACGAAACTAAACAAAATTGTTCAGATTGTAGAAATAGTATAGCTGTTTGAACGATCATGCAAGGCATTTGAAAGGGATAACGTGCAATTTCCTATTTTGAGTCCTTTTCATATTAGACTTCCTCCTACGATTCTTTATGCCTTTATAAAGACAAATTTGGCTAGAAATTGAAGAATTCGAGTATATTTTCTAAAGAGAAGAAGGGAAAAGAAGATGAAAGATTATTCAAAGCTTTTAATGGAGATTCAAGAGCTTTCTTCTACCATGCAAGGCTAAAATTTTCTTTTACTTAGGAATTGATGAAATTATAGATAAGTTTTAGTTTCTTTTCTTTTGAATTTAATTAATGATTCTTTCTAAAGTAATTCTATTTTGTAGCTGAGAATACTTGTTTATATTCACACTAGATTTAGATTAATAGTTAAGAAATTGTTATGGTTATATAGTGAATTTAATTTATAAAGTAATTTTCATTATATTGATATCTTCCTTTTAATTTAGTTGATTACTTCATTTGCTTAATTTAAGTTTAAGTTTTTTTTAGTTTTTAAGCAACAAAATTTTCACTTTGATTTAGTAACTAATTCATCTGTTATCGAGGTTCGACAACCCTTATATACTTATCCTAGTACAATTACCTTTTACACTTGCAAAAGGTTTAATTATAAACGTTCAAGTTTTAGGCGTCGTTGTTGGGGACGGTGAGTAGGATAATTCTAGTTACTTTGGTTTTAGTTTATTTTAGTTTTTTAGGTTAATTCTTGGTTACTTACTTTTTTTTTAATTTGATCTTGTAAGTTGAGTTGAAGACCATGCTCTCTACACCACAAGTGGACATCGGCAAGCATAGTGCTTTTCTTTGGTTTGCAAGATCTTTTTTTCTAGTTAGTTTTTGCTTATTCTTTCCCTTTTTATGCTTAACATTGTGTGATGTGTTTGTGTTGTATGCGTGGACATCTTTCCTTCTCTCCCTATTAGCACCACTTGACCTTGAGCCTGAGCGGACACCTAGGAGACCTAAGTAACCCTCGACCTTCATCCCTACCTATTCTCCCACCAATTCCACCACTTTTACCACTTCCACTACTTCTCCCATCATCATGGCTGAACATCAGTTAGTAGATGCACCACTCAAAGCTCTAAGGGAGTATTACACTCCCAATGAGTACACATCTCCTTCATACATTTGGTTGTCAGTGGTCGCTCCTCAAAATTATGAAATTAAGCCTAATGTTATTCAAATGCTTCCATCTTTTTATGGACTTAACAATGATAACCCGTATAGGTACCTAGATGACTTCTTGGAACTATGCACAACTTTAAAGCTCTCAAACTTAACCGATGAGGTTGTTAAACTTTGGTTTTTTCGTTTCACATTGAAAGATAAGGCTGAAGAATGGTTTCACTTATTAGAGTCAAACTCAATCACAACATGGGCCCAAATGCAACAAGAGTTTTTCAAAATGTACTTCTTCATAGGTAAGACCAATCAAATGAGAAAGGTCATAACTACTTTTGCCTAACTTCCTACCGAACAGTTCCATGAGAGTTGGGATAGGCTGAAAGACCTAAGTAACAATTAGTCCCACCAAACAGTTCCATGAGAGTTAGGATAGACTGAAGAACCTAAATGATAATTAGTGCAATATTTTTATAAGGATCTTACTGAACAAAACTGTCATCTTGTTGATGCAAGTTGTGGGGGTACCTTTTTGCTAAAAAATGAAAATGATGCATGGAAACTTTTTGAAAACTTGATATCCATAAGGTTACAGAGCTTTATTATTTGAAACAGCTATAATAACCACCTTGACCTCATCCTCATCAACCAGTCTAGAAAGCCCCATAGTAAGATCTAATAACAACTTATTATTAAAGAGAATTGACGAAGTTCTACTAGGACCTGAAGGAGCAAAATGTTTCTAAAATACCTTTCTGCCACTATTCCAATTTGATTCAAATGAGAAAGAATATTTCCTTGAGCATTTTGTACCTCATGAATAGAGTTTGAACACAATGAGCTACAACCATAGCATGAGAAAAACTAGAACATTTTTTATCACCCTCTCTTAGCCAATATATGTGAGAATTTTAGCGATAAAAAGTCTCCTCTATCTCCTCATCCTTAAATAATAACTCCAGAGTAGCATGCTCTTGGTTTTGGAGATTAAAATTTAATTAGAGGTAGAGAATAGCACCACCTCCAAATTATATTTAGCTTGCCTAAGCCGCTGAGATACTGACCCAAATTCCTCTCTATTCTAGCATCTTAATTGAGATTTTACATGTTGTAAGTTTTAAATAAGACATACAAGGTATTCTCTCTACCTGTAGAAGCCATGCCCGTTGAACTACTTGCATAAAAGTGTAATCACACAACCACATACTAAAAAATTGGAATAGTTTGGAGCCATGGGATAAAGCAAGCTTCAAGCTAAATAAAATTTGACTCTAAATTACATAAAGCATGGTCAATCCTACTCATTACAAGACGACAACCCAATTGTCTATTACTATATGTATAGTTTTCATATAATGGGATATGAACCATATTTACCTTAAAATAAGTCATTAAAATTTTGTAATTGAGAGAGAGGTAGGATTACTACAAAACTTTTCACTATATGATTGAATAGAGTTAAAGTCTCCCATCATGAGCAAGGAACCCGAAACTGTAGCTTGTAAAATTAGGAGATCTTCCCAAAATAAAGATTATTTAGTAGACAATTGGAAGCATAATTCAATATATAGAAGACCTTAAAACTATCACCCAAAAACTTGACTTTACAATGGATGAATTGATTTGAAGCTGAGAGCTTACTTACAACAAATAAAGATGGATCCCAAAAAAGAAGCAGGCGTCCCTTGGGGCCAGAGTCAATATTATTGTGACAACACAACTCACATAAAAGATGTTGAGCAATATGACAAAAAGCACTTTTTTTCAACTTGGTTCACACAAGCCAAGTAAAACAATATCAAACTATTGCATTAGATCAGCCACAATTGTCCATTTAGACCGATAGCCTAAACCTTGGGTGTTCTAGGTGCATAAAGGCATTAATGACAGATTGGGGGCTTAACTTCCCTTCCCCAACCATCCATTTTCTTTTTTAAAGTATGTGTAGGATATGATTTTCTAAGCATAGATGTATCATTGCATATGAAGTGCTTCCATTCTCACTATTGGAATAAGTATCATTCAATTGGCTATCAATATTGTCCTCTTTTTGTAACAGTGCAAACCTATTTGAGGAGATACAAGATGGCTGACTCAAGTTTACAATGATGTCAATATTGCTTTTCTTAGTAGCATTGTTATCTAGAGTTGTTGAAACATGATCTTGCCTGGGCTGAACTGTAGGATGCTTAATTCAGGTTGCCTAGATGCCACATCATGTTGGGACACACATTGCAAAATGATTGGAGTTCCATCATGTGAAACAAGTGGCCTATTAGTGATAGTAAAGTTTGGCTTAGGCAAAGGAGATCCACCTGAAAGAGAAGCATGCCGAGGTCTATGATTTATACCGATATTGGCCGTTTGTACCCCATCCATATGACTTTGAGTTACAGAAGGGGCTATATCAGGACTGCCATTAGAGACATTGATTAATATCAATGGGATGCTATGGAACATTAGAATTTTCTGTAGGACTAGTGTTTCCTTGAGTAATATTGGTATGTGGATCATAAGATGTAATATTACTTGGACACCATTCTTCCCTGATTGGGAATGAAATTATCGTGTGATCAAAATTATTACACTTAGAGCAAAATTGTGGTTTCCATTAATAAAGAATCTTATGAGGAAAAAAAATCATCATCCCATTCAATAATAAGAGAATTTGGATAATCAAAGCTTGCTATAGTTTTAATGTATACTCGCACATATAAAAGCCTTGATAATTTGGCAATAGACACATCATAATGGAAGGAAGTTACTAAATTACTGCAATAATTCCAAGACTCTCAGCATTAAAGTATTGAACAAACAATCATGTAATTGAATCCAAATAGGTATAATGTAGATGATTTGTTTAATTGGCATCTTTCCATGTTCCCATGGTTACATAATGAGTGGTCACCTACCCATGTACCATAAACAACTCATAATTTTGTCAAAATCATTAGAAGACAAGAAACTGAACAAGAAGAAACCTTTCAATAGTTATTTAATCTAAAATGAAAGTTTCCATACCTTGGTAAGCATGTTGAACCACACAAAATATGGACATTGATCAAGCACATAACCAACAACCATATTTTTTCACTTTTGAGCACTAATCGAAACAATAGAGTATAATTCTTACCAAGTAATTTTGGAAAGTGTGTGAGATTGGTGGAGGGGGCTGGGTTGGAAAATAGTCTACTCTAATTCATGATAGAAGTGGATGTCATGACAGTCAAAAAGAGAAGAAACTATGGTGTCAAAGCAAAGGTGGGGGGAGGAAGGAAACAATTGTACAAGAGAGAAGAGGGAAGGGGAAGGAGGGGGAGAAGGCAACTGCCGAAGAAGGAAGCCTTAGATTGTTGTGGCAACTTGGGGGATTAGGGAATCCTAGCCTCCTCCAAACTCGATCAGATCCAAAAACTCTTGAACGCTTTCAAACAAGGGACAAATTAGATGCCCAAAGAAAAGGGACTTAAGGAGTTCAAAACCCACCAGTTGGCCAATTGGAGAGAGGTCCGATGGTGGCCGAAAGTAGAGTGCTTGAGTGAACTTGCAGTCGCTAGTAAATCTCCTCATTGTATGTTGAATAATTGGCTTCATTTGTCTTGAGGAGAGGATAATGAGATAGTTTTCGGCTAGAGAAGCAAACCAAATGGAGCATGGAAGAGGCCTAAACTGCTGAAAAAACCCTAATAGTCCCCCACTATCTCCCAACTGTGTAATTTCGAACATGCAGTCACAGTTCAAGGCCAAAAACTTGTATTCTAAAAAATGGCTACTAACAACTTGTGATCAATCTAGCACGAATACTTGGACCAACGGTGTTTGGAAGGTCGATCTACACTCTTGATATAGGGCAAAATGACTTCATATCCAACTTAGCATCCATTGGCATAGGTGGAGTCAATCAATATCTTCCCTAAGTGGTCCAACAGATAACACAATCCTTACCTCTGAGTTAGATTTTGCATTTTGGTTGCAAGTTAGAGATGATAGAATCAGGTTCGAGGCAATTTTTGGAGAATGAGATAGAAAAATCTAGACCTTTGGTTTGGTGGTTCATGGGTGTTGCTAGCCACTAGCCTCTAAACTGGTCTGGCTGGATTTCTCTCATTATCCTACCTTTCATCTGTATTGGCTCATTTTCTTTCCCTTATTATGATATCCCATCTCTAACTCCCCTCTCTGTTGTCAGATTTCTTTCACCCTTCTCCTAGCATATCTTCTGCATGTCAACTACTCCTTTTCTTGGCCTTATCTTTGCATTTTTCTCTACCTCTTTTGCAAGTCATCTAGTCCTTTTCCTGTCTTCTCCTTGCAAGTCTTCTACCTTTTACATATAATCTAATCATTCATTCTCCTCCTCTATGCTCCCACACTTCGTCTTCTTTGTTTGTTGATGGTGGCCTACTTTAAAGCTTTTTTTCTTCTTTGATATATGTCTCTATGTGCTCCATGTTGCTGATTTCATAGTGAAATGAGTTCTCCAATCTTCCCATTGGAACTACTTTGGGTGTGCCTCATATCTCATCTTACGGTGGTTTGAGTAGATGTCTGTTGCTTTTCTTGTGATTAGCTTTGGTTTTAGGCGGGCCTTCATTCTTCTCTCTAGATTAGGGTTAAGGTCTTGGCCATGCAACTGGTCCATCTTTACAACAATGAGTTTCCACTTTTGGTGGTACTTGTCTTTGCCCATATCATTGTTGGTGGCATTGAGAATAGTTTTTGGTTTCTTCTGGTTCCAGCCTCCCACTCATGGTAGGGGGATTTGGGTTTTGGTTAATCGGCATTTGACTGATCCATTGGAGATGTTGTGTGCATTAGCAAGGCCAGTGCAGTGGTGGCATGCATTTTACTCTTCCTTGATGGTGCTTCAGTTTATTTTACTTATGTGGGACATATTGTATGTGTTCCTCTTGCATTGTTATCTTGTGTTGTTGTTTTGCTTTTGGGTGTGTTCGACTTCCCCAGCCTTACCTTGTAGTGGGCTATGTTGTAAATGCCTATGTAGTGGATCAATAAAAAAAATTGTTTACTAAAAAAACGAAGAGTTCCATTAGTATTCCAAAAACAAAAATAAGTTCCAAAATAATTGACAGTCATGGCTCTTGGCTACTAGTTGGCTACTGCAACATTACAACAATTGGACTAGTCTTGCTACAAATAGAGTAGGCTTGGCTACCCTGGTCTAACTCGGCTATGAGTGCTTAATTAAGGGAGAATGGCTACTTGAGCTCAACCATCAGTGCTTATGTTCTACTTATCAATTACGTGCTCCAACTTTTATAGTTAGTCATTCATTTGGAGAATTTAATTTGATGGTAAGGGTTTTTTGTCAAGTAAAGATTAATATCCTTGTCATGCCAAATAAATGCTATTGCAGTCTATCCTTCTTTATGTGAATCATTTGGTCCTTACTATTCATGTCATGCTTTGTAACATAATTTTTCCATGTGGAGTGAAATTTTGCATAGTAAAATTCTATCATGAGCTTATTGTTGTTTTGACAAATATTTTAGGCTTAATGGATATTACCCTTTCTTATTTGGTCGAGGCTACATTTACTCTATTTTCATATATTTTTTGTATTGAAATAAAAATTCTACACCCACTCCAAGTGAATTTGAAAGATATATAAAGAGAGCTTCTCACGTTGAATTTTTAGAGGGCTAAGTCTTTTATGGCTACCATCAAGAGGGATTGGGGATGTGTGACAAATCACATGGATAATGTCCTTATGAAGTTTTCTGTTTTGATGGATAGATTAACCCTCAACGTAGATCAAAATTCCAACATCAACTCATTGGCTAAAATTTGATAAGGTTTAAATAGATGGGCTATATATGTTGGATTGATGCCAAATTCGACAAACCCAATCATCAAATGATATCTTTAAATTCTAATTGGTCTTGAACTTATCTTATACCTCTATGTACTAAAATTTAAAATATATATTCTTGACTATTGATTTGAAAGTAAGATTAAAATGCCACAATGAAGTGTAGCAATATTTCCAAATAATTTCATGCCACCCTTAGTTTTTGAAATGTGTTTATATTTCTTGGTGGTTTTTCCCACTACAAATACTGACCATGACATAATATTCTACATGAAAACTTTCTTCTCATGGCTAGCAAGTAAACCACGTTATAAATTGAATAAGGTCTTGAACAAGTACATGTCTAAATATCTTAATATGCACAAATATAAATAGATTGACACTTATGTGCCTACCTTATCTACCTTTAAGTAAGATAACATTTATACATATTAAGTGGCCGAGCAACATTGTCTTTGTTGCACAATTAGTTTCCTAATAAAACTTTAACCCTGCAAGGTACATGTATTACATGAATGACGAGTATACCTAGTAGGATGGCTAAACAAGAGCTATAACATTATAACACAAATGTAGATGATTCACCAGCATATTCCATAAGAACACGTCTATTCCCCCAACTAACACTCAGTTCCACCAACAAAGATATATTAGTATTTTTTTACTACTCAACACCCTCATGCCCCCCCACAATTTTACTATTGCCCACCCCAAACACCCCATGCCTTCTTCCCCTTCTTCAATAGCACCGGTCAATACCCATTGTTCTTCCTCGACTCTCCTTGCTCGGGCATAATTTAGTATCATTTCATGAAAACCTTCCTTCACAGAACAACTTTATAGAATAACTTCATAGAACAAGAAGAGATTGTAAGGCAAAGGCTCCAAAGGAGCCATTGACATGGAACAATCTCTCTAAGATGAAGTACACATGGAGGGTGACCATGGAGCTTTCAAGGCTAATATCACAAGTCTTTGGTGGTATCAAACAAGTTTTGAAGGACATAGAGTTTAATGGGTACTTGATACCCAAAGACAAATGGACTTGACCTTCAGACAATAATTTTTGTTTTTGCATGGCTTCTTTGATCTCCTTCTTGCCACCTAAACTAACATAAATGGACTAGTTTTCTGATGAGTAGATCTTCAAGGGTGCATGTTTGATGCATATGGACGAGGCCATTTTCACATAACCATGGAAGTTTGATGGCTCACACTTTGATAGCTAAAACCCGGTGACCCCCTTCTCGTGGATCCCTTTTGAAGGCGGGCCAAGAATATGTCCAAAGAATGAGTTTGGAAGGTTGGAGATACTAATGGACATGCATTACATGGTGACCTAGTTCAAATAGAAATCTTCCTTTTGCGTAGCTCTATAGGCTAAATCTGGTGCGGCATGCTACTGCAGGCAATGGGGGATGGCCGCATGCATGACCAGATCTAACAAAAAAAAGAGGAAGGGGAAGAGAAGTCGAGTCACCTTCACCGCTAGAATTGAAGAAGCAGCTGTAATAAAAAAAAATACTTAGGATGAGGAGGGATATACATGAGTGTTTTTTAATATTTTTAGGGGTGTACAAGTAAAGGGGGCTCTAAGCATTTTTTGGGGGAAATAGACATGTTCATTTCATAATCAACGAATGCTCAAACTTGAACATAACAAATACAAACAAAGACACAAGGTCACTAAATTGTGTGGCAACATCAAGGTGATCTCCACGACTCTTTAAAATGCATATCACTCCACAAAACAACTTAAGACTCTTAAAAAAAACTATCGCCTACTTTATCCATGCCATAAAGTTAAGGTCCACAAGGGCTCATGGACCCAAGTGGTTGAAATTCTCAGTGTTCCATGATTACTGAGACCTCCTTTTGTCACATTGCACTATATTGATGTATCTTTTAATACTATAACCTATTCAAACTATCTCTTGAGCCTTGATGAGACAATTTACATATAAAACTCTAAAGCTAAAAGAGGAGCCAAAAGCCACGGTCCTATTTATTATCATGAACCTCCTTTATGAGTCTAAAGAACCTGCATTTGCAGTCTAACTTGACACTAGGTCTATTCCTTAAGTGTCATATACAATGGCCAAGGGTCATTTACTCACTAAAAGGATCAAACATATGATTTACTTACCTTCAATCATACACATATTTTCATCATGTATTTCAATATTTACTTACATCTAACGTGCGAGTAAATTATACTAATATATATCCCATAATTAGTAAAACATTGGTAAAAATTTTACTTGAAATTCATAAATTGATATACCAGCAGTCAACCCATTGACGTGTTGGTGTGCGTCGATGGCCATTGACACCATCATCAACATATCAATCCCCTGCTGACATTGATTAGACTATGAGAGTATGATTTGCCAATGTCGTCATGTCAATGCTTGCACTAGTTATCTTCCTCAATTATCAATGCCCTCATCGACATGTTGATGAACACATTGATAATCAGAGTAGAAGAAAGTTAGCTATTGTTTTGGTGCTCAAATCTTTCCCCTTTGTAAAAATATTAAATCATAACATCTATATCCATAAAACCTCAATTATAACTACCATCACTAAGCATATAACATATAAATCATGTTTACCATCAATAATCTATAATCATGATTAGATCACTAAAAAAACCATACTATACGAGACATACTTCATATTAAATCACCAAACATGATTTTTTAGTTCAAGACTGGCAATCCAACCATCACATGGTTTCAAAGTTGGCAATCTAACATAGAACCATGAATCCACAATTTTTAAGTAACCACTAATTCATAGATCATGTATTTTTCATGTTTAAAGATCATATAAGGTTCAAGGCTAGCAACCCGACCTTTTTTACAAAATAGAAATCCTTTCTCATGTGCATTGTCGGTCATTTCTTACATTATTTGTTCCCCTGATTCTTTTAAATTTGGAGCATTCTTGATTTTTGATAAGTTTTTGAAGAAAAAAGAAGTCTAAGTGGCCTCAAATGGTATTTATAAGGGAGACAAAATAAAATTCTAGTATATAATAATCAAACTAGGCGGTGTTTGAGCCCATACTGCTTCAACCGTTAGCATGACTAAGCATGACTACTGACGTATCAGTGACAAATAGTCCAACTTTGAATGACCATAACTTCTTCGTATAAACTTCGATTTATGCATTTTTGATGATGTTTTAAATATATTTATGTATACTTTATAATCCAAACTCCATCTATATGAAAACTTATGCCATTAAGAAGGTGAAAGGGTTAGATTAGTGGGAGTCGATGGGTCAATGATAGCATTTCATATCTAACTTTAGATGATCATAACTTCTTTATATAAGCTTTGATTTATGGGTTCTTGGTGACATTTTGAAACTCTTTCCGTGAAACTTATATCCACAAAAGAAAACTCACCTAAGAAGGAATGTTTTGATGGTTTAGATAGCATGCCTTACTAAGCCTATTAAGCCAAAATTGGGACAAATAAGTTTGACTCAAGTTTTAACAACCCTTATCTCCTCATGGGTCCTTAATGGGCTAAGCAGAATCTATTGGGACCAAAGACTTTTGACAAAAAATTGTCTTTCCCAAACCTCCCTCTAATAAATAACCCTTATCATCATTTAAAAAATACTTTTCAAGTACTTATTGAAAATGTGCTAATGAGAGCAATCGCCAAATTAATCATGCGAAAATGCTTATTAATCAAATCTATCACACATAAACAAATACAGCACATGAGAAAAAAAATCCAAGGCAAGCATAAAAATAATTAAAAGTAACACACATAATCTACACAAAATTTGTATTGCGCTTCGAATACCGAGAACCGGATGACATCTAAATCCACTCTTGAAACACCTAATCTAAAGACATCTTGACTTTCCACTAATTGGGTTTTTTAGATGCAGTATATATTCTAGCTGAGTTACATTTTTAGGATTCATGGGCATTTTGGGTTTAACGTGGCAGACGAGCGGTCATACAGTGAAAGATCTCTGGTCCCTTTTGGTAATGGCTTCAGCAAATGAAACTATCTCCAATTTTTTTTGTTTTGGCTAGAATACTTTCCCAAACATATATGATTACACAGAAGGCCTAGTACATTTACCCAGACAGCACTCTGGCAGGGAGGCATTAGAGGTTCTTCCAGGATTAATGTGTTTTAATGTTCTATGAAAGTCGAAAACCATCAATCCAGGACAATATCAGCTTTTCAAATGAGGGGTTTTCAT
Source organism: Saururus chinensis (assembly GCA_035235625.1). Lineage (NCBI taxonomy): Eukaryota > Viridiplantae > Streptophyta > Magnoliopsida > Piperales > Saururaceae > Saururus > Saururus chinensis. The sequence continues at coordinate 23,928,449 of CP141143.1, read as the reverse complement.
AATCCTGATTCTAAACTGCAGATTTCTCTAGCACAATTCCTGCAAATCACGTGGTTTCACATCTCACCCCGAAGTACAAATCTGTGCTCCCTAACGCTGCCTATTTGATTGTCACCAATTCCTTGTCTGTGTGTGATAGAGAGATGCAAATTAAGAAACGTGACGTTTGCTATCTCGTGATGTTGAATTCGGCCTGCACATCTTGGGCCAAAGAAACATTTGGCTTCTGCACATTCCCGGGTTAATTCAGTGTGCCAAATAAGGTGAGGAAGAGAAGAGGTCCTTCTAGGGAGATAGGATTAGTTAGGATATGAGATCAGGTGGCAACAAAACCTCTTCTGTGAAGTAACAGTAACACACACTCCACCAAAGAATCTCTGCAGTTGATTAAAAAAAGAAAGAGAAGAGGTTTCACAAATGATTGCAAATGCAAAAGCAAAACAGAGGGGAGATTTCGGTACCCGCTGAAACATTTCATCATCACAGAAACTGAAGGGAACGGAGCATCTGCCAGCCCTTCTCTCTCAAACATCAGTGTTCCACAAAAGGGAGCTTCTCAGTTTCATCTCATGTGGGCCAATGAGGGTGCAGGTATGCTAAGTAACAAAGAGTGGTAGGCCCTGGGGAATGGAAACTGAAACTGAAAGCAATATTCTCTCCATCTTTTCAGATTAATTATCGTACATAAGTTTTTGTTGGTACTTGGTCTTTGATTTCTTTATTCTTTGTATTTCCTGCATGAGGCTGAGGCTGGAAGGGGGAGTAGCAGAGAGAAAAATGCAGACAAAGGCAGCAGTGGGAGGCCTGATTACGCATTGCAATAACGGCCATGCCACACCGCTGCATCTCTTCACTATGACGCGTTTGCGTGTGTATTGGCAACCATTGAAGCTCTTGCCCCTGCTATCTGCAATGTCTGTTACGTTACTGGATCCTGGATGACGCATCAACTTATGTAACCATTTGGGCAGACTCTTAGGGGGGTCTTCAATATTTCTTCAACATGGTAGTGGCATTGCCTATGTTATTTTGCAGCTAAAAAAACAAAGAATAAGTGCAACATGCATGTAAAAGAATAGGATGTCTTCTGTAAAGTTTTATCCTAATTCAAGTGAGAGGGAACCGGTTCAGATTGCAGCACAGGGAGTTCACCTCCTCTTCGTCTCCTTGGGATGGCCATCTCGTCATCTAATCCAGTCAAATTTGGAAACGGCTGTTTTAAGGCAAAATGGACACCACCTATCTTCTAAATGTCCTCGAGTAACTAACATTGAATATGGAACTAGAATACAAAAAATGCAATTAGTAGCTGCTGCTCATGACCACAGGTGGGTGGCAGTCCCGTAATTGCCAAGAACAGGAGGTGCAGCCCGGCTGTGGCCGTCTAAATGTTTTGTAACACCGGCGTTCCCATCCGTTTCTTGTTCCCACGCCAATAACGGCATTGCCTTATGATTGTATTTTGGCCGCTTTCTTGCAATAGAACCCCCTTCTCTGCGCCTCTTTAAACCCCTCTCCCTTCTCTCTTACTCTCTCTATCTCTTTTGCCTTGTCTCCAGGGGTCACATTTCTGTAACTCTTCTTCTTCACTCTTTCGCACAACCAACCATCTATGTCTGATGCAGCTGATGGTGGTAGTAGTGGTGCCTTTGGTGGAGGTGGTGGTGGTAAGAATAGTGTGATCCCTTGGGAAGTGGCTCATTCATGGGAGATCTCGAACTCGGACAACTCCGGTGGGAGTGATGGGAAGTTGTCAATGAAGCCGCCGGAGTCGGGATCCAATAGCCCCACTATTGCCGCCGCTGCCACCATCATGATTCCTTTGAAGCGCACCCGAAGTGGTGTTTCAAAGGTTAGCAAAGCTGGGAAGTTGAAAGAGAGTAAAGGGAGTGAGTCAGAGCATGAGATGCACATATGGACTGAGAGGGAGAGGAGGAAGAAGATGAGGAATATGTTCTCCAGCCTCCATGCCCTGCTCCCCCAGCTCCCTGCCAAGGTTAGTTCTCTGATAAACAAATTAATATAGAGGACAAAATTAGCTCGTTTAATTAGGACTTGTTTTATTTTCTCTCTCTCTAATATAGATGTTGAGCTGGGTATATTAAACATCGGAAATGTTACTAAATGCAATATCTACTTTCATCATTTACCTGTCAAGTGCAGTCTCTTCTTCTCAACTCTACGTGAATTATTTCTGAAGCTTTTTTTGGCTATAATATGATTGACTTAAAAAGGTAGAAGTGATGAGATATTAATCGAGTCTCCTTTCTGTCCAAATGGATTGCTCCAGCTACTCGGCCACAAGCCTTTCTTTTTTGTTGGGACTTAAGGCCACAAGCTCATGCTGTCATGCATGCATGGTATATTGATAAATTGAGTAATAATGGTTGATAAGAGAATTACCTATTAAGGCTCCACATCGATCATCAAAACTCATATGATACTCTTTCTTTGTTATAATGTTGAATCGCAATTGATTGATCAATATATGCCATTTTTGCATTTAATACATTGATAAAAGCTGCAGAATGACTGAATTTTTTCTGTGTCAAAATGTAATTTACCAGGCTGACAAATCGACCATAGTGGATGAAGCAGTGAACTACATCAAAACCCTACAACGCAACCTTCAGAAGCTGCAGAAGCAAAGGATGGACATGCTCCGAAGTGGGCACATGGGTTTGAATGCTTCATTGATAATGGCACCACAAGCGGCTCTCTTTGAATCCCGAGAAGCTTTCACGGCAGATCAGGTGGCTTCAAAGGACTTGGCCATGGCCAATTCGGATCCTTCTCTTGCAATTCCGCAGTACCTCTATTGCTTCCAGACATGGTCCTCACCCAATGTCATCTTGAGTGTTAGTGGAGATGATGCACATATTAGCGTCTGCGCCTCTAAAAAGGCCGGCCTCCTTGTTGCCATCTTATACATTTTAGAAAAGCATAAGCTGGAAGTTATCACCATTCAAGTATCCTCCGAGCACTGCAGAAGCATGTACATGATCCATGCCCATGTAAGCTGACTAGTAAGCTTTAGTTATTACATTTCTTTGCCACTAGCTTCTATTATAACATTCTTAAGATAAACTATTATGCATTATATATATACACACACAAATTGCCCATGTAAGTTCATTACTAGGCTTCTATTACATTTTTTATAGCACTGAGCTTCTATTAATGCATTCTATAAAAAAACTACACCCTTCGTCTGACATTAATAGCTTCGTTTAATTTTTTAAAATGAACTAAAGTTAATATATTTTCAAAAATTAAATAGAGCTCGGACGGAGGGAGTATTATACTATATATTTGAACCAAAATCTACTCGCGAAGCGTCATCACCGGGGTTACTGATGACTTTTATTAGCCGTTGATCGATAAAAATTGATAGTGCTCTCATAACTGCATGCATGCTAGTGCACGTTGTATGTGACATCACGTAGGACTAGTGAAATTTCGCTAACGATCCTACTGGTGGGGCTTCTCTCATGGATTTGTATTCTAAATTTTTATATATATGCAATTAAATTCTATTTGTATGTGCACGAGTGTGCTGACTTTTCTCTCCGTCTCAAATTAATAATTATATTTAGTTTTTCAAAATAAATTAAAATAATTTATTTTAAAAAACCAAATGTAAGCTATTAATTTAAGAATATATATATATATATATATATATATATATACATACATATATATATACATATACGAGTTTGCATAACTGCATGAATGTCAAGTTAGTTTACTTCACCAATGTATCAAACAGGCGAAGGCGAAGGGGACATCGGATCAGCTCCATGAGGCAATGGCTGTGGAAGAGGTATACAAGCTAGCTGTGGGAGAAATAATCATATGGCTTTCTTCTTGAAATGAATAATCAGAGCTCGTAAGAAGCCACATGGAGATATCTGGTATGACAGAGTTTTTGTAGGGCATGCTTGATTGGTTTGAGACGAAAAGCATAGTGGGCTCAGGGGCTTAGGCAACTGTATATCAATGAGGTGTCAATCTCTCTCTCTCTCTCTCAGAATTAAGCAGCTTTCTTAGAGCTTACATATAAGCTTGAGATCGAGGGTGCTAATGTTTAATAGAACTTCAGGTTGTGCGTTATTTCAAATGAAGGTTACATTTCATGTCTTGATAGTGAAAACAAATGTACGTGCCTGTACTGTAAATAATATGCTTGTTTTAAATGTCATTTAAGGTACTATGCAAGTAATGATTGGAAGCGATATCGATCTGATCACTCATAACATAGATTGATATAGATACCAGACTTGAAAGGCAGTGGCGTGGGCACCATTACCCGTGAAGTGATCATTTGTTACGTGCTATGGAAATGACATGTTAAATTAGCGTTACAAATTACAACGAGGATCATTCCGGGAACAGATTCATGACCTACATTGAGTGTAACAAGTTATAACCTGGACTTAGGCTTAGAGACAGGCTCCAATTAACATAATCAATTTTAAGTTCTCGACAAAGTCTAAGTTGTTTACATAGCCTTGTTTGTTGAACAGTCTATGGGTATGTTAAACTCTTAAAGATAAAGTGGAGTATTAATTGTGCAGGAATTGGAGAAAATGGAAATGTGTAATGGGACACATGCAAATCTATATCTATACTATTACTAAAGTGAAAAGGGGGAAGAGAATTTTGTAATAGAAGCCCTAAATTACCCATAATAAGCTTAAAGTATTATTTATGCTCATATTTACGGATTGGCTAAAAATCGTTAGACTTAATGTGACATTCCATGTTTTCAAGAAGAAATTTTTTTATTTGTTTTAAAAAATATATTTTTGTTAATTGACAAACCATTGACACATCGGTATCCTATTGATGGAACAATATAATGTTACTATCTGCCTACTGATGATAATTACATCATCAATTATTTTGGAAAACGAGGCAATCTTATGGTTTCGAGACTATTTAAGTGGTTACCTCACTCTAAAAGGGAGTGGAACTTGGGATTAGGAGAGAAATGAGGTCATCGAGGACTCCTATCGCTCATGAGAGTGTTTGAGAGTAGTTTGGGAGGGGGGGGGGAGAATTTGCGTCAGAGAGGAGAAACTTCACTCCAGTTCACGTTGGATCGCAATCTTCTCTTGATTTAATGAAAAGTATTTGTAGAAGCATGAATTTCTTCAAGTTCTTAATGATATTGAACTTGTGTAAGTGATTTTAAGTTATGCCCTGCATAAATATGCTACAATGGTTATTTCAAATTGGAATGGTTTCAATACTTAATTTATGAAACAAATGGTTTAAAACTTTGATTTAGGAAGATTTCTATATGAATGTTTTTATGAGGAAAAGTCTTCGGAAAGGTTGTGGGCTCTTTGATCATTCTCTCCTGATCATCGGCGAGGTCACCAACACGTTAGCATCTGCACTGATGAAAGGATGAGGATGAACAATACCCTTTCATACATGCAGACTTATGAATGTTGACTAGTCATTTACAGTAAGGCCAACACATCCGTGAGGTGGGCATTCTCAGCCAATCCATTGTCGCTGGAGGTTCAACACATAGATATAATTATTGATGGTTATTAGTATCTTGACCAACACATTAGTGAGGTTACCGATGATGCCTCAAAATAAAAGAATTTTTTTATGATTTATAATGATGATTATGCTATATATATATAGCAATTTTATAATTATATGATTTCTAAAATATTTTGAATGCATGATTAGATGATGAATAAGCATATATTAAGTAAGGGTTAGTAAACCCTAATACATGTGCGTGAGACCTTGTAACGTGATGATTAGTCACCCAGAACTTATGCATTGAACACTTAATGTCAAAGGATCTTAGTGTAGGATTGACTCCTCAAATAAGTCATTTAGCCACGTAAAATGGAAGTGTATAGTATAAAAAAAATCATAATCTTCTAAGCTAAAGGTATGAGTTATATAGAGTCACTCCCATGGCCTGAGAGTTAAAATTGAATAGACTAAAGTATTAAAAGATAACTAGTCCCGCAACGCAATATAAAACGTTTCGACGATTATGGTAATCAGGATATCAACAATAAGGTCCATGTGCCTTGTGGGCCCTTGCTTTGTTGCATGGATGGGGCGGGACAAGCTTCAAGCAAAGAATGAATATGTGTTTGTGGTAGTCTAGTATATAGTTAAAGTGGAAACTCCTAGATAGGGCTATCGTGTCTAGTAAATTATGAAGTGAAGTTCTCTAATGTAAGTATGTTTGACTTGGAAAGTATGTATGAATTTAGTTTTCATGATTTCCAAAATTATTTGTTTTAAAATTGGTTACAATTCCATTGACTATACCCACATCTTTTATAATGCAAGCTTCTCTAGGTAAAAGATTGTTTAGAAGTGTAGCTATAGAGTGAAGTTTATTTTCTCAGTTCATTGTTTCACCACCTTCCTTTATATAGGTTTGTTTTTAGGCAAGAAAGAGTACATTTGTCATTTTCATTAGTTTGTGCATATCTAATAAATAAATACCCACCTGTGGAACCTATGATTATTTTAATATATATAGCTGTTTAAATTACAAATTATGGTATTATCATAACCAAAGTTTATGAAAAGTGTAACTTTTATGTCCCCAATTTAGTTTTCAATATTTTATAAACTCATTAAATACTTTATTCATTGTATATTATAAGAGTAGCGTGGCATGACTCTTTATTTGGAGGAAAGATGATTTTATAAATGGTTATTTAAATTAGGGTTGTGACGCTTGAAGCTCAATTTGCATATGGTAATAAGACTTCAAATCTCTGGAGTGTAGCACATGCATTCTACATGTGTACTTCTAGTAGTGAAACATAAATCCACTTAGAATGAATTATCCCAAGAGCTCATGATATAAAACATGGGTCCTAAGATTGACGCATAGGTGATGTTACTTGAACACCTTCAGCTGTGCAATTTGAAGATGTTCATAACTTTGTATCATGACCACTAGAAAAATTGCACCTAAATTTGATATACTATTGTTTTATTTATAGTCCTTTCCCTATTGGCTATACGTAGATTACTCAAGAATCCCTATAATACATATTTTCCTATTAAGGAGCTTAGGCAAACTACTAGCCATTTAGAGTTCGTGAATTGTGAAGTTCACTAAGCCATAAAGGTGTTTACTTTATGTTACTTTAGTATGAAGGCATGCAAGATGCTAATGTATTTGGTAACCTATTATACTTGATGAACATGTGACTCGTACTTGAAGGATCCTTGGAATTGTTTCTAATTAATATTTTGATCAATGTATACATATGAATTGTTTATTATATTGTGTCTATTAGAAAATGATGATCACAACCTAGAATGTACTTGCCAAATGAAGAATTTGAAAGGCACTTACAATGTCGCAATAACTCTATTATTTTTGAAAGGAAGCTTATATTCTTACTCTACTTTCTGTACACTAAAAGTCAACTTCAGCCTCTCATTTGATAGAGAAGGTGAATCACACCTAACAACATGGATATTTATTTTTTCTAGTCCAATTAAAGCTGGAGTAGACTTTTGGCATAGAAAAGTGGAGTGGAATTATAATTTTCCTTTTTGAAAAGATACTTACAATCATAAAGTTATGAAACTTCTAGCTTAATTTAATGCAGTGATGATCATAATATTTTAATGCTCTTTCTACTGCATGCTCATGCTACCTGTGTACTCATCTTAACAACACTTGTTGGATGTTGGGTCGAGGTTGGTACACTACATTAGAACTTTAAAGTTTGAGAAAAAAATAAGCGTTAAAAATATTCAGGTTGGATAAAAACCATTATAAAATTTTAAGAATAAATTTAAGATGGTGATTGGAAGTTAAAAAATTTAGGGACTTAAATTTCAACTTGGTTATGCTTCATCATGTAAAATTAAAAGTTGACAATGGTAAGGCACATTTATTTTATCCCTTCACATTTATTTTATTTCTTTAATTACACATAGTAACAAGTCTTTCATTAAATAAAAGGGCATTCAAAATAGCATGTTCATAAAGCATTTTGTACTAATAAACTAATATTTGTAGGATATAGTAAATGAATAACCTCCTCATGAAGCAAAGAATGGAACTTGATACACCTTTTACTAATTACATGAATCTTATACCATGCTAGTACTAAGTTTTCTTATTAATTCATTTTTAGCAAGATATTGTAGGATAACTTTCTTTATATAAAGTTTTCACGTGAAGAAATTTGACAAATGTAATAGTTCATATGCACGTAACTTCTAAGAAGGGAAAAACAACATTTGACTTACTAATAATCAATTTATAGAAAACAATTACAAAAATGAAAATTTATCCATCGATATTTTCAAAGAAAGTTATTGAATGATCCTCAACAAGAACTTTCACAGAACAAGAATCCACTAGGAGTCATTTCATTTTTAAGTATTTCATTCCATGACAAAAAGCCAACGTTAGCATATAAGTGCAAATAACCTCTGCAAACCTACCTTCAAAATTGAAATATTGTAGTTTTCATATTATAAGAACATAGCATCTTATTATCGCAGTTAAACCTTAATACTCCATCATGGGTAAGATGATGAAATCTAGAGTCTTCACTAACTACTAATGCTGCAGGAGGAATATTACCCAAATGAGCTATTTTTTGTGACCCATTTGTTACATAAATAGTCTTCCAAGATATATACCTCAAAAGCCTTTTGATTAGTGTAAGAAATCAAAGCTTTAAAATGCTCTTAAATCCCACTATATTCTCAATAGGCAATTGGATGAGAATATCTTTCACAATATTTACCTACCCGTTGATTTTCAAACTTTGAGGTTTGTAGAGTAGACTTTCCATTTCCTATGACTTTGTGTATTTTGTGACATATTAATTTTCTAGTAAATATTTAATATAAAATCACAATGGTTATTACTTTTTGTACCTAAAATGGTAAGAATACAAAGAAAGAAATCTTATAAAGTCCATGGGTCAACAAACCAGGAATAAATGAATAGAAAATTACATAAGTTTAGGTTCCAATTAGTTTGGCATAAGAAAGATTCATTGCCCACCCCATTGTTGTGTTGAGCATACAAATAATTGTTTGTGAATAAATCCATATGAAAAGTGTATATGAGATTATAAATATACAAAAAATAAATTAAGTCAATTTTCTATTGGATGGCTCTATTGCTACCCCTAGCCTAACTAGGAGGGTGGCAAACTAGTATCCCTTTTTATTTTTGCTTAGGTGTTGGAATTGTACTTTTGCTACATGTTGGCTTGAGCTCCAACGTTTTTGTCTTAAAGAATGACAAGAAAATGTTAGCCACACTGGAGTTTAGACTCATATTATACAATGATTGAGAAACATATCAAATTTTCCTTAGTAATTTCTCACGCGTGTATGTGTGTTGCTAATTGTTGAGAAGTGTTAAATATATTAATAGCCCCATTACCTCACAGCTTAATCTATGGGGAAATAGTAGTTATTTCACATGGCATCTAAGCCAAGGGCCTCAGGTGCAAATCCTATTGGGAACAATTTTCTCCCATCTGTATTCAAGGGAACCTTTCGCCCATGGCCCTAATTATTGTCCTCATCTTGCCTCTTGTTATTAAGTCCATGTGCTAAGCTTTAATGGATGCTTGCACATGTCTTAGGAGTGCTGAGATGTATTTAATTTATCAATAACCTATTAACTAACAACTTAAGCTATTGAAAAACAAGGACTATTTCACACAATTGAGCAAAACAATACTCTTTTTGTGAATGCTAATGAATAGGATTATTACAAAATCATAATAATTATTATGGATAGTGAGAAAACTTTAGATATTATTTGTTATATGAAATCATTAAACTATATAGATGACTAGAGACATAAGAATACTAATAATTATATATTGATTATATAATAGTACACTTTAATTTCGCATATACTATATATTTAACTTCTTTTTTGTATTTGCTTGATAACGTAATCATATAAAGTATAAGTATCTATTAAAGGTATAAGTGCAAAAAAAAAGCTTACTACAGTTCAAGTTGTGCTTGCACCTCAGGGCCTGAATGGGGTACAAGGAAGTGTAAGCAAGAAAACAACAAGGTTTCAGATCGGTAGTGAGGCCCTCATGCACCAAATTTGGTGTGAGTTGCCTATCAACCGGTTACAACTCTGGAAAACACATGAATATTTATCAATAATGAACCATATACATGAGGTAACGGGCTGGGCCAATCCAATCCCATTAGTTCTCCAGCATGGCCAGTTGGGCCAGTACGGAGATACGACCCACTTTTCTCTTGTGGGGAGTGGCAAGAAGCAAGGTTGGCTAGGTGGTAGAGGTCGGGTTGAGTGATGAGTCTTTCGCACATGGACACCTTGCCCAAGGCTCACGAAGAGCCTGCAGAAATAAAATCTTCTACATACCAATGATAGGGTGTGACAATCCATGTTTTCAAGAGGAAAAATAATCATTTTTAAATTGTAAGGTCCCTTATTTTTTTACAATTTTTTGTGATTTCTTTTGCTATTTTTTTAGTCACTTTCGGCATAAAAATGTGATGTTTTAGCGTATTTATATTTATGTATTTTTCCTCCATATTTATACCCGTATAGTCGGGTGTGGGGTGCATCGTAGGTCACGGGCCTCGATGCGCACTTTTAGCGCGAAAAATCGTGGAAGAATGGAACTGCAGAAGGGATAAGTGGAAAAGAAAAAAAAAAGAAGAGAAGACCGAGCCCGATCTAGAAAATTCTGGAAGGAACAGTGCACCGCCCCCTCCAGCTTCTCTCTGTCCCAGCCGCTGCCGGTGGGCCGAAGGGCCGTAGCACCGGCTCCGCCCCAGCCGTGCGACGGCAGGGGGACCGCCGTCTCGGCCCCATGGCCGCTTCGCCGTCCGCCCCATGCCTCTCCCCTGTTTTCCCCGGTCCGTCTCTGCTCTCTCTCTGATTGTGCTGTGACGGCACTGGCGGTGGCCTATTGGCTCCGCCCGGCCTCCGTCCAGCCAGCCTCAGGCCGGCGACGGCAGGGCCGCCGCCCTAGCCAATCCCGCCGGCTCCTCCCCTTGGTTTTCCCCGGTAAGCAGTCTCTCTCCCTCTCTCACTATGATCCGATTTGAGCAGCTGCCGTGGGCCGCCAAGGGCCGGCTGGCCGGCCACAGCTCCACCCTGAGCCGGCGACGGCAGGAGGCCACCCTTCCCAGCCCGGTGGGCCTCCATTTCGCCACCCCGTCGTCATCCCCCTTCACCCCTGTTTTTCCGCCGACGCACTATTTTGGGCGAAATGGTGGCTGCCGGCGGCGAGCCACCGCCGATCGGACCTCCGTCCAAACCCGCCTTGGTCTGGCGAAGGTGGTGAACCACCCCTCCCTGCCCGGTTCCTCCTCCTCGCCTTCCATCCTTCCTCTGCTCAGTCCGGACATGCCGAAAGTTGCTGCCTTTTGCTGGAGACAGCTCCGCCCAACATCCGTCCGGCCAGCTTTAGGCCGGCGACAACATGGTGAGCCCCAGCCAGCTCCACCACCCCCTTGGCTGCTCCGCCCTTACTGGGTTCCCCCGGCCAGTCCTTCATCTTCCGTATTTTTGGTCGTGTCTGGGTTCACTAGCGGCCGCCGGTAGCCGAACGCTAGACTTGACCCACCAGACTTTTGTTTGGCTTCTCTCCAGTCGGGCAACGATGGTGGATGTTTCCACCCAGCCCAGTTTAGCCTTCATCCCCTCCGTTCCGCTGGAACGAGATTTGTCGCCCGCCGGTTAATGTGCTCATCCACAGAAAACCGTGCCCTTGCTCCTTACTATGTTATTCATCCGGCGTGTCACCGTTGACTTTGGCCGTCACCTCTGGCTAGAGATAGCTCCTCCTGGCCGCTAGGGCCACGATGGAGTCGGCCAGAGCCACCAGTAACCCCTGCTCCTTCGTGCCCCAGGGTTTTCCACCCGTTTTGGGCCATCGAGCATCGTTGGATGCCGAACACCCTTTGGACCACCTTAGTGTGGCGGGTGTCAGCCTGGAGATGGCTGGCTGCCCTAGTGCGGCACCGCCCCTCTTCTTCGGCATGAGGCAGGTTCCCCCTCTGCCGCCCCCTCTGCCGATAATATGTGATTGACCGCGCCATTCAAAGCGCCACTGTTCTACCCTCGCTAAACGCCGATTGGCCTCTAGTCGGCCTGCCTCGGCACGGCAACGGCAAAGGCCATATTGTTGGTCACCACCCTTGGGCATGGCCCTACCGCCCTTATGAGCTTTGGGCCGACACCGTCTAGCCCTCTCTCCCCTCCCTTTGGCCGCGTGTGCAAGTAGCCGTGCGTGCGGGTTAGTGTTTAGGTTCCATTTTGACACCGCCTGACCGTCGGATGGCTCTACCATCGTCTGTATTTGACCATAGGAGTCCTCCACCTCTCCTACGTCCTTGAGTGTCGCCCTCCGCCCTTATGTGGGCCCTTGTGAACGTGAAATCAAAGCCGTTGGGTGCTGTCCACGGCCGATTTCGACGTCTTGTGACCGGTTTGGTATTGTTCAACCACCGGTCAAATTTTAGTGAGTACACCCTGCCTTCCAGTTGCACCTGCCACTCGTTGGCACGATCTTTCTCCCGGCTGCCCCTAGTGTGCTGCCGTGGATCGTGGTTTTTGCCGTGTTGATTTTGACATCCCATTTGGCCGTGTGTAGTTCCGGTGCTTCCTAAACCTCGGGACAGTAGCTCTCTCAGTTAGGCAATGGTGTTGACCACCGACGCCGCCACCATCGTATGCTCGCAATCAAACGTCATGATTACGAGGTAGGAGAGCTTTGAACTCGTAAATTCATGACAGCATGCTTTGAATGAGTAGTAGCATGCTAGGCTTGTATGATTCCATGTTTTGGGTATTAAATCATGACATGTATGCATGGTGTAAGATAGTGAATTATGCCACATTGAGATACATGTATGTATGTATGTGAGTTGTAAGCATGGTTATGTATGTGTATGATGTATGATGTATGCGCTAGTGATGGCTAGCGAATATGTTAGTGTGCTACGTATGTGTATGATGGACATGCTAGTGATGGCTAGCGATGTTGAGTAAGTTACGTATGTGGACTGTGTGGGCAGAGGTATGGGCAATGGACGGTAAGATTGGTAAGGGTTTGGTATGAAGTTGGATATGGATTTGGACGTGTAAGCACATGACGGAAGACAGAGAAAGTAAGTTGAGGAGTGAGGATTTGAGATGGATCAGTTTGGTTTGGAGTATATGTCAGGGGTTCGGTAAGTAAGAAGACTTAGGCTTGGAGCCTTATGAGGGTTTATTAGATAGTAAGAGCGTGCATAATTGTACAAGCATAACGTACAAATTATGAAGTGAAAAGTAAGTATAATAAGTGAGGAATTAAGTAAGAGGATGATCACGGGGATCTGCTGTGAGGAGCTCAGTTTGACGATGTGAGTAAGATGCTTTGACCGTAAGGTGGATGTCAGAGGCTGTATAAGTATGTAAGGATTTGTGTATGGTGGGTTATGTGTGACTTGGACGGGTAAGTGAAGTCTGCTGCCTCGACGAACTAAGGTTCGGATCAGGCTCAGCTTCAGTTTGATCAGTCGAGGACTGAGAGGTTGTGTGGCATAATTGTACCGCATAATATACTTAAGTCAAACTTGAATTATGAGAATGTTAATAATAGCGTTGTGAGTTTGAGACCTGAGGGTTTGACAGATTAAGTTCCGTGTTTGAGCTAGCCGATAATGAATCGGTTGGGTACTTCTTGTGTCTTGCCATGGTGGTTATCCTGCGGGATTTTTGTCTGTGTGCTATGTAGAGCACCGGACGTCTGATGCTCCGTTGAGAGCGATGTGTGCTTTGTTTTGGTATGTGTGCTGTTTTTAGCCCAAACGTTTGATGCTCTGTTGAGAGCGCTGTAAGTTTCCGCCCTTTTTGGGCTCTGTATGTTTCTGCCTATAGATGGCACTATATGTTTTGCCCAAGAGTGGCATTGTAAGATTTCTACCCAAGAGTGGCACTGGCACTATAAGACCCATTATGGTGGGCAATTCTATGGCACTATAAGACCCCTTATGTGTGGGCAATTGTATGACCCCTTGTGTGGGTGTATGTTTGCGCACTCAAGTAAGTAGTATCATGGATCTACTCTTACCTATTTGATCATGTGCCCCATGAGCATAGGTGTGCCTTACCTTCGGAAAAGTCCATGGCGTCTAGTCACTCCCCGGAGGTTAAGGTGATGCCCCAGTGGCATTCATTTCCTTTTCGACGCTGGAGCTTATTAGTTGTAATGAGCTTCAGTGGTCGATAGTATGTATACGACTGTATGACTGAGTGTGTGCGTTTCTGAGTAAGCGTATGATTATGAGTATGAGCACGACTGTAAGAGTGAGTATGAGCAAAACTGTAAGAGTTTGAATATGAGTTCGACAGTAAGTGTAAGACTGTACGAGTAAGGTCGTACGAGTAAATGTAAGATTGTACGAGTAAGGTCGTACAAGTATGTATTAAGTTGTATGAGTTAGCATACGATTATACGAGTAAGTTTGTAAGACCCTGATTAAGGGTATTTGCGTAAGTTTGATTTGATGGTGTGTTATGCGTGCTTATATCCTTATGTGCATAATTATGTTATACGTTGTTTGCCTCATGTTGAGTTGTATGACGCATGATTTATGAACTTATTGAGTTCACCATTTGGGATTTCCCCTACTGGGTATTTTCCTACTGAGTATGAAAATACTCACCCTACTTCTTTTAGCCTCGTTGTTCGGGTGGCTTTTGCAGGTTGTGTTGGAGAGCTCCTAGAGTTGGATGCTCATCTCTGCGGTGGATTGTTTCCCCCTCGACTCAAGTATATTTGGTGCCACGATCTGATGTATTGGGTGAGATGAGATGTAAGTGTATGTATTCTGGACTTTTAATTTGGATCAGATAGTAGACTGTTTATGGGACTTGTACTCAAGGACGCCTGGGAGTTATTTGTATTTAAAAATCCACGATCATGGTAATTTAGTCGTACGTATGTTTTCGAGTAGCGCCTGAGGATATTTGATTTGACAGTACGATGTTTAACCGTATGATGTTTTAAATTATAAACTGTTTATACAGGTTTTGATTTTGTCATTTTGACTCCGATTTTATCGTATAAAAAAAATTCTATGAGTTTTAAGAAAAAAGGATGAAAAATCTCAGGCGTTACATAAATAAATTAAAATTTTATTTTATTCACCGATGACCATTGATACATTGATAAATCTACTAGTGAACTTTCATACTTACACGGTCAACATATTTGCATTATCAGCAGGCATCGACACGTCGATGGGCTGCCGGTGATAGCTTCATGCACCAATCATTTCAAAAAATGAGGAGGTCTTGACGATTATGGATGGAGTGGAAACTGATTCTTAGGAAAAATCAAGTCATGGAGAAAGAGAGAGCACCAGTGGGAACCATCCGAAGCCAACATAGGGAGAACTTGCTCAAGAGAGGAAGAAAAATGGGTATGTAAGGTGAGATTGCATTCTTTACATGACTTACAACAAAAATAATTTATCTATGATTTTCTTCAAGTTCTTCTTAATCGTGAACTTGTGAATTATGTTATTTTCATGTAGATTGTGAAAGGTAGTGCATTTCATGGGAAAATCAAATTTGTAGTAGTTCAACATGGAATTTTTATTTTAAGTAGCCTAATTCCTCTTTTAGAATGATTCTATTGGATATATGTTCAAGAAGAAATTGTTTTAAAAGATGATTTAATCCTATTTCTTAATTTTTGGATCATCGGTAAGGTCGTCGACAAGTTGGTAATTGCACCAGTAAGGCCAACACTTCAATTAGGTGTCAATAAGGTAGGGCATACCTGGCCATCCTACTAATAGTAGGGTTTGATGCATCAATGAGCTTACCGATGGGCATAGGTGAGCTGGTCGACCCGTCGATGAGGTCACATATGATACCGCATGTTGTGAATTTTTAATGGGATTTATAGCAATAGTAAAATAATATTATTATTCATATAAATGCATAATTTTTTAGGATTTTTGTGATATGGATGATGTATCAAATAAGCACTTATTAAGTAAAGGTTAGTGAACCCAAATGCATGTGTATGAACCATATTATGTGAGGGATGGGATACACTAAACTTTCACATCAGTACATGGGGTCCTAGATTCCTTAGTGCCTTGGCTCCTCAAGTAACTCATTAGCCATGACGATCAATGTAACACCCGAGAATTTTCTAAATTTCTTATACTTAGCCATATGGAAATAAATAAGTTTGACCCTTGGGTCTTATTGGTATAATAACTTCCTCTACACATAGAGTTTAGATATAAAACTTTACTATTTAATAATATACATAAATAGCTTTATATAGTTACTAAGAGTGTACAAATTGATGCTCAAATGAGGAAGTTATGATAGATGTAACATCAAAGATGTTTTGGAGTGAACATGAAAAATAGTGATTTTGACCTTTAGACATTCTCATTATAATAACTTATCTTTAAGTGTGAAATTTTGGGGAGAGAATATAGATAGACATAGCTTCTAAACACATTTAAGAATTAAGGAATTGGAGTTTGGATGGAGTTACAATTGCCTAAAATTGGATATGAGGTACTTTCAATGAATTGAAGATGCCCATCGATTTGACCCTTGGTCATTCTTAATACTATTAATTTTTTTACAAAATTAGTTTTAATTTAAAATTTCGTGTTTAGAGAGTAGACATAAATATCTTTGTAAAGTCACTTCAAATACAATAATCAATGTTTGGATGAGGAATTTATGGCCATCCAAATTTGGGGCTTGTGTACTGTCACTATTACTATCGGTAGCCTGGTTGACACGTCGATGGCTTGCTGATGGTTATATGCGGTTTGGATAAAAAACCACTTAGTTTGAAGGTTTTAAACCAAAATTTCATCATCTTTCCCTTATAAGTGATTTTAAAGGCATTTAGACTATTTATCTTTGAAAAACTTCCCAAAATGAACAGGGAGAAGATCAAGGACTTTCCAAATCAAGAGAAATCAAGGGAGGGAGTTTATTTCTATAGTGATTGATCAGTTTTACATGTGAGAAGGGATGTTTATACCGTAAATAAGCCACATTGCTATCCTTGTACTATGATTTAACATTGTTTACACATGTAGGATTTGAATTATGAATTTATTGAATATAAAACATAAAAATAGGATTCTTTGTGAATTCTTCTCATGGTAATATTGCGGAATCATGATTTTATGTTGGATTGTAAACCTTAATTCCATAATTTGTTTGAAGTGATTGTATGAGATGTTTTGATTACGTGCATGACATGAAAGCACATAAAGAATAATTTTTGTCATGATTGTATTATGATATGATATTTTTTCCTTGTTCAATGATCGATTAATAGTAAGAATCATCATTTCTTATTATGGGAAAGTCATATGCAGAAAGAATTATGATATGTCATGATATAGTCATTTTGGGAAGCCATGACAGTTTCTATCACTTCTTCCCTATCATTGGCATGTCTATAAGATCTCTAATTTTAATTCGGTTTGATTTCCTTTTAATTATATGAATTTGTGTGGTTTTGCTTGTTTGCATGTTTAAATTGATTTTGGGGTTAACAGTTAGTAAATATGGCTTAAATAATATTTAATTTTATTATCTAAATTTTATTAATTTTATCTTAATTTTTCCTTAATTAAGGGTGTAGACCCTGCCATGGGCTGCACGTCCATGTTGGACGGCATGTGACCCACTTGACCCTCTGAATGTCTATTATTTTATTTTAATTAGTTTTGGTATGATTAAACTCATTTTTAGTCCAAAAATAACCTAATTAACTGCTTACAACATTTTTAAACCTATTTTACTACTTAATAGTTTGTAAACCCAGCCTAAAATCCTTAGCATTTAAATAAAAACTATAGTTGTAAGGACTCTCATCTCTAAACCGGTTTTTGTTTTCTTTAATTATCGGTTATCGTGAGGTTAACGCGTTTTCTAATTTATTCGGTAGTTTCATAAATAAATAGTGTTTATGATTGTTTTAATCAAAATCAACTTTAAGATTAGTGGTTTTAAATGATTTTAAGTCAAATGTGAATTTTTGGGATTTTTCTGAATTTTCACTAATTTTTTGAAAATTAGGGTTTTGCCGGGACCCCTGCGAGCCCCACCTTCGAAATTTTGGTTTTTGTGTCAAATGAACCCAAATATCTACTTAAGGTCATACAAAAATTTTCAGAATTTTCTTAGACTTAATTAGTGCTCAAATTTGTAAAATACTCATTTTTAGCCTACTTTTTCTATTTATACACCATAACTTACCCATATACACCCCAAAGCCTACTATAAAAGGCCAAACCTGAGCCATTCCCATTTTGGGAATAGGCTGAGGAGGAGAGGTTAGGTATAATCCCCAATTAGGCCCGGATTAGAAGGTGTTTAAGGTAAGTCTATTCTAATTAAGCACTAAACCCTAACTTTCTTCTTAATCCCTTCTAAATCTACCATTTCCCCTTTGTTTTAATTCGTTTTCAAACACCAAAACTACTGATTTGTATTTTTACTACAAACCCTAGCTCTCAAAATCCGATTTTTATGTTCAACAAGCCCTAGATATATGTTTTTAATTAGGGTTTTCTTTGGTAAATCGATTTTAATGGAGTTTAATTCAAACTCTATGTCTCTGTAAGGTTTTCAAGAAGGGTGATCATCAAATCCAAGCCTAATCAAGGGATAAGGTAATTGACTTTCAAATTTTCAGTTTGTCTATGGTAAAATTCTTGATTTTATGGTTTATTTTGAATGGAGTTACTTGATTTAGGGTGCTAATGGCATGATTAGAAAATAGTAATCTTTAATCCCGATTTCATAGGGTTTTATTTGTTATGATGTGGTTTAGCATTCTGGAAGTCATGGTGGACTTTTGATGGCATTTAGGTTGTTAGATGTTGATTTGAAGTGTTATCAATGGAGTTTCGGTTTGAAAATGCGAAAGGAAGAAGATGGTCAATTCTGCCTTGTTGGCGTTCAAACGGCCCTTCTGGGCGTTTGAACGGCCAAACTGTGAATTTAAAATTTTACCGTTTAGCCGATCAAACGGCCTTTTGGGCGTTCGAACGGCTACACAGCGGTCTTGTGATCTATTTGCATGATGTTTATTTCAATGATTCCACTTTAACTTGCCAATTTTATATGAATGTGGAGTGTTTTATGCTATATTATGCTACTGGAAAGGCATGCTATTGAGGTTATGAAGTTGGGATATATGATTAGAGATTTGTGGAATGACTTATGGTTTGTGGCATGATGTTGGAATTGTCATCTTGAAATTGTGAATGGTTGATTCCCTATGGTTAAGCATATTTTCAGTAGGACTACAACTTATTAATAGACTGATTTGTCATGATAGAATGTGGTTAGTTGATGTGTGGATGTTTGTGAATATCATGGCTTAAGGATGAAATGAATGATCCTATATGTGTTTAGCCTTTGTGGTTGAGTTTTGATTTGAGTTATGATTTCAATGATTCTTCTCCTATGATTTTCGCTGGAATTCATGATTAGATGTTAATTCACATGTGTAGTGTGGTAGTAAGTTAATTTCAAGCATGTTGAAATGCATTGAGTGAAGTACTTTTACTAGGTACACACACATGTGGGGTTTAATGATGATGTTGAAGCTTGATATTATGATTATGAATGATACATTAGGGGCTGATGAGAGCACTTATCATGGATTAGGATTCATGTATGCTTTGCCCAAGTATGTACCATGCTGCATGCATCATGAAAATGGATTTCCAATTGAGGCTGCATCGAGGTTAATCGAATTTGACCGATTGGATGCAATGTGGTGAAATTGTGTGCCGGATTGATCGGTCGTGGATTAATCTTAAGTTGATTGGTCCGAAAGGACATGTTTTGATTTGAGTTCCTGTGTGGAACGAGTGCACTCCCCGGGTTGAGTCTAGAGAAATGGAATTATGTGGGGACGAGTTGTGTACTTGTCTTACGGATTGTGAGATTGTTATTATGAGTGTCATCTGGACCCTGAGAATCCAGTGTGGTATGCCGTGTGCACCCGCTACCACATGTTCTAGGGTTTCCTGTGTGGGAACTCGAGCTCTTTCCTCCGCAGGAGATGTCACTGGGCGAACACCCCTGCTCTAGATTCTCTGTGTGAGAATGAGACATCCTCGGCCAGGATCATCCAGGGCGAGCAGTCTTTAGGGATTGACAACTCCGAACTTTATTGAATTCTTGTGTAGAATTTTGAACCATGACACGCCTTCGTGGCCTTGTCTATGTTCCCGTCTGTGTGACACTAAATTGTGATTACTCCTTGAAGGAGGATGTTATGATGTGATGCATGATGGAATATGTATGTTAGAGATACATTCATGTAGGTTGTTATGATGTGATGCATGATGGAATATGTATATTAGAGATACATTCATGCAGGTTGCTATGATGTGATGCATGATGGAATATGTATATTAGAGATACATTTATGTAGGTTGTTATGATGTGATGCATGATGGAATATGTATGTTAGAGATACATTTCATGCAGGATGTTAGGATGAGAACACTATGTGGATTATGCACTATGATGCAGGTTTAGGTGATGTGTATGTGTGATCAGAAAATGATGCACCTTGCCAATCTTTGATCTGAATGATTATATTGCTATGCTATCGTATTTTCAATGATGATAGTTATATTAAAAACCATTGCTGAGTTTGTTAAACTCACCCCTCTTTCTTGTGTTTTTGATTTGGGGTTGCGTGGTGCGACACCTAGACGGACAGGATCTCCTCTTTGAGGAAAGGTCGGAGATGACTTGGATGTGATCGTGGAGATCTTTGTGTGACTTATTTTCCTTGGTTTATACTTTATGTTTAGAACCTTTGTGTAGGGTTCTTTGTTGCTTTGGATTTATGTCACATTTTACAGTTGTGTTGCTTAAGACTTATTTTGAGCCGGTGTGGGCTATAGTTAACTAAGCATGTGGGTTTGAGACTAGTTGTTTACTTTGTGTTAAGCAACTCTCTTTCTTTTCTCCTTATTTGTTCTTGCTCAAAGTGGAATGTGCGTACTCCGTAATTATGTTAAGTCGCCCATGGTTAGGTTTAGTCTTCCACTAAATCGTTTTTCAATTTTCCTTTGTCACCCCTGCGCGCTTGACCAGCCATTGGACCGGGTTTGGCTCGGGTCGGGCATCGCCGGGGCATGACAATAGTCACTTGCCCAAATGGGGGAGGGTTGTTCTAGGAAAAAGACGATGCTCTACCCCCATTTTCCAAGGAAAAAAACAGATTAAGGTATACTTCCTTACCCTAATCACCCATAATTTGTCAATTTTGGTCTTAATCTTTCTTATCATTAATTTTCTTAATTTGATTTATTCCATTAAAAATCTTATTTGTAATTATTATTTAAAACCCTAAATGGGTGATTTCTATTTTTAACCAAAGGTTATTCTAGATCGACCTATTTTCAAGTTAATTTGAGTCTATTAGTTGATTTTAATTAAGTTTAAACAAAAACCCTAATTTTTTGGTAAGATTTCTTGAGGATTAAAGCTCTTTCATACATCCAAAGGCTTCATAGAGGTAAGTGAATTTTATCACACGTGGTTTTATCCATTGGAATGCATGATTGTAGATTATGTGGATTCTTGCTTCATTTTAAACTTTAATGGTGAATTATTAAAAACGTGTTATTTATGACTTTTTTTTGTGATTAAGAATAGAAATTATTAGATACATCATATTCTATGATTAGATTTTGATATTATGAAGTTCTACGATGATTTTAGAATTTATTTTGAATTTTGGAATGTTTTCGGTTTGAATTTCAGAAGGTTGAAGATGAACCATGAAAAAGGGGAAAAGTCAACTGTTAAGGGATTTGAATGGGCCAACAGGGTGTTCGAATGGACAACTATTCAAATAGACGGTTTGGCTGATCAAACAGCCAAGTGTTCAAATCGCCTGCCAAGCCGATCGAACGCCAACATGGCAGTTTTACCATTTGGCCTATTTTTGTGTAATTTTGGTCATTTCTTGTTCTCTTCTAATAAATCTAATTCTTTATTATTATAATGACTTATGATTGCCTCTAATGCTACTGTGATTGCATGATAACTATCTTTGAAGTATGATTTAGTTTAAGCATGATTAGGACTATACTTGTTTAGTTTTAGTATAATATTTTACTTATTTCAAATCCATGTTTGATGACTTTTTCATAATTACTTGATGATTCCAGTAGGTTTTTAACCATGATCATGTATGTATGCTTGCACATGTTATATTAATTTTAGGTGATCTATGTTTCATATGTTTTATCCTATGTATGGATGTGAAAACTTGTCTAGGTCTAACATGATGTTATTCTTGTCTGAACCTGTATTTTGATATTTTTCTTCACGTTTACTCCATGATTTCAGTTGGATAGGACCATGATAAAGTTATGGATGCTTGTATATGTATATGTGTGTGTGTGTGTGTGTATATATATATATATATATATATATATATATATATATATATATAACATTGATTATAGTTTGTTCATGCTTCACATGTTTGAGATTAAGATTGAACACTATCACTTATGTACGCTTGCATAAACTTATATGATTTTACTTGACACAAATAGATCATGTTTCATGCACATATGGACTGATTTGAGCATGCTTACTTATACGGATTCAATGAAACTTAGTTCACCTTTGAAACTGTCAGGTAACAGTATTGATTCTTAAGATTATACGCAATTGGTATATTTCGTGTACTCGAGACCACGATATTGAACTTATCATGTTAAGGGTAAATCATATTGTGCAAAGTCATAAACACAAATGGTAATATATCGTATTAGTAATTACACTATATACACATGCGATAGAGCAATTATGTGTTTCATCGTAGCTATAATAACACAACATGCATTCATGTCGTGGTTTTGATAACACGTCTTGAAATGTTTGCGTGTTAACATGATAATGTGCAATGCAGATTGGGAGAACTAGGAAACTTGCCCTCAACAAATCCATGCCAATCATCTTTCACCAATCCAACAAGTATAGAACCTGAAATAGAAGTCAATCAGAATAGATCAAAGGAATTGTCGCCAATGATGGGTTGGACAAGCACTTCATTTGATAACTATGAACCTCCATACAACCCTTGTAATTACAATGGCGGAGATGGAGAAGAAGTTGAGAATATGTGGGGCGAGGATCTCTTGTACGATAATGACATAGTTGACATGGAAAGTATGTCCAACCATGAAGAATTTGTAAATAGCGAGGTTCCCATTAACATCAACATTGAGGTGGAGGCAAATTGGGATGAAGGCCAGCTAATGACAAGTAGCTTGCAAGCTAAGGATTACCAGAAACTCCTCGAATTGGGTGCACATTTTCTAAGCATGTTGCATTTCAAGAGGGTCTTGAACAACCTGCAATAAAGGTGAATTTTACATATCATGTTGTGGATGAAAACCGGAATACGTACGCTACAAAGTGCTCCAATGAATCTTGTAACTGGTACATAAAGGCTTTAAATATAGGAGATCATGTGACTGCCACGAGGTTAGTGCCAACTCATTCATGTGGAACCCAAAGGAAGTCAACTGACCATCCCTTAGCATCGCACCTTTGGATAGCGAGAAAATGTTATGGCCCCTTTAAAGACTCGATGGATATTACACCTAAGAGCATAGCAAGTTATATTTCGAAGCACTGGGGTATAACTGCGAACTACAAGAAATGCTGGCGTGCATGTAATGCATGAGAAGAAACGAAGTGTTGATTTAGTGTCACGATATGTTAGTCTAGCATGTTATCGTTTACATGCTTAAACTATAGTCGGAATATGCACTCACACAACATACTTCAATATCGTGTTACAAAAAACACGACCAGGCATCGTGTAGGATTCCGATCACATGAAAACATAAATTCTCATGTGATCAGGAACACGATATAAGCTGGTGTCGTATAACATTTACTAAATTGTCTTTGTTCATGCAGGTAAATCTCTAACTGATTTAATAGATGGTGACCCAAACAAATCCTACCGCTTACTTCTTACGGTAGGCAGATAGAATATATAAATCCGGGAAGTGTAGTTGTGCCAGTGAGATCATGTGACATTCTCAGACCTATGGGTAGGTACAATTTCAAAAGAGTATTTTCGATGTTTGGCCCCGTTGCAAGAGCTTTCAGAACAACCCTGAGGCTATTGCTAACGGTTGATGCAACATTCTTGAAAGGAAAGTATCATGACAGCTATTGATAGCAACTACACTGACAGGAACAATAATATGTTGTGCGTTGCATTTGTAGTGGTTGATAACGAATGTGAGAAAACTTGGTGCTGGTTTCTTGAGTTGCTTAGAAATCATCTATTCTCTGATCCTCCAGCCGATTTGGATACAATCGTTTCAGATAGACAGAAGGGATTGACAAATGTTGTGATGAAGTTTTTCCTATCTACACACCACGAGTATTGCATCTGTCACATGGCAGTAAATATGCTAGATAGATTCAAGGACAACTACCTAAAGAATCAGCTTCATGTTGCAGCCGAAACATTCAAACAGAATGTATACGATGAAACAATGAATAGCATTAAAGAACATAATTTGGAAGCATATGCTTGGCTAAATAAGATAGGTTCGGATCACTGGGCCAATGTATCATTTCCAGGGAAAAGATATGGGACACTCAGCTCAAATAGATCCAAAAGTGCAAATGCAATGTTCAAAAAGGGTAGATCGATGCCTATAATGCTTTTAATTGAGCACATGAGGGAGCACACAATGACATTATTTGAAAAACATTGAACGGACGGACAAAATATGATGGAAGAGTTAACCCCATTTGCCCGAAAACACATCAAAAACAAGCGAGAAGAAGCTAGGAATGTGATTGTATTGCTTGTGTCACTATATGAATTCCAAGTTAACTCACTCCATCACTAGGTACATTGCATTCATACAGCGATGTACATAGCTTGTGTTTGTTTATACGTTAGGGCTTCATATTGTGTTAGGCTACACACAATATTGTCCTTGAACATGTAAGTCGATACGTCTTACGTAACGATCGTAAGATGCGTCATGTACGCGAGACCACAATAAATTCATTTATCGTGCTCTGTTACTCACGATATTTTCTTCACATGAAGTGGTAAACCTAGTTGATTGTACCTGCACATGCGGATTCTTTCAGCATCTGGGTCTACCATGTAAGCATGCAATTGCAGCAATCGATAATAGACATTTCTATGTGTTTGAGTATTGCGAAAGATGGTACTCTACTAAAATGTATAAAGTGACCTATCGTGAGCCCTTACACCCAACAAAGGATCGGCACCAGTGGGCACCGGCTAGAGTTATGCCTACATTCAACCCACTTATCCCTCAAAAGCAGCGGGGATGTCCAAGAAAAATTGGATAGAGTCACAACCGCCTCTGAAAGCCCCACGAAAATGTGGAACATGCGGCCAATTGGTCACAACCGCAAACGATGTACCAGCGCACATGGAGGGTCCCCCAATGTGGCAAATGTACCAACGACAAGCCGAAGGAGGTCAAATAATAGCACACGCAAACGGCATAAGGAAGGAGAGCATCGATCATGCTTACCTTTTCCACCTCCGTTCTTCAGATGAAATTTTGAATGTACATCGTGTTATGAACAACATGGAATATGTAATTAACATGTATTGGAAAACACGACATGATGCAAATAGGGTATACTGTATATGTATATCATGTAATCGACAACACGACCCAAATGGGGTACATGTTGCTAATTACACGATAATATCAATTGATTATTAATTTTGCAGTGAAGAGTCTCCGTTGCTTACACGATATTGGTAATAATGTGTGTTCGAACCGACGACAATGATAGGATTGTATTGACCTAATTCCCGATGCATTATTCCAGAAGCATCAATACCTGCATTTACCTGACGGTCCGTATCCGTTTCACCCTATATATATATATATATATATAGGGTTTGCAGAATGCTCATTCACTGGTTCTTTGCAGAGACGGGTCATTCAAGAGATTGTTGTGGTGGCGGCTGGTGAATCGGCCCTCCATCGGACACAACCATCACCTATATCCGATGGTGGGCATGATTCACTAGATGGCGATATATCAATGACTTGAATGATCCGTCGATATTCATGCCCTATTCGCTATGATCCGTGACAATGATGGATCTATGATTCTACAAGGAGATCACACGCCAACTCAACTTGAGGCGGATTATTCCCGAGATTGCTTTTGCGCCCGATGGTGTATGTTCCCCTTGTCAGATAAGGGGCTCACCTTGATTTGGTGGGGGAAGTACGTGACCAAGCACTATAGCAATGTCTTGAATGGTCCATCCCATGAGGTCGCATGCTATTTTGTTTACAATGCCACGACTGTATGCTTACAAGCACACTATCAATGCTTGTCGTTTGTTCCATCACATGATAAGGTCGTATATAGTGTTACCGACCACACGCCAATAATACACAACATGGGTAGAAATCGTTTGAACGAATATACGCCATCTGACATGGGTACTTGTAAAAAAGGTATACTGTAAATACGTATGTGTCATCGACCACACGACCAAAAGGTGTTGCATGTTATGCATTACACGATAATAGGCAACTGTGATAGTGATTATTTTTTGGATTGTGTAATCCATTACATGATATGGAATATTGCTTGCGATCGAGCACACGACAATTGCATTAATTTTATCACCCAATTCCCGACATCACAAACGTCCTAATACGAGATGTGAATTCAAGGTGGATATGACCTAATACAAGTTGGCGTGTATACGATAACATAACATAATAGGCAATCGTGAGAACTATAATACAAACGGATATATGTGTACTGCCGGTTTGCGCTATTGAATACACGATATTGATAAATATCGTTTGATCAATTATACGTCATCTTACATTCATATAACAATTAAGTACAAAAATAATTGGTACAATCATTAAGTACAAAAATAATTGGTCACAGTAATTAAATACAAAATAAGTGGTCTTTTTACAATTCATCTGTATCCGGATCAAATTCCTCTTCGATTTGGGCCCGAAGTATAGCATCGCATATCATTGGCCTGACTAAGCCTATTATCTCGAGCTGTCTAAAATCTGGCTGAATGATGACCCTTGCTAGTTTCACTACATAGTACATGACGTAGATGCCACAATCTTTATTTGTTTCCTGGTACAAGCATTTGTTGATCTTAGTCAGTGGCCACGTCTAAGCGCCCTTTATCTTAAGTGTCTTCTTCATTCCATTGACAACATGTTTCTTAACACTATCCACCTTGGCAAAGTGATAATTGTGATCACCCTTTAGAAAATTGTCTAATACCTGCCGAGTAAAGTCCACGAGATGGCAAAAACACTTAGGGTCTGTTTGGATTGGTGGAAAGCGGGGGAAATGAAAGGAATCTTCTTAAAATCTCCCAATTTCCACTGTTTGGTGCAACGGGAAAAGAGAAACTAGAGTGAAAAGTGAGAGAAAATGGATGAAAATTTGGCCCAAAAATTTTCTACCCATCAACTCATGGATTTTGGGAGAAAATCATTGTACTAAACACTTATGTCTTACTGCTACTACCACCACCACTGCCATCGTCGCCGCCACCGTCACCGCTATTGTCGCCACCACCACCACCACCGATGCCACCGCCACCACCACCATCGCCGCCGCCACCACTACTATATCTGCCACCACCTCTACTACCGCCACCACCACCACCACCGCCACCGCCACCACCCACCACCATTGCGGCCACCAACACTACCGCCGCCACCACCGCCGCCGCTGCCGCCGCCACCACCACTACTGTTGCAACCGCTGCCACCGCCGCTGCCGCCACCACCACTATCTCTGCCACCGCCACCACCATCGTCACCACTGTCGTTGCCACCGTCGCCGCCGCCACCACTATTGACACCACCGCCGCTACCACCACCACCACCATTGCCACCACCATCTCTACCACCGCCACCACCACCACCGCTGCCGCCGCCGCTACTGTCACCACCACCACCACCGTCGCCGCCGTTACCACCACTGTCACTGTCAATTTTCTCTAACATCATTTGTGTAACCAAACAGTGAAAAATATTTAGGAATCTCCTAGTTTCTCTTTCACCTGGATTCACTTTCTCTTTCTCTTTCCCTTTTTCCCGGTTTCCACCAATTCAAACAGACCCTTAGACGTGCTATGAAAGACAAAACGCTTGTTAACATTACACTATTCTAAGATTCTAACCGCGCCACAAGGATTTCTTGATAAGGTGCTGAACAGTGAAACGGCAACACGTCAAAGTTTGCAGCATCATAATTGAAATATCCTTATATTCATTTTTAATGAACCTTCGTAATATAAATATGGGATTCACAAACACGAAGATTGTGTTAGTTCAACTCGGACGTCGGCGTCGGCGCAGTTGCAGGACGTCAACCTTAACCATCCTCCCACGACAGACACCGATGAATCATAACATAGATCCCATCCAGTGCCTCCGCCCATTGTGGCTGACTGCTTTGACAAACTAGAAATTGTCCTCGTATGTATGTTAAGCTGGACAAGGCCATCCACCTCATCAGCTACAGCAAAAACAAAAACAAAAGGTAAACTTCTAGTGCCCAATTGGGCAACCGATAGCACCATTTTATGGTTGCGAGTTCCTGGTGTACGACGAATATCACCCTTTAACAACCCCAATATGCAAACATGACCCTTGAAACAAAATCATGAACAACTTAAAACATGGCGTCGGATATTTAGTTACCAATTTGCAATTTGAAATTTCTGGATTGAAAACTTTACTTCTATACAGTGTCTTGAATCTCTTTTCCTTATAGGAAAAAACATGGTTAAATACCACAAATTTATGTAGATGAATTACTATAATCAGACAGTTTGAATCGCAAAATCTGCTTTCTCGTTACAAAAGCACATTTTCTCTTTTCTCTTACACTATCCGCTCTTTCACTTCAACCATTTTCTCCTTCCTGCCCTTTCCCTTCGCAACCATTTTTGCTGCTCCTCACAAATGTGCTCTCAGAACCTACATTGATAGAACAAAAATGTTAATATCAATCTCTCTCTCTATACATATACATAATATATATATATATATATAAGAAAATCACTTAAAGGAATACAAACAAGCACATCTTTGGACTACCATATACAAATATGATAAAAAAAACTAAATAATTACTGTAGATTGCACAGAAATGGACCCGAGGCATTGCTTCACCAATTAATAGATAGAAGCACAGAATCGAGATAGCTCAAAATGGACAACAAATCATTATCAGAGGCATTGATCCCATTATGGTATACGAATGACAATACCAACCCTAACTTTCCAACAATGCAAAGACCAAAAACCAAACCTAAACTTCCATACAACATTGCAATTGAAAACAGCTAACTGAATTATTTCTCTGTTGCGTGAAACCACTTGTCATGGTGGCGCTTTGTGCCGAAAAACTGAATTGCCCCTCCCCTGCAGTCAATTGATATATACCGCATTTAAGAGCCATCATGCAACACAATTCTTCTTACTCAAAGAACTAATATTTGAAACTCCCATAAAAGGACTATCTGATGTACAGAGTCACAACAAAGAAACACGCAAAAAAAATTCAATACACAATATCGTCTGCAGAATAGAGTTCAAAACATCATCCAATTTTGACAAAACAAAAACCAAACACTTTTTAGCATTCCCTATTCACTAAACTGTCAAACCTTGATGTAACATTTAGGTCTACAAATTCAAACAGAACAACCTAAAACCTTCCGGTCGCATATGGAGCTTATAATATCTGGCAGATCATCTCCTTCAGAAATAATTTATTTTCATAGGTCATCCATAAGGAGCAACAGAGACGTCTAAGAAAAAAAATTTACTTTTTTCTAAAAAAAATACAACAATCCGTATTCTCAAAAGAAAAATTAAGTACAAAATACGACTCACAACACCTTTCTTCAAGCAAAAAATTAAGACATTAAACTTTCACATCACTTCTAACTAGCACCACTGATGTTCTCCTCTGCCTGGAACACTTAACAAGATGTCTACATTTTTGTTGTATCCAATGTCTTTTTGGCACCTTTCAGAACGATCTAAAAAAACAAGCATTCATTTATGGCATGATTGCATTCTATACTTGCTCTATAGACTATATCTAATTTGGACATTTCTCCTCCTCCAAAACATGTGTCTCAGCTTTCTCATACAATCATTCAATATATATTTCTCTTCCTTATACCAAAACACTCAGCACAGTGCAATATGGCTTACAATTTAGACATTGAAAAATAGTAATCCAAAATAACAATAGAGCCATTTTGCTTATTCAGCCTTCAAGCTTGATCATTTCAGGAGCTAGAAAAAACTTGCCAGCATCAGATACAAAATGAAACCAAATCATTAGAAGTCCCAGTACATAACCTCCTAATTAGGTTTACTATATAAAAAATTAAACTGACGACAAAAAATGGACATAAAAGTCTTGAATAGTATATACATTACCACCAATATAAAGTAAACTGCAGCAGAGACCAAAAAACTATTTTTTTCTTTGGATGCTAGGAACAAGCAGTTAGTTAGTAGAGAGTTTTGAGAGGAGGGTGAGGGGGTAGATCAAACACTCACCCTCCCCTTGAATGCACCTCGAGACATCCTAAAGTAACCACACGGCCACAAGCCATTGGAAGCTAAATTTTGACAACAAAAATCTCAGTAATATGCTCCACGCAATTCTATTAAAAAACAAAGTTTCTACAAACCTAAACTAAAACATCCTGATTAGACTAACATCCGATAAAAGTTACAAAAGATTGAAAAAGATCCAACAATCAGAAGTGACAAACCTGTGGCTTCATATCACGATGTATAAGACTGTTTTCACGAAGAACTTGTAAGCCAGAAGCTATAAAAGAAGTTACAAGTTGAGTACTCTGTGAAATACGCTACAAAAACAGTACTACTTAATGCTAATACCGAAACCTCAAATGAACTAGAACGCCTCTATTCTGACCACATTTTTATCTCACTCAGGCTGTTGCTTAATTACTTAATTCCTGGACCAATAGAGAGAGTCGGCCGGTGACCATTTAAATCGGTATACACCATAGAAGAATCATTTCGAAGACTTGAAGTAGTTGGCTAGCTCCATATTATGTGAAAATTATCAGTATGAAGGTAAGTTAATTAGAGGTGTATTAAGATATGCAAGAATGTTTTCTTACCGAGCAGAGGCTATGGCAAGCCTCAAATTCAACGTGCTGTGGATCCTTGTGCTGTTGGTTCTCTTCAAAGATGTCATGGCTACTTCTCACTTGGACAGAGACGTAATCCCATGCGATGGAAAGAACAAGTTTAACTGCCAACCCCACCCAGGAGGCGACTATCATAGGCCCTGTAACGAGCAGAACAGGTGCGAGAGGATTCCTAAAACCAAATCATCCGGCAGGAAGCTGATTGAAGACGAAGATATCGATGACACCTACAAGTACACCTCTACCGGCGACAAGCGTGGTGCCTAGCCGGCTTACTCCGTCGGGCAGTAGGGTTTATCCCTCAAAAGCGAATCAAAGGTCGCCCTTGGACTTAAATCCATGAACCCCATTACGAAGATCATCTTGTCCAGAACGGAGGAAGAGAAGAAAAAGGGAAAAAGGACGGAGCCAAATGGATGGAGGAAATGCCCTGCATCAATGACCTCCACACCGATCAATGCCTCGCCTTCGCCCGCTGCAACATCTCCCTCTGGAACCAGGTGGAACCTCCTCCGGGGGCAGTCTCCTGCGACCACGGCCTCATCGCCCTCTGTGAATTCTGAATTTGAGTTTCAATATCCCCTCCAAAATTTGAGTTTTGAATCCCATATGTGAAACTCCGTTAGCTCCATTGACGGAAAATAACGACAGCTGACAGGCTGTGAATGGGCTTAGCAGGTCGGTACCTTATCGGCACCTAAAATCACGGCTCCATATTCGGGCTACGGGAATTTGAGATACTCGAAGGATGCCGGATAAGGCAGGAATCCTAATTGGAACATGTCTCAACTGAATTCCGGGAAGGCCAGGATTCCTGACTGGGGAAGTTTCCGGAGTCGGTTCTTCCTTCTTTCCTCCCTGAGCCCACAAGTATAAATAGGGAACTCCTGCGAGGAAATTCACACCTTTTGCGCTTGTCTCCTTCCTCGCCTAGTGTTGTAAGCAGCTTCGGCGGAGATGGCCACGGCGGCGGGGAGGAAGGTGACTCTGAAGAGCTCGGACGGACAGGTGTTCGAGATCGAGGAGACTGCGGCCATGGAGTCCCATATGGTCAAACTCATGATCGAGGATGACTGCGCCGACACCCAGATCCCACTGCCGAACGTGACGGGCACGGTCCTGGCCAAGGTGGTCGAGTACTGCACAAAGCACGCCGAGAAGGAGGAGGACAAGGAGCAACTCAGGGTCTGGGACGCCGAGTTCATCAATGTCGACTACGCCGCCCTCTACGACCTTATCGTCGCGGCCAACTACCTGGACATGAAGAACCTGCTGGATCTTGGGATCCAGAAGGCGGCGGACATGATTAGGGGGAAGTCGCCGGAGGAAATCCGCCAGATTTTTCACATTGAGAACGACTTCACCCCAGAAGAGGAAGAGCAAATTCGGAACGATTACGCGTGGGCCTTCAATTCCCAGCCTCCCAAGCGAAACGATGAGACCCCCCGGGATTAGAACAAGTGCAAGTTAAATTAATATATCTTTTTACAGTGCAGTAATTTAGAGACAGCGTATTAAACTTATTTTTTCAATTTAGAAAGAGATTATTTATCTAATCTTTATATATTAAGTAGCATATTTGCATAATTTTTTCCAAAGATGAAAGTTTGGATGAGTATAATAATTTTTTTGATTTTTTCCCGTGAATGATGAAAACCTAAATTTTCATAATGGAATGACAAACATCATAATTTCTCTAATTATATTGTAAGTTTGCATTGTGATTGTGTGCGTTGCTCAAGGACCGCCTGCCTCTTAGTCACATGTGTTGTTGAATCAAAATTTGATGGCTTGTGTAGTTGCATAATGCCTCGTATAAATGGGACTTATATATGTATATTATCCCCTCTTAAAATTATATATAATTAAATTATATATTTATACTATGTAAGGGAAGCTGACCAACAAATACTAGAAGCCATTCATCTTGAGAAAGAAGACCTAGGGAACTATTTTTTAAAATAGTAGTTGTGACACCATCAAGTAATCCTTTGTTAGCTTTGAATTTCCCTTCTAAATTGCATTAACTAATCTGTATATGAAGTCTGAACCACTGAAACCAACTGGTATGCATCCTTAGGCTCATCATGGTCTGGATTTGTTGAATTTGGTCTCATAAAGATGATGCAATCTCAATATAAAAAATTCCAAAAGTTATTGGTTTCCTTATGGCTCTCCTAAAACTAAGAATTTGTCGGTATTCTTTCCATGTATTAGAACTCGGTCACTTATTTAAATCTGGGCCGGAAAAAAATTCAGAGTGAATTGGACATAAGTGGCTTTTTCAGCTAATGGTAGTAGTCAACCCCATTTTCATCATTAAAATACTTCCTTCATTCTAAATTAATAGGTCTATTTTAATTTTTAAAATAAATTAATTTAAATTTATTTTAAAAAATTAAATAGAGTTATTAATATAAGACATAGGTATAAGAGAGTGGGACCCACAGTTCTTCAAACCTGAGGAAGTTTCCATGTGATCCTTATAGTTGATCTAATTCTTATAGTTAATCTAATTATGAGCCATCAAAGAGACCTTGAAAAAGTGAGGTAAAGACTTGAGTTTATTAAATTAAAGGTTTGACCATGAAAACTCTATTTAGTGTTAGGTTGGGTCGGGTCAAGTTACGCGAGTAATAAAAAAATATTTTAATAATCTTATTCAGTTGGTATTTTTAACAAATAGTAAGTGTATATGGTGCATATTTCTTTCGGGTTGTAGATTATAGAAGTAATATGTGCATGAGATCTTAGATTTTAAATGTAGTGGTTGAAGGAAGACTAGTGGACAACGAGAATGCATATCCTCACAAGTCAAAAATTAGGGTGGATCTAAAAAATGTTAAGACTTTAGGGGGATTAGTTGGGTAATTACCCCACCCAACCCTTTTATTAACATGTTCCAATTTTTAAACCCTAACCCTAATATTAGTAGGGTCTGTCAAGGTACAGGCATGGAAAGCTGTATCAGTCGATATATACTCGTATATATCGAGATCGATACTGTACAGAGGGTGATACGCCCCCCACATGTATCTACGATATGTTTTGGTCATATTAAGATGGCCGATATGTGTCGATATGCTATTAAAAAATATTTTTTTTATTTTTAAAAAATATTTTTAAAATTTTAAAAAATATTTTTAAAATTTTTAAAAATATTTTTTATTGATATAAAAAATTAGAATTTTTTTCCTTAAAAACAAAAACACAATTCAAACCCAATTTCTTTAAAATTTTATGTTTTTGTTATATTAAAATAATATTTTTAAAGTTATATGAGATGAATACGGGTATGTCCATGCAATTTATATAAATATTTTTTTACATATAGTGCTCCACAAATATCATTTATTTAAATATATAACTTAGACTCATATTAAGCATATTATTTATTTTTAAAATAAACTAGCTTTAGAGCACTTAATGTGGGAAAAAATGAGCAATAATTTGTATGGGACAAAGAACATAATAATGTATGGTTCCAAATGAACTAATTTTAGAATATCCGAATTAGTTGATACGACATTCTCCAGTCTTATTATGTATTAGTTATAATATTTTTTTATGTCTATAAAAGGGTTTATGTCCGTTTCAACGCATACCAAGCATATCATCGGCGCGTACTCATATCCATAGTCATCGATACTGTCATCTGTATCGATACGGCCTTCCATAGGTACAGGTCAAGTAAACAAGTCGGGTCAAATTTTGATAACCATAGTAGTTAACTTATGAGCCCAAATTTTGATAACCCTAATAGTTAACTTTTGAGCCCTGATCGAATTAGGAAGGTGGAATTGCAATGTTCCTGATTCATTTTGACCAAAAACGACACTTTATTTCATCACATTTGTATGCGAGTCAAACTGTGTCAAAAGATTTGACTACATCTTGCAAAGCCACCTTTTACTATTCAGATGTGGTTAGACCTATAAAACACTAATGTTTCGCTTTGTTCGACATTCAATTTCGACGTATGCATGTTTTCTCCAATAAACCAATACATCTTTAAGCAACTGTAACCCTAATATTCTTGTGGGCTTTTATGCAAATAAATGTTACTGTTGAATAAAGTAGTTTTCATTGTTTAGAGGTGTTTTTATACTATGATATACTATTTCCAATCAATTTGGGAATGCCTTGTTTATTGTGGAAACTAATTTAATCTTTTGTTAAACCATTAGCTCCATCACCGATGTGTCAATAGGGTGTTGATGGTTGAACAAGATAGACATATGCTTGTACTGATGTGTTGTATGCACATCATTGTACCAATCGATGGGCATTGGCATGGGCTTGACGTGACAATGAACAAGTCGGCAACTAAGGCCAAAGTAAGACTTCCCATTATCGGGTGGGACCAAAGTGTCATTAAAGGTGTCAATGGCCATCGACATTGACATCCACTTGTTGATGGGAAACTTCAATTCATGTGTTTTAATGTGAGGTTTTTACCAATTCTTTCACTATTAATGTGGTATGTTTTGGCAAAATTTTCTTACACAATAAATATGAGAAAATTCAAAATACATGAAGGAAATATGTGTGTGAATAAGGGATAAGGTCGGGAATATAAAAAAGGGTAGAGACCTCAAACCATTTGTGCATGCCACTTAAGGACATAAGGGCCTAGTGTTGATACAAGCTCCAAAAGTAGGTCCTCTTAGCCACATAGAGGAGATTCATGGTATGGAAAAAGATAATGAATTTTTGGCTCCCCAAAACTTGAAAGTTTATTGTTTGTAAATTCTCTCTATGAGGCTTGGGAGTTGGTTCAAATGGGTTATAGCTTCAAAAGAAATATAGCTCCAACACAATGCAACAAATGAGTTCTCAGTAATCATGGAAAGTCAAGAATCTCAACCATTTGGGTTTATGACCCTTATAGACCTTAGCTTTATGACATGGATGAAACAAGCTATAGTCTTCAACAAGAGTCTGAATCTATTTTATAGAATGATATATACTTTGAGGGATGAAGATCTCTTTGATGTTGCCACAAATTATTAGAGCTGTCAATCTCAACCTATGTTTTGGTTTTGGGAGG
Organism: Saururus chinensis; assembly: GCA_035235625.1. NCBI lineage: Eukaryota > Viridiplantae > Streptophyta > Magnoliopsida > Piperales > Saururaceae > Saururus > Saururus chinensis. The sequence goes on along the minus strand of CP141143.1, from coordinate 23,892,065 downwards.
ATAACTATATGTACGTATACATTAGATTATGCATGTATTATGGATATGAATGTGATTGGTGGTTCTGATAAATTTTAACTTTATGCATATCTGTATATATTGTTCTATCCCACATAGTATATTTGATATACTCAACATCCTTGTGGTGCAAGTGTGGTGTTCAACTTGGGGTAGGGAAAGATGTAAAAGAATAACAGCCAACCTCATAGGTTTCTTGTTACACCCCAGCACCGCCCGATGCGAGCCAAACCCCGTCCAAGGGTAGGTCAAGTGCACGAGGGAGACGGAATTGAAAGTGATTAATAGATAGCAGAAAACTTATGCCCCTCCTACGGGCGGTCTAACTAGAGGAGTCATACACTACATAACCTTTGAGCAAAAGTAAATAAGGACAAAAGAGGGTAGAAATAAATAACATAATCGTCCTCATCACACACAAACACATAACATCTCAGAAGCCCATACATGGCTTAAAGTCTAAAACGGTCAGAGGCATCTAGTCACAACAAGTAAGCTCTAACAACAAACATGATCCACCAAAATAGAGTTCTCGAGGTCTAAAAAGATGAAAATAAGGAAATAAAACATCATCCGGACATAGTGAAAACTAATCTCATGCAAAGTCATATCGATCCTCGTATAATGTATCATGCGTGTCTGCGCGTCATGCTGCGCAGCCCCAAAACAAAACAAGGAAAGTAAGGTGAGTGCAAAACTCAGTAACGGTTTGAGTACGATGACCATAATCAAAAAAACATAATGGGATGGCAATTTAGCAATTCAGATCCATAATTGACATAATATACCATTTCTGATCATTCCCTAGCTAAACCCTTATTTATCTATAAATATAAGAGCTAGCATGTATATAACACACCTATCAAAGTCAAGTCATAAATATTCAAGTTATAACCTAACATCTATCTTATATATATAGGTAATAGTTCACATCTAATCAAATCAAGCATGATTGTAAGATCCCTAATCTTAAACTAGTTTATGGTTTTCTTTAATTATTGGTTATCTTGAGATTAACGTATTTTCAGATCTTATTCGGTGATTTCGTGAATAAATAGTATTTGTGATGGTTTTAACCAAAATCAACTTTAATATTCTTAAGTGATTTAAAACCAAATGTGAATTTTTAGGATTTTTTAGAATTTTCACTATTTTCCCAAAAATTAGGGTTTTGGCGGGACCCCTGTGGGCCCCACTGTCGAAATTTAAGTTTTTATGTCAAATGAACCTAGACATCTACTTAAGTTCATACAAAAAATTTTTAGAATTTTTCTAGACTTAATTAGTGCTTAAATTTGTAAAATTCCTATTTTTAGCCTACTTTTCCTATTTACACCCCATAACTTACCCATGCATAAACCTGAGCCATTTCCATTTTTAGGAATAGGCTAAGGAGGGAGGTCTGGCCTAATCCCCAATTAGGCCCGAATTAGAAGCGGTTTAAGATAAGCTTACTCTAATTAAGCACTAAACTCTACTTTCTTCTTAAGCTCCTCCAAATCTACCATTTCCCCTTATTTCAATTCGTTTTTAGACATTGAAAACTACTGATTTGTGTTTTACTATAAACCCTAACCTTCAAATTTTGATTTTTACTATCAACAAGCCCTAGATCTAAGATTTAATTAGGGATTTCTTTGGTAAATCGATTTTTAATAGAGTTTAATTCAAACTCAATGTGTTTTCAAGGATTTCAAGAAGGGTGACTCTCCAATCTGAGCTTAATCAAGTGCTGAGGTAATGGGTCTTCAAATTTTCTGTTTATCCATGGTAAAACTCTTAATTTTTGGCTTATTTCGTATGGAGTTGCTGGATTTGGTGTGTTAATGGTAAGATTAGAAAATAGAATTATTTAATCCCGATTTCTTAGGGCTTTGCATTATTATGATATGGTTTGACATTCTGGAAGTCAAGAATGACTTTTGATGATGATTAGGGTGTTAGATGTGGATTTGAAGTGTTATCAATGGTGTTTCAGTTTGGATTTGCGAAGGGAAGAAGATGGTCTGTTCTGCCTTGTTGGCATTCGAACGGCCCTTCTGGGCGTTCAAACGGCAACACTACCGGAACGACAGTTTTCCAGTTCAGCCGATCAAACGGCCTGATAGGCGTTCGAATGGCCAAACTGTGAATTTTAAATTTTTACGTTTAACCGATCAAACGGCCTGAATGGCGTTCGAATGGCTACATAGCAGATTGGTGTTCTAATGCATGATGTTTATTTTGATAATTCCACTTTAGCTTGCCAATTTCATATGAATGTGGTGTGTTTTAAGCTATGTTATGCTACTGAAAAGGCATGCTATTGAGGTTATGGAATTGAGATATATGCTTAGAAATAGTTGGAATGACTTATGTTTTGTGGCATGATGTTGGAATTGTCATCTTGAAATTATGAATGGTTGATTCCCTTTGGTTAAGCATATTTTCAGTAGGACTACAACTTATTATTGGACTAATTTGTCATGATAGAATGTGGTTAGTTGAGGTGTGAATGTTGGTGAATGCCATGACTCAAGGATGAAATGAATGATCTTATATGTGTTTAGCCTTTGTGGTTGAGTTTTGAATTGAGATATAATTTCAATGATTCTTCTCCTATGATTTCCACTGAAATTCATGTTTAGATGGAAATTCACATGTGTAGTGTGGTAGTGAGTTTAATTTCAAGCATGTTGACATGCATTGTGTAGAGTGCTTCTACTAGGTACACACACATGTGGGGTTAAATTATGATGTTGAAGCTTGATATTGTGATCATGAATGATGCATTAGGGGCTGATGAGAGCACTTATCATGGATTAAGATTCATGTATGCCTTGCCCATGTATGTACCATGCTGCATGCATCATGAAAATGGATTTCCAATTGAGGCTTCATCGAGGTTAATCGAACTTGACCGATTGGATGCAATGTGGTGAAATTGTGTGCCGGATTGATCGGTCGTGGATTAATCGTAAGTTAATTGGTCCGAAAGAACATGTTTTGATTTGAGTTCCTACGTGGAACGAGTGCACTCCCCGGGTTGAGTCTAGTTAAATGGAGTTAAGTAGGGATGAGTTGTGTACTTGTCTTACGGATTGAGATTATTTATGATTCACTGGACCCTAAGAATCCAGCTGGTTTGTTCGAGTGCACCGGCTTGCTAGGTGTTGTTGCTTGGGATTTTAGTCTTGACAAGCAGGGTTGCCCGGGAGTTTAGACTTGATGGGCAAGCGTTGCTCGAAGGCGTTGGCCTTGAGGAGCAGGAGTTGCTCAAAGGCGTTGGCCTTGAGGAGCAGGCGTTGCTCGAAGGCATTGGCCTTGAAGAGCAAGAGTTGCTCGAAGGCGTTGACCTTGAAGAGCAGGAGTTGTTCGAAGGCGTTGTTGGCCTTGAGGAGCAGGAGTTGCTTGAAGGCATTGGCCTTGAGGAGCATGAGTTGCTTAGAGGCGTTGGCCTTGAGGGGCAGGAGTTGCTTGAAGGCGTTGGCCTTGAGGAGCAGGAGTCACTCGAAGGCGTTGGCCTTGAGGAGCAGGAGTTGCTCGTAGGCATTGTGTCACGCCCCGACGATGCCCGACCCGAGCCGAACCCGGTCCAGGGGCCGGTCAAGCGCGCGGGGGCGACAAAGTGAAAATTGAGAAACGATTCTAGCGGAAGACTTAACCCTAACCACGGGCGATTAACAGCAACACGGAGTGCGCACAATCCTTTGAGCAAGAGTAAATAAAAAGGGAAGGAAAATGTGTTACTTATCACAAAGTAAACAACAATCTCAAACCCATAAGCTTAGTTAAGTAAAGCACACACCGACTCAAAATAAGTCATAAGCATCACAACTATAAAATATGACATAAATCCAAAACAAGAACCCTACACAAAGGTCCTGAACAACAACATGACTAAGGAAAATAAAACCACACAAAGAACTCCACGATCATATCCAAGCCACCTCCGACCTTTCCTCGAAGAGGCGATCCTGTCCGTCTGCGTGTCGCACCACGCAGCCCCAAATCCTAAACACGCAAAGAGGGGTGAGTTTAACAAACTCAACAATGGTTTTAATATCACTAACAACATCGAAAAATACGATAGCATGGCGATATAATCTTTCAAATCAACGAGGTACAAGGTGTATCATTTTCTGATCACATATTTACATCACTTAAAAACTGCATCATAATGCATAATTCAACCTACATGGATGTATCTCTAACATACATATTCCCACATGCATAGTATCAAATCAAATTGCATGGATGTATCTCAAACATACATATTCCAACATGCATTATTTCACAATTCAACCTGCATAGATCTATCTCTAACATACATATTCCACATGCATAATATCAAAATCAACATGTATGGATGTATCTCTAACATACATATTCCCACATGCATAATGTCATCACAATCAACCTCCATCAAGGAGTAATCACACATTAACATCACACAGACGGGAGCATAGACAAGGCCACGAAGGCGTGTCATGGTCCAAAATTCTACACAAGAATTCAAGAAAGATCGGGGTTGTCAATCCCTAACATTGCTCGCCCTGGACGATCCTGACCAAGGATGTCCCATTCTCACACAGAGAATCTAGAGCAGGGGTGTTCGCCCAGGGACATCTTCTGCGGAGGGAAGAGCCCGAGTTCTCACACAGAGAACCCTATAACACGTGGTAGCGGGGTGCACACGGCATACCACACTGGATTCTCAGGGTCCAGATGACACACATAATAACATTCTCACAATCCGCAAGACAAGTACACAACTCGTCCCCACATCATTCCATTTAATTAGACTCAACCCGGGGAGTGCACTCGTTCCACACAGGAACTTCAAATCGTTCCACACAGGAACTTCAAATCAAAATATGTCCTTTCGGACCAATCAACTTGCAATTAATCCACGACCGATAAACCCGGCACACAATTCCATCACATTGCATCCAATCGGTCAAATTCGATTAATCACGATGAAGCCTCACTTGGAAATCCATTTTCATGATGCGTGCAACATGGTACATGCGTGGCAAAGCATACATTAATCCTAATCCATGATAAGTGCTCTCACCAGCCCCTAATGCATCATTCATAATCACAATATTAAGCTTCAGCATCATCATTTAACCCCCACATGTGTGTGTAACTAGTAGAAGCATTTCATATAATGCATATCAACATGCTTAAAAATCAACTCACTACTACACTACACATGTGAATTTCTATCCAAACATGAATTCCAACGGAAATTATAGTAGAAGAATCGTTGAAATCATAGCTAAATTCAAAACTCAACCACAAAGGCTACACACATATAACATCACTCATTTCATCATTGAGTCATGGCATTCACTAACATTCACACATCATTAACCACAATCTATCATGACAAATTAGTCCAATAATGATTGTAGTCCTATTGAAAATATGCTTAACCAAAGGGAAACAACCATTCATAATTTCAAGATAACGATTCCAACATCATGCCACAAACGTAAGTCATTCCACCATCTCTAAGCATATATCTCAACTCCATAAACTCAATAGCATGCATTTCCAGTAACCTATCATAGCTTAAAACACTCCACATTCATATAAAATTGGCAAGCTAAAGTGAAATCATCAAGATAAACATCATATGCACAACATGCAATTTCCTGTGTAGCCGATCGATCACCCTTCAGGCCGTTCGATCGGTTACACGCAAAAATTTGAAATTTACAGTTCAGCCAATCGATCGCTCTGCAAGGCCAATCGATCGCCAACACGGCAGAACAGTCATCTTCTTCCTTTCGCAAATCCAAACCGAAACACCATAGATAACACTTCAAATCCACATCTAACACTCTAATCATCATCAAAAGTCCTTCTTGACTTCCAGAACATCAAACCATACCATAATAATGCAAAACCCTAAGAAATCGGGATTAAATAATTCCATTTTCTAATCTTACCATTAACACACCAAATCAAGCAAACCATTTTGAAATAAGCCAAAAATGAAGAGTTTTACCATGGATAAACAGAGATTTTGAAGACCCATTACCTCAGCACTTGATTAAGCTCGGATTGAAGAGTCACCCTTCTTGAAATCCTTGAAAACACAATGAGTTTGAATTAAACTCTAATAGAAATCGATTTACTCAAGAAATATCTAATTAAACCTTAGATCTAGGGCTTGTTGGTAGTAAATATCGAATTTTGAATGCTAGGGTTTGCAGTAAAACACCAATCAGTAGCTTTTGATGGTAAAAAACGAATTGAATTAAGGGGAAAATGGTAGATTTGGAAGAAATAAAGAGAAAAGCCATGGATTAGTGCTTAATTAGAGTAAGCTTACCTTAATCGGCTTCTAATTCGGGCCTAAGTGGGGATTAGGCCAGCCTCCTTCCTTAGCCTATTCCCAAAAATGGAAATGGTTCAGGTTTGCCCTTTTATAGTAAGGGTTGGGGTATGCATAGGTAAGTTTTGGGGTGTAAATATGAAAAGTAGGCTAAAAGTGGGTATTTTGCAAATTTAAGTACAAATTAAGCCTAATAAAATTTTGAAAATTTTTGTATGACCTTAAGTATATGTCTAGGTTCATTTTACCCAAAAATAAAATTTTTTACAATAGGGCCCATAGGTGTCCCGCCAAAACCCTAATTTTTGGAAAAATAGTAAAAATTCCAAAAAATCTCAAAAATTCACATTTGGTCTAAAATCACTTAAAACCACTAATATTGAAGTTAATTTTGGTTGAAACCATCACAAACACTATTTATTTTACGACATCACCGAATAAGATTAGAAAACACGTAAATCCCACGATAACCAATAATTAAAGAAAACCAAAACCGGTTTAAAGATGAGGGTCCTTACACGTTGGCCTTGAGGAGCATGTCTATTTGATAAGTGTTTGCTCGAAGGCTTTGGCCTTGAGGAGCATGTCTATTTGATAAGTGTTTTCTCGAGGGCTCCGGCCTTGAAGAGCAGGTTTATTCTCTATGGGTATGGACTTGCATGTTGGACTAGTGTGCGTGTGTGACACTTATACATGCATGATGAATGAGAATGTTGATGCATGAGTCAATATGTATGTTAGAGATACATTCATGCAGGTTGTTATGATATGATGCATGTTGGAATATGTATGTTAGAGATACATTCATGCAGGTTGTTATGATATGATGCATGATAGAATATGTAGGCTAGAGATACATTCATGCACGTTGTTATGATGTAAATGATATTATGTGGATTATGCACTATGATGCAGTTTTAGGTGATACGTATGTGTGATCAGAAAATGATGTACCTTGCGAATCTTTGATCTGAATGATTATATTGCTATGCTGTCGTATTTTCAATGTTGATAGTGATATTAAAAACCATTACTGAGTTTGTTAAACTCACCCCTCTTTCTTGTGTTTTGTTTTTGGGGCTGCGTGGCGCGACACGCAAACGGACAGGATCTCCTCTTTGAGGAAAGGTTGGAGATGACTTGGATGTGATTGTGGAGATCGTTGTGTGACTTATTCTCCTTTGGTGTTATGTCTTATGTTTAGAACCTTTGTGTAGGGTTCTTTGTTGTTGTTTACTTTGTGTTAAGCAACTCTCTTTCTTTTCTTCTTATTTACTCTTGCTCAAAGGATTGTGCGTACTCCGTATTTCTGTTAATCACCCGTGGTTAGGGTTAAGTCTTCCGCTAACTTGTTTCTCAATTTTCCTTCGTCGCCCCCGCGCGCTTGACCGGCCCTTGGACTGGGTATGGCTTGGGTTGGGCATCGCCGGGGCGTGACAATGATAACACCATAAATAGCATAAGAAGTGTCTTTCACACACTTTCTGATCATGCAACCATATCACATAAACCTGCATAATAGTGTCTCATTCACATGATTTTAGATCATGCATTCATATCTCATAAATCTGCATAATAGTGTCTCCATTACACAAATTTTGATCATGCATTCATATCATATCCTCATTCACCCTGCACGACAAACGAGTCAACACAATCATGCATAATAACTCTTAATCACATGTGTCAAATTGTCCCTACACAATCCGTGCAATCCTGGGCATAACATTCATAATACACATGCAACATCACAAATAGTGAATGCCTCCATCAAGGAGTAAATACAAGCATTGCCACACAGGCGGGACACAGTCAAGGCCATGAAGGCGAGACGTAGTCAAGGCCACAAAGGCGGGGCATAAGGCCATGAAGGCGAAGCATAGTCTAGGCCACAAAGGCGAGGAATAGTCTAGGCCACGAAGGCGGGACATGGTCTGATTTCCACATAGCAAATATAAAGGTCGGGGTGGTTAGCCCCTAAATCTGCTCGTGAAGGACGATCCTGGCCAAGGATGTCTGATTCTCACACAGAGAACCTAGAGTAGGTGTATTTGCTAAGGGACATCTCCTGCGGTGGGGGAGAGCCCGAATTCCCACATAGGGAACCCTAGAACACGTGGTAGCTGGTGCACAAAGGAGTACCACTTTGGATTCTCAAGGTCCAGATGACAATCTCAATAATCTAATCCGCAAGACAAGTACACAACTCGTCCCCACATAACTCAATTTAACTAGACTCAACCCGGGGAGTATACATATTCCACATAGGAACTAAAATCGAAATCATGTCCTTTCGGACCAACCAAGTTCCAATTAAGTCAACGGTCGATTAATCTGGCACACAATCTCACATCATTGCATACAATCGATCAATTTCAGTTAAACATAGGTAAAACCTCATTCATGAAGTACGATCTATGATGCATGATATCATGATACATCCGTGAGCAAGATCTACGTGAGTTCCAACACATGGAACGTGCTCCTATTAGTCCCCCTCATGCATCATAATCAAATCATAATTAACTACGATTTTATAGTAGATTCCCCATTCGTGTGTGTGTTCATACATATCCTAAACACATGACCAATGCTTTGACATAAGCTCATAGGTAATACACACATGCCTTAACACATCCAAATCATGACTTCCAACTAAAATCAAGGTGAAATCTACTATAAACCTTATATCCATTCATGTGAAATCAAATGTTCAACTCCTACAAGCATTATTATTCTACACTTTAAGCCATAACATGATAACATCATTTATCACAATCCATTCTCATTATAAGACGACACATCTTAGGATATACCATGTAATGTCCCTACTAGAAACTTGCTATAATCATAAGAATTCCATCATTCATAGATTCAAGGTAATAAAATGTTAACATGTAAGACTATCAACATATTATACCACAAAATAAATACTTAAGCATATTTCATAAGTCTCCATCATCAATTCCACACCATTTTAGTAGCTTAATTCCAACATAACACACTTCTCATAGGTATTAGAATAATCAATTGAAGTAAAAACACCGAAATGAGCATAAAAATAAAAAATGGTAGAATTGCCGTATAACTGATTTATCGGTCTGGCAGGCCATTCGAACGGCCCGATCAAATAAACTCATTCAAGTAAAACCATAAAAATCAAGATTTTTACTGCAACAAGGTTGAGATTTAAAAACTCATTACCTCTCCATTTGATTTGAGTCAGATTAAACCTTCAATCACCTCCAAAACTTTCCAAAAACATGATTTTTATGTTAATATACATTTAAACTCAATTTAAACCTTTAAAATCATAAAGCAAACCCTAGATCTAAAGCTTTAGAAGCATAAAAATAATTTTTTAAAAATTAGGGTTTTAAAAAGATGAGTAAACAGTAATTAAAGGGTTTGAAATCAGATAGAATCAAGGGAGGAAGATAGATTAAGAGAGGATTAGAAAAAACCTTAATGATTAAGCATGGATTAGGGAAGAATATACTTCTAATCATTTCTTCTTTTGGCCTAATTGGGGATTAGGCTCTAAACACCTTTGCATAGCCTATTCCCAATTTGGAAATGGCTCAGACCCTTTCATTTTATTAGTAGGGATGGGCTATACCTAATTGAAATTTGGGGTGAGAATAAAGTTTTTAACTAGAATTAGGAAAGTTGACAATTTAACCCAAAATTAGGATGAGAAAAATTTTAAAATATTTTATAATGACTTCCTTTGATGTTTGGGACGTTTAGACCAAAAACTCCAAATTCGACCGTGGGGCCCACAGGGGTCCTGCCAAACCCTAATTTTTAAAAAATATGCAAAAATTCCAAAAAATCACAAAAAATCCCAAGTGGTTTAGAATCACTTTAAACTCACAAATATCAAGATATTTTTGTTTAAAACCTTTGGAAATCACCTTCATTTCCAAAAATTATCAAAATTGATCAGAAACGGCTTAAACCAAATAAAAGTAATTAAACATAATAAATTAAAATTGGTTCAAGTTCAGGGATCTTACATTTCTATCTTACATTTGTTAGTGGAATAGATGTAAGTACATGTGTGTGCCAATTAGTTTGACTTCTTGTTAGAATGATGTAAAGACAGACAAGTGCCCGACTCTTGAATTATGTGTTTTTTAATTTGCTCTAGTTAAGTAGAATTATATTTATTATGATATCTTAGTGCATTTGATTGTGCAAATGGTTATTCATGTTTGAAAGATTTTCTTAAGTCATTATTTCATGACCACTTCTAAAAAGTTTTACTTCCTTGTAGTATTATTCCGATACATTGTATTTTAGAAAATATAAACATTATATTTTAGAAAATTAGGGGCATGACACTTACAATGTCATAGTTAATAGTTGTGTGGAAGATAAATTACTACCAATGCATAGTTTGAGATAGAGGGACACTCCTCTATCCCCTACTTGTTCATTAATCCCTCACACTAGCATTAAATAAAATGGAGGGCTAGCAAATGTTTCAAAGCGTCAATATCTATAGAATGTCACTACCTACCATATAGTTGATGTCAATATCTATAGATATGGTTGATGTATGCAAATGACATTATATTGTTCACTAGAGAGCTAACTCGATGAATTGTAAGTTTTTTCTACATGTCATCAACAACTACTATTATGCATTTGATCTATCCATCAACAAGGTCAATATCAAGATTCAATTCAACCCATGTGCATCACATGTAGCCAAAATAAAATTTTTTTATCTTTATTAACAAATTTTATCTTCACACTTGATTAGTTATTGACCGACCTTATTATAATTTTTTTAAAATGTCAAGTATTTTCTTTCCATTATATAGGATGTTTATCAAATTAATTATACAAAAAAAGATGTTTATCAAATTAGAAGGATATATATGAGAAAACCTTGAAACAAATTCACTATATGCCTATGAAAAAACTATTAATAGGGCTAGACCCCCTCTTCAACATTTGAGCTATCTCTATGGTCAAAGCTCTCTCTTTCTTTCTACCTCTCTCACTTCTTTCTCTATCTAGAAATTCTTTCTCCAATTATCTCTCTTCCTTTGTCCATGTATAATTATTCCAATCTTCTTGAATATTCTCCCTTAATTTTCTTATTGTTCTTCTTTTTTAGTTTAATATTTACATTACTATTTATTAGATTTTTTTTGTTTAATATGAACTGAGTAAACAAACATTGTGTTTGATCCAACAATCGGAGTTAAGGTGATTTACTTGTAATTTGTATAGTTCTATACACACACTTGCAACATTAGAGCTTGTAGAATTAATGTTTTAAATTTTTACTTGATTCTGCAAATCTATGATTTTTTGTTAATTTTAGTACTCTGAGTTCTCAACATATTCCTAGCTTAATTTGAAATTTCACAACTTACTCTATATATATAAGAAATTCTTGGAATTTTAACCATGTTCCAATTTCATTTATTATGGTTTGTAATTTTCCCAGACAACCATGTTAACCTATGGACTGATCTCTTAGTTTTATCCCTTAAATGGATGATTCTCAAGGTTTCCTAGTTTTCGAAGTACTGTTACAATGTTAGTAGCAAATTTTTGAAATTTCATCAATGTTAGAGCATTATACAATTTCATATGATTTAATTGTAGAAAGACCACTTTTTATAATATTTTTCATAATTTTTGTACTACTTGGAGGAATTTCGTGTATAACTAGATTTTATATCTTATATTCATATAATTAATTATCCTATCATTATAATTATTCTTATAATTAATGCATATATTTATATGATGCGTGTTGTTATGTGTCTTGTGGTTATAAGATTGATACTATACAGTATTTCATTCAACAATATGTAAATAAATTCTATGAGTGCATATTAAGAAGGGCAATGAGATTTTTTAATAAACTTGACAAGATCATTAAACTATTAGGTAATCACCAACATGATTTTTCCTTTTCTTAATTGTTGTGTGACATTTTGTTTGATTGAATGGTGACATTAAAAATGTATGGATATTCTTGTACTCAATGTGTTCAATAGGATGATGGCCTAACGGGGCAAGACCTTAAATCCCTCCTATGGTTTATTCTATTGAGATTGCGTAGTTGACCCAACGAAGGGTTGTGATTGTTGTGTCAATAGAACGGGATATATAGGCACTAAACATTAGTAATAATTAATGAAAATGAACTTGGTCTGGTATTAAATCACATCTTCTAACCTTTATGTAACACCAATTCATTCATTCCAAACTCACTGTATGGAAAAACAACTTACTCACTCAAACTGGTAAAGCCACTTTGATCAAATCAACATTAATTGCTAATGTTGTGCCTATCCACCTAATGTTTGTATCAACCTAGCTACCACGACCAAGATCACTTAGTCAGGAAGTTCTTTTGGTCATAAACCATACAAACCTTACCCTTGGAAATGCTCTAATCTCAAATAACCTTAACTTGGAACAAGATAACCTTTCACCATGGTATGCATATGTACCATTACTACTAGGTATAGAGTTGTGAATGCAAAATGTGTCCTATGTGACATTGAGAAGGAAACACCCAACTACATCTTCCTTAGATGCATCATACTAAAAATGCTTTGGCAACAAGCCTCGTAGTAAATACTAACTCTTTTGTGCACAATGTCTCTGATTGGACTAGGCAAATTAAATCCCCAAACTCTATGAATAAGTGCCACACAATTGGTAAAACTCTGCCACATACCCTTGCTACATATATGAATATTATGTGGAGAATCTGAAAGGCAAATAATGTAAAATTTTTTGACAACACAATTTTAACATTAGGAACTACAAGTTCAACATATTTTGCAAAATGACTTGTTAAGGCTGTTCAAAATACAAAAACTTGAAAAGGTGAAAAAACACAATCTAAGTAGCCTATCACATCCAATGGACGAGGCCCCCAATAGGGTGGATTCAACTCCATGTTGATGGAGTAGCATACTATCTTCACCTCAAGTTGCAGTTGGTACCATATTGCAGGATCACCCAAGCAAGTTTATTATTGTAGTGGCTAATTACATCAAATCATGTTCATCACTAATGGACAAAGCCTCAACTTGTCTATAAGGCTCCAATTAGCAATACATCTAAACATATACAAGATTCAAATCCAAGGGGATTTGAAGACCCTCATGACAATCCTTCGAGAAGAAAAGCAAGTGCTGCCATGAAAAATTTCCAACATGGTAATATATTACAAAGCTTACAAAGTGTGAAGATACAACATGTGTACCAAGAAGCAAAGTGTATGGCAGGCTCTCTTGCTAATTTTGTAATTAATGATACCTATGTTGTTATTTGAGGAAGCGTCCACCCTTCCTCGTTCCTATTATTTGAGGATGTTTACGGTATGCCTTGCCATATGTATAAATAAATAGTTTTTTTCCTTCATGGGGGTGCTAAAAAATAATAATTCATCTATCTTAAATTAATTTGGCAAAAAAATTAATTCTATATTAATAGCTCTATTTTGTTTAATTTAAGTGGATAGGTGCTTAAGATATAGTATCATAATCTTATTTTCCTATAGATGTGGGTTTCTTCGTTCAATAAAAACTACTATTTTTTAAATATAGCTATTAATATGGGATAGAGGGAATACTATAATATAACACAATAAATATAATACTCCTTTTGTCGCATATTAATAGTTCTATTTAATTTTTTAAAATAAATTAATTTTAATTTATTTTTAAAACTAAATGGAGCTAAGGGAGTATGTATAGGATAATCTATTCTAATACTCCCTTAGTCCTAATATAAATGTCATATTTTAAAAAATTAATTTGTTCTTAAATAAGTATCCTAATTGTTTAGTTGTCACCTACTTTCTCCTCTTTCATGTAATTAATATATATATTTTTTCTAAAATACCTTTTATAAATTTTTTTACTATATTTAAAAAATAGTCATTTTTATTAAATAGTGAAACTCACGTGGCCACATCTAACAAAAGTAAAAATAAGTTTATGATACTTTTTTAAAGTATTTAACCTCTTAAATTGAATAAAATGAAGTTATTAATATAAAATAAATTTTTTTGCCAAATGAGCTATTAATATAAGATAGAGAGAATGATAAATAAAAATAATTTAAATTTTTTTTAAGTAATATATAACATGACTTAAATATTTATTTTTTTCAAAATAAATAAATATAAACGATAGAAGTTACTTGCCTATAGGCCCCACGAAATTTGGCGGCAAAGATTCAGCCGGATTAACAAAGCATTTTCCTCCGAAATTTTAGCGATTGCTCTGCGCTGTCAATAGTCGGATCTTAGGGCAGTCCGTTTATCAAATACCCGTTTGTATGGATCAGTCACGTCTCGGTAGAGACCGAAATAGAATCATCGAAAAGTTTGAAGGGTCACCCGTTTACCCGCATATCGTTTACCCGCCGCCATCCATCGGGACTTCTTCTCTGCTCAGGTCAGATCGAGCTAGGGATTTCCGCTTCTCCACCCCGCTCCGCCAGGACTGCACTCCTACCTTCCCTGCAACGCCACCGCTCCCCGGCTGCCTCTCTCCCTCGGCCGGATACGCGGCTCCGGCTGCCCACTTGTCCGTACATACTTAAGAGCAGCGGCTGCACCTCCTCTCCTCTCTCAGTTGCCCTCAAGCTCCTGTTTACTGCCGGGAGCAGGATATATTCGTTCAAAGGTGAAGCACAACAGTTAATAACTGTCTTTGTAAATTTTTTCTACTTCGATATTTGTTTTTTTGAATATCTGTATGCATGCATGAATCGTCTCTGTGAACTTGTCAGTAGGCTTTGTGCTGTTGTTTTATCGTATCTGAAGATCAGTTGAGATTTTGCTGAATCTTCTCGTATGATATATTTTGCTGAACTTACACCGGAGAAAAATCTTTCTCATCTTGCGTGCATTGTGCTTGCCTTACTGCATTTAGTTGTGATTTTGCCTGAGACGATTTCCTGGCAACAATCTTAATTTGCGTAATTTCTTGGAAGTTAAATGTTTGTTACGTCTCTAAGAATTCGGGACAGTATCATGTCAAGGTTTAGTAAGTATGATGCACGGCCAGCAACATTTCAGATGGAACGGCAAGCACATTTACCGGTGCTAGTGTATGAAGGTCATTCAAGTGCCAATCTATTGTTATATGTTTGGACTGTGAAAAACTGTGGCGGAGTGAACATTTGCGGATGGTTGCAGAAAATTCTAGCTTCTTGCCCTGCGACAAAGTTAGGATATTCGTGGGCATTTATTTGTTTTTGTCCACTTTCACTACGTGTAAAATTGATTCAGCTTTCCAATCAATAGACAATTGTTCTTCTTAGTTGTAATACTGCTTTTGTGTTTTTGTACATCTCAAACTTTTGCTGACCGTACTTCATTTTTTCTAAGTTTCTAAGCATTAGTATTTTGTCTTTGACAGGTTATTCTGATGAACTTGCAGCCTTGTTATAGTAATAAATCCATGAATATTTCCAGGTAGTTAATTTATGTTTACAAAAGTTTATAGCCTTTTTGCCTTTTCGAGAGTGCTTCTGATGTGGGTTTAACACAGTCTTCTTTGAATATTTTATTGTTCTTTAGTTAATACTTTTCCTGGAATGCGCAGGACCTATATCATGGTATAGGCCTTTGCACGGTCAATGGCCTCCAAAGGTCCGAGGTCAAAACTTGATCATGAAACAAGGGCCAGGCGACAGAAGGTAGGGTTCTTGGATCAGTAATGTTATCTGTAATGCATCTCAATTAGTGAAATTGTGTTGTTGTTATTCTCAAATATTCTATTTTTGGCATACTTAAAACCAGCTGTTAGTGTTTCCTCTGAAATTTTGTTGCTGTTTTTCTCAAACATTCTACTTTTGGGATACTTAAATAAGCAGTTAATTATAAAAACTGAAGTGTTTTCTCTGGATGGAAGCATGGTCATCCTGCATTTACATAGGCATGATAACTTCTGCTCTGATATTCAACTGAAATGTTGAATGAAGTCGTTTTCAAGAAATTGGGTCAGCCCTCGTTGAATATGAGTATAAAGAATATACATTGTTAGAGTAGTGATCAGGCTCGCTGAAGTTGATCTCAGTATGATGCTAGATTGGCCTTGCTTGAGGTCACTTGGCTAAGTAGAGTTTCTCATCTAAAAAAATATTTGTTTTTCCCTACTTCATGACAGAATGAACAATATGGAGTTAGCATATTAACACAATATAGTATTATCTATGCATATACACCTTCAATTAGGTTATTGACACCATACTGAATGTGCATGGTCTTGTGTCGAGTCTGATTTTAAAGAGCACATATTCCATCTCAGGTTTAACATGCTAAAAAGGTAGGTTTGCAAAAAGTTTTGGGGTATGCTTCATAGCGGGCTAGCTGGTTTGCAAACTAGGTTGATGTATTTGGCAACCTTAGTCTTTTACTGGGGTAATTTTCATATAGTCATCAGATATAACCATCCACCCACTCTTGAAGTATTTACACCTAATTACCTACATTGACGGGAAGATCAAACTGCTGTTTCTTTTTGGTTAATTACAAATATGAACTTACTCTATGGTCAGATCCGCCTTCCTCATTCAATATATGCACAGGAAACGGCTTATAAAAATTAAAGAGGAAAATGAATAAACCAATTAGTGGTATTTGTTCTTTAAAAAATTATTGATATGTGTATTCTATAAATTATCATGATTAAAGACCTGAAAAGATGCAAAGCCAGTAAAATGCTAAGGAAGAGAGATAGATACATAGATAGATAGAGAGAGAGAGAGACAAGGAAGAAAATTTTATTGTTCATAGGGCCTACTCCTTGAATACGTAAAAAAAAAGAACTGATGTGGTTCTAAAAAATGCATTAAGCCACCTGGTTTACTCAATTCTACAAATCTGTCTAATATAAAATTGATCAAAAACCAATGTCTGGCTATTTCAATTGTCTCTTTTATATATTTTTAGCCTTTAGACGATTTGATCATTGTAACATAAGGGAAAATGTTTTTCCATCATTCTCCTAGGTGGCAACTGGCGATGTGTAAGAAAACAAAAGCTGATTTTTTTTTAAAATTCTTTTCTAAGGAGGGTGAATATTTGTAATATTATCCTTTTTTTTATTATTTTGACTGTTCACCCACATATTGACAATTGGACCAGCAGAAGAAGTATATAACAGTCTTGCTTATTGTAAACACGTCTAATTGTGATCCAAAACAGGCTTGAATTAGGCATGAAAGGTTTGTCTTCACTATTTCAAAATTTGAATAACCTATTTGGGTTTGTAGTGAATTTTTTATTGCTTGTTCTTTGAGTCAGCTTAATTTTCAAGCTGGTTCTTTTGGGAGGAAGTTCTTACTTCAATTGGGACTGTGGTTCTTGTCAAACTCAAATTGGAATCTGTCATAACCATTTTTAATTAGTTTCTTTCATTTCCTGCCTACCCTTGAAAGATACATGTTCGTGTCTTTAACTTCTTTTCTTTGAATCAGTCCTTACTTCTCTTCTCTTTTGAAAAATTAAGGCCCTTGAAGCTCCTAGAGAACCACAACGGCCTAAGACACATTGGGATCATGTTCTAGAGGAAATGTTATGGTTGTCAAAGGTATGAAGTTAGTTTTCCTTTTGGTTGGTAAGAAACTTTCTGCTTTCTTCTTTCAACACCAGATTGCAATTTTTATATCGTTATCCTTCAATTATTTGCATGTCATGATGAATGCTTATTGCCTCCTTTGCATGGTTGGGTTATTAAATGCTGCTGACTTTCAGGATTTTGAATCAGAGAGAAAATGGAAATTGGCTCAAGCAAAGAAGGTTGCTATACGAGCCAGCAGAAACATCCTAGACCAGGCTACCAGAGGAGAAAGGAGAATCAAGGTCAGTAATGATAATTGCATATAATCATTATTTAGAGAGACGCACAATGGTTTCAGTATTTTAAAACTAAAAGAAATTTTTCCTAGAAGTACAAGGATTTGATTTGTCTTCGAACATATTAATCACAATTATTATTTCTTTGGGCTCAGGTAGAAGAACTGCGCATAAGAAAAGTTGCTCTCAACATATCTAAGGATGTGAAAAAATTCTGGGCAAAAATTGAAAAGCTGGCAAGTACCATACCTGTTAGAGCTGTATTGTTGATTGGCTGCAGCTTCTTTTTCCTGTTTCATCTGCATGTAAAATAAAAATAGTGTGCTATCTGCATGAACGTGATTCTAGGTTCTATATAAGCACCAATTGGAACTTGAGGAAAGAAAGAAGAAGGCGCTTGACAAACAACTCGATTTTCTTCTAGGCCAGACTGAGAGGTATGATATCATTATCACTCAATGTGGGTTTAATTTTGAGCAAGTATATTTTTTAGTGTGGTCTGTGTTCTACTCATGTCATTGGGTTGGAAAAAAGAAGCATTTTTCTCATGCACCTTTTTCAGGTACTCCACAATGCTTGCTGAGAATCTTGTGGACATGCCGTGTCCTAGTAAAACATCTTCCCTACCATTATCAGAGCAGCCACAGAGCCCCAACAAAAAGCGAACTATGGGTGGGGAAATTTAGCTGTTTTTATTATTAGTTACATATATTTCTCACTTGTAGTAAATATCTGTGAAATTTTGTCATGTAATCAGAACCAGAGTCAGGTAATGTAGAGTCTGATGGAGATTATGACTTGCAATCTGAAGACGAACTGGTAAGTCGTTTTCTCATTTACTTTTTTGTTAGATGACATCATTTTAAGATGTATTTGACACATCAGTCACTCGTTATTTTCTTGAACTTTTAAGAAAAAATACAAATTATGCCCTAAGTTATGGGAGCTTTAGTGCAAGTACTTAATAGTCATAGAGACCAACACTTCATATTTGATAAAACTGAAGAATTTAGAGCATGAAAGGAGAAGAAGCAAAGAAGCAAAAGGAAATAGTTAGAGCATTTTCTCAGTTGATTTTTTGATGGGTAAATATATTTGGTGACATCAATTAGACACTTTGAGGGGGAGCATGAAAAAAGAAGAAGCAAAGATGCAATAAGGTAGAGAATTTTCTCTGTTGATTTTTTTATGGGTAAATATATTTGTTGACTTCAGATAGATACTTTGTGCGGGAATATGCAAAAATTGAGCTACATGAAGTGTAACTTCAATACACAAGATATCTACTTATAGCCACAATATTTCAATATTAGAAAACTCATTGGTGCCCCATAATGTTCTATTAGGATTAGACTGTGATTTCATCAAATAAGCAAACTGGCTGTTGCACTGCACAATTAGTACGACAATTGGGCTAGCATATGCTAGGAATTTATTTTTGATATTTTTTGAACTGCAGCTTTTCATCAGCTGCTAGCAATAATTACCATAATTGAGCGATCATATGCCAGAAACTTATTTTTGGATATCTTTTTGAACTGCACCATACTATGAGCATATGCAGATGTTATGAGCAAATGGTGGTGGTTCCAGTTCCATTTTGTGATTTGTTTATGGATGTCTCTTCCATATACATAAGAAGTTGTGCGGGGCAGAATTTCATACCTCTCTCTGTTCCATCTACATGTGGAATTAGGATACTGTTCTGATGCCAAGCATTTCAGGAAGATGATGAGCACACAATTGAGGAAGATGAAGCTCGCATAACAGAAGAGGAGCGTAGGGAAGAGTTGGCCAATTTGCAGCAGGAAGTTGATTTACCACTTGAGGAGCTTCTCAAACGTTACACAGAGGCTAAAGGTAAACCTTTTCTGTTAATCTATCTTTAAAAATTGCAATGATAACAGGTATGCTTAGTTAACACCTTTTTGAATATTTGTTATTGTAAGTTTAATCGATGTATCATAATCAGCTAGCAGGGAACCAAGTCCTGAAGGTGAAGAAGAAGCCAATGTAACTCAGAGGGAAGTGAATTACATGAAGGGTAAGAAGAATACATAGTAAGCTTCAAAGAGCATAAATTACATGCTAAAAGTTTGACTTAATTATGAGTATGGACACATTGCAGAATCTACAAATCAATTGAATGGTTGTGTGGTGCCCAAGCTTGAGAAATATGCTGATGGAGACTATCTTGTTGCATGTGAGGATAACAACGGTCTTGAGATTAAAACTGTGAGAAGCACCTTGCTAAGCTTGATCTGCATTATGTAAATTTCATTTGTATCTCATGAACTTGATAGGAATTTTAAAAGTTTATGCGAATCACTGAATCATCTTATTATTGAAATAGGGAAACAATAATGGGGAGATTTCCAAAACAGAGGATACAATAACAGAAGCACGTCAGTCGGAGGATAGTTCAAAAAATATCCGGTTCGACTCATCTGATGACCTGGTGAGAACATTTCCTATTTAATTTGGTATTTCTGGTAGGCGTACATGGAAATTTGGCTTGTTGAAGTACTTGAACATTTGCTTGCATCTTTTTAAGGCGGCAAAATCCTGAGAATACTGTTCACATTTCATATGTAGTCTCTAAAATTTTTCTTCTGTTGCAGCTTTTATCTAAGTCAATTTATTTTTGAAATCATGTGGTGGGATTAAATAACATTTTTTAGTTGGTTCATCTCCTTTATCTGCTTCTACTTTGTGGGAAATTGTAGGAGATTTGTTTTTTAGAACCTTAGCTATTTTAAACTTAAAAAAGGATTTTACAACTCACCAATTTCATTTTCATTTCTAGCACTATCCATGAAACTGCCTTCCCTATTTGTTTTTTTGTCAATTGTCTTCATGTAAGATGAAAATTTTCTATTTCATGGATGAAATTCTTCTGTTTCATATGCTAATATATGTGTGTTGTTATCTTACTGGGTTATTTGCTACTGTTATTTTGCAGAGTGATGGCGATTATTTTACTGCTACCGAGGATGAAAAGGTGACTGGACTAATAGCTTCTGTTTCTACGTTGGCCCTAAGGCTACACATGTTTTTTCTGTTAGTTGGTTTGTTGGTGCTACGAGTAACATGGCCTGTTGGTTAAGTGGCAGTGTGTTTCATAATGTATAGAGGTTCTTCAGAATAGCGCATATCATATGTGCAAAACATCTTATTATATGATTGGATGTCTCTTCTTTGGTGGGTGTTATTGATGAATAGAGATTGCAAATTCCACTCCAGGGAACCAGATGGTTTGCGAAATTGCACTTTGAAAACCAGATTCTTTGCCACGTTGATCTTCTCACAACTTTTTTGGGATATCTAATGAGTAGCTGTTGAAGTTGCCTACTATGCAAGTTATTCGATTAGGTGTAACATTCTGAGTTAGGGTTAAAATTTGCAGAAAGCCTATTTGAGTACAGTTTTTAGACATACACCTAAATTCACACAAGGGTGATGACATTACAATGTCATACACTTGTTTGATTAGTCCAAAACTTTTTAGGTGCTGCTATTAAATAAATGAGGACTAAAGCTGTGCTTTTAGATTTCTTACTTAATGAGGCTGCGCTATGCACTTTTAGTTTATGCAAATCCGAGCTCTGTCCCAGATAAACCCATAAAAACCATCTATTACCATTACATCTTTTATTCTTCAACTGGTTTCATATCTGTGACTGATCCCACAAGATTTTTTTTTTACACAGGATGATGAAACAACGTTGTTGGAAGAAGAGGAGTTGGCACAGAAAGAACAATATGACCCATCACATGAGGTAATTCCCAGTTTGATGTTCCGAACTTGAATTTGTAGGTAGATTATCGATTTGTTATGTTAATAATGAGGGTTTGTACTTCTTTTCGTTTCCTGATTTTCCGGCTCAATTGTCTTTGTTAATTTCTGTTTATAAGCTATATCAGATTAAAATGATAGTTTTTGTTCATTTGAATTTTGTCCTGCATGCAATTTGGTTTTGCCTGTCTTGACTGCATTATTTTTGCTTTTCTCTAGTCATTTTGCTGGAACTTTTTCTTGGGGTTGTTTTGCAGCTCAGGCTACTGCAGCAAGAGAGTGAAATGCCTGTGCAAGAGCTTCTTGCAAGATACCAAAAGGTGTGAAAATACGATATTTTTTTTATTTCTGCATCCATATCTTGTAAATATATGCTCTACATATGTGTTTGTTTTGTGATTCTATTCATTGAGGTAATTGAATTTGTTAGGGCAATGATGTGGATGAAGGCACCCATGTCGAGTGTAATACAACACATTCTGAGGCACATCAGGATGAATATGGAGTCGATGGAAATCATCATGTGAATGCTGAAACAGTAATGCTGTCTGAAAACGAATTTCAGGAAGGCAGGGAAAGTGAAAATATAATTGCTGATGCAGCAGCAGCTGCCAGATCAGCTCAGCCAACTGGTAACACATTTTCAACAACTAAAGTGCGCACGAAGTTCCCTTTTCTACTCAAATTTCCTCTTCGTGAATATCAACATATTGGCTTGGATTGGCTTGTCACCATGTATGAGAAGAGGTTAAATGGTATACTAGCTGATGAAATGGGCCTTGGAAAAACCATAATGACCATTGCTCTGTTGGCACACTTAGCTTGCGAAAAGGGTATATGGGGACCACACCTCATTGTTGTTCCCACCAGTGTCATGCTCAACTGGGAGACTGAGTTTCTTAAATGGTGTCCTGCTTTCAAAATTCTTACCTATTTTGGAAGTGCTAAAGAGCGAAAATCTAAGAGGCAGGGCTGGTTAAAACCCAATTCTTTCCACGTGTGTATCACAACATATAGACTAGTTATACAGGACTCAAAAGTTTTCAAAAGGAAAAAGTGGAAATATCTAATTCTGGATGAAGCTCATCTTATAAAGAACTGGAAATCTCAAAGATGGCAAACTCTATTGAATTTCAATTCGAAACGTCGAATTTTATTGACGGGGACTCCTCTTCAGAATGACCTTATGGAACTCTGGTCGCTAATGCATTTTTTGATGCCACATGTTTTTCAGTCTCATCAGGAATTCAAGGATTGGTTCAGCAACCCAATTTCAGGGATGGTTGAGGGACAAGAAAAGGTGAACAAGGAGGTTGTGGATAGGTTGCACAATGTGCTTCGCCCTTTTATATTAAGGCGATTAAAAAGGGATGTGGAAAAACAACTGCCAAAGAAGTTTGAACATGTAGTATGCTGTAGATTGTCTAGAAGACAGAGAAACTTATATGAAGATTTTATTGCTAGTTCTGAAACCCAAGCAACTTTGGCTAGCACTAACTTTTTTGCGATGATTAGTGTCATAATGCAACTTCGCAAGGTTTGCAACCACCCTGATCTATTTGAAGGCCGCCCAATCATTAGCTCCTTTGACATGTCTGGTATTGACATGCAACTAAGTTCATCTGTTTGCCTGGTTCTCTCAAAAAGCCCTTTCTTGGAAGTTGATCTTGAAGGTTTGTCGTTTGTGTTTACCCCCCTGGAGTTCTGTATGAATTCTTGGGAAGTTGAAGTGTTGAAGGAAATTGTCACTCCTGCTAGTCTTATCAAAGACAGCTCTGTTTATAATAATTCATTAAAAAAAGTAAGATCCCCTTGGGGAGATGACAATAACAAGAAGACAGCACATGGAAATAGTATATTTGAAGATATACAAAGGGCTATCTGGGAGGAAAGACTGAAACAGGCAAAAGAAAGAGCAGCAGCTATTGCATGGTGGAATTCATTACAATGCCGAAAGAAACCTGTTTATGGAATAAATCTTAGGAAACTTGTCACTGTAAAGCATCCTGTTTTTGATATCCATGAGCAGAAAAGTAATCCTTCCTGTTACATGAATTTTTCATCAAAGCTAGCTGATGTGGTCCTGTCACCAATTGAACGGTTTGAAAAGATGGTTGACATGATCCAGTCTTTCACATTTGCAATTCCTGCCGCACGGGTGCCATATCCTATATGCTGGTGTAGCAAGAGTAATGCTCCTGTATTTCTGTACCAGTCATATAAAGATAAATGCACTGAGGCGCTTTCCCCACTGTTGTCACCAATTAGACCTGCTATTGTTCGACGACAGGTGTACTTTCCTGATAGGAGGCTCATACAGTTTGATTGTGGTAAGTTGCAACAGTTGGCAATTCTTCTGAGGCGTTTAAAGTCAGAGGGCCATAGGGCATTGATATTCACCCAGATGACAAAAATGCTTGACATTTTAGAGGCTTTTATTAATTTGTATGGTTATACATATATGCGTTTAGATGGGTCTACCCAGCCGGAAGAAAGACAGACTCTGATGCAGAGATTTAACACAAATCCAAAAATATTTCTTTTCATATTATCTACTCGAAGTGGAGGTGTTGGCATTAACTTGGTTGGAGCGGATACTGTGATATTCTATGACAGTGATTGGAATCCTGCAATGGACCAGCAAGCACAAGATCGGTGTCATAGGATAGGTCAGACACGTGAAGTTCATATCTATCGATTGATTAGTGAGAGTACCATTGAGGAGAACATCTTGAAGAAAGCAAATCAGAAGCGAGCACTTGATGATCTAGTTATACAGAGTGGTGGATACAATACTGAGTTCTTCAAAAAGCTTGATCCAATGGAGTTGTTTTCAGGACATAGAGCATTTCCCATTGGGAAGCTCCAGAAAGGAGAGTCTTCTATTACTCAAAATCCAAATATTAGTTTGGCGGATTTTTCAAGTGCAGATATGGAGGCAGCTCTGAAACATGCAGAGGATGAAGCAGATTATATGGCCTTAAAAAAGGTTGAGGAGGAAGAAGCTGTGGACAAACAAGAGTTTACTGAAGAAGCTGTTGGCAGACTAGAGGATGATGACTATGTAAATGATGAAGACCTAAAGCTAGAAGATAAGATTGCAGATGAAAATGATGCTTTCTTGAATGACTCCCGTCCAAGCAATGATAGAGCTCTTACTTTGTTTAGGAAAGAGGAAGATCTTGATATAATAGCTCATGTGAAGCAAATAGCAGCAGCAGCAGCTGCTGCAGGGGAAGCAAGTTCTTCTTTTGAAAATCAACTTCGGCCAATTGATAGGTATGCTATGCGTTTTCTGGACTTGTGGGACCCAATAATAGACAAATCAGCAATAGAAACTCAAGTCACATTTGAGGAGGAGGAGTGGGAGTTGGATCGAATAGAGAAATTCAAAGAGGATCTAGAAGCTGAGATTGATGAAGATGAAGAACCTTTTATATACGAAAGTAAGCATTTGGTATAGGATTTTTAAGAACTTGATCGTGTGCATCATATCATCACCAGCATTTCATCGTGGTTAATTTGGTCCAGTGACTTACCTTTGTTCTGCCGTGCCATAATGTTGCAAGCGTTTTTGCTCTCAACTACAACTTTTGAAGTTCTTCTTTAGTAACTTTGTTCACATCCTCATCATTCAGCCTTTACTCTGCAGACCCTGAATTGATCGCATCATTTCAGATTTGGCAGGATTCGCTTCTTGGTCATACATCATGCCATCTCAGCCAGTTTTTTCACTTCATTTGTTGTAGAAGTTATTCCTTTGTTATGCATCATACCATCTCGGCTATACATTCTTGGCCAGTTTTGTTCCTTATCATGCCATCTAAGGGCTTGACCAGTTTTTTTCTTTATCATGCCATCTCAGGGTTGATTTCTTGCCATACTCTTTAGTGAGAAGATCAGCATTTTGATTAGTTTTAATCTTGTAATTCCTTGCATTCTCCTATGTGGAGTAGCTAGTATCATCAATATGATTTGATTGCCTAACACTTAACCCCGTGCAATGTGGCAGTGTCATATTGTAATAATTTTTCATATTTTAACCGGGATACATCCATCTCAAAGCACAAACATCAATGTTCTGCTTTATTCCCTGTTCACAAATTTATTTTACTGGTTGATTCGGTATTTTTGTGGTCATTAATTGGGTTGTAAACTGCAGAATGGGATGCTGATTTTGCAACAGAGGCATACCGTCAGCAAGTTGAGGCCTTAGCTCAGCGTCGGGTTGGCCTTTACTTGAGATATATCCATTTCTATTTTGGTAGCAGAAACAAAGTAGTTGATGTCGTTTTAATTATCACTGATCTTTAATAATTTTCTTTCTAGTTGTTGGAAGAACTAGAAGAAGCTAAAGAGATGGAAACTGCTGATGATGAAGATGAGACTGCGAGGTATAGGGAAATGGTTTCTACTCTAGATAGCCACCCTTTATAACCACTCTGTAAATTATTTATCTAAGTTATTGCAGTTACCGTCCATTTTTTTTATTTCCATGATCTGATTCTAGCATTCGTTTTTGTTGCCATTTATAGAATTCATTCTTTATATCGGTCAGATATGTCTTTATGTGTCTATTTCTGTTTCTTTATAGCCAAACAAATGACTATAATTTTGGATGTCTCTAATGATCTTTACCCTTTCCCTGGGCAGGAATGAGACTGTGGCTGAACGTAAACGCAAGTCGAAAAAGAAGACAAAGAAAACCAAGTTCAAGTCACTGAAGAAAGAAACTCTAGCACCTGGTTTGGACTCTATAGCAGAAGAGTTGTCTTTAGAACCCATGTCAACTGATGACCAAGTTGCTTCTCAAGAAATTCTAAGCTCTGATGAGGAACCAAGTTCGCCTCCACAGAAAAAAAGGAAAAAGTATCTGGCTGCACGTGTAGAAAACATGTTAAAGAAGGGTTCAAACAAAGTTAAAAAGCCTCGTGAAAGCAGTCCTGTATCTCTGGTAGTTCACTCCAATAATGTAAACAGAAAAAGTTTAGATGGAAAACGGCTAAAATATGGAGAGGCAGTAGATGTTCTTGATTCAAAACCATTGAGCAAGAGTAAAATGGGTGGAAAAATTTCCATCACACCCATGCCATTAAAACGGGTTTTAATGATCAGGCCTGAGAAGATAAAGAAAAAGGGGAATGCTTGGTCAAAGGATTGCATTCCACTTCCGGATCCTTGGTCTTCACAAGAAGATGCCATACTGTGTGCTGTTGTGCATGAGTATGGTACACATTGGGCTTTAGTGAGTGACGTACTTTATGGAATGACTGCTGGTGGATTTTACAGAGGAAGGTTTCGCCATCCTGTCCATTGTTGTGAAAGGTTTAGAGAACTTTGCTTGAAATATGTTGTGCCTGCAAATGAAAATCCTAATAACGAGAAGATTAGCTCTACTGTCTCTGGGAAGGCTCTCCTGAAAGTAACTGAGGTAGTGCATTCCTTTCATTTCAGGGATAAATTTGTACTAGCAGAAATTTAATTGCTTTTTGCCCAAAAACTCCTCTCGTCTAAGGGAACAGGCAGAAGAGGATGAAACATTTGGATACTTGGTTTTGTACTCTCTCAACTCTACTGATTGCAAGTCTGTGGTGGTCAAATTTAAGTTGGGTTGACTCATATTTGTATGCTGTTTTTCTACAGCGCAATCACCTTTATAGGATGTCCTCAAGTGCCTATTCTCTGAGCACCATATTTCTTGGGCTTACCATAATATAAATAAATGGGAGAGCTCATAATAAACCAGTGAATATGAAATAAGTTACACCAAAATAATTTCCTTTGAGCTAATTTTTTCCAGTATGAGTTGTTTCTATTCAGTTAGGTCACAGTTCACAGAGAAATTACTCTTTGCAGGAACATGTTTCTACCTTGCTTGATGTTGCTAGTGAGGTCCCTGACAACGAATTGCTTCTTCAGAAGCACTTTGCAGCCATTCTTTCTTCTGTATGGAGGGCCAAATTCCGTGCCGACCGTCGCAGATGCTTGTTCTCTATGAGGAATGGTCTGCATACTGATTCAAGGTCCATTTTCTCAGCATCTGTTCGAGCACCAGGAAAGTACAGAAAAGAAATGGAAAACAACTTGATGGTTTTTCCCCAGAAGATGAAGCTGGTGGCAGCAGCTCTTGCAGATACCTTTGATAGACAGGTTGAAGAGCATGTGGTCCATACTGGTCCACAAGAAGTTGAACCACGAGATGAAACTTTGGAAATAACACTGGAGTTTCCAGATGTACATGGTGAAGTGGGGGGCCCAATGCCGTCAGTTATTGATCTATCCATATGTGGCCCGATTCTTCAACAGCCTGTGGACAAACTTCTTGGAGAGGGCCTCCTACCGGAATTGTCCTGCAATATAGCAGAGAACCGTTTTAGGTAATTAAATGAATGCTCTTTACAATATTTATCCTTGTCTGTGTTGTTGCCATTTAGGGATGCCACTTGGGTCGGGTATATGGTAAAACCTGACCCGACCCTAATGGATCGGGTTTAGGTTTTCGAATTCAACCCAAATAGCTATTCGGGTTGGATTCGGGTTTACCATTTCTTAAATAGTATTGGGTTATAAACATAATTTTTTATATATTTCTTTGCATTTTGATTAAGCCTGACCCAACCCTAATAGGTCGGGTTTTGGTTTTCAAATTAAACCTGAATAGCTATTTGGGTTAGATTCGGGTTTATCATTTCTTAAATAGTATCGGGTTTGGCAAAACCTCGACCGGGTGACATCCCTATTGCCATTCAGCTGCATGTTAGCTGTTTGGCTGTTTGGGCAAGCTGCTCCACTATTATGCATTTAATATTTTGGATAGTGTACCTATGGCCATTTGTCTATTCATTGGATCATGCTAGTTTCAACACAGCAGACTGCTTATTTTGATGCCAGTATTATGTTCCCTGCTGAAGGTTGCTTCGAGGACAATGGGTGTATAAATACGCCATTCTACCATAAATGGGGTGTGATTCTTGTTTCAGGCATAACAGATGGAAATGACATCATTAGTTTATGTTACTGTTCAGCTTCTTATATTTATCTGCTTCTACGATTTTATACTCATGCAACATTGAATCATGGCTTTGCTCATCATGCAGGATGGCTTCTACTGTTTGCTTAGAAGGGGAAGTCCACAGCTGGGCTTCATCTGCTGTTCCCTCCTGTGACATGGCCAGATCTCGTCCTGGTGTCAAATCCCAGCTGGGCAAACACAAGGCTTCGTCTGAATTAGTCAAACCCTCAAAATCTAAGCTCCCCAAAATTGCAGAATCAACTGAAGAAACAATTCCCCTTCCCCCTAGAGTTTTTGTCGAACACTCTGAAAATTCCAGTATTTTGCCTTTATCGCTTGGAACTGAGGATTTGCCTTGTTCCTCCGTGGGAGAGCTGCTTACCGTGGAAGAGTTCAATGAAACAATTCCACATCAATATGAGCCGGACATTCTTATGGGCCTCGAAGATTTACAATTCTTGTCCAAAGATATCACAGATATAGGCTAAAGATGAAGTTTGCAGCTACGACGTTGAAGCTTCTGCAAAATTTTGATGTGCAATATTGATGAGAAAAGATCAAACCATCAGCCATGTCCTTTGATTGGGAAAATTTCTTGGCCTATAGCGACGATACAGAGGTGGGCTTGTGGTGTAAAAGGGTGTACAGTAATGGCGGTATCCAGGGATGTGATATATTTCCCACAGCATTGATCTGGGAAGCTTGTATTTTATCACCACAGAAAATAATGTGCCTATCTATATTTGGAAAATTTTATTGATCATGTCCAAGAAAAAGAAAGGAAATTGAAAGCAGCAATATGCCTAGTGAAGTAATCCCTGCCATGGTCTGCCCAATTTTAGCAATAAAAGGAAGAATGTGGAGTTAATTGTAAACAATTTCATCAAAAGGAAGTTGCAATCTGGCATGTCTACCGTGAGTGACAGCAGTTTGGGTCCTTGAACTAATTCAAACTTGAATGCATTTGTAGCTCCAACCTTTTGAGCTAACTTTATAATTCCAATGAGTTTTGCTACGTACATTTGCAGCCTGCACATGGGGTTAATGCGTGCGGCTGGTGCATCACTGCAAGCAGGCTAAGAGCATACCTGCCTGCAAGCGTACCTACCACTGTACATTCTAATCCTATATGTGATTCCAAATGGCTTTTGGTTCAGCCTTTTCCTTCGGGTCATTGACATATAAAGAGAGAAAATAAACTAATTCTAAAAAACCATAATAATTAATTTAATTATCATAAACCATGGCTGTGGTTAGCAAAGACAAAAATGCCCACCTTTTGTAAAGCCTAATTACTCCCATCCTCCTAAGACTTCGAATCAAACTTCTGACATTTTCTCCTTCCTGTAATTTTCTCTTCTGTCCTTCGGCGATATTCTCTAGCTTCCTATTATTTTTTCCTTTGTCCTCTAGTGATTTTCTCATCCGTCCCCTCGCATATTTTTCCTCTACATTTTATGCTTTTGCCACTATTTGATAGCTGCCCAGTAGCCGTTGCCCTTTGAAGAAAAATTTGTGAAGAAGACAATTTGATGAAAACACTAGAATCCATTCTTCGCTTCATCATAACCTGTTTCTTCCAAGGTAATCTTCTGTTGTGATTCATAATCTACCAAGTGTGTCACAAAGATTTTTGCTCATTTCTTCAGTACTCCATTGCAATGGAGAGGTCTTTCTCTTTTGCTTTAGGGGAATATTTTTGTATTTCTTATATATTTTTATTTTTTTATTCTAGACAATCCTACTACTTTCCTATCTCTTTGTCTTTTTCTTTTGCTTTTGGGGAATGTTTTTATATTTGGTCAATTTCAAATCGCCTTGATTTTTTGCTAGATTTAATAGTTTGGTTGTGTTGTAGTTTTCTGATGATGATTGCAGTAAATGCTTGTTATAAGTTATTATATAATTTTTTACTGTGTCATGGTTGTTATTGTATGGTGTTTTAGATGCTATGTTTAGTTGTTTCTGCTTTGGAGTTTAAGATTTATCCCAAATTGAGCTATATAACAAGGGCAACATGATCATGATGTCCGACAATTCCTAGTTCATTATACAACAAATTATCAAGATCATGTTGTCTTGTAATTTCATATTTATAATTAGTTTTTATAAGGGCAGCATGATCATGCTGTCTTGCAATTTCATCTTCATAACTGGCTTTCACAGGGCTATATTTTTAAAAATTTTAATTGATTTATTGAGAGGATGAAATCATTAACTTATTAGTTGCTATTTTTTGTTGTTGTGCCATGGTTGTTATTATGTAGTGTTTTAGATGCTATTATTTAGTTGTTTCTGCTTTGGAGACAATTCTTGGTTCATTATATGTTAGATTATCACATGAGCAACATGATCATGTTGTCCTACAATTTCATACTCATAACTGACTTTCACTGGGGCAACATGATTTATAGCACTCTTCTTAGAATAATCTATATTTGCAAACCCTACATGGGTCACTCAGAATAGAAGGAGTCCATACTAATATTATAAATAGGTTTTAAATTTTTTTGCTTATTTCATCCATTTTTTAGCAGTATATTTAGCTTGCTGGGCCTATATACTTAAAGACTCTTATAGACCATCTATAAAGGCTCTTAGTGGTCATTTTCTTGATTATTTTTTTAAATTCGACAGCTAAGATTGTATCATGATTGTTCTTAATATTCATTGTTGCTCCAAATAAACCAGGAAGTGAGGCAATTGAAAGAAGATTTGATCCTCCAATAGAAAACATAATGGTGGATCATCTCCCACCTTTGGTTCCTCAAATGGATGCAAGAGGACTAGTCCCATCACAATGGGCTTAGGAGTCCTTCCAGATTATTAAGGGAGATAGTGAAGTAGAATCCGAGAGAGCTAATGAGCCATTGAGGTGAAGATGTGTAATGCTCGAGATTTTCAAAACATTTTCTTAAAAATCATGAAAATTTTTAACAATATAAGGGTTGTAAATCGGGAAAAATGATGAAATATGAAACTTGTATAAATAGTTTTATAATATAAAACATCATGTTTCAATTTTTTTCATACAAAATTTTCTTTTCTTTTAATAGAACAATGTATGATCAAACCAAACATTCTCAAGCTTTACTCAAAAGCAAACATACGAAAGAAATTACCATGATCATAGATTTTAAATACAAATCTCTCTCATGCATCACTGAGTACAAGTCCTATAAATAGTCTACAATCTAATCTAAATTACAAGTCTAGAAAATATAAACACTTAAGTCTCATCTAACCCAATTGCACAAAATAAAGACTTGCAGTGACTCAGAGGGTGTACTTGAACCAATGGAAATCAATCCACCTATGGAGCAAGCATCCATTTTCAAGATCTCTACGTACGTCACAAGCCTGCATAAGCCTCCCAAACATTAGGGCAAAAAAAAGGGAAAATGAGTATTTTTATACTCAATAAGAAAATACTTAGTAGGGGAGTTCTAAATAGTAAACTTTGCAGTTTTATACATAGATGCATTTATGCAACTTAAATATAAAGCATAAAGCATACAAATCACAACAGAGTCGCATAATATGGCAATCATGCATAAACATATATCATCTTACCTCTCTTATACTTACTCTTACACTTACACCTTACTCGTACAATCCTTACACTTACAATCTTACTCAAAATATTCTTCCAATCTTACTCATACCATCTTACACAAATTCTTACTATTACAGTCTTGTTCAAAACATACGCTTATAATCTTGCTTAGAAACATACTCTTAGAGTTTGGCTCAGAAACATATGCTTACAGTCTTACTCAAAATTCTACTCTTAGAGTCTTTCTCGAAATCTTGCAAACTTACTCAGAAACATACATACTCACTCATATAGTTGTATACATACTATTGATCTTTGAAGCTCATTACAATTAATAAGTTTCAGTGTCGAAATGTAAAGAAATGAAATTGGAGCATCACCTTAACCTCTAGGGAGTGACTAGATGCCATAAATTTTTTTGAAGGTAAGGCACACCTATGCTCATGGGCACAAAATCAAACAGGTAAGAGTAGTTTCATGATACTACTTACTTGAGCGCGCAAATGCCCACACTCTAGGGGCCATACAGTGCTAACTAAGGGTGGAATCATATAGTGCCACTCTTGAGTCAGAATCTTACAATGCCGCTCTTAGGTAGAATTATATAGTATCGACATATAACACATACAACACTCTTAATAGAGCATCAAACATCTGGGATTAAATATAACACACATATAACATCCCGCAGGATAAACACCACGGCAAGACATGAGAAATGCTCAGCCAACTAATTAATGACTAGCTCAAACACAGAACTTAATTACTCAAAACCTAAGTTCTCAAACTCACAATACTACCATATTAACTTTGCTTATAATTCAAGTTTGAATTAAGTTATATAGGTACAATTATGCCATAAAGTTCTTCTATCTTACAACCTTCCACTAATTGATCAGAAGTTGAGCCTGTTCTGTAACCCTAGTTTATCGAGGCAACAAACTTCACTTAACCCGTCCAACTCATAATAATAACTCACTCTATAACAAATCCTTACATATTCATACACTCCGCCATCCACCTTATGGACAAAACATATTACTCAGAGGTCATCAAACTAAGCTCTTCAGAGTTAACCCCAATTATCACCCTCTTACTTATACCTACTTATTGTGCTTACTTTTCATTTCATAATATGTATATTATGCTTATACAATTATGCATCACTCTTACTATCTGACAATCCCCCGTAAGGCTCCAAGCCTAAATCTTCTTACTTACTGAACCCCCAACATATAGTCCAATCCAAACCGAACTCATCCTAATTTTCACCCGTCAAACTTACAGCCTTCATCTTCCATCATATGGTCTCCAATCCACAACAAATCCATACCAAATCCTCTATCACCTCTTACCGTCCATTGCCCATGCATTTGCCCCCACACACATACAAATATCCTTCATACCGGCATATACATAACACATACATCAAACATATGTATAACATATACATAATTCCATACATATAACATATATGTAATTCTATCATATATACGTATAACATATACATAATTCCATACATAACTTACAAGCATACTTGCTAGCCATCACTAGCAGATACATAGTCCACATACATCAAACATATGTTTGTCTCACATGCATGCCATATGCATTTTTAAACATACCATGTAATCATGCTTACATGCACATCATGCAATTGGGTCATTATTTAGCATCCAAAGCATTGAATCATACAATCCTCTGCTAAATATTTAAAACATGCTATCATGAAATTACGAGTTCAAAGCTCCCCTACCTCGTAATCCATGACGTTTGATGGTAAACACACAACGGTGGCGTTGGCAGTGGCGGAGTTGGTGGTCAAAAGCATCACCTAGCTGAGAGAGCTGTTGTCTTGAGGTTTACAAAGCACTAGAAGTAATCACAGTAAAACGAGAGTGACAAAAATCATTTCGACAAAATTGGTGATCCATGGAAGCACACTAGGGTGGCTGGGAGAAGGTCATGCCAAAAGGGGTGGCAAGTACTACTGGAAGTCGAGGGTGGACTAAATAGAAGTTGACCGGTGGCTATAAAGCACTCAACTGGCCGTAAAATGCCAAAATCGGCTATGGATAGCACCCAATGGCAGTGATTT
The DNA here is from genome assembly GCA_035235625.1 of Saururus chinensis. Taxonomy (NCBI): domain Eukaryota; kingdom Viridiplantae; phylum Streptophyta; class Magnoliopsida; order Piperales; family Saururaceae; genus Saururus; species Saururus chinensis. Next base: position 23,857,400 of record CP141143.1, on the reverse strand, counting down.
TGTGTTGACTATGACCCACATAAGGGGTAGAGGGCATGGGGCAATGCTCAAGGACGAAGAAGAGGTGGAGGACTATGTGGTCAACTCAACGGTGATAGAGCCATTTGATGGTTAGGCAGCGCAAAATGGCGCCTAAACCCTAAACTGCATGCGTGGTTACTTTCACATGCGACCAAAAGGGAGGGGGAGTGACTAGACGGAGGCAGCCTAAGGCCCACAAAAGGGCAATAGAGCTAGGGTCAGGATGTGGTGGTCAATCGAAGCAGCGACATTGCTAATCGCTACCCACAACCAATTGGTGAGGGTAGTTGTGCATCTCACACGACAAAAGGGCAAAGGGGTGTCTCAGAGTCAAGCTGAGGCTGAGTGGAAGCCACGAGCAATTTCAGTGCCAAGGATGATAGAGGTAACCCCCACTATTGCCGGGTTGAGGCAAACAGAACCAAATCTGGTATCAGAGGCTGTTTGACATAAACTATGTAGAATGGTTTGATGTATGAATGGGCGGAAGTACTAGTGAACCAAACTAGGGGTTGGTGGTCCTAGGTTGGGATGACCTTGCCATCATTTCTGGGCCAAGGAGAAACCATAAGCCCCTAACCAGCCCCTATTGGCCAGTGGCAGCGACAACCCAAAGACCCACATATATGGGTTGTTTGGTTCGGGCGGAAAGGAAAGGAGTTGTGCAGGGGTCGGAGATGGGGCCAAAGATGGACGGGGCAGGGAGAGGAAGGCATGGGGAGGGAGGTTCCATCTAGACATGGGATGGAGGGGTGGTGGCAGACAATAAAAGGCCATAGAGACGATGATGACAGTCATATGACTGCCAAACTCAAGCTTACATAGTGAAAAAAATGAGGAAAAATACTAGTAGCTCGAGGAGGAGCAAGGAGAAGGTGGTGGCGGCTCTGGCAGGTGCCTCTAGAGTCTTGGTGGCTGGACGAATCTAAGTCCAGTGGAGAGAGGCGGCGACGAGAAGCTCTCCAATGGCCCAATGCCATGAAATAAGGTGAAAACCGAGGGAAAACACTCATAGCTCGTGGAGAAATAAGGAGGGCATGGTGGCGGCCCTAGGCGGTACCATCAAACTTGTGTTGGCAAGGCGAAGTAGATTCCAACAAGAAGAGGTGAAATTAGGCAATGAAGGGCGCATGATGGTGGGTTTGGAATTGCTCTCGGGTTTTCTCTCAAACCTTCTAGACATTCCAGATGTTCTGGAATGCGTCATAGCTTTTTGCCATGAGCCATTCTAGATTTTTATATGTTTTTCCTTTTATGTCCCCACTACACACCAACCTCTTATTTATGCGTCATATATCCAAAATTCATGCCGAAAACATATGTGTCAGGTTATAGTAAGGGTTTTGTGTTAGGAATCAAAATGTTGGGCTGGATAATAGTAAAAACGCCCTAAGTGACCCCTTTGGGGATATTTTTGACTCAAAAACTAATTTAATCACACCCAAAACCACATAGAAAAATTAATAAAAGGTTCAAGGCTAAAATGAGTAGTACATAGTCCCAAACGAACGTGAGTCCCACGATGGGGCCTGCTCCTTTAACCAAGGTAAAATAAAAAAGACTATAAATAGGTAAAAATTTGGGTAAAATAAGCGACACTAATACTTTTAAAATAAAATTAAACCTTAAGAAATTTATAATTAAACTAACCCATTGCCTCAAAAATTAAATTAAACCGACAAACAAACAATAATTCACACAATTCATACAATTAAAAAAAGAGATTTAGAGATCTTATAGCTTTGAAACACTAGTCTACCACTAATCTAATCTTCACCTTTTTCAATAGTTTTAATAACTAATAGCGAAAAGGAGCACGATGAGGAAGAACAATTTTTCTTTTTTTTCTCTATATGCACTATGTAGTAGGTAGAAATTTGTTCTCTTCATTAGAGCTTCTGGGAAGCACCAACTGTGATATTGATTCTATTTTGTAATAATTCATGAATTACAAATTCTTTGTAATATCTCTCTCTTTTGATTTATGCTTTGTCTACGTTGTGATCTCATAAATATACACAAGGACAACATGATAGTGTTGTGGCAGAAAAAGCAAAACATCCTCATGCAATGACAAAAATTTTAAATGCTACTTTAATTATATTCTCTAAATTATCAAAAAACTCTAACACATTACCACAATAACTATTATACAATTTCAAAATTTTAATACTAAATTTTGATGGGACAACATGATAATGTTGTGGTAGAAAAAAGACAAAAAATCCTCATACAAGGACATAATTTTTAAACTTTACTTTAATTACCTTCTCCAAATTATTAGAAAAGCGTAAGGCATTAACCATAATAATTCTTATACAATTTTAAAATTTAATACCGGATCTTCATGGGACAACATGATAGTGTTCTCGCAGAAAAAGGCAAAAAATCCTCATATAAGGACAAAATTTTTAAACTCTACTTTAATTCTATTATCTAAATTAACAGAAAAGTGTAAGACATTAACCACAATCATGGTTATGCAATTTCAAAATTTTAATTCTGGATTTTCATGGGATAGTATGATAGTGTTGTGGGAGAAAAATGGGGAATAAAAAGAGCTTTTTAAAATTTCAAATATCTCCACCTCATAAAATAACTTCTAAAAATACATTTTCACAATATTCATTATTAATCAAAAGAAATAGTATAAATGCTATGTATGTGTTAGCAATCATTAATCAATTAGACCTAAAAGTAAAGAAGTTAAAAAGAATACAAGTCAAAATTGAACATAAAATTCAATAAAAAATTGAATCAATCTATTTAAATTGGTTCTATACAACTTTTCTTGTTATGACGACCAACTTTTCCACACCTTCCACATGTCATCTTCCTTGGTATATGCTTGACACGAGAATATATTTATTTTTTCTTTGGCCTCCCAAGTGGTCTCTTAGATAGTGTAGGCAATATAGAAACCTCATTTATAGTTTGCACCTTACTTTCAAGGGCAGGAACAAGGTTAATTGTCATCATGTAAGACTTTTGAAACCACTTTTTTATAAAGTATTGTTCAGTATAAGAATGAATGTCCTTATCACTCTTAATTAATGCTGCTAAAGCATGTAAGCCGATTTCAATGTTTTGAAATTTTAACGGTTAGGCCCATTAGCGAGTTTAAGGATCCAATAACGATTTAACTTAAAATTGGACCGTTTTGAGCTTGATTTATTGGATAAACCTTAAGATATTTGATAGGGCTTGGAGAGACAAATGTATCGAACCTAAGAATGTGTCAATCGAACACCAGGATCATAGGCTATGGCCTCGAGAAGTGTTTTGTGGGTTGGCCCACTTTAATTTGGCAAAAAACATGCCCTTGTGTGGGGTTTCGAATGGTTCATCGATATGAGTCTAATAGTACTAAGAACACACAATTCCGAGTTTGGGGTAGGGTGTCATGCCCCGGTGATGCCCGACCCGAGCCGAACCCGGTCCAAGGGCCGGTCAAGCGCGCGGGGGTGACGAAGTAAAAATTGAGAAACGATTCTAGCGGAAGACTTAACCCTAACCACGGGCGATTAATAGCAACACGGAGTGCGCACAATCCTTTGAGCAAGAGTAAATAAAAAGGAAGGAAAAGGTGTTGCTTATCACAAAGTAAACAACAATCTCAAACCCACAAGCTTAGTTAAGTAAAGCCCACACCAGCTCAAAATAAGTCATAAGCATCACAACTGTAAAATATGACATAAATCCAAAACAAGAACTCTACACAAAGGTTCTAACATAAAGCATGAAACAAACGAAAGTAAGTCACACAACGATCTCCATCATCACACCCAAGCTATCTCTGACCTTTCCGTTTGCGTGTCGCACCACGCAGCCCCAAATCAAAACACAAAAAGAGGGGTGAGTTTAACAAACTCAGCAATGGTTTTAATATCACTAACAACATCGAAAATACAATAGCATGGCGATATAATCTTTCAAATCAATGATGTACAAGGTGTATCATTTTCTAATCACATATTCACATCACTTAAAAACTGCATCATAATGCATAATTCAACCTGCATGGATGTATCTCTAACATACATATTCCCACATGCATAGTATCAAATCAAACTGCATGGATGTATCTCAAACATACATATTCCCACATGCATTATTTCACAATTCAACCTGCATGGATGTATCTCTAACATACATATTCCACATGCATAATATCAAAATCAACATGCATGGATGTATCTCTAACATACATATTCCACATGCATTATATCAAATCAACCTGCATGGATATATCTCTAACATACATATTCCACATGCATAATATCAAAATCAACATGCATGGATGTATCTCTAACATACATATTCCCACATGCATTACATCAAAATCAACATGCATGGATGTATCTCTAACATACATATTCCCATATGCATAATGTCATCGCAATCAACCTCCATCAAGGAGTAATCACACATTAATGTCACACACATGGAAGCATAGACAAGGCCACAAAGGCGTGTCATGGTCCAAAATTCTACACAAGAATTCAAGAAAGATCAGGGTTGTCAATCCCTAATACTGCTCGCCCTGGACGATCCTGGCCAAGGATGTCCCATTCTCACACAGAGAATCTAGAGCAGGGGTGTTCGCCCAAGGACATCTCCTGCGGAGGGAAGAGCCCGAGTTCTCACACAGAGAACCCTATAACACGTGGTAGCGGGGTGCACACGGCATACCACACTGGATTCTCAGGGTCCAGATGACACACATAATAACATTCTCACAATCCGCAAGACAAGTACACAACTCGTCCCCACATCATTCCATTTAATTAGACTCAACCCGGGGAGTGCACTCGTTCCACACAGGAACTTCAAATCATTCCACACAGGAACTTCAAATCAAATATGTCCTTTTGGACCAATCAACTTGCGATCAATCCACGACCGATAAACTGGCACACAATTCCATCACATTGCATCCAATCGGTCAAATTCGATTAATCACGATGAAGCCTCACTTGGAAATCCATTTTCATGATGCGTGCAACATGGTACATGCGTGGGCAAAGCATACATGAATCCTAATCCATGATAAGTGCTCTCATCAGCCCCTAATGCATCATTCATAATCACAATATCAAGCTTCAACATCATTATTTAACCCCACATGTGTGTGTATCTAGTAGAAGCATTTTACATAATGCATGCCAACATGCTTGAAATTAAACTCACTACCACACTACACATGTGAATTTCCATCTAAACATGAATTCCAGCGGAAATCATAGAAGAAGAATTGTTGAAATCATATCTAAATTCAAAACTCAACCACAAAGGCTAAACACATATAACATCACTCATTTCATCATTGAGTCATGACATTCACCAACATTCACCCACCATTAACCACAATCCATCATGACAAATCAGTCCAACAATGATTGTAGTCCTATTGAGAATATGCTTAACCAAAGGGGAAACAACCATTCATAATTTCAAGATAACGATTCCAACATTATGCCACAAAATATAAGTCATTCCACCATCTCTAAGCATATATCTCAACTCCATAAACTCAATAGCATGCATTTCCAGTAACCTAACATAGCTTAAAACACTCCACATTCATATAAAATTGGCAAGCTAAAGTGAAATCATCAAGATAGACATCATATGCACAACATAAAATCTCCTGTGTAGCCGATTGATCTCCCTTCAGGCCGTTCGATTGGTTACATGTAAAAATTTGAAAATTACAGTTCAGCCGATTGATCGCCCTGCAGGGCCGATCGATTACCAACACGACAGAACAGTCATCTTCTTCCTTTCGCAAATTCAAACCGAAACACCATAGATAACACTTCAAATCCACATCTAACACCCTAATCATCATCAAAAGTCCTTGTTGACTTCCAGAATATCAAACCAAACCATAATAATGCAAAACCCTAAGAAATCGGGATTAAATTATTCTATTTTCTAATCTTACCATCAACACACTAAATCAAGCAAACCATTTCGAAATAAGCCAAAAATGGAGAGTTTTACCATGGATAAACAGAGATTTCGAAGACTCATTACCTCAGCACTTGATTAAGCTTGGATTGAAGAGTCACCCTTCTTGAAATCCTTGAAAACACAATGAGTTTGAATTAAACCCTAATAGAAATCGATTTACTCAAGAAATCCCTAATTAAACCTTAGATCTAGGGCTTGTTGGTAGTAAAAATCGAATTTTGAATGTTAGGGTTTGTAGTAAAACACAAATCAGTAGCTTTTGATGGTTAAAAACGAATTGAATTAAGGGGAAAATGGTAGATTTGGAAAAAATAAAGAGAAAAGCCAAGGATTAGTGCTTAATTAGAGTAAGCTTACCTTAATCGGCTTCTAATTCGGGCCTAAGTGGGGATTAGGCCAGCCCTCCTTCCTTAGCCTATTTCCAAAAATGGAAATAGCTCAGGTTTGCCCTTTTATAGTAAGGGTTGGCGTATGCATAGGTAAGTTTTGGGGTATAAATATGAAAAGTAGGCTAAAAGTGGGTATTTTGCAAATTTAAGCACAAATTAAGCCTAATAAAATTCTGAAAATTTTTGTATGACCTTAAGTATATGTCTAGGTTCATTTGATCCAAAAATAAAATTTTTGACGGTGGGGTCCACAGGGGTCCCGCCAAAACCCTAATTTTTGGGAAAATAGTAAAAATTCTAAAAAATCCTAAAAATTCACATTTGGTCTAAAATCACTTAAAACCACTAATATTGAAGTTAATTTTGATTAAAACCATCACAAACACTATTTATTTTATGAAATCATCGAATAAGATCAGAAAACACGTAAATCCCATGATAACCAATAATTAAAGAAAACCAAAACCAGTGTAAAGATGAGGGTCCTTACATAAGGAGTTACGCTAGTTTAAATTTTAAAATTTGTTTTAATTTAAATACAAAAATATTTTTTAAAAATAAAGGCGTCAGCGCACTGCTACAGTAGGCCATGCGCGCTAACACACCTATGTCAGTGTTGACATATGCTAGTTGATGTACGATAATTTTTTTCAGTTGTCAGATGCATGCCACATGGCACACATCCGATGGCTCTTTTTGCTATAAATATAGGAAGGGAGGAGGTTTTCCAATTTTCCCTAAATCTTCCACTCTTCTTCTCCTTTGAGCTCTGCCCACTAAAAAACTCCTAAACCCCATTACTATGTCGTTTCTCATCCAATTTCTTATGTTCAAAAATAGTTCCTAGATAATTCAATGTTGCTCTATGTCGTAGAGGGGTCTATTTTTCAAATTAGCTATTCTAAAGGGGAGAAATGACATGGGGTAAGGGAAGGCTCAGTCCACTACTTTCGGATCAGGAGGAAGAATTTGGCTTGGCGTAAGGGGAGACTCTGTCGATGCCTTTGAGCCTAAATGAGGAATCATCCCGATGTTAGGATAGACTCTGTCTGCCACTTTCGAGTCCAAAAGGAAATCTTGTCCTGACGCAAGGGGAGGTTCCCCCAGCTGCTTCTAAGCCTAGGAATGAGACAAGGCTCCGATCGCCAGCCATTACTCCGGTCAACTTAAAGAATGAAGTGTATGTGGTTTTAAGCTTTAATTCTGTGCTACGACTAGGCTTTCTATTTTATAATTTATTTATCTCTTAAATTAAATATTATTTCAAAAAAGGATGATAATTATTAGGGGTCGGGTGATTGCTAAGATAATAATGCATCATATACCTCTAAGATGGATTTTATTGTGATACTAACTTTAAGATATTATTATTATTTGAATTACATTTATGAATGATTATGACTGGATTTGAAGGATAGTTATTTGGTACAAAGCCAAAAAACTATCATCAGATTTTAAAGGGTAGCTATTTGGTATAAAGCCTAAAAGTTATCGGAGTTATGACACCTAGGTACTACCTATTAAGGCATATGGAATACCCATGAAGTTGGATATCGTGGGAAGATCCTCTTTATTATGATTACGTTGCCCCACGAGCACTGGTCTATGATGCTCGGTATCGGCGATATTCTGTGTATGACGTTTTATCTGATTTTGAATGATTTATTAGATTCTAGTTACGAACGAATGATTTGAGTTTACCATATTCTATGAAAAACTATTTTATCTGATTTTTGGTATAAGAAGTGTGTTAGATTTGATTTGTCGATATTATTATTTTGAGTTGACTTTTGAATATAAATTATTATGAGAATATTTTATGTATCTATGTTTATGCTTTATGTTTTAGCATGCTAATAGAATTTAATTCTATGTGCTAATTATAATTATACTCACCCACACCTAGACGATGTAGTCTGAACGATGGAGTTGATGTTAATGAAGATAGCCTATAGAACTTCGAAAGATCTATGCTTTCAATTTACTTTATCATGTTCTTTTGTTATGTATTAATTTTGGATGTGCGCGACTTTGATTTTACTAAGGCATGATAAACCTTGTTTTGTAAAGTTTTTTATAAATACGTAAATTAATGAATAGTTACTCTTCTATGCACGGTTGATCATGACCCACTTTTAATTAGGAATTGATGGCACTATGGCCTTTAAAGTAATTTAAAAAAAGTCGGGGCTCTACAATTGATATTAAAGCCGAGGTTCCACTGTCTACAGACAAGTAACAAAGTCTTTTAGGCTAAAAAAAATTATTGTACATTTTTTTTATTACTTGAGTTGTTTATTACATTTTGTTTTTCTTGATAATTTTATTAGATATCTTTTATTTAAATAGATGGATATCCATATGTGACTAGTGATGCTTTGTTTCAAAAATCTAATTTTTTTATTTAAAATTTTTGAAGATATCTTTTATTTAAATAGATATGCACATGTGACTAGTGATGTTTTGTTTCAAAATTTTAATTTTAATTTTTAATTATTTAGATTAAGTTTAAAAGTTAAATATTTTATTTTAAAATCATGTTTAGATGTCACCCACTAGTGGAGAAGATGTACTACGATCCAATAGCTCCACCCCAGTTGATACCACACCTCACAGTGTGTTAATAATCGAGGATTCTACTTCAATTTTTCTCGACCTAATGATGCAAAAGATGATTGAGCGGCTCCAAGCACAAGGCTATCGTATGAGTCAGTCCAAGAAGGTAGGAGAAAACAACCTGAGTGAAATGGACAACCTGCTAGAGCAATTTAAGAAGATCGCACCTACCTTTACAGGCAAGGATGGCCTCGAAGCTGCAAAAAAATGGACATTCGAAGTAGAACGAATTTTTAAGGTGATGAGGATACTAGAAAATTGGAAGGTTTCAATAGCCACATTCTCCATGACGGGAGAGGCCACGTTCTGGTGGCCTACAATGTAGAGGAACTTCTTCCCAGACAATGATAACATCAAATGGGAAGAGTTTTGAGAAGATCTTTACAACAACTATTTTCCTCCTCATGTTCAGGAGAAGAAAGAAAAAGAATTTCTAGATCTCTAGCAAGGTGGGATGACGGTTGGCCAATATGAGAACAATTTCATCCAACTTCAGCATTTTGCTCTTAACACTTGTCCTACCGAGCTGAAGAAGGCGCAAAAATTCGTAAGAGGGTTGAATAATGGTCTGCAAAGCAGAGTTGTAGGCTTCCAACCCTCCACCTTTGCTAAAGAGGTGGAGTTGACTTCTATTTTTGTACAAGACCATAAGGAATTTTTAGGAGAGCAAGGGAACTGAGGCCAGAGTAGTGACATCAAGCTCAATGAGGGTAAATGAAAGTCTCCGTTCAACAATAGTAATGGTAACCAAAAGTTTCAGAAACTGATGGGAGCACAACCTTTAGCTATAGAGGAAAAGAAATCATAGAAATGTCTTAGGTGTAATTGATTTCATCTATTCGGACCTTGCTACTTTTCCAAAGGATGCTATTTTTCATGTGGTGAACAAGGGCACAAGGTTCAAGAGTGCCCGAAAAAGTTAAATCAAGAGGAGGTTAAGCTGGAGCAGAAACTCAGAGCTTAGGGTCGAGCTTTTGTTATTGCCGCTCAGGGAGCTTAGTCATCTAATGCGACCATCGAAGGTAATTTATTTTCAAAATAAGATAATAATATAATAATAGCTCTTTTGAGATTAATTTAGAGGAGTTTACCTATTTTGCCTAATGGTTTTCCTATCGAGATACCTGTGCAACTATGGGTGAATAACACTATGTTTTAATCATGTTTTTTTTATTTACTTAAGCTTTAGGGAAATTGCTATGTTTTTAAAAATGCATGAGGAATAACTATTTTTTGCAAATTATGAGGATGAAACTTTTTGTAAGGAGAGTAGTTTGTAATGCCCCGAGATTTCAATGTTTTGAAACTTGAACAGTTAGGCCCAATAATGATTTTTCATAAAATTGGACCATTTTAAGCTTGATTTGTTCGGATGAGCCTTAAGATATTTGATAAAGCTCAGAGAGACGAATGTATTGAGACTGAGATTGTGTCAATCAGACATCGGGATCATAGGCTATGGCCTCAGGAAGCATGTTGTGGGTGGGGGCTACTTTAATTTGGCGAGAAAATATGCCCTTGTATGTATTATTTCAAAGGGCTTGTCGATATGAGTCCAACGACACCAAGAATGTGGAATTCTGAGTTTGGGGTAAGGAGTTAGGCCTGCTTAAAATTTTAAATTTAGTTTTACATTAAAAAATAAATTTTAAAAAAGATGTATAAAAATTTAAAATTTGCATCACGCAGGCCAATGGCAGGCCATGGCATGTTGATGTGCCTGCATCAGCACTGACATACATTAGCTCGTGCGCTAGTGCTGATGCACATCAATTTTTTTAAGTCGTCATATGCATGCCATGTGGCATGCATCCGACGGCTCTTTTTGCTATAAATAGGGGAAGGGAGGAAGCTTTTCCAATTCGCTCTAAATCTTCTTCTCCTTTGAGCTCTGTTCGCTGTTAAACTTCTAAACCCCATTTCTAAGCCATTTCTTGTCCGATTTCTTCAGTTCAAAAACCGTTCCTAGCTAATTCAAGGGCGCTCTACATTGTAGAGGGGTCTGTTTTTCAAATTAGCTACTCTAAAAAAGAGAAATGACCCGAGGTAAGGGGAGGCTCCTTTCACCATTTTTGACCGGGAGGAAGAATTAATCCTAGCGTAAGGGGAGGCTTCATCGGCTGCTTTCGATCCAGAAGGAGGAATCATCCCAACGCAAGGGGAGACTCTGTTCACCACTTCCAAGCCCAAAAGGAAATCTTGTCCTGATGCGAGGGGAGGTTTTGCCTGCTGCTTATAATCTCGGGAACAAGACAAGGCTCTAACCGCTAGCCGATACTCGAGTCAATTTAAAGAAAAACGTGTAGGTGGTTTTACTATCTAATTCTGTACTATGACTAGGCATTCTATTTCGTAATTTATTCATCTCTTAAATAAAATTTTATTTTGAAAAAGGATGATAATTATTAGGGGCTGGGCAAATGCTTAGATAATAGCACATCGTACACCTCTAAGATGGATTTTATTTTGATACAAACTTTAAGATATTATTATTATTTGAATTATATTACTGATGATAATGACCGGATTTGAAGGGTAGTTATTTGGTATAAAACCCAAAGCTATCATCGTTTTTTGAAGGGTAGCTATTTAGAATAAAGCCCAAAAGCTATCAGAGTTATGACTCCTAGGTATTGCCTATTATGGCATATGACACCCATGAAATTTGATATCGTGGGAAGATCCTCTTCATGCTGATCCCATTGCCCTACGAGCACGAGTGTATGTCGGTCTGATATCGTTAATATTCTATGAATGACATTTTATCTGATTTTAGTTATGAATGAATGATCCGATTTACTAGATTCTGTGAAGAATTATTTTATCCAACTTTTTGCATATGAATTGCATTGGATTCAGTTAGTCGATAATATTATTATGAGTTAACTTTTGAATATAAATTATTATGAGAATATTTTATGAAACTTTATTTATGCTTTATGTTTTATCATGCTAATAGAATTTAATTTTATCTACTGAGTATAATTATACTCACTCATCTGTAGACACTGTAGGTTCGAACGATGGGGTTGATGTTAATGAAAATAGCCTATAGAACTTTGAAAGATATATGCTTTCGATTTACTTTATCACATTCTTTTGGTATGTATTAATTTTGGATGTGCGCGACTTTGATTTAGCTAAGGCATGATAAGCCTTCTTTTGTAAAGTTTTTTATAATTATGTAAATTAATGAATAGTTACTCTTTTGTGCACGGTTGATTGTGGCCCACTTTTAATTACAAATTGATGATACTCCGACCTTTAAAGTAATTTAAAAAAATTTAGGGTGCTACAACTGATGACAAGAACAATAATGACTATTAATAAACACTATAGAAGGATAAAAAGACATTACTTCATAAACATCCTCATTAGAATATGATACTCTCCAAACTGAGCCGTAATTGATATCTTCATTCAACCTTTTTCTCTATTTTTGGTCAAAGGAAACTAGTCCATCTCCTTACTCGTGTTTATCATTTTCCTCCTTATTTTATCAATTATTTGAGTAATAGGAAGGTGTCTTTCTTTTTCAATTCATCCATTAAAACTCTCTGCAACATTAAAAAATATCTTACCATAACATTTACCTTTAAAATAAGCATTTGTTTAATTGTCATTTGACAAATCATCCAAGAAATTTGACTTGTTGTCCACTATCTTTTTCAAAATCATCCAACAACCTATGGAAGCATGAGGGTTTTGCAACATATGTACAATCTTTGAACAATTTAACCATCTTTTTACTGACTTTCTTTGGTTGTCCTTTCAAGTTGTCTTTCAAATTGTTTTTCAAATAATGTAAATATAATATATAATAAAAATAAGGAAAAACCTTGGGTAAGATAGAAGTAAGCTCATTGTTATGATTTGATATAATTGTAACCACACATGCGGGATCCAACATTAACTTTAATTGAAACAAAAACCATTCACAATTATCCTCAGTCTTAGCATCAACAACAACAATAGCAAGAGGGAAAATACTTAAAAAGAAAAGAAAATGAGACTATTAAAACAACAAGAATGCAATTCATCCATTAAGGTATGAGCAAGAACAAGTCATTTCCATTATATAGCTAGTTCAAATCTAGATTCATGAAATATTTCACTTAGCATATTTCCATTTACATCACCAAGGCATGTTACACATTTTCAAATAAAAATAAATGACATAATTAAAATCCAAGCTTCTCTACAATTCAACAAAAAAACATTTGCACAAATACAATGTTGGTATAAATTGCTAACATTAGAGAAAGAATCATTTGAAACATGGGGATATCAACATGATAATAGTTAAGCAGATAAAGTAACGGCCTTCAGTTCAATAATAAATTCTTGTACCCCTTATATTTCAAACATATCACTAGTTTTAGCCCACAGTCACAAGGATTGTTCAACATTAAAGGCTTGATATATAAGTAGGCACATAAATAGATTCAAAAAATAGTTGTAGTTACAATTTGCAACCCTTAATACAATTCATAGTAATTGGCCTAGTAATAGTCTATTTTTAACATAATAAAGTCCAACTTTTATAAAAAAATATTTGAATAGCTTCTAGGGTCAAATAAACTTCTTCAATTAGCTACAAGTATAGAACACATAAAGACTAATAGAGGCATCTAGAACACTTGAGAAAGATTTTGACTGCTATAATTCCTTTATAATAACTTTTCAAATGATTTCCATCTGAATACAAAATAGGACGATAATATCAAAATCCACATATAATTCATTAAGCGAAATGAACAACTTTTTAAAACGACTACTTTCATTGTCAACCTCCAATGATATGTGACTATTAGGATTATTCTTCGTTGCTAATTCAATATATTGAGAAAGTTATTCATAAGACTTAGAACTATCTCCAAATAACTCATTTCAAACCTTCTTAACGCTCCTAAATGTGAGTTGATAAGAAATATCAATCTCATAGCTCGTGTCAAACTGCTTCACCACATCAATTGTGCAAATAAGAGGATTACTCTTAATTTGATCCAATAATTCTTTGCATAGATCATTAGCCGACATTCTTGAATTTTCTTTTTATGCATAATCATACCACAAGTGTGAACATTGTTCAAAATACATATGTAGAAAAAGTCATTCACACAATATTTTGTAGCATGAACATACCACTAATAGCCATTGACGACCTTATATTTACACTCAGTTGCAACCCTATTAGGATAATTATAGACATATTTAAATTCAAAACCAACTTCAACAACATAATGATATAGTGATTTTCTAAAACCTTGAACACCTCCTTCAAACTTTTGTCCAACGCATTTAATTTCATCACACCGCTTCTCAGTTAAAACCAATTTACCTTTATTTGAGGAAGTAATAGAAATTAAATCAAGCCTTCATCAATAATAAACTCAAAATCATTGTGTCATTACTAATTTGCATACTAGTAGATAACAAACTAACACCCTACATATTGTTCTCACCATAGGGAGGAAGGGTCTTTGAATTATCAATAATAGATACATCTATTGCAAGTCAATTGAATAAAGTCCTTATAGGAGGTAGAATGTGGAAGTCGTATAACAATATTACACTTGTCATAATTGCAACAGAAAAGAAGAAAAGAATCCATTGACCTACAAAAAAATAAAATATAAATTATATTGGAAGAAAACTTTATCTTATTACATAATCATGAAAGTGATTTTATCATGTGAGTGTAAAGGTACTAATTCATGCAAAAAGATACTCTAGCATTAATGACATCTCACTAGTAACTCAGGACCCCACCTATGGACCTTGGTCATGCAAATTACATAGGGTTTGCTTTTGGTGGAAAAATAGCCATGGTGGACTGAGGAAATGAAGATAAGTAACACCACTAGAAGCTGCCTTCTGTAGCTTGGATGGCAACAATTTTTTCTCTAGTAATGTAAGAAAACCATTAGCATTAAAATAGTAAAATTTAATTACCAAATAAAAGAAAACAAATTTACCAGGTTATTTAGCTTATAAAATTTCAAGTCTAGACAAGTAGAGAAAAGAAAAACATATGGCAATGTGCACTTGCCTTCTTACAAAGCATGGATGGTGGCCTCTAGTTCACTACACTCTTTCTCAATACTAGACATTCGCCTATATTTATACAATAAGTAAAAATTTTAACTACATTCAACAAAATGAGGCATCCCATTATCTAAATTAAAACTCCATTAGCAAAAATTAAATCACACCCAAATATTTTGATTGGTTTGTTATGGAATATTGCAAAATAAGAGAAGCTAGAATTTCAACACGACCACTAAGAGGTCACCCAACTTAAGAGAAATACATGTTGTTGGACTAAGCAAGGTAATGAGTGACGACTTCAGATAGTTCATGTGAGTGAAACCTCAAATATACCAAGAAAAATCGATTTTGTTCCCAATAAATCATTCTCTATTCATTTCAAGATTCTAACTCTTGTTATCTGAAACCATATCAATCCCTCATAATATTCACCATTCTTCATCTCAGAGTAGTAAATCTATGAAATATTAGCAATCAAATAGTTGAACCACACCCAATGATTAGAATCAGGGTTAAGTAATGAAATGAGTACTTCAGAGACTATCCAAGTTGAGAAACCATGTGATGATAGTTTATGCAACTAAAACAACTAAAACAGAGCCAACTATAACTATTCTAAAATGAAAATAATGTCAAAGGAGAGAAGTTGGGTGATTAAATGTCAAATTGAAACCAACACTCAGATAAAACTAATGAATCTTTTCTAAGAAATGGGGAGGAAATCAATTTTGGGTAACTTGCCGGTATGTTCTATTTTCACTGCTAAGAAAATAGATTCTGATCAATTCTAGAGATAACTACCGGTGATGGTCTAAGGTAATGGGCGACAACCTCAAGGAAAGAAAAAAAATGTAGATGGGCAAGTCAGTGAATCAAAGCCATATTCGTCTTCTGCATTACCTCTGCTACCCGCCGACCTAATAGAGATCGAAACTAGCGCTTTTGGTTTATTACAATGGCAATTACTCATGCCACTACTGAAGCGGTGCCTCCTAGCTAGAGACTGAAAATGGTGTTGCTGGCAGGGAGAAAAGAGAGCAAAATTGAGTTCATAACAGAGAAGGAAATATGAAAGGAGAAAGGTAATTTAGGTATTAATGAAAAAAATACTTACATAGTATATTCATTTGCATTGTTATGTGTAAATAAAAAGTATTATAAACATTATTTGATTGAAGACTTATCCAAGTTATACGAAAATAAGTTGAAAAAGATGATGGCATAGAATTTTTTCTTTTCCTTATGGGAAATGATTTTCTTACACTATAATTTTCCAATTAAATTCTACACTTTATGGCAAAAAAAAGTGGACTTCTTATAGTCATGACCCCTTATTATCATGTGAGATCTATTTTCCTTCGTTCAATTAATGTTAGGGTTTGTTAAACAAATTCGGGATAGGGTTCCTATTTCAACACTTGAAGCAGGCTAAAGATTTTAAAGCTTTGGCCTAACATTGAGCTTAAATTCTTTTTGTCTTCAACCTGCATTATTACTTTGGTGGCCGGCCAGCTTAAAGTTTCACCCTTCATTTCAACGGCCCTACCAGGCAGGTGGCAAGCCGTTATTCCACGTGCTGCAGAAATGTGAAAAGGACAAGAATATCCCTACAGCACAAAAAACATGGCTGGCTGCTCCTCTTCCCCAGCTTCTTCGCCCTCCATCTCCCATTTCCGCATCTCGCCGGGAGAGCTCGAGGGCATCGATCTCCAGTTGAGAGTAAGTTCGCCTTCCTCTCTTTTTGGTTCTCAGATTTAGATTTGGCGTTTCAATTCTACTTTTTTATCTTTTGATTCATCTTCGTTTCAATTCTACTGTTTTCGATCAGTTCTTCCAATTTCTTGAATCTAGTCTTTCGAATTCCAATTTTTGATACGCACATCTTGTCCATGTTTTTTTCGTCTCCGGTGTATCTCTGTTCAGCTTGAATGGATGTCTACGTGATTGTTAGTTCGTAACAGTGTTTGTATGCGTTTGATCCGTTTTAGGGGGGGCGATTGCGAGCTATTTGTAAATAGAATCGATCGGTGGTAGGGACAAATTATCCTTTTAGTTGAAATGTTAAAATTGGACTTGGGAACAGAAATATTTTCTTAATTATTTGGATTGGAAGAACAAATTTATTATGGGGAAAAGAGACATGGAAAGTTGATACTTATGGCTTAGGGAAATCTATAGTTGTAAGCCCTGAGAGAAAGCAAGTATGGAGCGGAATAATAGTGTCACTGAAGCTTGACAAATTTGTTTTCACATTTGTCTTATATGGGAGTAACTAAATTGAGCTTTTAAGTGCGAACAATGCATATGCATTAGTAGCTGACAATGCTGAAAGTAGGGCAGGTATTCTACCCAAAGAAGAAAGAAACCAAGATTTTTCTGGCTAAAGGAAGCAAGATTGTATTGGTTTCTGAGAGCATATAAAATTGTTATACACTTATTCTTAGTATATTGGTTTAGACGTTTGATTCATTAGCTATTTTATTGTGCCTTCTGTGCTGAGAATCCAACTATTAGCTGTTTTTATTCATTAGATATTTTAATAGGTTTAGACGTTTCATTGGTTTATTCATTAACTTTTTGGAGTTGCTTTTTATTTATTGTCACTTGCTTTAGCATTCTACTGTCACCTTCTTTGTTTTATGTTTTTTTATTTTTTTATGTTATGGTAAAAAGAGCCCATCATATGGCTATTCCAACATAAATTATGAACTGATCTTGTCTTCTCCATAGCAACTTTTATTTTTACTGATCAGGAAAAATAGATGATATACTTTTATTACTCTTTTTTAATTGCTAAGGTTCTTTCAGCAGCATCTGTGGACGCTTTCCTATCACCTAAATTATGTCATTAGAAGATTTGAAGATTGAGCTAATATATGTTCTCATTTCGGAAATGTAAAAGAAAAAAAATTCTGGCTTTTGTGGAAGCCATTCAGTCTTTGCAACATATGTTTTGGGTTTGTTCTTATTTTATTAATGATTGAATGTGATGTATCTATTTCTATAGCACTTATTTGTACGTATAAGATTCTGTCTAGACATTGTGGAGGCATAACACTTTGAGTAAAAGGTGATGAGGCAAATGTAAGGGAAGCTATGCTTATCTATTTTTGCTCAGACTCCGAATCTCTCAATCAATTCTAGGGTTCTTTTAAATTGGACTTTGTATGGTGTCAAGAGAGTTGTGCAACATATTTAGTTGTTCTAAAGAAGTTTGTATTTCTGGCATACAATTTAAATGGTTATCTTGTTATTAATGTGAAGCGTAAACAATTTATTATTTTTTTGTAGTATCTTATCACTGGCTAAAGATTTAATATACAAGTAAGTTACTTGGTGTTTTGAAAATCTTGAATTTCCTTCCAGGTTATCTTGCTCTTTAGCTGAATTAACTGGGCTGAGACACCAAACACTGGGAAGGAGGGAAGATTAAACAATATGTTTATTTTGTAAAATGACATTTTGCCTTATGAGTGTTTTCCTTTAAAAGTATATGTAATTTTCTTTTATTCAATCATGAACTTTACAATCGTTCAATATAAATGTCAACTTTTCTGAGCTGCTCTGTTACAGACTAGATTTGCTACAATATGTCTGACGTGAAGGTTGACGATGCTAAAGAGACCATAGAGCTGGAACAGGTGGACACTTCTCATGAACAAGCTGATACAGATTCTCCTATGGAGGATGTACAACATGCAGATGCAGATCAGGAAAATTTAATCCAAGAAGAGGTGATAATATTTCTCTGTGGGTGCTCTCAGTGTTGCTGATAGTGGTCTACTAGAATAGGCTGTGCATGAACTTTCTGTTTAGTTTTGTTAGCCATCAGATTCCATTCCAGTGGGCTCATTAGTAATTATTGTTATTCTTTTGTAGGAGGAAGTGCTGAAGAAAAAATATGGGGGAATGTTGCCCAAGAAAAAGCCACTTATATCCAAGGTTGCCTTCCTTCCCTTTTATTATCTGCATTCATCACTAGCTAAATCCACCACCGAGTCTACACTTTTGCAATTTAATATTAGACCTAAAGAAGTAAGATTATTAGTTAAGCTGAAACATACACTTCCCTCTTGGTCAGGACCATGAGCGTGCTTTCTTTGATTCTGCTGATTGGGCACTAGGAAAGGTATGTACATCAAGCAATCCCTTATCCATTTAATTTGAGTTTAGCTTTTTCTGTTTTTAGTGCGCTGAATGATATCATCAATTTTCATTAACCGCATATCAGCAAGGTGCACCTGTTGGCCAAAAGCCGAAAGGACCACTTGAGGCACTCCGACCAAAATTGCAGGTATTGTTTTGTCCTTTATCTTATTTCCTGTCTGTCATTCTCCCAGAACCAGTAACATGATTTTTCACGCATTTTGTGCTCTTTAAAATGGCTCATATTTGTAACAAAATATTTGGTTTCCTTCTTTTAACTAAGCTGAGTTTTTTCAAGGTATTTTTCTACTATATTCATCTAATTAGGCAAACACTTGTTTTGATCTTAAAGAAAGCAAATCATGCCTTTTTTCTTGCCCTTTTCAATGACTGGTAGTTTTTGTCTGATATAAAATGCCTCGGTTCTATGTTCTTTCTTTTCTTTTATTCATTTTGTTCCTTTTCATTCCATGTTGCAAGAGAAATTTCTTATTCTCTTATATTATAAGAGTACGTATCACGTGGGTACGAGATTGTATGAAAATGAATTATTTCTTCATATTGAGAAAGAAATAGGAAGAAATATTTGTTCTTGTCAATAAGAATTTGTGTGCATCACATCAGAGATACCTCTCCTTTCTATTTATTTTTGGGACTTCTTTTTATCGAACTCAACATATGTTTGTTGTTGGAATGAAAGGCATTTAATGTTGCTGTTTATGCGTGTAGCCTACACCACACCAACAAGTGCGTTCAAGGCGATCAGCATATGCTCCATCAGAGGGAGAAGGTAAGTCCAATTGGAGCATTTAAAAGTGTTCATACGTTATTTTATTCTACAAGGAGATTTCTGGGAGTTTCATACCCATTTTTAGTGTAAGTTGCTAGTGGAGCCTAATAAATTGCAGAAACCTCAGGCATCTAAATATCATTAAGTTGAAAAGCAATTGAAGAAGAAACCTTCTCTATGTAGTCTTAAACAATCTCCGAATAATGGAGACCGGTTGAAGACCAGGTCCTTTGTTCTTTAATGTTAGTTTTTTTTATTTTTGAATTGTTGATGCTAGTTATTTTAGTGTGACTAGCATCTTGCCATTCTTTTTAATTATTGGACGAAAAAATTCTGAAATGTAATTCTTTCTAGCAGATGGAGGGAATGCCAGCTCTGAGGATCCAGGCAATGCTAATGACTAATTGCTGGTGGCACTATTTTTTCCTATTTCACCGGCAAGGATGGAAACGATTGTTTAGCCAATTGAGGAAAAACACTATTTATGTCAGTCAGTCTTTCCTACCAGCTATTTTGTACGAATAAGTGAGTGCTATAATGATAACTTGATCTTGCTGTGAGGAATTGTGCCTGTATTTTTTCAATGTGGCTGCGGACGCTTGTTATCCTGGATTACGGGATGTGCCTGTAAACAGTTGAGACATCTAAACAGTCATATCATTTACTACTCTAATAGAAAGGAGATTGGAGTCGGTACTTTTTTGTTATCCCCAATTTCTTTCGTAAATATTTATGAAGTGTTACTCCAACGACTGGACACAACTCAGTTGCCTACTGCCAATGCTAATCCCTGCCTCCTCCCTGGTGATGTGCGCTGGCTTCATCCTTGCCTCTACGGTCCTTACCCAGGATAGCCTCCTCTCGCCGCTGTGCTGGTGCACAGATCAGCCTCCTCCTTCCCATAACCCTGGCCTACTCAACGACCCAGGCATAGCCTTCAGCTGGACGGGGACATTAATGTGTGCAGATTAGACAAACATTATAGCTATTAGCAGCATGCACAGGGAAGCTTTTTTAATGTTCATCAACAGGCTCAGTGTAAGGACCGCATAGAAACCTTTCATCCATAAAATCGATGGTGTATATGTTTACACATTAGCTCTATTAATATGGCGCTTATATGTATTAGTGTGTGTCATCGTTATCAAATATCAAAGACTCTTATGCATTTCTTACGCTAGGCTTATTATCAGAGTGGAGCATAAAACTCTTCTTATGCACAGGTCTAGTGGTGCTTCGCCTATATGCTATTTGGGGATGTGGCTGAGGTACACAAGGTGGAAGACTAGGGGTAGGGAGGAGCGGTAGTTGGTTTCATCATGGAGGAGAAGGTGGCTAGAAGGGGAGAGAGACTTAGAGAATGGGGAGATGTAATTGTGATGGGTACAAGAAATTACATGGAATTTGTAACAAATGATGTAGTAACATGGTGGTTTATACTAGGCACTAATGTTCTTAACGAGTATTTCTACCTCATGAATAGGGGAATATGTTTGTCATACCTCGGGTAACCCTTGATAGAACTGGTACATTAATCCTCCAACAAAAATTCAAAATAAGACCACAAAAATTTGTAATTAAACTAAATCATCACATAATAAAGAAAATAATAAATAATAAAATGTTATGATCTCACAACATGAATAAGCATCTTCTCTTAGGTTTTTTATTGAAAGCCTCTATTTACATGATAGAGATGTCAAATGACCAATTTGAGATAGATCGGACTTGAATTAATGTGATTTGAGAAATTGTCTTGAAGGTCAATCGATCGGGTTTAGTAAATTGATCCCGAGAGCAAGAGATTGATTGGGTTCAACTTAGTGGAGTTTGTCATGAACTAGGGCATTCGACCTTCTAAATTTTATATGCATTTGAGACAGAATTCTAACAGTTTGTAACATCTTGAATAGCTAGAATATGACATCAATAACATGAAAAAATAACTACAATTGACCTTCCAAATGTATGGATCCTAGATCAAATGCTTTTGGGTAGAATTTTCACACATGACTATTTTGAATTCCTTTGTTTTAAATTTTCAATCTTTATTCATAATGTGATACAACTACATATTCACTTTGCCTTCTTATACAACCTTAATGTATCTAAGAGACAAAGTGGATTACCCTTCCACATATATTAGTGCTTTTGTCATGAGATTTACCAATCATACAATCCTCTATATAATGTTATTTTGAATTTGATGATGATTTTAATTAGTCATTTGGCAAAATTATATGTTAAATTTGAAGAAAAGTTAAAGTTCTATAAATGTCACAAACTTTTGAAGGGTTTTTTTTATTTCTACATGGTGGACGTCATTGGTTCAGTACCCAAGAGGTTGCCCACGACTGAAACCACATCCATGAATTTGAGAAGGTTTTACCAAAGTTTAGGTCATTGTTGGACAAATTTCTATTTTTTAGTTTTTTTAGAGTATTCCCTTTTTTCATATGTTTGCACTTTTCTAACATTTTTGCCCTCACCCTCACTTCTCCCTTCATCTAACTTCACATAGTGTCTTCTCTAAAGCTATTAAGTAGCTTTTTAGCGCTCTCCCCCATTATTAATGTAATCCCGGGGTTTGTGAGCCCCTTAAATCAGAAGGCAAAACCCTACCCAGGTACCCAAAAATACCAAAATAAAAATGCTTCCGTCGATCACTAGGATCCTAATATGTCTGTAAGATCCATAGTGATCCTCGAACACCGGTTCTGGAAAAAATATAAGGGTTAATATTTTTCAGAAAATGCCAACATTACCAGATGTTAGTTGCCTACATACTTATTAGATAACATCTTCAATGTTATTATCACACCCCTAATTTCCACATGCAAATTTTTTATTATATATATATATATATTCATTTCAAAAGAAAATAACACAAATCTCCTTCTTTCTTGTCAATTGTAGCGGTAAAATATATGAACTAAATCATTGAAATATAGAATTAAGGGTATAAGTATCACCAACCTTCATAATCATTTGATGTGATAATAATAACTTTAATAAAAATTTATGTATTTATTATATTAAAATATTTATAGGATCCATAGGTTCATCATTGCCTATTAATAATATTTAAACTAATAAAATAAAAAATGGCACACTCACGTGCTTAGTCAAATCTAGCTGAAGAATTTCCATAATAATGAAGTAGAAGTGTACTACAACTATGACCTTTCAATTACCTTCTAATCTCAACCTGAACACCTGTACTATAGTAGATTCTAAGTATATAAGAATATTCAATGGGATAACAATCTTAAATAAATATAAAAATTTGATCAAAATACCATAGAATTCTCTTTAGAAAGCCATATGATTCATCTCAAATTGAAAGAGTACATACATTTCATAATAATCATTTCATTCGTAAGCAAAACCCTTCCCTAAGGTTCTCTATATACAATGACCTCATTTAGGAGATCCACTCTACTAGATATTGGGTCATCACATTAAGACCTCAGCTCTCTGAAGTATGCCTCTTCTCATAGGGCTCATGGACCTTAATGCTAATATTCTAACTTTTTATGATCATCAAAACCTCTTGTATTGTGTTGCACGGGATAATTTATCTTTTAATGCTCTAGTTCATTCAAACATGACTTCGAGGCTAGGAAAGCGGTTATATATAACTCCAGTCCTTAGAGAGCCAGAAGACCTTAGTCCTATTTTATACTAAACCCTTTCTGCCTACGTAGTAAATGACTCACTTTTAAAGCCAAGGCACTAAGGGTTCCTGCGACCTTGAATGTCATATACATAGTTTTTTGCATACCCAAGCATCACAATCAAGAATCTAATACACATACATTGGGGTTTACTAACCTTTTAGTAATATGTGCATCATTGATCCTTCATTTACATCACATTATACACCAAAAATTATACAATAACAATTATAATTACTATAGCATACCCTAACTATAATCACAATAAAATTCAATAATCACATGTTTCATCGGCAACCTTACTAACAAGTTAATTACTCCACCCATGACCATCAGTGGGTTCATTGGCACATCAAACCTTATCAATAGTGAATATGAGGTTCCATCGATAACCTCATGGACGAGTAGATTTCCTCACGATTAACCAATGGTGATTTTGTGAGTTTAATGTCTATCTACTAGACCAGTGGATCACTACATTGCCCCTAGTCCAAAAGATAAAGACTACTAGATATGGCCTCTTTGTGCTGAATTTTTATATGTAGCAAAATCAAACAAGTATTCTCTCAAACCTCACTCATATTTTATCAATCATTCAACCACAATCATTCAATCCACACATAAACACAATAATTTAAAGTGAAGAATCCTAACTCAAGTAAAAAATTACAGCAGTTACAAAGGAACCAAATCAATATACTAGAAAGCAAGACATTACATTGACACAAGTAAACCGCCAACCTTTTTTAGACTCTAACATAAGCTCCATTTGTTTAGATCATTATTGCTGGCCTTTAAGTCTTCTCCCTGAAGCACTTGAAACTTCTTTTTCCTCCTTGCCTTGTCTTTGTCTTCCTCTATCATTCAACAAGCACCTCTTGTTGTATCAATTTTAACCTTATGGAATCTTCAATCTCCTATTAAAGATATGTTGTAACTTTTTTGAAGTCTCTGTGTATAATCTTCTTTAGTTGTATATTAGCTTCTTCAATTCACCATTAATCTTCAACTTAAAGCTTTATGTGAATCCTCATTGGAAAATAATGTGTCAAAGGTATAAACCTTTTTCTCTAATCTCCTCTAGGTTTTTCTCTCTCAAACTTTGTGATTTATTAACCCTTACATTGCTTCTTTAGTCAGTTTAGGTTTTGGACTTAAATAAGGAAAGAAATTGAAATCGGAATGGCTTAATTAGGGTAACCTATCCTTTAAGCAATTGATCATTCCAAACAACGATCGATCATTCATTGTTTGTTTGATTTGTGCATTATACTTCAAACGATTGATCGATTCACGAGAGAGAGATCAATAACTCTCAGCTTAGTTTTACATAGGCCTAAATCAAGTGTTGATTGATAGTTTGGTTCTTCTTTTGTGCAGCAATCGATTGTTCTACCTATCATTTTACTATTTTGCACTTTTTACCCTAAGACCTTTTGAAACCTCCAAAATCACTTTTGAAACTTTTATAAGAGATTTTTGTATGCAAATGTGATCTGAATAAGCTTGAAAAATATTTTGAATTCTTCAATCTTCTGTCTTGATCAATAAGAACACGTCTGTTCCTATTTTTCAAGTTTGTCAATTCCAAATCTGACTCGACCACAATAACCTCAAATTAGATTCCAATACATACACTAGGTTTCTAGAGATAATCTTTTTTGAAAATCAGCCAATAACCTTGACATATGACTCATATGTTCTTCAAATCTCACCAACACATTGAACCATACCAATATAGTTTATCGGTGACCTTACAGATGGGTTGACGCCCTCATTAATGACCATCAGGGAACTTACTGACACGTTAAACCTTATAGACAGTGATGCCAGGTATTAATGATGACTTCACAAATGGGTCGGCACCCTCACCAATGACCATCAATGAGTTCACCGACATATTAACTCTTATTAACAAAGATATCAGCCTCTATCGATAATTTTATAAATGGGTCGGCACCCTCATCGATAACCATCGCTAAGTTCACTGACACGTTAAACCCTATCGATAGTGGAATAACACAATTTTGTCATTCTTACCTAGTGTAACGACCCTAATTTTCGGATATGATTTTCTACCTCTAATAATGCTTATATTCATGTTTTAATTAATTAAAAAATTTTACTCAATTAGTTTTTGTAATTATATGATAGAGCATTGAAAGATTAGTGTAGCGGGTCTTGAACCGCTCAAATCGGACACTGGGGCCAAAAGTTACAACCTTGAGAAGCATGCCACATGGATAGGACCCACTTTAAAAGTTTGGAATAACCTACCCATGTGGGGTCTAATTTTGTAGGGCTCTTCAATACGAGCCCATTGGTACTAAGAACAAGTAAATTGGAGTGCAAGAGAGAAAGTTACGCGCGTTTGAAGTTTTTGATATTTTTAAAAAATAAATAATAAAAAATATTATTTATTGCATCAGTTGGCATTAGCGCGTTGATGCCAGCATGATGCGCATAAAAAGTGATGCACAACGGGATTATAATGGTCATTGAGATGCACATTGATTGCGGGCGAGTTGAACCCTACATGCGTCATGAGTTGTGCTCGTGCCACACATTGCCACCACGCGTTGCTGCTCATCGTGGTGTGCGCCATGTGGCTGGCATCCATGCCATGAGTGTGTGGTGTACACAAATCACCTGACATGCTTATTTATGGGTGTGTGAGCTTCAAATTTCCAGTTTCTTCTCTCTCACACTCCTCAAACTTCATTTCTCTTGTTCTAAGTCGTTTTAAATCTGATTCAAGTCATTCAAGAGGCATTCTTCCCAAACTCAAGCATGTCAAACATCATGGCTGGGTTATTTTTCCGGGTTGAGACATGTAAGTCAAGAAATGTGACATCCAAGCTCTTAGAGTATGGTGCATCATCTTTGTTCTCGTGCGGGAAGTGAGGTAGCGGGTTTTAAACTCTAAACACTTGCTTAGTGATAATTTTAATGAATGATTTTGTACGGATATACTTATGAGACTCGTTTTAAGGAAAGTTATTATGTTGTGAACTGATCTTGTACGTGCCACTTAGTGTTTCGGTTACATGCCCGCTGAGGAAAATAATCGGCAAGTGGCATGCATAAGGTGGAGTATCATGGGCAAACTACTTCCCTAAGTGACCATCGTTGCCCCATGAGAATGGGAGGGGGGGTAAGCCATTGGGTATCACAACTAGTGGATTTAATGTGATTTGGAATTGAGCTTGTAGATTTGATTTTATTTGTTTTTGAACTAATTGATTTTCTAGGTGATTTACCGTGGATAAAAGATTATGTGAAAGGAATATAAGGGTTTTTTAAGGTTTGGTGTTTAGTGTCACTTTAGATTTTAACTCAACATACTAAGTATAAATATACTCACCCACCTCCAGATCTTGCAGGTGTTTTAGCAAGGAGAGAGGTGGAAGCGGAAGGGATTTTCGAATAATTTATTTGGTTGTTGTATTAGACTTTTTTTGTAATTATTTATGTGATTGATGTTTAATGGCACGATGTGCCTAGAGATTTATAAACTCTGTTTAAACTATTGGCTCTACGCTCAATGATCCTTGACATGTGTGATAATTATACATTCTGTTAACTATGTTAGTCAATAGTTATAGCTATGCAATAACTCCGTTAATTTTTATGATGGTGATTCGAATGAGTAGTGGTAAATCTATGATTGTTTTGCACCAATGGCTATCACGTTCGGTCATGTACATGGAAATTTACACATGTCGGACAAGGATATTATAATTATATTAATATTTAAAATGGCAGCCACCACACCTATGACTCGTCGATGCATCGTTCACACTGCCAATGACCAAAAATAGTATGCATGGGCATTGTTCATCTTCTTCCTTTCACTGGTGCAATCCCCGACGTGTCAATAACTCAACCAACGACTAGAATCATGCACAAATGCTCCAATTCATTTCAGAAAACCATATATATGCATATTCTTCTTAAAAATCTTTTCCAAAAGAAGGAATCATTGACCCAAACCGTAATTTTACTCCTAGTATAGTAAAAATCATGGATTTGTAATGATAGACCATAAAACTCAAGGATTTCACCTCAAGTAACAATATATCTAACACAAATCATGAAGAGCATGAAGGAAATCCAAAATTGCAAGAATTTGATAAAATCTCAAGTTCAGAAAGTTATATGACCATGAAATGCAAGTGTCGCTAAAACTTTTAGTGTTCGCTTCACCCTTGGTAGTTAGCCACTCTCTTCTCCGGCCATAAGTCTTCCTCTTGGACTTGTTTTTTCCTTCTCAAATAGTTTCTATCCTTTAAATACTATCATAACTGCCTACGAAATCTAAAACTAATTAACTACCTCATATTCTGGATTAACTATATGCATGCAAATACCATTGACAGCTTCTTCGATACATTGTTGAGTCTACAAACAAAAATTTCTTGAATTCTATGAGCAAGTCCATCGGCAAGTCGATGGTTACAAATGGTCTAAATTATAAAATAAATTATAATATTTTCTTCAAAAAATATAGGGTGTTACATCCTCCTCCCCCCCTCTTAAAAAGAAATTTATCCCCAAAATTTAGAAGAAATTGACTTTTGGTGATCAAATTTTGATGAAAGAAAATATCAAAAATTTAAATTTCTAGCCCATCAACGCATCAGTTGATCCATCAACACATTAATAGTTTTGAAGTTAGTTTTGAAAATTGCATCTGGTGACTCAAGCATCACCTCCTTTTGTCGAATTTTTAAGCCGACCACTGTCGATAATGGAGATGATTCACTTCCTGACCTCCCAAAGTTTTGTCATTCCTCCATAAACTCTCTGGAGACTCTCCTCTTCTTGTTTCTAAAGTGAATTTGTCATCCTTTCTGCGAGAATCTACACCATCATCACCCATTTCTCTCCGATGGCACTATTCACTGCACATTTAGGAGGCTTTTTCACTCCATTTCTCTTAAAATTTTGGGAAAAGCTCTGCAATCAACCAAGAATCTCAAAGGTATGTCATGTAAAACTCTTCTTTTTATATATTTTAAACTATTGCATTTCCCCGATTCACCTGCCACTCACACAATGGTTTAGTGAGTCACCAATGGGACTTGACAATGTTTTCCCCCTAAAACCACACGCGATCACCTACTTCTTTCCCCCCTAAACTATTGTTTGAATTTCTTTGGATTAACAAAATTCCATAAGTAGGTGATCGACATGTTGATGGTCACCGACAGAGCTTTAGTGTAACCATTGGCGAGTTCACAAACTTGTCGAAGGATTACAAAAAATTCCTAACATGTCTATTGATGAGTTCACCGATGCATCTAAGGATTACCGACCGAATCCTAGTTCATTCATTGGTGAGTTCACCGATGCGTCGAAGGGTTACCGACATTAACCATCTTCATTCACTTGTAGGTTCATTGGTACGTCGATGATCCACCAATAGTGCATGAAAAAATTTTATTAAGGAAAATTTTTATATTAACTTAAAGATTTTCTTGTCTTTCATATGTCGAGGACCAAGAGGCCTTTCTCCTCAACTACTCCTTCCAGTTCCTCACTTATTTCCTCTAAGTATTCCTTGGATCTAAGGGGAAGTACATACTCAAGGGAAGAAGTTTCTTCCCCCTCACACTCTACATTGGAGTAAGACCATGACTTGCAACCTCTCATTCACCGGGGTGCTTCCCGCAAAACAACTGCAGACAAAAGGAGGGCCCAAGCAGCTCCACAAGGGGCTCCTTCCAGGAGGGGTAAGAGTTGTGCCACCTCATCTAGACCAATGAAGCTTGTTGCTGCTCCACCTATTTGCTGATCTAAGGCTAGTACCGTCAGAGGTCAAAGCTCATGTCCTACTACCTCTCATCCTACATGAGGAGCAGCTTCCACTTTTGCCACTTTCACTACCACTGCCACTAGCTGGCATAGGCAATTACTGCTACACCTCCACTAGCTGCCACCATAGTTCCATCGTATTCAACCAGGGCAGCTTCGAGTCTTGCACTAGCTAGGACAGTCGCTACCTCTATGTCTTCCATCAGGACAACCACTTCCACACCTCCTACCAAAATAACGAAACTGGTCTCCACCACATCAGAACCATCTACCTCTTGATCGACATCCCCATCATCCAAACGTCACAACTTTGACTCCTACTTGGCGACCTCTTCCTCCATCCCTCTCCGGTTCAATGAGGTGAACAAGATCTTCATTGTGAACTAAGGGTGGAGACCGGTAATAGTAGAGAGACATGTCATCATCCAGGATGGAGAATATCTTATTGTCATCTAGTAGAGACTTTATGTCATCTATGCAAAGAGTTTACTCTACTGGAGTAGTGAAGCTGTCATCTTAGGGGTCCGTGAAGTCCATGCATCCATGTAGGACTTCACATCCAGAGGGTTGGAGCATTGGGATTTCGGTGATTTCAACTCTCTTGAGGATCGGTAATGGGCACACATGACTTATGTTGCAGTCACATGAACTGCTCTCCCCACCTTTCATATGTATCCCCTTTTCTACGTCTACCACAGGATTTTCATCATTATATCCATGGAAGGGGAATACTACCTAGCTAACTGTTTCTATGGCGATGGCCATTCACCATACTCACTACTGACGTCTATTCTACCAACCTTCCATCATCATGCAGCAAATCATCAAGTACGTACACCAGCCTCCAGCAAAAGCCTATCCCTTTGGCTATCTAGATGATTCAAATAGTCATAGATTTAGGTTTTTGCTTTGATGGTTCTTTTCCCATGTTAGTCACAACACATTCACTCATAGGGGTGTGCAATACCTACACCTCGACTCTCTCCCTCGCCATCCTGCCACAACAAGCATAACCCCACTAGCAACAATTGCGACAATGGCCAATGCTGTAGCAATAGGAGCAAGAATAAATTCAAGCTACCCCAGTCCCACCGCCACCCCCACAGTCGTTGCTATAGACCCAACCATATTAAAGGTGATCGAGGAGATTTGGGAAATTTTGTCCAAATTAATGGACATTACTACCATAGATTCCATCGTCTTACTAGAGAGGTGGAATACATTCAAGAGTACCAAGGATATTTGAAAATGGTCGCTTGATGTACCCGCTTAGGAATAGAATTTCCTCCATCTCCTCCTTGCCCTTAAGATTTTTACTAGTTTACTTATTATTTTTCTTTGTGTTTGTAATGATGTAAGTAAGACAATGTAAAGAAAAATCATTTTCTTTTGATATACACTGGATCTTTTAATTAAAAACATTCTAGTCATCCAATATCATCAACAAGACATATAAAACATGCATTTAGAGATTATATTTGGTCATTATTATCCAATTCCTCAACGCTAGAGGATACGAACTCCAGTTGGGGACCAGACTCTACTGTGACGACAGATGCATAGTTAAAATCCTCTCCTTCTGGAGGATGCCAATCCAAGGGAATCTCTCTCTCAAAGTCTTCTTGGTTTCCTATGGAACCTCCTCCGGGTCTTCCTTCGGATCCTCTTCTTGATTCTCTTATATTTTTTTTGGATCTCTCTTTGGCTCTTCTTCTGGATCTAGATCCACATACATTGGAGAGGATGGTCTACCCCTAAGGAGGTTCTCTCCTTTTCTTTGATAGATCATCGCTACATCTTCGGCAAATCTAGCATTTGCCTCATGTACTTAGTTTCTAGTTCGAACCATTCTGTTCTATCACAAAAGAAAGTTCTAAAATTCAATAATTCATTTTCCCAACCATTAATTCCTTCATTAGTTATGACATCTTAACAGACAACTATAGATTTATCTTGTGAACTTCTCTAATACCAAATTGTCGCACCCCCAATTTCCGCATACAAATCTTTTGTGATATATATATCACATACATATATAAACATATATGTGTGTGTGTGTTTATATATGTATGTATGTATATATGTATTTTCTTCATTTCAAAGGAAATTAACACAAATCTCCATCCTTCTTTCTTGTCAATTCCAGTGGTAAAACATATAAAGTAAATCATTAAAATAGACAATTAGGGGTAGAGTATCATCAACCTTCATAATCATTTGATGTGATACTAATAACTTTAATAAGAATCTATATAGCTATTACATTAAAATATTCACATGATTCAAAAGTTCATTATTGTTTGTTAGTAATATCTAAACTAATGGAAGAACAATGACACATTTGCATGCCTAGTCAAACCTAGCTAAAAAATCTCCATAACAGTGAAGTAGAAGTGTACTACAATTATGACCTTCCCATTACCTTTTAATCTTGACTCAAACACTTGCACCTTAGTGGATGTTGAGTATACAAGAATACTTAGTGGGATAACAATCTCAAATAAACATAAAGATTCTATCAAAATACCATAGAATTCTCGTTAGAAAACCAAATGATTCATCATAATTGAAAGAGTACATACATTTCATAATAATCATTTCATTCATAAGCAAAACTCTTTCCTAAGGTTTTCTAGACACGATGACCTCATCTAGGAGCTTCACTCTACTAGATATTGGGTCATCACATTGCAACCTCAGTTCTCTGAAGTATGCCCCTCCCCATCCATGCCATGAAATAAAGGATCACTAGGGCTCATAAACCCTAGTGTTGAGATTCTAATTTTCCACGATTATCAAAACCTTCAATATTGCACTTCGTGGGACCATTTATCTTTTAATACTCTAGTCAATTCGAACACGACTTCTGGGCCAGGGAAGCTATTTTACATAACTTTGTCCTTAGAGAGCCAGAAGACCTTAGTCCTATCTCATGTCAAACTCTTTTCGTCTACGGGGATAATGACTCACGTTTGGAACTGAGGCACTAAGGGTTCATGCAACCTTGAATGCTATATGTACAGTCTTTTGGGTACCCAATTATCACAATTAAGAGTCTCATACACATACATTGGGGTTTGCTAACTCCTAAGCAATACCTGTATAATTGATCTTTTAGTCACATCATATTATACACACAAAAAACATACAATAACAATTACAATTATTATAACATACCCTAGTTATAATCACAATGAAATCCACAAATCATATATTCTATTGGCAACCTTGCCAGCATGTCAATTACCCCAACTATAACCATTAGTGGGTTCAGCATCACATGGAACTTGTAGCGCCCGAGATTTATCATCATATTTTCTTAAATTTGGAATTTTTTGCAACATAACAGTTGTAAATCGAGAAAAATGACGAAAAACAAAACCTGTGAAAGCAACGTCAATCACAGGAATGAGGCCCTCACTTCTCAAGTTCTACCTAAGGATGCTCCCATCGAGGGTGAAGCCCAATGCCTACAACTACGTTGTGCTAACTAAGGGTCTATTGCGAGATGTGGTTATAATGTTTAACTAATGTGGTTAAAATATTTTTGACATATGTATTAAAACGTTCTGACATTTAAATACATATCATAGCCTCCTACCACGTGCTAACTAAGGGCATGTTGAGGGATGTGGTTCAAATGTTTTGTCATAAGTGTTAAAACATTTTGATATTTAAACATATATATCATAGCCTTCTACCCTGTTCTAACCAAGGGCCTATAGTGGGATGTGGTTAAAACGTTTGACCAATGTGATGAAAATATTTTATCATAAGTGATAAAACATTTTGACATTCAAACACATATGTCATAGCCTCTTACCCCATGCTAATTAAAGACCTTTTGCAGGGATGTGAATAAACTATTTGTCCAATGTGGTTAAAATGTTTCACCAAAGTGGTTAAAATATTTTTAACATAAGTATTAAAATATTTTAACATTTAAACATATATGTCATAACCTCCTACCCCGTGCTACCTAAGGGCATATCGCAGACCAATGTGGTGAAAACATTTTGACTTAAGTATTACAACATATTGACATTTAAATACATATGTCATAGCCACCTACCCCATGCTAACTAAGGGTCTATCGCGGGATGCGCTAAAATGTTTAACCAATATGGTTAAAACATTTTACCAAAATATTTAAGCACATATGTCAAAACGTTTGGACAAATGTATGAAAACATTTTAACATAGATGTTTAAACGTTTTAACTTTTTTATATATCTATTGAATACACAAATGCATGACACCGTAAATATTAAATCGAAGATATGCAATTGCAAGAATAAATCAAGAAACTTATATTAATACATACGATATTCTAACATCTACAATCATAAATGCTTGAAAGAGTGATTTTATAATTTTAGAAACTTATATTTATATAGTATAACATCTATAATCATAACACTTAATAGCTTCTTGGATGGCAGGTGTTTCCTCATATAAGAGTGTAGCACTAGATATGTACTTCCTTAAATGTAACACAATACACTCAATAAGCTTCTTGCATGTTAAACACTTCCTTATTTAGCAGTGTAGCATTAAACATGTGCTTCCTCATATGTAATACAAAATATTTGTACAATAGAATAAACATAATTTAATAATAGTGTCAAAACATTCAAACACTATTTTAAATTGTTTGAACAAAAATGTCAAAACGTTTTAACACTCTCTAAAATTATTTTTACAATAGTGTTAAAACAAATTGAAAACATTATTAAAACAACTTGACATTATCGTTTTAACAAAGTTATAAAATTTGTACATTCTAACCAAAATGTTTGTGCAATAACATTAAAATGATTTGACAATTATGTCAAAATATTTTAATACAATGTTAAATCGTTCTAGCAATAGTGTTAAAATATTTTAACACAATGTTAAATTGTTCTAACAATAGTGTTAAAATGATTTAATGATAGTATTAAAACATTTTGACAATGTTGTCACATCGTTTAAACTCTATTGTTCGTCTAAAAGCAAAATCAAAATATTTTATCTAAATGTTTTAGAAGTATAAAAGAAAAATATATTTTTTTTAATAATCCTTTTAGATAACAACATCAAAATCACAAAATTTTATCCCAATGTTTTAGAAGCATAAAATCAAAATAATGTTTTACAAAAATAAACATTTCAAATAACATGAAAATGAAATAGTTGAAAATTTTGAAACACATATGTGAAAACATTTGAATACTTGAGTTCAAACCATTTAAAAACAAATAATTTTTTTAGTGAATGTGTAAAAATTTAAACACTGGGGCGATAATAGATGTTTTCGGCAATAGGTATCTCCTGGTGGCCTTTTTCTCGAATGTGTCTATCGTTGTTTACTAGTGCATGAAATCACTCATATAAACGGTTATAGCCAGATGACCGAAAGGGGCGAAGGGTGATGAGCGATGGGTGCTGAAGCTAATGCAGATGAACTAGTTGTCATGTACAATTCATCTGTATGGTGAAATGCGCCCATTTAACCCTGCATTAATCTAATGACATTTAAAATGCTGAGGGCAAATATGTCCTAATAAGGCGTAAAGCTGAGAAATAGCAATTTCTTCTAAAAACACTGAAAAATTAGAATTCCTAAATCCCTCTAAATTTGGGCTGCTTGTTATCGTTATTTTCAATTTTTATACTCCATTCCATATTAATAGGTCCATGGTAAATAAATTTCTCATATTAACACCTCCATTGCAAAAAAAAAATTCTCATATTAATAACTCCATTTGGCTCATTTATAAATGATTGTATACTTTAAAAAGTGTACAAGAAACTACTTTCTAGTCTCTTAGCTGGGGTCTCACCATTTGATAAAAAATACTTTTTTATAATAAAGCTACTACTATGGGGCCGGATGGATTTGTTCTTGCATATTGCCAAACCAGTTTATGATAATTTTTTTCCTTTTATCCTTCTGACAACCAATCTATGTTAGCCGAAACCATCCGATTTTCATGACATTGAAAATACTGCATCTTTTAGAAAGGACTTTAGTGTGAGGGATGCAGGCACTTTGGAACTAAATAGCTCCATTACAAAAACATCAGCGAAGGACCAAGCATAAAAATAGAGATCAGCAAAGAAAAGTGTCAACATGAATTTATGAGCTGAGTTGAAGGTTTAGATTTTAAACAGGGATCAACAAGTCTAAATGATTCACCATGCCCTTACTACCATTTTTTTTAAGTAAATGCCCTTACTAGTTAACACTATTGAACATGTCAATTACATACAACTAATGGCATCATTTGTGACTAATGCGAGCACAGTATATGCACTCAACATTTGACGAGGCGGAAGTTTTGCCTCGTGCTCCGTCTCAAGCCAAATCCAATATCTTTATAGATGGAGACTCGTGATTTTACGTCATTCCAACCAACTATTTTGCAAGCTTATGGCCTGCGAACTATATAAATCGCCTATGTTGCATAATCTACTAACCTAACAAATGGCCTCATCCAAAATAAATTATTTACATAATTTAAGGCAGCGATTGATGATTCTCATATGCATCCATATGTGGACGGTTTAGTGGGACGTCAAGGGTGAAAATCATGGACAAGGCTTTCAATCTTTCACGTTCAAACATAAACTTAGGCGCCCAGAGAAAAATATCTCAATTTGTGGGTGCCAGAGTATTGTATTTCTTGCATAGATTTGAATGGCTTCTCACTAACCCATCATAGGGAAGCCACTTGAGTTTTCTGCTACCATTATGGACCAAACAAACTCAATTGAAGATTGTTCGGCAATTCTATCTTGGAAAAAATTATAACAAAACGGAAAGCTCCTTTCTCTTTATTCTACACTTCCATTTATCCATTTATATCTTCTGTTTCTTGCCTTTTTCTAATACCCAGCCTACTTTACTTGTACAAACAGGTAAGGTGATGGTCATGAGCTTTATTGATTATTCAGAAAACATACGAGTTTGACATGACCGTGTGACCTGGCATGTAACACACACGTTCAAGTATGCGGGCCAAAAAGAAAAAGCATACAAGTTCAATTTCAGCCACTCTCTGTTCATAGACTCATAAATTTCAATTAATAAGCTGAATCTATCAGATTCTTACAGGTACAACTGTTTCAAGAGATGCTGCTTTTCTTTCATGTTCTGCATCTCTGTAAAATAATACATCCATTTATTTGGTGAAAATAGCATAATATTTTCCAAAATCCTAATTATACATCCCTACGATGGGATTGTTTGATAAGGAGTTCCTGCAGTTAGAAGTTTCAATTTACTGACGGCTAACCTGCCATGAGTTTTCAGCCTATATCAAAGAGTTTGCATATAACTGACTAACATAAAGTACAGAAATCAGATTATCAAATAATGAAAAACAAAGGGTCTTTGTTTAGAAAGCAACTATTTAGTACATATCTAAATTAACATGAAAAAAGTGAAGACAAGATGATTGGCTAAAACCATTTTGATATGAAAGACCAAATTTCAGTAAAGCACGGCTTCACTGCTATCACTTGGTTTAAACAGTTCACTTCCTCGGTTTTACAAACGGTGAACATTCAAGTATCTTTAATTATGGGTTTTTTGTCAATGAAGCAAAATTCCCCATGTTTTGTGACATATGTTAAGGCTGGACATGAAGGCATAAAGGCTCATTGTCTATACCAGTTCAGCAATGTCCCATCAGTAAATTGCTGTCAGAAAACAGCATAAGGCCAATCCCAATCCTTATTATTTAAATTTGTAATTCAATTGGCATGTAGAAACCATTTCAGAATGACTACTTCCATTCCATGGCCTCCTTTAGTTAAGTGAACACATAACAAAATGAGAGCACAGCCCAAGATGCATAGTCAAAGCCATCATTGACAAAAATCAATAATCAAATTTAAGCTTATGGCTTAATTATATTTGAACATAATGTAGAAATATAGATGCAAGAGCATGTCTTAAGCAACATATACAATCTTAACCATCAAAATAATTTGTATATGATGAATTGCACACATAAAAATAGGCACATGATAATTACAAAAATTTTACTGAGCTTTAACTTGCCTGCTGTGACTGCTCAGTAGGATAAGATACAGAGGGTCTTCAGATGAGAGTTGGAAAAGTTGTCTGACAATGTAGGTGCATGTAGCGATGCTGAAATTTCGAACAAAACAAATTATCACAACATAACATAGAACAATGAAACTTTTCAATAAAAACCCACAACAGAGACAAGAAGAATCCATAATAACATCCAACATCGTCTTTCCTTTCCCCAAGACATTCCTATTTGAACACATATTTCTCTAGTGATTCCTTTTGCTAATTTGCACAATCACTACTCAGAATGATGTTGCTAATTCTCTGTCATAGTAAGAGGAAAATCACAAAGACAGAACAAATAATAGCTCCACAGACCTTTTATTCTCTTCAGGTACCATAGATTGTTTTACAAGAAAGTGGAGCATTGACATTGTTAAAATTAAGTTCCCTCGAAGCTTAAACTATTAAAAAAGGGACCAGCATTCTATATCAACCAAACTAACACTCCACTGCTTGTGCAAGCATGATTAGACATTTGCAAACTCTAAAATGGGAGCGAAGCATGCAGAAGCAGGGCCATGAACTGAACCTGGATCCTCCCACTTCTGATATTACATTGAAGCCAAGTCTCCTAAAAGCTTATGTTGTCAGGGAAAGGATCAACTGTGGACATCAACTAATCCAACCAAAATAAAACAAACTAACAGACACTTCCGTTACTGATATAAGCATTAAGAGTTCTTTTACCAGTTTTTTGTTTAAGCTTCCATTTAGGTCTTCGGCAAAAAGGGCTTCCAAGGTCATTGTGTTTAAACAATCCATATATGGTTTAACCTTGGAAAGAAAATCAATCCACATATAATTTCTATGATGAGTTACGAAAATTGGTTTCTTCTTTTATTTCTAAGGATTTTTATATGATGTAAGCAATCCACACCTTTATACCCTGTCCGCAGTCCATAAGAAGCCAATTTCCTAATGTACCTGCTCTGTAATGGCATGTGCTAAAATTTATCCTCTGCTATCAAAGTATAGTTGAACTTAATGTTTTTATGTTGTGTACCAGCAATTAAAATGTTCATGTTTCAACAGCGTGGGCTATTACATGCATATCTTTGTTCGGTCTTTGTGCAGATATTACTACAATATTAACCAAATGAATTCCCTAAAATATGTAACAAGTTTCTTGTTTGGTCATAAATTCCCAATTAATTTTATAAGCATGCCAATAAGTTGTAAATACCTTCCAAAGCATATTGAAAAAACGATCCAAAATAATGCACTTATCCAACTTGCTTCCTTGTATAATATCCAGACCTGGCAGATTCACAGTAAATTAAAAATTGTGTCAAATGAATTTTAACATTAAACGAGAAGTCAACATAGAACCCGAGCTATTAATTTCATAACATGGGTTCTCAAGAAATGAACCCTAAAGGAGAGAAAGTTACCATGAGTCAGAAAAATCAAAAATAAAATAATATAAACATAAAATAAAATTGCTCTAGCAAATACTTCAACCTTAAAGAATGTTATTACACATTAGCAAAAATTTAGAGATATACCACTATAGCGACAATGTTTACATAGAAATCCACTAAAGTTGCTGTTTGCCACCTGCAAAGATCATTGTAATATTATAAAAAAAACGTGCATTCAAGCATCAAGCATACATACTTAAAAACATATAGTTCGATCATTATAAATGAAATATCTATTAATGATAAAAAATAAAGAAAATGCACGAGTTTCCTTAAACACTCAGTGAAATTCAGGGCCATTAGTGCTAAAAAGGACATTTTCAGTAAGATAATCTAGATCAAGTAACCAGTTAAATTCCAAGTGATGAATAATGTTGTGAAATGTACCTGTCACCTTTGTAGAAGCATATTTACAATCTTCTAATGGAAAAAATGTGAAATTTCTTAGATAGGTTGAGAAGTGGTGCAAGTTTGAGAAGGATCACACACATTGGAGGAAAGCCAGGACATATGTAGTGTGGACCTTAGAAACGGGCAAATTATAATTTTGTACAGTTTAAAGTGAATGAAATACATGAATTCTCAATCTTATATTTGTTGGAATATGAAGTAAATATATTGATAATCTGTTTCCCAGTAGCTTGAGTTATTGGAAAACAACAGTTATCTAACATCGTATCAGAGCAGTTTTCTCCCATTTGAGTTCTAGGACACATTTTCCCCATGGTCTTGGTTTTAAATCCTTTGAGGTGCTTTGTTTCTGCCATTTGTGTTCCAGAGCACAATTGTCCTCCTCTCTCCTCTTAGTTATGCCCATGTGCTACATTTTGATAGATGCTTGCACGTGAGGGGGGAGTTTTGAAATAAGAAAATTATAATAAGTTTTTCCTTACATCTTAAGCTATTGAGAAACGCCAATTATTTCACAACATTTATGTGCCACAATTAATATCAGTTGATCTACCTACACCTATCCACTTTAGATCTGTAAGATACAGTCAAGGAAAAGAAGCTAAAAGAAGAACATAGAACTCACGGAGTAAAAAGCTCCTTGCGGAAAGGAGATCCATCAGTAAGGAGGGTGTACAAAAGAGTTGCTAACATCAAGCAACCGAGTGCAATAAACACAAATCTTGCTGTTGTAACTGATGAATGCTTGCACTTTGTCTCAGAATTACTCCTAAAAATATCTCAGTTAATCAAACATAACTTCTATAGGCAGAAGGAAAACTTAATACATGTAATGACAAGATGCAGACAGGAATTTGAGAAGCCTTATACAATATACATGTCTAATCTATCTGCATGCCACATTCACCTCTCCTCTTGGTGCAACAAAAGCACTTCTGAAATATAAGAATAACCTCCGAAATGCACTTGTCAATGATGTACCAAATAATACCATATTTACATATAAGATTATCAAAAACTTTACTATTATACAAATGCAAAAATGATAACCAGGCACAGGTTATTAAGCCTCATTCACTCAGACTTCTAAACTTCACACAAAATGACTGACTTTATCAGTCTGGTGTAGACCAAATCAAAAGGTTCAGAAAATTCTCAGAACAAAGAAATCATTTTTGAGAAGAAATTAAAAGATGAAAAAGGGAAACCTATAATATGCGTACAGATCTTAAAGGAAATCATAAAGTTCTGTTCTACTTTATGTCAAATATTGAATTCAATTGTTATAGTGATAGGGACTCCTATTTATAGCAGTTAATCTTATCATGCACTCAGACTTATTAAGTTTTCATGGCGAGATAAAAAAGGCTGGGCAGAAGAAGAATCAATTTAGTGAGATTAAACATGGAGATACACATTTACTAATAGTTATCCTAGTTACAAGGACTATTTAGTTGTTATTACTAAGAAATCCATGTTGCTAACTCCAAGAAATTAAACTTGTATTAATAAGAAATCCAAGTTGCTATCTCCAAGTAATTAAACTATGACACTCCTATTAATAAGTATGAAGCTTGTCAGGCAAACATTTATACACAGACAATATTAATAAAACTGTGCTAATATTAAAGATTACTACTCACCTATCATGATTCCGCAGCAAAATGTGGTAGAAAGGATCTACTAAATCTTGAGATGTGAGCTTAAACAGTTGAAGAAGAATGTATGTACACGTTGCAATGCTGAAAAACCAACGAAATTACAAATAAAATCTCTAGCATAGTTAACATAACTAAATAATTCCTACAACCAATCATATGCAGCTGAAGTCAGACTCCCCAACGCAGGTAATCTATTCATTTGATTACATGAGGGCACATTTGTTTTTTCTTCCATCCATAATTTCCAACATTACTAAAAACCATGTTAAGAATAAACCTGTGATTGCTTTTATCCATACGGGCATATATGTGACAAATGAAATAATATCCCAAGACAATCAGACAAGTGAAACATGATTGAGGCACTATAGTTAGAATCATCATGCATAAACATGCAGCGGAAATAAATAATTAACTAGACCATCATCATATGTAATATTCAAATCCTTCTAAAATATTCCAATCCTCATAAAGATAAGATTTCTGGAACAAAACTTAATTCAAAAGCTAAACCAAATTAATTTTCTAAGTCAAATACCTTCCTAAGCATATCAACAGAACTATCCACAGTACAGCACCAGTCCAATGCGTTTCCTTGTAAGAAACCCAAACCTGATCAAAAGCAAGTTTCCATTCAATCAAAAAGCACTCTGGTGTGGCTAAATCCTCCCGAAAATTTCATTATCGCCCTACTAAAAAGTTCTCGTTCAAAAAACAAAAACGAGTATTATAGTTAGGTATAAGAATGGGTAGAAAAGATTCCTCTTTTTATGAATCATATGGCTGAAAAATACGACTTCATACGTTACTATGTTCATTTGACTAATTGAATATACATTTCGATTGACGTTTTTTGAAAAGTGATAGCATGTTGCTCTAACAACCCATTTGTCAGACAGTCGATTATGTTCTTGGGTACCGAAGGAAACAAATAAGGATCACAAAAAGTGAATTACAGAGATATATCTCCATAATCGCACATCAATGTTCATAGGTCAAAGTTCCATCTATCTGATAATTTGGCAAAAGGAAGATGATAAAAATAACAAAAAGGGGTGGCTGCCACAGTTACCGCTATAGCAAAAACATCAATATAGAAATCAACTAGAGTTGCTGCCATCCACCTGAAACAAACAACCAGACCAATCAGAAACGTTGCAAATAAACAAAACGTGGGCAGTGTTTTCACGTGATATCAAAATCTGGGTTCCTTTACAGGTGACCCTTCTGAATTGTAAAAAGAAATGGAGAGAGAATGTGGAAAGGGAAGAATACGGGGTCAAGAGCTCTCTTCGGAAAGGAAGCCCATCAGTGATGATAGTATAGACAACTGTGAAGATGATCAAGCAGTCGAGTGCTGCAAAGAGCGTTTTCAATGCCGTCACCGTTAAAGAACCCATTTTTAAACTTTCCCAGAATCAGAGCGACTGCAATGGCGGACTACTCGTTGATCAGAAGCATGAGGGGAAGGAGAAGGTAGTGGGCACGCAAAAGCCACGTCCAGGAAGAGGGAGGGAGTGTCGCCAATGAGGGAAGACATGGCAACGCTCGCGAGTAGCGTACTAACGAAAAAAAAAAACAGCACTCACCCGTGACGCCTAAGCCGCGGTGTAAACAGATTTCAAGTCTCTCCCACGAACAGAATCAACCTTTCATCGTAATTCAATGTCATAGTTGAAAACTAGAACGAGACCCTCTTAGAGTAATACTGTTGACGAGGGCGTCGAGAATCAAGTAGAAAAGAGTGTCATGGGTAGTAAAGCATATTATATGTAACACGTATTGGGGTATATATATATATAAAAATATTATATATTAGGTATGTATGTATTGCAGAAACTGTCTATAGTGTTACACATTATGTATATCGGTATTATGGGAAAAAAATACCTCCCAATTATGTAGAAGAGTATTTTCCTGTGCAGTGTAATAAGCGCACGAGAGCCCTTCATTTATAACATCAATGACGCATATACTAATACACGCTAGCATTAATATATATACTAATATATATATATATATATATATATATATTATTAATCTCAATATCAATCTCAATTATCAAGAGCTACTATGTATTCTTTCTCTTTAGCTCATTTTTACAGTAGAACATAAAAAATACTTTCCAATCTTGTAGGCCATAATCGTATAATATTCCACTTTCTCTTTAGAAAAGTCTTACTTCAGCCTATGATTGAATTTAGAAAAGTGAATGTCACGACTTGGATTTTTAAAAGTATTTTTAAATAGCACGAACGATAAGTAGCGAGAATTTTTTTTCTTTAAATACAAAACAAACCATTCGATTAAATATCCAGGTCATGATAACTGGGGTTCACAAATACAAATATCAAATCATATGATATTATTTAACATCTGAAAATTCATAAAGACCAGCTCATCCATCTAAGTACAAGTCCATCGCCCGTCTGAAAATAAATAATAAGTTGACTCTCACACTTAAGGTACACTTACATACCGGAGTTACAGAAATGCGGAAACCTCTTTTGCACGCCTGCCTTGGTCTCACTTGTCGTCGCCTGGAGGATCTGCAACAAAGCAAACCAAACAACAACCACAACCACAATGGAGCATCTCCACCTACAGGAGAAGAACTTCTAAAGGACAAAAGGTTTTATTAATATTTTTCAGATCGGGCCAACATCACCCGATGTTAGTTGCCTACGTACTCATCAGACAACATCTCCAATGTTTCCAACAAGATCGGATCCAGACGTAGTTCTGCCTAGAAACTACTCTACCCTAAGAAGCATAACATCACTCATGTAATGCTTAGATATTTTCAACCTACATTTTAGTAAGTCCATTAACCGTTTCACTTGTCTAATTAACAAGCAATATCAAACATTGTTATTAATTATCTCACATCCCTTGTTCGATAATTAAAACTA
The DNA here is from genome assembly GCA_035235625.1 of Saururus chinensis. Lineage (NCBI taxonomy): Eukaryota > Viridiplantae > Streptophyta > Magnoliopsida > Piperales > Saururaceae > Saururus > Saururus chinensis. The sequence continues at coordinate 23,813,423 of CP141143.1, read as the reverse complement.
TCAAATCTGCAACTCGGAGATGACTCGCCCCTCGAGAAATCCCCAAACAAAGTACTCCATCCTTGGAGTGGATGGCTTAATGTGAGCTTGACCCAAATCCCCGGGGCTCTCAATAGCACACTTACGAATCTAGAGAAGAGGATCCCAACTGTGTTCATGGACACAGATTGGCAAGAAACACAAGCCTTCCATGATGCTCATGTAACTCCGCTTTTCGTACGTACTAAATAGTCCTGGGAAGACTTGCGGGAGACCCGCGGTAAAGACCCTTTGGTCAATACCCAAACCGTCGTGGCGATGAAGATGCATATTGCAATCTCCACCTTCCCAACGTTGGGAGAAAATGTCTTATAAGATATTACTAATGTATCAATAGAAGCCTGAGGTCCTTATGACCATTGACTCCCCCAAACATCTGAAACTTAGACTAGATTATTTCAATCCAGTCAAGTAACCACTCAACCTTGTGGGTCCTCTTCACCTTATGAATCGGCCCACAAAATAGCTCATCCACTGAGCTATGACTCAGAGAACATCCCATAGCCACCATCAGTTCATTAACCAAGGTAAGATCTATGTCAGGGCCCCGTTCACTCCATGAACTGGTCCCAACCCTAAAGAGGGTATTTTAGTCATTATCTTTATTAGGTGTTCTCCCCTCAAACCAACAACAACCCATGCCTCTTGATTGATCTTCATTAATCTTAAATTACTGATATAACTTAAAACATCAATATCAAAAGCATGCATCAACATAAATAATCATGCAATCATACAAACATATAAATAATAAACAGAGGCCCATTGCATTCATTCGCAAGGCTGGGGCTCAGAGACTTCAAGCCCGATATGTAAATTAACATATTCCACGAGTGCCGTATATAATGCCCTAGTGGATTTTTGCGTTGTGTTACAGACACGTGCAATACACTGCCCTAAACCCTGAGAATTAGGGTTTTCCATTGGTTTCCCATGACACTGTGACCTGTCAAGGTCTTCGTGTCACCTACCGGTCACACCCCTTCCTTTTGAAGTCATTTATAGGGTACCTTAACTCTTGATTCACTAGGTCATTTGTTTCATCAGAAACAGAACATATTGCCCCTAAGGGCATTAGGGTAATTTTAACACCTAAGGTATGATACCCTCGCTTAGGTTATTCTAGTCATTTTATTGCCCCTCTATTAATTTAAGTCATTAACCTCTCATAAGGCTCCACTCTTAGACCGACTCACGCTTCCATTCACACGAATGTGGGCGGTCCACTCTAAGGGGTATTTCTGTCATTTGGTTTAAGGACTTAATGACATCCAATGGGTCCAAAATTAGGCTCAAAGGCACTACTTGACTTCATGGACCCTGTGTAATTTTTCTGGCATGTGACGGGGTCGTGAACCCCTTGAACGGACCCAGGTTGTCTTAACGGTTTATGATTAAACCTAGGGGCAAAAAGGTCAATTATCCACTCACTGGGATTTTTACTCACCAAACGGTTTTTCCTATAATTAGCTTACCCATTAAACTCTCATTGACAATTTTCCAATTTTTAAATCCACTCATAGGCACATGAACCAGAGCCTTGAACTCGGGTAAGTTAATAGTATACGATAATTAAATAACGGGGGTAAAAAGGTCATTTCACAATCTATGGGATTTTTCCTCGAGCTGAAACTCAGTCAGCATAGTTCCAAATCTCTCCAGGTATAATAGTAATTTTATACAATTTTTTTGACATTTGAAGCCCTCTGAACCGGACCCGGTTCTATCCCCCTTTTTCTTTTCCTTTTTTTTTAAACCGACCCGGACCGGGCCGGTTTGGGTCGACGACCCGCAACGCGGGGCGTCTTCCCCGCGTCCGGCCAGAGGCACATTTGCCTCTGGCGGAGCCGCCCCTAGCCGCCACGGCGGGGTGGCGGCTGGGCTCCACAGGATCGCCGCCAAGCGGTGATTCTGTTGATTCGGGGCCCGCGGCCTGCCGGTGGCGGCAGTGGGCCAATCGGCCGACCCATTTTTTTTTAACTCTGGCGGTGGCGTCGTGACAGCAGCCGCCACGGCCAGCCGATGGGCCGGGCTTGACCGGATCGTCATCTTCCGGCGATCCCGGCTGCCCTGGTCCATCTTCAGGCTGGCGGCAGCGCCGCGCCACCCCAAGTTCATTTTTTTTTTATACTCTGCAACGAAACGGCGGCCTGCGCAGCGGCAGCCGAAACTGCCGCCGCAAAGGCCGTCGGTGCTAGGGCCTATGCAGCCCGAGACACAGCCGATGTGGCCGGAGCTAGGGCCATCGAGGCGAGAGGCCAGTACAGCCCCCAGCCCTCCGACAGGTCCGGCCAACAGTTATACTACTATTCATATGAATAGTATTATGCAGAAATCGCTATTTTTGCAGAAATCACTATTATTTTCATTCAAATCCGTTATTAAAATCCTTAATAATCGTAACTTGGAAATCCTACCTCCGTAGCCGAGTTGACGTTGATCCACCGCTGCTGAAGTTTCACCGGAAAATTCCCTCGGCCACTCCTCTTCCCTTTCCTCAAAAATCCCCATTCTCTACTCTGATCGGGCAAAAGACCCCCCCCCCAAAAAAAACCCTAATTAATTCTTTTTATAGGCATGGGATTAGGAGCCCTAATCCCATGAGAAATTAGGCCCCAAAAACCCAATTTCGGAACAGTAATTTATCGGGCCCACATCGCAACTTAAACGGACAGTTCATACGTTCAATTCGGGTAAACGGGTCCTGCACGATATATTCAACTTCAGACGGTCGTTTCTCCCTCGTCCGGACTTCGATTCGCGCATTCTTGGCGGCGTTTTGAAGCTCTTTTTATCTACTTTCCATCCATATATATATCAGCTACCAAATCTAAGCATAGATTAATTTATTCCAACGGAAATGTCAAGGGGTCTAGCACCCTAATTTCTACGTGTACGACTTCAGGAATTTAGAAAATTCCCGGACGTTACAGTGAATCTTTCTAATATGATGTGAGTCTTTCCATATTTCTCTATCCAATAAAATATGACAGTAAAATTTTAATATATAAAAAAGGAGTAGGAATATCTTTTGAAATTTGAACAATATATATCTAGCATTTGCTAAGTTGACAAAGGGAGCTTAATAAGCACTTCTTACACATAAACACCTTCTGATGCATAGAAGCACAAGCTCATCTAATTCTATCGTTGTTTCTTGTAATGTAGTTTCCAACCTAGATAAAAGAGAAGGTTACGTTAGGTTGGCGGCTGGTTATAAAAAACTTTAATCTTTTGTCGATCTTAAATTATTAGGAAAAATTGCCTACTTAATTATAATTTAAGTATAAATTCATCTAAAAACCCAAATATTATTCACAATAAGTTCCACCTAATTGTTAATTCACAAACGAAAGCTACATTTATCCACCACAAGTACATATGCAATTAGAAGTTAACAACATATCAACTAACCCCACCTTGATACCTTATCTATCCAATCTCAAAGCCATATTCTTTAATTTTTTTTTCTGATTGATGTAAGCTGAAGTCAAGAAAGTTGCTTATTGCTACTTTTGTGTATTACAAAGCTTTTGGGAGTAAGCGTTGCATAAATAGTTGAGTTTTAAAATTAAGTTAAAATAAAAAATTATTGTCACGACCTAGTTTTTAAAAGCATTTTTTAAAATAGCATGAATGGTAAATTACGAGAAATTTTTTTTTCTCAAATATAAGAAAAAACTATTCAATTAAATATTCAGGTCATGATAACTAAGTTTCACAAATACGAATATCAAATCATATAATATTATTACACATTTCAAAATTCAATAAGAGCAGCTCATCTATCTAAGTGCAAGTCCGTCATCTGTCTAAAAATAAATAACTAAGTTGACTCACCCACCAAATATACACTTACGTACCAGAGTTGCAGAAACGAAGAACTTCATCATGTGCTCGACAATCTTAGTCTCACTTGTCGTCACCTAGAGAACCTGCAGCCAACCAAACCAAACAACCACAACAACAATAGAACCTCTCTGCCCTTAGGAGAAGAGCTTCCAAAGGGAAAAAGGTTTTATTAATATTTTTCGGATCGGGCAAACATCACCCGATGTTAGTTGTCTGCGTACTCATCATACAACATCTCTAATGTTTCCAACAAGATCGGATCTAGACATAGTTCTGCCTAGAAATTATACTATCCTAAGAAGCATAACATCACACATGCAATGCTTAAGTATTTTCAATCAACCTACATTTTATGCAAGTCCTTTAATCGTTCCATTTGTCTAATTAAACAAGTAATATCAAACAATGTTATTAATTATCCCATAACCCTTGTTTAATAATTAATACTACCAATATGTATTCACTCCGAGATAACTCAACTCTAGAAGAAATCTCTTGATAAAAGACTCCAACATTGGAGTAGACTGTTTAAGAACAGCTTGACCCAAATCCTCAGGGCTCTCAATAGCCTGCCATGAATCTGGAGAAGAGGATCTCAACTGTGCTTATGGACATAAATTGGCGAAAAGCATAAGTCTTCCATGATTCTCATATAACTCCACTTTTTGTTCGTAGTATATGGTCCTGGGATGACCTGTAGGAAACCCGCGGTAGAGACCTCTCTGGCCAAGACCTAACTATGCGGAAGACCGGTGGTAGAGACCTCTCTGGCCAAGACCCAACTATGCGGAAGACCGGTGGTAGAGACCTCTTTGGCCAATACCCAAACTGTCATACCAGTGAAGATAGCGCATCACAATCTCCACCATCCCAACTCAGGGAGAAAATATCTTCTAAGACATTACTAATGTATCCATAGAAGCCTCTGGTCTTTATGACCATTGACTCCCCCAAACATTCAAAACTTAAACTGGATTATTTTCATCTAGTCAAGTATTCGACCAACCATTTGGGTCATCTTCACATTATGAATCGTCCAACAAATAGCTCATCCACTGAGTTATGACTTAGAGAGCAGCCCAAACCCTAATAATCTCCATGAGACTCGGGTAAACTCCCATAACCAGCCTCGGTTCATTAACTAAGGTAAAATTCTATGTTAGGGCCCTGTTTACTCCATGAACTGGTCCCAAACCCTATTGAGGGTATTTTAGTTTTTATCTTGATTAGTTATTCTCCCCCAATCCAATGACAACCAATATCTATTGATTAGTCTTTATTAACCTTGAGTTACTTATATAACTTAATGCATCAATAATAAAAGCAAGCATCAGAATAATCAACATAAATAACATGCAGACACACAAGTGCATAAATAATAAATGAAGGCCCGTTTCACTCATTTGTAGGGCTAGGGCTTAGCGACTTTAAGCCCGATAATGTAGATAACTGTAAAGACTCTCATTTTTTAACCAATTTATTTTAATGTTGTTATCGGTTATCGTGTGGTTTAAGCGTTTTCTGATTAAATTCGATGGTTTTAAAAAAATAAATGGGGTTTCTAAAGGTTTTAAGCAAAACAAACTCTCCATTTATTAGTTTTAAGTAGTTTTTCGTCAATTTTGAATTTTTGGGATTTTTTTATTTTTACTAATTTTCCAAAAATTAGGGTTTGGCGGGACCCCCCCTATGGGCCCCACCGACAAAATTAAGGTTTTTAGACCAAAATGCCCCATACATCAATGGAAGGCACTATAAAAAATTTTAGGATTTTTCTAGACCTAATTTTGGGTTAAATTGCTAAATTTCCTAATTTTAGTTAAAAACTCTATTTCTACCCCACATTTTTATTAAGTATAGCCCAACCCCTCCTATAAAAGGAAAGGGTTGTGTTATTTCCTATTTGGAAATAGGCTTAGCCAGGAGATTTGGAGCCTAATCCTCAATTAGGCCCGTAAAGGAAACGATTAGAGGTGAGTTTAGCTTAATTTTGGCTTAATCTCTAGGTTTTTCTTAAACTCTTCTTAATCTTGACTTCCCCCATCATTTCAATCCATTTTGAAAGCATAAAACTACTATTTTATCTTTCTTCTTCAAGCCTTAATCTTCAAATTTTCATTTTTAGGCTTCTAAAACCCTAGATCTAATATTTACTTTTGATTTTTCAAAGCTAAATCGAGATTAGTTGTATGTTAACTTAAAATCATGTTTTTGGAAGGTGTTGGAGGAGATTGAAGGTTCATTCCGACCCAAATCAACAAGGAAAGGTAATGGGTTCTTCAATCTCAACTTTGGGTAGTAAAAATATTAGTTTTTATGATGTTATTTGAAGTGGATTTGCTTGATTTAGGCTCTAATAGTGGGTTTAGTAAATGTTAATCTCTTACTTCTATTTCTTAGGGTTTTATCTTAGAATAGTTTGGATTAGTATTCTGGAAGGTTTGATGAGTTTTTTATAGTGTTTGATACCATGGGTGAAGATTTAAGGTGTTTTCATGGTGTCTCGGTTTTGATTTTCGAAGGTTTTGATTTTCGAAATGAAGAAGAATGTCAAAACTGCTTTGTTGGAAATCGAACGGCCTTGCAGGGCGATCGATCGGCAACACTACATTTCTAGCAAATTTTTAGTTTAGCCGATCGAACGGCCTTGCAGGGCAATCGAACGGCTACACGACAGTTTTTGCTATTTTTAAAACTTATGCACATTCTAATGTTTTATTCCATTTGATGATTCTAATGGTTATGGGATGTGTGTTATGATGAAATTAGGCTACTAGAGGTATAGAATTGATGATGAAAGTTTATGGAATGTGTTTAAGTGTGGTCATGTGACATTATATAATGTTGATATTTATGCATGTTGATATTGAAGTACTTTAAACTTTTGAATGTGGAATTCTTATGATTAGAATATGTTTCTAGCAGGGATGCTATATGAAAAATGGTGAGGTATATTCTCTTATAATGAGGATGGTTTATGAGTAATGGATGTGATCATGTTGTGGCTTAATGTATAGAAAAATCATGTTTGTGGGAGTGAATGTTTGATTTCGCATGGATGGACTTAAGTTTGATGGTGGATTTTGCTTTGATTTTAGTTGGGAATCATTGTTTGAATGTGTTTAAGCATGCGTATATTGTCTTATGAGTTTATGTCGAGCATTGGTCATGTGCTTAGATATGTATGAAGACATACACATATGGGGAATATATTATGAAATTGTAGTTGATTATGCATAGATTATGATGCATGAGGGGAATGATTGGGAGCACGTTCTATGTGTTAGAACCCATGTAGGTCTTCTCACGCATGTATTATGCTATTATGCATCATGAATCGATATTCATGGATGAAGTTTTACCAATGTTTAACCGGAATTAATCGATTGTATGCAATGGTTGATATTGCTTGCCGGATTAATCGCTTGGTGAATTAATCGGAACTTGGTTGGTCCAAAAGGACATGTTTTCGATTTAAGTGCCTATGTGGAACATGTATATGTTGACATAAAAAAAATCAAAATCAAAATCAAAATCAAATCAAAACTCAAATGCAAAGATCTCGGAGCTTGACTAGCTCCAGATAACTCTAAATTTTCAAAATGGACAAAGTCTCAAATTCGGATAAAGTCCAAACAAAGAAAAAAAAAATTTCAAAATCCAAAGGCCAAGATTTCGGAGCTTGACTAGCTCTGAGTGAGACCTAATTTTTTTTTTAAATAAACAAAGTCTCTGAAGTGGACAAAGTCTAAAGAAAAAAAAAAAGTAAGGAAGCAAAATCTAATCCTACACACGTAGGAATAGACTAAGGCTTTTAGCAAAAAAAAAGTGAAGATGCAAGATCTAAATCCTACACACGTAGGAATGGACTAAGGCTTCCAACAAAAAATTTATTGTGAAAGGACATTATGGGGGCCTCTTTACATTCAAAGTTAAACGGCTGAGGGAGGCTTTGTAAGCCTCACATGGCCACGTAATAAAAATTTGCAAAGGACTATGTGGGACCTCATAAGTCTCACAACAAAATAGTCATAAAACATAAATAAATGAAAAAAGGCTAGGAAAGACTCGTGGGTCCTACGCTATTATTTTGTTAAAAAAAAAACTTGTTCAGCCATGAAAGACCAAAATAACTGAAAATATAAAAAAAAAGGTTAAATTTCAAAAGAACCCAAAGTTCAAAGAAAAAAAAAGGGGTTGTGTGGAAAATTTCATGGGCCCCACATAAGAAATGGGAAGATTAAATTAAAGCCTTGATGCTCGTAATCCCCTACTATAAAAAAAAGGATGATGAAATAAAAAAAATATAATAAAAAAATAATAATAAAAAAATAATAATAAAAAAAAGAGAAGAAAGTGGAGATGACCAAGTCAAATGTATAATATCCGGTCTTCTCTCACACTTCCCACTTCCTCCACTAATCAAGTGGTTCTCACCAACACTCCCACTAACCCATTTTCCCATCTCCCACTAATCCACTCTCCACTTCTCATAAACTACCTTTCCAACTCACCACACTACTTTGCTTAACCGTACAACTCTCATCCTATAAATACCCCTTCATTTCCATAAGAAGGGGCTTTTGGCTTTCAAGTCTATGGAACCTCCAAAGAGAAATCCAGAAGTCCATCACACACCAAATTCCTAAAAAGCCTTGACCTTCAAAAAGTCGAAGAAGATCGAGGAATCAGAAGACAAGTAGAAGCAACCAAGAAGAAAGAAGAATTTGTGCAAGGGGAGCTCTCATCTTCAAGAAGAATTTTCCTTGTTTTCTTCTTTTCTTTTCTTTTTTTTTTAACTTGAAAGTTGTAGCCACTTCTCCTAGCAATTCACTTTTCTTATTTTAATAAAATTCTTATTTCTTTCATTTTTGCCAACTAATCGAAGGGTTTTGAAAATTGATTAACCACTACTACTCACTTCAAAGTGTAAAGAGTAGTCTTGATTAATCAAGAGAAGGTCGTCCCACATAAAAAAAAAGGTTCTTCTCTACCCCTTTGCAAGGAAGGATCATCTGATCCATTCCCTTGTCTTGTGCATAGGGAACCAACCGAAATCCACCAAAAGTATACTCCCCAGGTTGAGTCTAGTTAAATAGAATTATGTGGGGACGAGTTGTGTACTTGTCTTGCGGATTGAGGTTATTATGATTGTCTTTTAGACCCTGAGAATCTAAAGTGACATGCTTTGTGCACCGGCTACCACATGTTCTAGGGTTCCCTGTGTGGGAATTTGGGCTCTCCCCACCGTAGGAGATGTCCCTGGGCAAACACCCGTACTCTAGGTTCTTTGTGTGAGAATAGGACATCCTTAGCCAGGATCATCCAGGGCGAGCAGCTTTAGGGGCTGACAACCCTGACCCTCTTACATTTCCTATGTGGAAAATTTGACTGTGTCTTGCCTTCGTGGCCTTGACCGTGTCCTGCCTGTGTGGCAATACTTGTGTTTACTTCTTGATGGAGGCATTCACTATTTATATTGATGCATGATTGTGTATCATGTGTTTGACACGTTTGTCTTGCAGGGTGAATGAGGTTGTTGTAATATGAATGCATGATCAGAAGTAGTGTGATTGAGACACTATTATGCAGGTTTATGTAATATGAATGAATGATCAGAAAGTGTGTAAATGTGACACTATTATGCAGGTTTATGTGATATGAATGCATGATCAGAAATGGTGTGATTGAAACATTATTATGCAGGCTAATGTGATATGAATGCATGATCAAAAAGTGTGTGATTGAGACACTATTATGAAGGTTTATGTGATATAAATGCATGATCAGAAAGTGGTATAACATGTTAATTTTGGATCTGAATTGCTACATTGCTATGTGGTCGTATTTTCTAATTATTATAATTGTATTCAAACCATTATGGAGTTTTTATACTCACCCCACTTTTCTTATTTTGTTTTAGGGCTGCATGGCGTGACATGCAGTCGGATAAGATCCTCTTTATGAGGAAAGATTGGGGAGAGCTTGGGAATAGGAGTGGAGGCCTCTAGATTTTGCATCTCTCTCATACCCCTGTGGGCCCCACCGTCGAAAATTTTATTTTTGTGTCAAATGAACCTAGACATATACTTAAGGTCCCACAAAAATTTTCAGAATTTTATTAGGCTTAAATTGTGCTTAAATTTGCAAAATACCCACTTTTAGCCTACTTTTCATATTTACACCCCAAAACTTACCTATGCCTACCCCAACCCTTACTATAAAAGGGCAAACCAGAGCCATTTCCATTTTTGGGAATAGGCTAAGGAAGGAGGCTGGCCTAATCCCCACTTAGGTCCGAATTAGAAGCCGATTAAGGTAAGCTTGCTCTAATTAAGCACTAATCCTTGGCTTTTCTCTTAATTTCTTCCAAATCTACCATTTTCCCCTTGATTCAATTCGTTTTTGACCATCAAAAGCTACTGATTTGTGTTTTACTATAAACCCTAACATTCAAAATTCGATTTTTACTACCAATAAGCCCTAGATCTAAGGTTTAATTAGGGATTTCTTGAGTAAATCGATTTCCATTAGAGTTTAATTCAAACTCATTGTGTTTTCAAGGATTTCAAGAAGGGTGACTCTTCAATCCGAGCTTAATCAAGTGCTGAGGTAATGGGTCTTCGAAATCTCTGTTTATCCATGGTAAAACTCTTCATTTTTGGCTTATTTCGAAATGGTTTGCTTGATTTAGTGTGTTAATGGTAAGATTAGAAAATGGAATTATTTAATCCCAATTTCTTAGGGTTTTGCATTATTATGGTTTGGTTTGATATTCTGGAAGTCAAGGAGGACTTTTGATGATGATTAGGGTGTTAGATGTGGATTTGAAGTGCTATCTATGGTGTTTCGGTTTGGATTTGCGAAAGGAAGAAGATGACTGTTTTGCCGTGTTGGCGATCGATCGGCCTTGCAGGGCGATCGATCGGCTGAACTGAAAATTTCAAATTTTTGCGTGTAACCGATCGAACGGCCTGAAGGGCGATCGATCGGCTACACAGAAAATTTTATGTTGTGTGTATGATGCCTATTTTGATGATTCCACTTTGGCTTGCCAATTTTATAGGAATGTGGAGTGTTTTAAGCTATGTTAGGCTACTGGAAATGCATGCTATTGAGTTTATGGAGTTGAGATATATGCTTAGAGATGGTGGAATGACATGCTTTGTGGCATGATGTTGGAATCGTTATCTTGAAATTATGAATGGTTATTTCCCTTTGATTAAGCATATATTTTCAGTAGGACTACAATCATTGTTGGACTGATTTGTCATGATAGATTGTGATTAAAGGTGTGTGAATGTTGGTGAATGCCATGACTCAATGATGAAATGAGTGATGTTATATGCGTTTAGCCTTTGTGGTTGAGTTTTGAATCTAGCTATGATTTCAACGATTCTTCTAATATGATTTCTACTGGAATTCATGTTTAGATAGAAATTCACATGTGTAGTGTGGTAGTGAGTTGATTTTCAAGCATGTTGATATGCATTATGTGAAAGGCTTCTACTAGTTACATACACACACATGTGGGGGTTAAATGATGATGTTGAAGCTTAATATCGTGACTATGAATGATGCATTAGGGGCTGGTGAGAGCACTTATCATGATTAGGATTCATGTATGCTTTGCCCATGCATGTACCATGCTGCACGCATCATGAAAATGGATTTCCAATTGAGGCTTCATCGTGATTAATCGAATTTGACCGATTGGATGCAATGTGATGGAATTGTGTGCCGGGTTTATCGGTCGTGGATTAATCGCAAGTTGATTGGTCCGAAAGGACATATTTTGATTTGAAGTTCCTGTGTGGAACGAGTGCACTCCCCGGGTTGAGTCTTGTTTAATGGAAAGATGTGCGGACGAGTTGTGTACTTGTCTTGCGGATATGTGAGAATGTTATTATGTGTGTCATCTGGACCCTGAGAATCCAGTGTGGTATGCCGTGTGCACCCCGCTACCACGTGTTCTAGGGTTCTCTGTGTGAGAACTCGGGCTCTTCCCTCCGCAGGAGATGTCCCTGGGCGAACACCCCTGCTCTAGATTCTCTGTGTGAGAATAGGACATCCTTGGCCAGGATCGTCCAGGGCGAGCAGTATTAGGGATTGACAACCCCGATCTTTCTTGAATTCTTGTGTAGAATTTTGGACCATGACACGCCTTCGTGGCCTTGTCTATGCTCCCGTCTGTGTGACGTTAATGTGTGATTACTCCTTGATGGAGGTTGATTGTGATGACATTATGCATGTGAGAATATGTATGTTAGAGATACATCCATGCATGTTGATTTTGATGTTATGCATGTGGAATATGTATGTTAGAGATACATCCACGCAGATTGTGATGATGTTATGCATGTGGAATATGTATGTTAGAGATACATCCATGCATGTTGATTTTTGATGATAAAATGCATGTGGAAATATGTATGTTAGAGATACATCCATGCGGGATTGGTTATGATGTGAATGCATGTGGGAATATGTATGCTAGAGATGCATCCATGCAGGTTGAATTATGCATTATGATGCAGTGTTAAGTGATATGAATGTGTGATCAGAAAGTGATGCACCATGTAAATCTTTGATCTGAAACGATCTCATTTCTAAGCTATCGTATTTTCTACGTTGACAGTGATATTTAAAACCATTGCTGAGTGTTAAAACTCACCCCTCTTTTGTGTTTTGATTTGGGGCTGCGTGGTGCGACACGCAGACGGACAAGATTGCCTTTTTGAGGAAAGGTCAGAGGTAGCTTGGGTGTGATGATGGAGATCGTTGCGTGACTTACCTGCGTTTATTTCATGCTTTATGTTCGAACCTTTGTGTAGGGTTCTTGTTTGGATTTATGTCACATTATGCAGTTGTGATGCTTATGACTTATTTTGAGCCGGTGTGGGCTTTACTTAACTAAGTTTGTGGGTTTGAGATTGTTGTTTACTTTGTGATAAGCAACACATTTTCTCCCTTTTTATTTACTCTTGCTCAAAGGATTGTGCGCACTCCGTGTCGCTGTTAATCGCCCGTGGTTAGGGTTAAGTCTTCCGCTAGATGTTTTCCTCAATTTTTACTTCGTCGCCCCCGCGCGCTTGACCGGCCCCTGGACCGGGTTCGGCTCGGGTCGGGCATCGCCGGGGCGTGACAGGTATGCTACAGTAGTAAAAAAAAGGGAATCGATTTTTTTTTATATTTTGTGAGAGGAGAGAGAAAAAAGTGATTTTATTATTTTTCTTTTTTTTTCTTTGTAACCATTACAAATTGTTTATAATCCTCTTCAAGACTTTATGAGAGGTCATTGAGAGCGATTTCTGGGGCTATGATTGTGAGTAAGTTTTTGTAAAAAAAAAAATTGAATTATAGTAAATCTAGCTTAATAGAGTAGGCAATTGGGTTAGACCATGTAAAATTTGTGTATTTTATTGATCGGGCATGTATTTGGATAATTTTTTATTTGGGGATAAATGTAACGCCCGAGAATTTTTTAAATTCCCAAAGTCGACCATATGGAAATTAGGGGATTGGATCCCTTGACATTCTCATTGGAATAACTTGAGCATTGGTTGGAATTGGTGGCTGAAATCTATATGGATGGAAAGTAGATAAAAATAGCTTCGAAACACTGCCAAGAATGTGTGAATCAGAGTTTAGATGAGGGAGATACGGTCATTCAAATTTGAATATAACGCTTAGGGCCCGTTTACCCAAATTGGATATATAAATTGTCCTTTTAAATCACTATACAGGCTCGATTAATTAATGTTACAAAATTATGTTTTAGGGGCCCAATTAAGTGGCCTAAGTGGGGAAATTTGGCCCAACTCTTTTGGGAGATTAGGAACCCTAATCCCTATGCCTATAAAAGGCTAATTAGGGTTCTTAAGAAGGGGAGCTTGACCATGAAGGGAAGGAGGAGCCGCCACCAATGGAATTTTCCAGCGAGGCTCCGACAGCGGTGGATCAACGACAAATCGGCAACTAAGGTAAGATCGTTGTCTTTGTTTTTTAGTCAACGAATTAATGAGTATTTTATTGAAAAATTAAGATGTAAGTTGTGTTACTAGCGAGTTCTGCAATTTTTATAATGATCTCTACCATTACAATAATTTTTGTAGTGATTTTGTAATAATTTATTTAGAAGCACTGGACAGCCGGTCTTCTTTCAGTCAGAAACCTCGGTTACCACCGGACAAAATCAACCGAAGATGGACATTTTCCTGTTTGGGCAAATCAGAACAAAAAAAAAGAAGAGCAGCAGTTGCACAGCCCTTGGCCGCATCGGTCATGGCCGTGTTGGCCTTGGCTGCATTGACCCATGACGCATTGGCGTTGGCTGCCGCCGCAGCGGCTTCTGCCGTTGCACATAGTAAAAACAACAGAGGCGGCTTTCACCCTGGCCGCCAATTGGGCAGCGGCCAGACCCATTGAGATCGCTGCAAGAGCCCGCATCGCAAGTCGTCTGGGACAAGTGACCCGAACCAATTAGTTCTAGACCAGGTCGGTTTTATATAAAAAAAAAGAGGATCATTGAACCGAGTCTAGTTCAGGAGAATATACTTTTTCAAAAAATTTAGAAAAATTACCAATGGACTTTGAGATAGAGAAAAGTGTCATGACCAAGTTTCAGGTTGGGGAAAAATATAAAAGTATATAAAATGATCCTTTTACCCCTTATAGTTAAATTACCGTGCGATATTCACTTACTCGACGTAGGGGCTCCGGTTCAGGGGCCTATGAGTGGATTTAAAATTTGAGAAAATTTTCAGTAAGAGTTTAATGTGTACCCTAAATATAGACCAAACCGAATTATGAGGAAATATCCCAATGAATTTATAATTGACCGTTTTGTCCCTAGTATTTATGGTAAATAGTTAGGCAAACCTGGGTCGGTTGAAAGGGTTCATGACCCCGTTACATGCCATGAAAATTACACCAAGTCCATGAAGTCAAGTAGTAACCCTGAGCCTAATTTTGGACCCATTAGATTTCAATAAGGTCTTGAAAAAAATAATAGAAATACCCCTATGAGCGGACCGCCCACATTCATGTGAATGGAAGCACGAGTCTTATTGAGAGTGCAACCTTGGGAGAGGGAAATGACTAAAAATTAATATAGGGACAATGAGATGACCAGAATGACCCAAGTGAGGGTACCATACCTTAAGTGGTAGAATTACCCTAATACCCTTAGGGGCAGTATGTTCCATTTCTGCCAAAACTAATAACCTAACTACCAAGCATAAGGGTACGCTATAGTGATGTTAAATAGCTTCAAAAGGAAGATGTGTGACTAGTAAGTGACACGAAGACCTTGACAAGTCACAGTGTCATGGGAAACAAGAGGAATAACTCTAATTCTCAAGGTTTAATGTAGCATATTACACGTGTCCGCAACAAAGTGCAAAAATCTACTAGTGTATTATATACATAACTTGCATGATGTGTTAGATTTATTGTCACACCCCGGCACTGCCCAACCTGAGCCGAACCCGGTCTAAAGGCCGGTCCAGCGCACGGGGGCGACAGTATTGAAAATGGCTAAAGAAATAGCAAAAGACTTATACCCTTACCACGGGTGGTCTAATTAACGGAGTAATGCACTACTTTGAGCAAGAGTAAATAGGTATAACCAAAAGAGTTACTTGAACTCTAAATTAAACCACAAATCTCAAACCCACGTACTAATAATTCATAGCCAACACATTTGGCTCCAAAACAAGGTCTCAAACAGAACTAAAGATATAATATATCACAAGTCTGAAAACAAGATCTACTCCACAAGGGTTCTAATATCAAAACAACAAAACCCTAATTTTTGGGAAAATAGTAAAAATTCCAAAAAATCTCAAAAATTCACATTTGGTTTAAAATCACTTAAAACCACTAATGTTGAAGTTAATTTTGGTTAAAACCATCACAAACACTATTTATCTACGAAATCACCGAATAAGATCAGAAAACGCGTAAATCTCACGGTAACCCATAATTAAAGAAAACCAAAAACCGGTTTAAAGATGAGGGTCCTTACAATACCCATGGTCTCTTTTATACTCCCTCCGTCCTATATTAATAGCTATATTTAAAAAAATAATATTTTTTATTGAATGGTAAAACTTACATTTAGAAAAATAAAAAATAAGCTTATGATACTCTTTTTTAAGTACCCAACCACTTAAATTTAACAAAATAAAGCTATTAACATGGAACAATTTTTTTTGCCAAATAAAGCTATTAATTTAAGAAGGAGGGAGTAATAGTGTAAGTCCATTTGGAAAGTCCTACATGAACTCTTCTTTTTATTTTTACCTAATTCAAGTTACTCTTGAAATAGTACTGTTGTGTCACATGTACATCAACATTTTCTAACATTTTCCTCTTTAACTGGAATTCTCCAATACATCTTGAGGAAAAACTTATACATGCCTCCACCTAGATACAAGAGGTCTACACCTCGACAAGATTTTTAGACCACCAAATCATCTCTATCTTAGCCTAAAATTCCTCAAGTCAAGTGCACCCGAAAGCCCCAGGATGCTCAAAAGTGTCTTAACTCTAATAAAAATTAAACAAATCTAAGTAGATGTGAGCACAAAGCCCATAATCCGCAAAGAAAGATCTCAACCTAGTCTTTGACAGTTGAATCATTTCATAACTAGGGCATTTAGATACAAGGGCCTATTAAAAGAATAAGAATATTATATATTTACTTTCTTTAAAAAGAATATAGGAATATGTTTTATTTAAAACTATAGCAAAAATATCAATATGAAAATCAATTAGAGTTCCTGGCATTCACCTGAAAAAAACTATCAAACCAATTAGAAAAATTGGAAAACCATGAATATCGTGGTATAAAAAATGGGAATTCACATGTCACCATTTTAAATGGAGAAAGACCAGAGGTATTGAGAGAGAGAACCGAAGAAAATAGGGTCAAGAGCTTTGTCATAAAAAAAAAACCATTGGTGATGACTGTAGACAATTATGAAGATGATCAAGCAGTGCAAAAAGCGTTTTTAGAAGTAAATGTAGAACTCATTGCCTCTTTACTTGGAATTTTCTTTTTTCAAAGAAAAATAATATTTATACTCTATTTCTATATTATACATCTTATATATATATTTTTATATTATACATCTTGCACCACCTTTAATTAGATATAAAAAATAAGTCCCCCTTAACAACATGAGATTTAATTTTTTTTATCTATAAGTAATATAAGACCTATAGTATAAAAAATAAAGAAAAAATTTTAATTTTTTATTTTTAGAAAAAAAAAAAAGTAGC
The DNA here is from genome assembly GCA_035235625.1 of Saururus chinensis. Taxonomy (NCBI): domain Eukaryota; kingdom Viridiplantae; phylum Streptophyta; class Magnoliopsida; order Piperales; family Saururaceae; genus Saururus; species Saururus chinensis. The sequence goes on along the minus strand of CP141143.1, from coordinate 23,796,245 downwards.
GGCCATCCAGTCGGAGTCGGAAGTCGGCTCGTCACTGGTGAAGTTTATCTTAGTGTCACGTAATCGGAATCCATAGTAGCCTTGCACATATTAGTTCATATTACCGCAAATTAATAATTACGTGTGCTTATGTGCATCATTAATTTTCTAAAACTTTACGTAGACCGGTAGCCACGTGTAGAGGCAGATAGAGGTGGGGGCAAGTTTGGCTGTGAAAGACTATGCTACTCGTGTCACCTTTGCATGGTCCACATTGATTTGAAATAAAAAGTGATTTTGACCAAGAAACCAAAATATCGAATCGTCAGAGTGAAAAATCCTGCCAACATGAACCCCTTAACATAAGAAAATGTTAAAAATAACCCTTGTACCCTTTCAAATCTTAGCACATAACACGGCCTATAAGAGTTGGCAAAGTTAGCCAACAGCTGTAGCCCGCTGGCATTCTGATCACAGTCAATCGGCCTAGCTAGGCCAGCCATGGCAGCTGGCTAACCAGCCGTGGCTGGGCCTAGCTTGTATGTTGGAGGCCTAGCAGCTTGGACTTGGGCAGGCCGTTGCCAACCAGCCGCATCTTGGCTACAACTAATTTTTTTCTTAAACTAAACCTAGATGGGATGGGTAAACCATAAGAGTAGACTTATAATTTTTCGAATTCTAATAGCACATTCATAAATAGAGATAAGGTATTCATGGAGAGTCTCATTTGAGGAAAATGTATTTTGGTGGAAAAAGACTTTTGTAAAAAAGAGCCTCCTAGGGTAGGGGTGGCAACGGGCCGGGTTGGGCCTGTTGCAGCCCCCGGGCCGGGTTAAAATGAAATGCCTTAAAAGAAAGTTGCCTTATTTAAGGGATACAATATCATCTTAATAAAAGAAAAAAGAATTCATTTAAAAGAGGAAATTAATTTATGTTCATACAAAATGTACTCTCTAACTTCATATTCACAACACTGAAGAAGCTTGACTTTGTGCATAGAAGCCCCCTAAAACATTCTAATATTATGCTCCCACCATATATGAAAAAAGGTTGCATTGATAAAGATCATAAGGATATATCCAATTTTGGTGTTCTTCTAAAAAATAAGTGAGCATGGCTCCATGAGAGATTAAGAAATTGAGAAGGGGGACCAAAGCTCAAAATCCTAAAAAGGGAGAGAATGATCCATTTCAAATAGCTAGAATGTGTGAATGATAGATTCTTCCTCAAATTTGCAAAGGATACACCAATTTGCAATTTGAAATCCTCTCTTCATCACCATCAATAAAAACTTTTTACCATCAATAAAGCCTTTTTATATTAAGTAATATTCACGTCCAATCAGCTAATGTCATATAATTATCAATCATCAAAAAGTGATTATTCTCATAGCTGATGGGAATGGGATAATTTGAGAGATGAGAATTTAAGTGATTTTAACCTTAAAATGATGCCAATTTCACCTTCAACTTAGTCATTTTTAAGTACGACTATTGTTGCTTTAACATTATGCATAAAACATGGAATTACTTTATGATCATTAAAAAAAACCTATAGAAAGGCAAGAACTAGAGACTAGCATAAGACAAAGCTTTGAGCAGGCTGCTGTGGACGTCCATTAATTTGCTGATCCCTCCTTGCTATTATGTCCGCATGCTATAAGATAAGGCACCTTTTTATTTTATGACGGACAAGCCATTTTCTTGAATAGCGACTCTAGTGGGCTCCAACATGCCTTCTACAACACTCTATTCAACAAGTAAAAGGATACTGTTACCCTATAAAAATAAGATGAAATCCAATTTGGATCATTTGACAATTATATTGTTTCTTATATATACATATCTACCAGCTATTATCTACTTAGATGTTTTAAAATAGAATATAATCCGCCTTTAGACCATGAATGTGATAAACAAATAATACAAACGTCTCTGATTAAAGTAGTTTTGAAATTAATTTTGATTTGTCATCTAAAATACAGAAGGCTTCTCGTCTTAAGCATAAAAAAACAAAGATCAACCCAAAATAATTATCAGAGCATTTCTACTCATTGAGCTTGTTGTGAATGACAGCAAAACCGTGTGGTTTTCCTGCCACAAAAACTAAGAGAAGTGGAAGGAAAGATCAGCAGAAAGCTCATCGGTCGTCAACAGTCTACAAAGTACTACCATTTCAAGACGAAACTCATGTCAAGATCAACAACGGAACCTTATTAAACAGCAAGGACTAAGATATATGAGGAGAGATGAGCAGTGGCCTGCAATCTTCATGGATGAGGGCCACCTCCGATGGATGGCATCTGCCCCGCCGACGTTGAATCAGCGCCACGGCGGTGAGGGGTGGAGTAGATGACGCAGGGGCTCTCGTGGTTGTGAACCCCGACGTAGGTGGTGATCACGTACCTTGCATCGTCTTGGTCTCTCTGCACCCTCTTCTTCACTGGGCACCCACTGATTGAACATCTGTAGTAGTTCCCGCATAATCAATTTTACGATAATTACCATTAGTTGATCTGTAAGAAAGAAGTCATGTGATGAGAAACTCCATAAAATCAGACTCATTATAGCAATAAAAGAAACAATTACCCGATGATAATGACTTGTAGGGTTCTTCGTTTTGTGGGTGTTCGGACCACTTTTGTGTAAAACAGTGGGCGCAGCATATGTGCAATGTTGATGTTTGTAATCTTTCTTTGTTACACATAATGTCCAAAGACACATTTAGCAATTATTATCAGGTTGAAGTGTCCAAGTTAATTTATCAAGTGGACACATGGTGGAAGAGGTGTGCTAGAGTGCAGTACCAATCAGTAATCACTGTCAAAACGTCAGTGTTTGCCTTTCCAGATTACATGTTGCTTGTTAAGTTCAACAAATTTGGTATTTGTCAAAGATCTTGTTAGTAGTTGTTACCTAGGGTTAGGGCTGTTCTTCACTTGTTTCTTTCCGTACTTCCTCCATTTAAAACCATCATCCAGCACGTCATGCTCTGATTTTGTTCTAAGTGCAACCCTGAAGCCAGCATCCACAGATATACTTTCATTGCTTCTATGATTCCTTAAAAAAAAAACACTTTACTTAATTCAAATAACCCCACTTTCTCATATTACTAGGAGAATGAAAAATAGCTTCTTAAGAGGCTTTTTTAAGTACCAAGTCACTTGAGCCAAATGGAGTTATTAATATGTTAATTTATTTTTTAAATAGAATATTAATTAGTTAGCAATAACAAATGAAAAATATTTAATAACAACATTAAAAGATAACTTGGATATAATTGGCATACTTCCATGGCATCTAATTTGTGGATGGAATCTACAAAACATCCAATCAATTAATGAACCAACACAACGTGCACCGTAGCAAGAAGAAGTTGGAAGGAAAAGAGTTCAAATACATGGTGTTGCTGCTTTGTGATCCCTGGTCCTCCAAGTTGTCCACTGCAAAAGCAGCCGAATTCTCCGGGAAATCAATGACCGGTGACGGCGATGCTGAGCCTTCCTCGGACACATCCTCATAGAAGAGATAATCAGACCACTCAAGGGGAGGATTGCCGTAAAAGTCCACTGGGAAACCACTGTTACTGCCATCCATACTGGCCGGCCGATCAGAAGGTGCTGTGGAGAAGATGATCAACCTCAGGTTTTTGGGGCAATCCAAAGTGATCATAACCAACTAAGCGGCAAATGACCTAAGGATATGCACTCTCCCACAAAGGCAGCTTCCTGGGGGGCGGGAGGGCCTCATACAAGGGAAGTGGGAGTGAAGCTTCTCATCCTGCCTCAGAGTCATACTATGCAGTGTCGTATGCATGGGTCCACAACATTTCATCAACTCCTTGACGTCGACTTTTTGCTGGATTGGGACCATTATGTACTCAAGACTCATCCCAGTCCCAACAGAGGTATGTATGCAAAAATTGGTTTGATGTGTACTGATTCCAGGATAAAACGAAAAATTCAAACAAATTGTTATTATTGCCTATCTATCGTGCAACTTTCTACCAAAAAACAAAAAAAGATAATTAGGCTCCTCTAAAGTTTGCCTAGGCACCCTGCTACTATGCATGCTATTACAAGCCCCTCTATCTATATTCTTGAAGCTTTTTACTCTTGAAGCTTATTTGAGTATATAGAATAATTTTTGTCCTCCCACTTATATTATTCACGTTATCCTCCATTTTATAGGAGTTGTCGATCAATAGGATCGACAACACACACACACTAATATATGTTAGCACTACCCTATACTAAACACATACAATTAGTATACACTACAACAAAATGTACAATTAGCAATGTAATAATAAACGTCGCTAAAAATTAATAATAGTTACATATATAAAAACGTCGCCAATAATTTCACTATTGGCAACGCTTAATATTAAACATCGCTAATAGTCATCTATTAGCAATGCATAATATTAAGAGTCGCAAATAATATACATCATTAATACAAAACATATTAGCGACATTTTATATTATATGTCACTATAAGTTATGTTATTAATTTATTTAAAAAAAAATCAAAACTATTAGTGATGCATAGATATACGTAACTAATACTATGGTGCATTAGCGACATATATAGTTATATGTCGCTAATACTATGTAATTATATGTCGATAATGGCTTTTTTAAATTTTAAACTCCCTCCCTCTCTCTCTCTTCTCTCTCCTCCTACTCTCTCTCCTCCCTCCCTCTCTCCTCTCATCTCTCTCTCCTCCCTGCCTCTCTCTCTCCTCCCTCCCTCCCTCTCTCCCTTCCTCTCTCTCTCTCTCCTCCCTCCCTCCCTCCCTCTCTCCCTATCTCTTTTCCCCCTTTTTGTAATGCTTCCACTTGAAGCGTCGCACTGGAAGCGTTGCAAGAACATCCCTTTTTGCGATGCTTCCAGTGGAAGCGTCGCAAGAACGTTCGCGTGGGTGAAATTCATCCACGCGGGGAAATTTTTCCACACACGCGAGTTTTGCCCACATGTTCTCATTCTATAAATCCCCCCTCCCCCCACACTCCTCTGCCGCCGACCACCGCCGGCTACCTCGCCCCGGAGATCGCCCCCCAGCTCCCCCCTCCACCCCCTCGGCTCCCCTCTCTCGCTAGCGATCCCCCTTCCCCCGAGCCATGGCCCCGGTTCCCCCCTCCTCCGGTCTGTCGATCGGAGGAAGGGGCTGTGGGGGCCGAATCTGGCTCCCCCTCCCTTCTCTCCCTAGTGATCCCCCCCCTCCCCCCCCGCCCCCAACTAGTACTTCCGATTCCCCCCTCCGGTCGACAGACCAAAAGAAGGGGTTGTGGGGGCCAGAATCAGGCTCCCCCCTCCTGCACTCTGTTTTCTGCAGCCCCTTCTTCTAGTCTGTCGACAAGAGGGGGGAATCAGAAGTACGGGTGGGGTGGGGAAACAGAGAGGAGGAGGGGGGATCACTAGGGAGAGAGGGGAGTCCCCCCTTTCCGAAACAGAGAGGAGGAGGGGGGAGCCCCCCCTGTGGGGGCCGGAATTATAGCCTTTTTATATAGGAAAAAAGTTAACATGACCTTAGCCTTAAGTGCAAGCTGTCAAATCTTGATCCGGTGGTGCATATTAAGAGAGGGGACATGGTGATTTAAATATTAACCCACTTGCCCCTTGAGTAATGTACACCATCAACAATGCCTCTGCTCACACACTATGGCGTGAGCCCAAACTCACATAAATAAAAGTCTTTTATATATGCTAAACAATATTCATTTCCACGTCCCGATTCCCTAACCTCTATAAATATACACGTCCCAATGCCAAGTGAGAGGCTGTGGTTCGACTAGGGAGAGTTCGGGTTCCAATCGAGCCTGTGGCATGAACCTTAGGTGTGTGAGTTTCAATAAAAAAAATTCACGTCCAATCAGCTATGTTATATAATGATCAAAGAGCCTACGACAGCACATGAGATCACTAGATATATAGCTACTGGAAATAAGAATGATGCTAACGTTTTTTCGGTACCGTGAATGATGCTGATAATTACAGCTTTTACTGAGGCATGCCCACCACACAAAACAATGAGCTTTTGAAGGTATCATTTTGTAATGAATAATTTTAAGGTTCCTCCAATAAACACTCAGGACACCCATTACTCACGTTTCCTTTAACATTCATTGGGGGTACTGAGTCTTTATAGGGGGCAATAGAATCATTCTTTTAAAATAAGACTCTTGTTGCTTTAATATTATTTGTAAAACATGGGAATACTTTCAAGAATGTGACTGTTGTTACTTTAACATTATGTATAAAACATTGAACTACTTCCCACCTACGTATACTGCATGATAAACTTGCGTAATCTGCTGATGAAGTTTACTAGTCGAGATAGACAAGTTAGCAGAGTCTATATAAGCCAACATATGCATTCACGGGTGTACCATGGATCAAAGGTGATCAGCGGCGGCTGAAGTTTCACCAAAATATATTACCATATATCTTCTAGGGAAGAAAGAGGTTTTTTTCTCCTCCTCACTCAGCCTAGCGTAAATTACAAATGAAAGCCATTCATCTACGAGAATGACGGCACATGCTAGTGCACATTAATATCATTATCACTTACGTTAATATTAACAACTCCTATATATAACTTAGGCAGGGCAATTGTTAGAGGGAGAATGGAAAATTCTTCCCACTTCTAATCTACCACATACTTAGCATAGGGCAATCCTTAGGGGAAGCTGCCAGGTGAACGCGCGTCCATTTGCTGCTCCCTTTCTTGCAATTATGTCCTCATGCTATGACAAGGCACCTCTTGCGGCCATAAATTTTACATAAGATAAGGGCGAGTCGTTTTCTTGAAGAGCAGCCTCTAAGAAGGCTCCGACATCAACTTTCCATCACAACCTTTAGCCTAAAATTACAACACCATATTCAACTTAAGCAAAAGAATACTGCCACCATCCAAGAAGTTGAATTTGATCTGGATCATTTGATTAGTATTGTTGATTATCTGCCAGCCATGGTCTACTTGGATATTGTTTTAAAAACGGGAAATAAGTCGCCTTTAGATCATGAATGATATAAACAAATAATAGACACATGTGATTAAAGTGCTTTTGAGGTAATTAATTTGGATTTGTCATCCAAAATACAGCAGGCCTTGTCTTTAGCATAAAAAAAGGTTTAGATTCTCATACTGTCAAATATATATCTTCTGTATATTATAAACAAATACTTTCATTAGGACTTCTCCATCTCCTCCCCTTCTTATTCTTCTGGAACTTCTTTGGATTGATAAATAAGAGAGAGAAAGAAGATTAGCCAAAACAAAGACACGATCGTATCTTGTAAGAATATTTCTACTCAATGAGCTTGCCGACCCCAACCACGTCTTGTGAATGACAGCAAAACCGTCTGGTTTTCCTGCCACAAAAACTACGAGAAGTAGAAGGAAAGATCAGCAGAAAGCTCACTGCCAAGATCAACAATCGAGCCATGGATCTTCTTCAGTTCTTCATCTAAGTAGCAACGACTAGCTACGAGGAGAAACGAGCAGTAGCCTGCAAGCTCCAAGGGTGAGGGCCACCTCCGAATGGCATCTGCACCGCAGACGTCGAATCAGCGTCGTGGCGGCGAGGGGTGCAGTAGATGACACAGGGGCTCTCGTGGTTGTGGACGCCGTCGTAGGTGGTGATCACGTAGCTCGCGTCGTCTTCGTCTCTCTGCACCCTCTTCTTCACTGGGCACCCACTGCTTGAACATCTGTAGTAGTTCCTGCATAATCAATTTTACGATAAATTACCATTAGTTGATCTATAAGAAAGAAGTCATTCTCATTACATGTGAGAAAACTCCATAAAATGACACTCATTACAGTTCTAAATGAAACAATTTACTAGAGAGGACAATGGCTTGTGGGGTTGTTCCGTTTGTGGGTGTTCGGACCACTTCTTTGTGTAAAGAAGCATTTGTGCAATTTGATGCTTGCAATCTTTCTTTGTTACTCATTAAAGTCCAAAGACACTTTTAGCAATTATTATCTGGTTGAAAGGTCTAAGTTATATAATTTGTCAAGTGGACATGTTGTGGAGGGGTGCGCTAGCTAGAATGCAGCACCAATGAGTAATCTCTGTCAAAAACATCGGCGCTTGCCTTTCTAGATGACATGTAGCTTTTAAGTACTAGTATGGCTCATTGTCTTAATACAGCCAAAGATGTTGTTACCTAGGGTTGGGACTGTTCTTTACTTGTTTCTTTCCGTACTTCCTCCATTTGAATCCATCTTCCAGCACATCAATCTCTGATTTTGTTCTGAATGCAACCCTGATGCCACCATCCACGGGTATACTTTCATTGCTTCTATGATTCCTTTAAAACAGACAAAAAAAAATCACTTTATTTAATTCAAATATTAATTAGCAATGACAAACGAAAACCAAGAAAAAAAATTAATATCAAGGTTAAAAAATAACTTTGGTATAAATGATATACTTCCATAGCATGAAATTTGCCAATAGAGTCTAGAAAAGAGCCAATCAACTATTGAACAACACAACTTGCACCATATATAAAATAAGAAGTTAAAAAGAGAAGAGTTCAAATACATGGTTAAGGGTGCTAACAAGCCGAGTCGAATCGAGTTTTAAAGTTTTTAAACTCGAGCTCGATTTTGAAAGCTCGGCTCGAGCTCGATCGAAAAGCTCGAAGCCTAGCTCGAGCTCGGTTCGATCAAGGAGTTCGAAACTCGATTCAAGCTCGATCTCGAAAATACACTATTGTAGCTCGAACCTATGTTCGAATTGAACTCGAATCCCAATTACAACACAAATTATTTTTCCCTATAAAAAATCATATTAATTTAAAAAATCACATCAACATTACAAAAATAAAAAAGATTATAACAACTATAATTCCATTCTATTAAAGTTATAAATACATGCATACATATATATACACACACAGACGCATATACGTATGTGTGTGTGAGAGAGAAATAATCAATTAGTGATCTAGTAGTTGCTAAGAGAAGTATAATCATACGCACATAAGTAAAAAAGACCAATATGATTAGTTAAATTAAGAATATGCAAGTAAAATTACATATTTATATTTATTAAGATTAGAATAATTAAAGGTAGTATTTAAAAATTTAATAATATATATTAGAGAAATTTATTTAAATAATAATTTTTAAATAAATATTTACCAATTTATACCACTTTGGAAAATATTTCCCAAAGTAGTGTTGCTTTTTGCCATGCAGGCGCCAGCCAAGCAACTGGCGCCTACGTGGCTTTTTTTAATTTTTTTTTTTATTTCATCCTTCTCAGTACTCCCCTCCCCTCTCTCTCTTCACTCCCTCTCCTCACACTCTCTCTCTCCTCTCTCTCTCCTCACTCTCTCTCTCTTCACTCTCTCCCCTCACACTCTCTCTCCTCACTCTCTCTCCTCTCACTCTCTTCACTCTCTCTCCTCTCTCTTTCTACAATCTCTCTCTCTTCTATCTCTCCACTCTCTCTCTCTTCTTTCTCTCTTTATTCACTGTCTCCTCTCTCACTCCACTCTCTCTCCTCTTTCTCTCTCTATTCATTCTCTTAAAGAGGAGAGAGAAAGAGGAGAGAGAGAAGGGAAAGAGGAGAGAGAGAGAAGAGAGAGTGAATAGAGAGAAAGAGGATAGAGTAGAGAGAGAGGAGAGGAGAGAGAGAAAGAGTGGAAAGAGAGAGTAGAGAGAGAAGATAGAGGAGAGAGAAGATAGAGTGAAGAGAGAGAGAGTGGAGAGAGGAGAGAGAGACTGAAGAGAGAGAGAGAGAGAGTGAAGAGGAGAGAGAGAGAGGAGGGGAGGGGAGAGAGGGAAATACTGATTTCGTCAGTACACAATATTAATTTCGTCATTCTAAAGGATGAAATGAAAAAAAAAATTCAAAAAATAACCATGCAGCAAAAAGCAACACCACTTTGGGAAATATTTCCCAAAGTGGTCTAAATTGGTAAATATTTTAAAAAAAAATATTATTTAAATAAAATTCCCTATGTATTATATAGATGAATAAGGGTATAATAGGAATAAAATAATTTTTCATACCTACATTCTCAATTTTATTAGTAATAGGATTTATATTTATTTTAAATTTAATAACATAATATGGATATTATATACAATAATATATAATATATTACATATTATATATTAATGTATAGGGAAATTTATTTTAATAATAATTTTTTTAAAAATATTTACCGATTTAGATCACTTTTTTCAAAGTGGTGTTGCTTTTTGCCACGCAGGCGCTAGCCAAGCCTGCATGGCTTTTTTTAAATTTTTTTTTAATTTCATCCTTTAAAATGACAAAATCAATACTGTGTATCAGTACTTCGTTCTCTCCCCTCCCCTCCTCTCTCTCTCTCTTCACTCTCTCTCCTCTCTCTCTCTTCACTCTCTCTCCTCTCTATCTTCACTCTCTCTTCACTCTCTCTCCTCTCTCTCTCTTCACTCTCTCTCCTCTCTCTCTCTTCACTCTCTTTCCTCTCTCTCTCTTCACTCTCTCTCTCTCCCCCGTCTTCTCACCTCTTTCTTTCTCTCTCTCCTCTCTTTCCCTTTTATCTCTCCTCTTTAAGACAATGAATAGAGAGAGAAAGAGGAGAGAGAGTGGAGTGAGAGAGTGAAGAGAGAGAAAGAGGAGAGAGAGACAGTGACTAAAGAGAGAAAGAGGAGAGAAGAGAGAGAGAGAGAGAGTGGTGAGATAGAAGAGAGAGAGTGTAGAAAGAAAAAGGAGAGAGAGAGGAGAGAGAGAGTGAAGAGAGAGAGAGAGAGGAGAGTGAAGAGAGAGAGAGAGAGGAGGGGAGGGGAGAGAGGGAAGTACTGAAATCAATACACAGTATTGATTTCGTCCTTCTAAAGGACAAAATTAAAAAAACCACGCAGGCACTAGCTGCTTGGCTGGTGCCTGCACGGCAAAAAGCGGTCTAAATTGATAAAGATTTTTTAAAAAATTATTATTTAAATAAAATTCCCTAATATATATATAGTATATATTAGTATAAAATAACATAGAATATTATAGGTACATGAAAGGTGAAAGGTAAAAAAATTATATAATATAGGTATAATATATTAATATATAACAAGTAATATATAACAAATCGAGTCGAGTTCGAGCCGAGCTTCGAGTCGATCTCGAGTCGAACTGATCAGGTTTCGAGTCAAGTCGATTCGAGCTATACCATGTTCGAACTCGGCTCATTTACTTTCGAGTTCGAACCGAGCTCGAGTCGAGCTCTATTCGAGCCGAGCCAACTTCGAGTCGAACTGAGCCGAGCCAGTTTAGCTCGACGAGCTGGCTCGGCTCGTTAGCAGCCTTATACATGGTGTTGTTGCTTTGTGATCCCTGATCCTCCATGTTGTCCACTGCAAAAGTAGCCGGATTCTCCAGGAACCCGACCATTGGCAGCGGCGGTGACGGCAAGGTTGAGCTTTCCTCGGACACTTCTTCGTAGAAGAGATAATTAGACCACTCAAGGGGCGGATTGCGGTAAAAGTCCATCGGGAACCCACTGTAATTGCCCTCCATACTGGCCGGCCGATCAGGTGGTTCTGTGGGGAAGATTATCAATCTCTGGTTTTTGGGGCAATCCAAGGTGGACAATGATATATACTCTCCATCAGAGGCAGCTTCCCGGAGGTCTCGTATGTAGGAAATGGGAGTGAAGCTTCTCATCCTGCCTCGTTATCGAACCATAATGTGACGTCTGCATGGGGTCCGAGACTTTTCATCAACTGATGACGTCGACTTTCAGCTGGGTTGGGACCATTGTCACCATTTTTGTCCGAGTCAAAAAAACATACGTCAAAAGCCCACTCCATCATCCCATTACCATAATGAGGGATGATGGAGTGGGCTTTTGACGTATGTTTTTTTAACGTAAAGGAAGCATTTTATTTTTTCGATAGCTGCTAATGGTGGGCTGATTTACAGACTTTACTGTTTATATTTCTTCAGACTCTTTGGGCCTCTCAACGCCAATCATGGAACCCAGCCCAAGTGAACCCTAGAGAGAGATCAAATCTGCAAGAAAGAGGGCTAGGTGCAGCTTGAACTTGAGCCTAGTCACACTTAGACTTGAGTAATTGAGTTCAAAGAGCCTCCGGCCTCCACTGTTGACCCTTGTAACAATTGATGGCACTTACACAATATGGGGACATCGTTTTACCGGTAGAACTTTGGTGTAAACTAATTTCAGATGTTTGACAATGCTGCCTACTTCATTTGGATCACGTGCAGCTGCGAATTGTCCGTTCATTAGAAAACGGTAGTCCTTTTGACTCCCCTTGTTGGAAATAAGAATTTTCAAGTGAAGATTGTGACTATGCCATTTCCCTTTCATTGCTAGCCTAGATAAAACGTCTTGAAAATGTGATTGACTGGGATACTCTCAGAATGTGCATCTAACTTAATCTGAACCCAATTCTGACGTAGTTGTTACATATTTTCTCAGGAGTTATTAATATGGGACAGAGGTAGTATTATTATCTTTATTAAAGAATTGTTAGATCCTTAATTCCAACACTTTTCATATTTTACATAAAGAAAAAATATCATCAAATTTAAGTTTTCTTTCTAGCATAATATATCAGTAGTGACGGTTTATACTAATAGAAACTTAATATAAGATTTAGGTATATCTGTAGCCATTAGAACCTTCAATAAAGCTTAATCCTCCACTAATTCATCTTCAAAATCACAATGAGTTTCTAGTTTAGAACTTAACTAAGAGTAATCTCACTTAAGGCACCGAATTAAGATGACTAATGACGTATTTATAACTAAATCAGGGCATCATTGTTAAAAACCTGTTGTGACCGTTCTAAAAGCCTATTATTAAGTAATTATATAATAAGTGCATTTAGGTAATTTAGTTAATTAAGTAATTAGTGATTTATTTTAATTATGCTAATGGGCCTTAGGTGCTTGTTAGTGAGCCCATTAGTTAGCTTATTTAAATGTAAGGGTTACACCCTTAGTTGATTAGTAAATGATTAATTGTCTGATCTTCTTCCCTTTCTTCTGTGTTTTTCCCTTTTCTGTCTGATGGCTATGCCATCCACTCTCCCCTTTCCCGGTCTCCCTGTGCCGCTCCATGCATGTAGACAACCGTCTACGTTATTGGTATTGGGAAGGTTGTGACAAACTGCCCAGGACAGAAGGGGAAGGCCTAGGCAAAAGAGGCGGGCCCTGGTAGAGTGGCCACTATGTGTGCCATCTCCGCGCCGTTTGCTGCGCTCACCATATACGTCATTAGGTCTTCCAATGCAACTAGGATTTTATCGAGCTTGAGTTCGCTGGCTATCGCATGATCATCTCAAGCCATGGTCGGGGATCGTAAATGCTCCGATACTAATGATGTAGACGGTTGTCCACATGCATGGAGCGGCGCAGGGAGACTGGGAAATGGGAGAGTGGATGATATGGTCATCAAACAGAAAGGGGAGAAGCATAGAAGAAAGGGAAAAAGATTAGACAATTAATCATTCACTAATCAACTTAGAGCGTAGCCCTTACATTTAAATAGGCTAACTAATGAGCTCACTAACAAGCACCTAAGGCCCATTAGCATAATTAAAATAAATCACTAATTATCTAATTAATCAAATTATCTAAATGCCATTATTATATAATTACTTAATAATAGGCCCTTAAAACGGTCACAACAGTAAGTCCCTCTTTTCACATTGCCATGGTCTTCTAAGAGTTGTTTCTTAGCGGTTGAATATGGAGTTCTTTTATTTTGATCTATATTTATTGTTTAGATCCATAAATCTGCCTATATTTATTGTTTAGATTCATAAATTTGTCACTTTGCAAACACTGGCTGATAAAAGTATCCTATGCAGCGTCCAGTATTAGTAGCTTTGAGTGTTTTTTTTGTTTTGTTCATATCCCTGGACCCTGCATCATATCTTATACTTTATTACTGGTTTTCTTTTGACTGCTTCTGAAAGTACCTTCATATAAGTGTCTGATTTCCTGTTGGATTGAACCATCTTTTCTTTTTCAGTTTCTCTTGCACTTTATTTAGGATATATGATTATTTTATATAAAAAAAAACTAAAAAGGACTAATCCTGCTGTCTGCTTATTTTATTCCTGCCAGCAGCATTCCTTTTTTCCTTTTTTGGTACACAAGCTTCAAGAATGCCCTTAAGGCAATAACACTACTGTCATTAAACCAATGTTCTTTCCAGCAATTCCAGGAGTCCAGGATTGTTCTTAAAGCAAAAATACTGCTGTCAGCAGGATTCCTGATGCATCCTGCCTTAAACAGCAAGTATTACACCATAAAGGACCGATAGAAAATGATAAGAAAAAAGGGACACTATGGAGAAAAGGAAGAAGACAAGCTCAAAAAGCAGTATAATACAATAAAAAAACTTCAATGTAATCTTCAATTTCTCTCTCTCTCTCAAACTTCAATGCATATTTCCAGCCTCTAGAGAAACTCTATCCTGAGTATGCAGCATTAAAAATTGTCAAAAGGGACAATTACTTTATGTTCTCAATTTTTGTAATTGTGCTTATTAGTAATAGGTCTGTTTATCAACAAGCCAACCATAAACTTAAAGGGCTACTTCTTTTCATGATCATAGAAATAGAGATGCCAGTTCAGTTGGGTTAATAGGAGCCAGCCTAAACTTGAGGAAGAGGCCCTAACCTAGCCTACCCTCATAAATATATAAACACCAAATAGCTAATTTAAAGCCTAAATCCTAAATGAATCTTCAGTAATATAAACTAAGTTGTGGAGCTTTAAAAAATATTTCAAAATATACCTAAAATTTACCAATTAGTCTACTTTAGTTTTGACTGACCTATTACTTATGATTGGTCCTACAGTTATATGAGTGGCAAAATTGCAAGTGCTAAAAGAATGAAGATCATTTCACTTACGACAGGAAGAAATGACTCTTGAGAATTAAGTGTTGCATTAGATAAATGTCTGCAATAGAAACCAGACTGTAAGTTTTTCCTACAAAGAGATAATTTCTTTAATAGACCTTCTCAATAGAAAATTTTTCCTACAAGGAGATGACGAAAGTGAAAATATAAGAAGTAGGTTTATGAAGATGGAGATGATATGATAGTTTATCAATTTAACTAAAAAAGACATCTCTATTACTACATAAATCATTTCAAAATAAATGAGAGGCTTGCAACAAGAGGGCCAATCTAAGCACCGCTAAAACAGAGACTCACAAAGCAAATTTTTTTGTTCATGGAGCACATATTGAATCACAGAGCACATAAAATGAGAGGCTTGCAATAAGAGAGCCAATCTAAGCAACACTAAAACAGAGACTCACAGAGCACATATTTTTGTTCACAGAGCACATATTAGAGCACAGGGCCAATCTAAGCAGCACAAAAACAGAGACTCACAGAGCATATATTTTTGTTCACAGAGCACATATTGAATCACAGGGCACATATTTTTGTTCCCCGTCCCTCCTAAAATTTGTGAGTAATTGAAAGAATCAAATCAAACACTAATTCGTTTCCCTTGCCCACTTTGCGCAATACAATTTTTTAAAATGAAGAGAATCGTCATCCAGAACATCAAAATAAAATTGCTTCACGTCTCTCACCAAAACAGCTCTACATCATACTCAGCTTCAAATGGGCAACAAGTAATATTTCCTTAAAGGAAGAGCTAAAAATAAAACGAAAATGATGAAAAAAAATATATAAAAGCACTCATCTAGAGACCTGGATTGGAGACAAGACGCAATGGGTTTGGGGCTGAGGGTTCTAGATAGCAAAATTTTTGAGCGAGAGGAAAGGAAGAATCTCACCGTTTCCTTATCCTTATCTTGGAGTTGACCAAGTCATAAAGGCCTCCTATGCAGCCAATGAAGAAGAGGACTTGATGCAAGCTTCAAATGAGATCACTACCCACAAGTCTGAAACACCAGAAAATAAAATTGAAGAAAACTAGATATCTTTAGAAAAACACGTACAAGGGGAAAAATTATGATTTTTACCTGCGATCCTTCTGCCAAAATGGCTTTCTGCTGCCTTTGTGTGGATAGCGGATATCTAGCTCTACTTGCACGTTCCCCACGATGATTCTCTACCCACAACACAAGAAGATTAATTTTTGCCACCACCTTTGATGATTTCGTAGAAGAAAAGAGCCGGATACATTTGTGGGTCATTTTGGTGATGGCGCGTAGTGGGAGATAATCGCGGGAACGGGATTCGATCTGATCCTCTGGAGGGAGTTTTTACAAATTGCCTCTAAAAGACGGTTGTTGCCAACGGTCGGACTTGTAAGTCAAAACGGCGGAGGCCCGTATAAAACCCCCCCTACAAAACGGCGGACTTGTAAGTAAACAATGTTACTCTGCAAAGATTGATTTGTTCCATGCAATGGAGAACTTAATGATCCCCCTCTTTTGGACAACATATAGCTTTCCAATCTATAGAGTAGAATCTTTACCATATTCCCCCGTATCAGCCATAGGAACTTGACAATAAGGGATTCAAGTTTCTAATCACTTTAGTTGGAAGCATAATATGAAGAGACCAATAAAATTGCATACTATTTAAAACAAAGTTGATGCGTCAAGACTACACAAACATAAAATAATAAGATTTTATTCCAACTAGTTGTGGTGGATTGAAATTTTGAGAAATGAAGTTAATATTTCTGCTCCACTTTCTCTATACCAAAACTTTATTTTAACATTTAATTTAATAGATAAATGTGAATTTCTTAACAATATAAATATTTATTTTTCTCAATTCAATTAGAGGCTGGGTTAGGGTTTTGATGTAGAGAAACTAGAGTAGAAATATCATTTTCCTTTGAGAACATAAGCCACATATGAGCTTGTGTGCTTACAAAGATATATTAGAGAATACACACTTTGAGGGTATAACTCTTAGGTAAGAGGAAACAACCATGGAGACAATAATTTTTTAGTTAAAAGTCTAGCTTGTTATTATGAGCTCGGGCTCATGCTCATCAGCATGAGTTTGGGCATTGTTGGCCGTTATATTTCTATCTGATGAGAGACATTAGGTTTTTTGACCCCTTGATGTGAAGACCCATGATTCCTAGGCTTACATTGATACGTGTAAGCCTAGACTCATGCTAACTTTTTCCTAGTTGAAAATCTTGGTATACAGTACTACTATGGAATGCATTAAAAACATATACTTCCTCCATCAAGAAGTAAATGTCCTATTCAAAAAAATAATTTATCCTAAAATAAGTGTCTCATTTGCTTAGTTGTCAACCACTTTCTCCTCTCTTATGTAGTTTTTATATATATTTTTCATAAAATACCTCTAATAGCTTATTTTATGTGTTAATAGAGAGGATGATTCTAAAAAGTTTTGAGTGATATCAGATAATTTAAATATTTGACTTTTCTAAAATGAGACAGTTATTTCAAAACAGAGGGAGTATTATTTTATTATACACTCTCATGGGAATTTTTGTTATCATATACAAAGTATAAAATTTTGAAGCCCAAAAATTCTCGTGCTAATTGAGCCAGGATCAAGAAATGTTTATTCAGTCACGCAGCCTCATGATTTTCAACTCATGTTGCAAAGAAGAAACTTTTACCATCAATAATTATAAAGCCTTTTTATATAGGAAAAAACTTAACATGATCTTAGGCTTAAGTGCAACTGCATGAGCCATATATGGCAAGCTTGATCCAGTGGTGCATATTAAGGGGACATGCTGGTGATTCAAATATTAACCCACTTGCCCCTTGAGTAATGTACACCGTCAGATAGAGATTTGACGGAGTACAATGCCTCTACTCACACTACCGCGTGAGCCCAAACTCACATAAATAAAAATCTTTTATATATGCTAAACAATATTCATTTTCATGTCCCATTGCCTAACCTCTATAAATATACACGTCCCAATGCCAACTAGTGGCTGTGGTTCCACTAGGGAGAGTTCGGGTTCCAATCGAACCTGTGGCATACACCTTAGGTGTGTGAGTTTCAATAAAAAAAATTCACGTCCAATCAGCTATGTCATATAATGATCAAAGAGCCTACGACAGCACATGAGATCACTGGATAGCTACTGGAAATAATGATCAAAGAGCCTACGACAGCACATGAGATCACTGGATAGCTATGTCATATAATCAGCTATGTCATATAATGATCAAAGAGCCTACGACAGCACATGAGATCACTGGATAGCTACTGGAAATAAGAATGAGGCTAACGTGTTTTTTTGGTACAGTGAATGATGCTGATCTTAAATGATGCTGATTACAGCTTTTACTGAGGCATGCCCACCATACGAAAGAATGAGCTTTTGAAGGTATCATTTTGTGATGAATAATTTTAAGGTTCCCCCGATAAAGACTCGGGACACCCATTACTCATGTTTCCCTTTAACATTCCTTGGGTGTACTGAGTCTTTATAGGGGGCAATAGAATCATTCTTTTAAAATAAGACTCTTGTTACTTTAATATTATTTGTAAAACATGGGAATACTTTCAAGAATGTGACTCTTGTCACTTTAACATTAAGTATAAAACATTGAACTACTTCCCACCTACATATACTGCATGATAAACTTGCGTAATCTGCTGATGAAGTTTACTAGTCGAGATAGACAAATTAGCACAGTCTATATAAGCCAAACATATGCATTCATGGGTGCACCATGGACCAAAGGTGATCAGCGGCGGCTGAAGCTTCACCAAATTTTATCATCATATCTCTTCTAGGGAAGAGCTTTTTTGTACTCAGCCTAGCGTAATACGTGAAAGTCATTCAACGGCACATATATTAGTGCACATTAACATCATTATCACTTACGTCAATATTAACAGCTCCTATATATAGTTTAGGCTGGGCTCAGAACGAGCATGAAAAATTCTTCCGACTTCTAATCTACCACATACCTTCACCAGCATAGGACAATCCTTAGGGGAAGCTGCCAGGTGAACGCGCGTCCATTTGCTGCTCCCCTTGCAATTATGTCCTCATGCTATGACAAGGCACGTCTTGCGGCCATAAATTTTACATAAGATAAGGGCGAGTCGTTTTCTTGAAGAGCAGCCTCTAAGAAGGCTGCGACATCAACTTTCCATCACAACCTTTAGCCTAAAATTGCAACACCATATTCAACTTAAGCAAAAGAATACTGCCACCATCCAAGAAGATGAATTTGATCTGGATCATTTGATTAGTATTGTTGATTATCTACCAGCCATGGTCTACTTGGATATTGTTTTAAAAACGGGAAATAAGTCGCCTTTAGACCATGAATGATATAAACAAATAATAGAAACACATGTGATTAAATTGCTTTTGAGATAATTAATTTGGATTTGTCATCCAAAATACGGCAGGCAGGCTTTGTCTTTAGCATAAAAATAAGGTTTACATTCTCTGTCAAATACATATCTTCTGCATATTATAAACAAATACTTTCATTAGGACTTCTCCATCTCCTCCCCTTCTTATTCTTCTGGAACTTCTTTTGATTGTTAAATTAGAGAGAAAAAAGATTAGACAAAACAAAGACCCGATCATATCTTGTAAGAACATTTCTACTCAATGAGCTTGCCGACCCCAACTACGTCTTGTGAATGACAACAAAACCGTCTGGTTTTCCTGCCACAAAAATTACAAGAAGTAGAAGGAAAGATCAGCAGAAAGCTCACTGTCAAGATCAACAATCGAGCCATGCATCTTCTTCAGTTCTTCATCTAAGTAGCAGCGACTAGCTATGAGGAGAAACGAGCAGTGGCCTGCAAGCTCCAAGGGTGAGGGCCACCTCCGAATGGCATCTGCACCGCCGACGTCGAATCATCGCCATGGCGGCGAGGGGTGCAGTAGATGACGCAGGGGCTCTCGTGGTTGTGGACCCCGTCGTAGGTGGTGATCACGTAGTTCGCGTCGTCTTGGTCCCTCTGCACCCTCTTCTTCACTGGGCACCCACTGCTTGAACATCTGTAGTAGTTCCTGCATAATCAATTTTACTATAAGAAAGAAGTCTTTCTCATTACATGTGAGAAACTCCATAAAATGCCACTCATTACAGTTCTAAATGAAACAATTTACTAGAGGACAATGGCTTGTGGGGTTGTTCCGTTTGTGGGTGTTCGGACCACTTCTTTGTGTAAAGAAGCATTTGTGCAATTTGATGCTTGCAATCTTTCTTTGTTACTCATTAAAGTCCAAAGACACTTTTAGCAATTATTATCAGGTTGAAAGGTCTAAGTTATATAATTTGTCAAGTGGACATGTTGTGGAGGGGTGTGCTAGCTAGAGTGCAGCTCCTAATCTCTGTCAAAAACGTCGGCGCTTGCCTTTCTAGATGACATGTAGCTTTTAAGTACTAGTATGGCTCATTGTCTTAATACAGCCAAAGATGTTGTTACCTAGGGTTGGAACTGTTCTTCACTTGTTTCTTTCCGTACTTCCTCCATTTGAATCCATCATCCAGCACATCAGTCTCTGATTTTGTTCTGAATGCAACCCTGATGCCACCATCCACGGGTATACTTTCATTGCTTCTATGATTCCTTTAAAAAAGACAAAAAAAATCACTTTATTTAATTCAAATATTAATTAGCAATGACAAACGAAAACCAATAAAAAAAATTAATATCAAGGTTAAAAGATAACTTGGGTATAAATGACATACTTCCATAGCATGAAATTTGCCAATAGAGTCTAGAAAAGAGCCAATCTACTATTGAACCAACACAACTTGCACCATATATAAAATAAGAAGTTAAAAAGAGAAGAGTTCAAATACATGGTGTTGCTGCTTTGTGATCCCTGATCCTCCATGTTGTCCACTGCAAAAGTAGCCGGACTCTCGGGGAACCCGACCATCGGCGGCGGCGGCGAGGTTGAGCTTTCCTCGGACACTTCTTCATAGAAGAGATAATCAGACCACTCAAGGGGCGGATTGCCGTAAAAGTCCATCGGAAAACCACTGTAATTGCCCTCCATACTGGCCTGCCGATCACGTGGTTCTGTGGGGAAGATTATCAATCTCTGGTTTTTGGAGCAATCCAAGGTGGACAATGATATATACTCTCCCTCAGAGGCAGCTTCCTGGAGGTCTCGTATGTAGGAAATGGGAGTGAAGCTTCTCATCCTGCCTGGTTATTGAACCATAATGTGACGTTTGCACGGGGTCCGCGACTTTTCATCAACTGATGACGTCGACTTTTAGCTGGGTTGGGACCACTGTCACGATTTTTGTCCATTGCTGCTAATGGGTGGGCTGATTTACAGATTTTACTGTTCATATTGCTTCAGACTCTTCGGGCCTCTCAACGCCAATCATGGAACCCAGCCCAAGTGAACCCTAAAGAGAGATCGAATCTGCAAGAAAGAGGGCTAGGTGCAGCTTGAACTTGAGCCTAGTCACACTTAGACTTGAGTAATTGAGTTCAAAGAGCCTCCGGCCTCCACTGTTGACCCTTGTAACAATTGATGGCACTTACACGAGATGGGGATATCGTTTTACCGGTAGAACTTTGGTGTAAACTAATTTGAGATGTTTGACAATGCTGCCTCCTTCATTTTTATCACGTGCAGCTGCGAATTGTCCGTTCATTAGAAAATGGTTGTCCTTTTGACTCCCTTTGTTGGAAATAAGAATTTTCAAGTGAAGATTGTGACTGCGATTTCCCTTCCATTGCTAGCCCTGATAAAACATCTTCAAAATGTGATCCATTGGGATACACTTAGAATGTGCATCTAACTTAATCTGAACCCAATTCTGACGTAGTTCTTACATACTTTCTCCATCCCAGGAGTTATTACTGTGGGACAGAGGGAGTATTATTATTTTGATTCAAGAGTTGTTACATCCTTTATTCCGACACTTTTCATGTTTTACATAAAGAAAAAATATCTTCAAATTTGAGTTTTCTTTCAAGCATAATATACCAGTAGTGACGGTTTATACCCCATGACATACCACTAGTCAATGTACGAGACCAATCTATTTATCAAGATTCTGCTATATTCTCTTGGTGCAAGAATGATGGATATTCTTGAAACTTCAAATTTCATACTACAGGAATCATTTTATTGAGTGCTAAAAAAAATACATACTATTGGTCAAATTTAATAATTTATGAGTAATATCATTTCAGACTTTAAAGTTAGCGTATGGAGGACTGTAGAAACTTCGATAAAAGTGCATTTGAGAAAACTTAAAATAAAAGCAGGATCGTTAAGAGTATTTGTACAAAAATCAAAATATCCATAGAGGCAAACTTTAAAGCCTCTATGGATATTCCTTTTCCAGGGATGATATCTCCTGTAAAAGGAATATCATTGGAGCAAACTTTAATTTTATTCTGTGCATAAAACGACTAATCAATTTTTTTATTTATTTAAGGCATATGCCAAGAATATATTTTGTTAAAATCAAATTCTTTCTATCCCATATTAATAATTAGTTCATTTTACAAAATTAAACGGCATTGTAAAAGTGAGACAGGGGAGTACTTAAGAAGAATAATATGCTTTGAGTTTAACTTTGTCAAAATAGATTTCATTATAAGAATAAGAAAAAATATATTATAATTAATCGGAGCTGGATCTTAGGCATCAAATAATTTCTAGGCCCTAGCCTGACCCTAGCCTCCTTATACAGGCCTTAAAAAGTCTAGCTCTATCCCGGCACAACTCCGACTTTTTTTCTATTATATTTTTTTATTACAAATATTATTTAAATAAAAAATTTATAAATGTTTAGGTTTGGTCCCGTTTTAGTTGACCCCACGATATACAAGACCATATGCCTTTAAGTGGTCTTTCAAAACTACAGTGATTTAAGCTTAGAATCTGCTAAATTTTTATAAAATATACTTATATTTTTATATTTTTTTTATTTTCACCAATGTGGGACTATAAAAAAAGGAAAAAATTATATTTTTTATATTTTGGGTTGGGCCAAATGGGTTTTTTTTTCTCCCACCCTATTTCAAGTAAGCCTAATTTTTTTTGGCGCAGCACTAATCAAACCCAAATTTTTTGTACCCTAACGTGCAATTCTGCTAACTTGTTAGGGATAGCCAGCAAGTTATACCTAGAAGTTTTACCCCTAACTATAATAGTTCCTTGGCCCCACATTTTTTTAAAATAATTAAATTTAATTTATTTTAAAAAATTAAATTAAGTTATTAATATAGGATGAAAGAAACATAAAAAGTTGAGCCACATATTTACCAAACGAGATGAGTGACGCACAACTAAGTCTGACTATTGAGCCACATGTTGAGTTGAGCCCAGTAAAGCCACGAAAGCTCAGTTCGTGGTAGTAGTTTGGCTTGTGACTTCTATTTCCAAGTTCCATTTGGTGATTTATATAAAAAATAATATGTCCTTTCATATCTATGTAATATTTTACTTTTAGTCTTGTTATAGGACTGGTAAATTGGATCGTCATAGATTAATTTGATGTTATGAAATTGTAACGCCCCGACCCAAGCCGGGGCCCAAAACATCTCTAATAGAAAATTTTCTCTTTCTTTTAAGCCAAGAATTATTGTATGTGTGCGAGAGGTACAACAATCGTCTACACACTATGGAGCTTCAAGGCTTTCCCATACATAGACTTAAGTTGTAATAGGCACATACACACAACAAAGCTTCATAATTCGTCGCATATAAAACAAAATAAAATATATATTTATAATTAATTTGGATCAGGCCAACGTTGCCTTGCCTACGTATGTATTGTATATTATTCCAATATAATTGGATCCAAACGTAGTTTGCCTAACGGCTAATACATATAACAAGTGTCACAAAATTATATACGTTAAAATATGTATATACTGATATTCAATCAAAATCATATTGAAACTTGTAATTTATCGGAGTCAAGCGGAATTTAATAAGTCAAAGAAATCGTATATCTTGCTCTACCACAAAGCGGGATCAAAACACATACACACGTCTCACTCTATTACTGAGCTGAGACCGAACGCACACACACACCACACGTTTTGCTCTACCCTAGAGTAAGACGGAACATAAATATGCACATCAAAGCATAGCAGATTAGAGCACAAAGGATCATGGCATAGCACACATCCTAATTTAGCACATGCAGTTCTATAATTTAAACGGGATGTCAGAAATACTTACTCCCCTCACGTCTTGTAAGGTAACATTATTTAGAGTTGCTCGTTCCTTTTTGGCGTCCTCCCCTTAAGATCCAAAGGCAGTAGATGGAGCTTCTTCTAGCCTCCATACGTTCTTCATCTTGCACTGAAAGACTACGTACAAACGTTCTCCTTGCTGGAGACTCTTCTCGTTTTCTAAGCCAGTGGGCGGCGGACAGAACCTCATCTTACTTCTAACTCATTTTTCTTTCTCTGGTGCTTGAGGACAACGGGCAGGGCTTCTCATTGTCTCAGGCCATTTCCTCCTCATACAATGGCCAACTTAGAGAACGGACCTCTCCATTGCGAAGAGCATACTTGATTTAGTAAAGAATGCCTCTTAGATAGACTAAATCGGAGCTAGGATACTAAGAGACAGAGAAAAAGAAGTTTATCAGTGCTCGAGGACAACGACAGGACCTCCCCTTCTCTTAGGGCGTTTCCTCCTTATACGGTTTCCAACTTGAAGAAAGGACCCCTCCATTGCATAGAGCACGCTCGATTTACTTAAGAACTCCTCTTGAACGGCCTTAATCGGACTCAGAATAGTCAGAAACGGGGGAGGAGAAGATCTGATTCAAAAAGGGGGGAAATTTGGGTATTTATAGACCCGAGCCGCGCCAAAACTGATGCAACGCGCCTCCAAAAACGATGGCGCTGCTGGTTTCGGGTGGTGGCACCCGCCAAAATGGCATGCGTCATGCCCGCGCTTGCGGAGATGCACACCCGCGCATTTCTACAATGCGCACCGCACCGGCCGCGCACTAATTTCTTTTCTTCTTATTTGTTTTTTCTCTTCTATATTCAAACACGTGTATCTTTCTACCTTGGATTCAGATTCGCGCATTCTTGGTACCGTTGGACTCGTATCGATGAGCCCTTTGATACAAACCCACTTAAAGTAATACACCATGCTCTTTCCAAGTGGGTCCCACCTATATTACATGCTTCTTGAAGGTCATAACTTCTGGTCCCGACTTCTATTTCGCCAGTTCTTTGACTCGTTACGCTCGTTTCTTCGAGGTCTACTCATATACAAAGATTTTAACCTTTAAAAACCTCTAAAAGTTATCCCAAAACTATTCAATTGGACCTAAACCTTCAGGTTAGTCATAATTGAAAAAAGAGTCGTTACATAAATACATTTAGGGTTTACATGAAATCAACGTAAATGTCATCCTAATCGTGGATTAGATCTATCACTTACCTTGAATAAATGAAGGTCAAGGTTAATCATTGCAGTTAATTTTAAGGTTGACTTTTAAAAAAATGCTTGAACAACATGAAGATTTACATGTTAAAGCTCTATATTATTTTAGGGTCTGACTTATCAATGGTGTGAGAACGATGAATTAAGTAGAGTTTGACATGTGAATCTTCGTGTCACAATAACATTACTCAAAATTTAACTAGTTCTCATTTTTTAGATCATAGACTTTTAATCAAGGGTTAAGTATGGTTTAACATAATACGTATTGCTATATGCCCAAGAGAAAGAGTGTGTAGTCTAGTTGACCCTAGTTGGATGCATCTAGCCTGACCAATCTCTTTGACTAGCACCCCGTACCAGCCCACATGAGGCTTAAAACATCATACATAAAGGGCCTGATTTCTATGTCGAGCTACCTTTATATGTACCATGTTCAAAACCCTATGTAGGCTAGTCACAGGGTTAGTTAGGGAAAGTAGGTTAAAAAAATATTTTTAATCCTAGTTCTATTTTTCTTATTAAACATGGCTCAACTAGCAATAACACTATTTACCCCCAAAAAAAGTGATTGTGGAATCCCAATGCAAACCATGTTTATCAAAATTAGTCGTAGTTTCTGGAGCAACTCTTACATAAAGCATCACTATTTTTTTTTGCGACACATAATTAAGAGTCACTAATATTAACTTATTAGCAACACATAGATCTATCCATCGTTAATACTTTATTATTAGCGGCACGTAATTATGCGTTTCTCATAATTTTATAATATGTAATTTAAAAAAAAAGCTTATTAGCGACGCATAATTATAAGTATCACTAATAATATTATTTTTTATACATCGGTGATTCAAGAATGAATTTAAAAAAAATAAAAAAATTATTAATAGCAACGCATTACTATATACGTCGCTAATAGAAAAATATTTTAAAAATATATATTATTAGCGACGCATAATGATATGCATCACTAAAAACTAAATTTTTTTTAAAAAAAACCCACAAATGGCGGGCCCGGCAGGGAAGAAGGAGGGGGGTGGAGGTGGGGGACCAGCGGATGGCAAACGGCGAAGGGTAGAAGGCAGTTGCTGGTGGTGGAGCCGGAGAAGAGAGGGGCAGGGTGGCTTATATAACGAATCGTGCGGGCAAAAATAGCCTACGTGGTAAAAATTTCCCGCCCGTGTGGGTTAAAAAAAATATTACCGACACATAATCTATGTGTCGCTAATATGCTAACTAACTACTATTGATTATTAGCAACATATAAAACTATACGTCGCTAATAATTAACCTAGTAGTGACGCATATAATATGCGTCGCTAATAATATTTTATTTATCCTTCTCTCTTTCTCTCTCTCCTCCCTCTCCTCTCTCTCTCTTCCCTCTCCTCAACCTCTATCCTCTCTCTCTCCTCTCCTCTCTTTCCCACCCCTCTATCTCCCCTCCTCTCTGTCTCTCCCCTCCTCCTCTCTCTCTCTCCTCTCTCTCCCCTCCTCTCTCTCTCCCCTCATCTCTCTCTCCTCTCTCTTTTCCTCTCTCCTCACTCTCTCTCTATCTGTTTTAATTTTAATTTTTTTAAATAAAAAAATATTATTAGCGACACATACGATATGTGCCACTATTAATATAGTGTATTAGTGACGTATACATTTATGTGTCGCGAATACACTATAATATTAGCAACGCATATACCTATGCAACCGCTAAAACTTAAAAAAAAACTGAAAATATTCTCCCCCCTCTCTCCTCTCTCTCTCCCCTCTCTCCTCTCTTCCCTCCTCTCTCTTGTCTCCCCCTCTCTCCTGCTCCTCTCTCTCTCTCCTCTCTCCCCCTCTCCTCTCTCTCCCTCCCCTCTTTCTCTCCCCTCCTCTCTATCTCTCCTCGATCTCTCTCTCTCCCCACACTCTCTCCTATCTCTCTCTCCTCTCTCTCTTCCCTCTCCTCTTTCTCTCTTCCTCTATCTCTCTTTTCCTGTCTCTCCCCACTCTCTCTCAATAATTTTTAATTTTAATTTTTTAAAAATAAAAAAATGTTATTAGCGACGTATATGATATGTGTCGCTAATAATATAGTGTATTAGTGACGTATATATCTATATGTCGTTAATACACTATAATATTAGCGATATACCTAAGCGTCACTAATACGACGCATAGGTATATACATCGCTAAAACTTTAAAAAAATTAAAAATAATCTCCCCCTCTCTCCTCTCTCTCTTTCTCTTTCCTCTCTCTCCCCTCATCTCTCTCTCTCTCGTCTCTCTCCCCTCTCTCTCCTCTCTCTCTCCCCTCTCTCTCCCCTCCTCTCTCCCCCTTTCTCCTCTCTCTCTCTTCCCTCTCCTCTCTCTTCCCTCTCCTCTCTCTCTTCCTCTCTCTCTCTTTTCCTCTCTATCCCCCTCTCTCCTCACTCTCTCTCTATATGTTTTAATTTAAATTTTTTTAAAATAAAAAAATACTATTAGAGACGCATATGATATGCGTCATTATTAATATAGTGTATTAGTGACGTATAGGTCTATGCATCACTAATACACTATATTAATAGCGACGCATAGTCGTATGCCCCGCTAATACCTAGAGTTATTAGCGATGAATACGTATATGCATCGCTAAAACGTTAAAAAAATTAAAAATAATCTCCCTCCTCTCTCTCTCCCCTCTCTCTCCCCTCCTCTCTCTCTCCTCTCTCTCTCTCTTCCTCTCTCTCTTCCCTCTCTCTCTCCCCTCCTCTCTGTCTCTCCTCTCTCTCCCTCTCCTCTCTCTCTCTTCCCCATCTCTCTCCCCTCCTCTCTGTCTCTCCTCTCTCTCCCTCTCCTCTCTCTCTCTTCCCCATCTCTCTCCCCCCTCAGTCTCTCTCTCCCTCTTCCTCTCCCCCTCTCTCTCTTCCCCTCGCTCCCTCCCTCCTTTCTCTCTCTCCTCTCACTCTCTCTCTCTTTTATCATTAATTATATCTTAAAATTAATAAGAAAATTTTAAAAATAAAATATATTATATTTCAATACTAATAAATTATATCTTTTATTATTAACACTGCCTTTTATTAAAAATTTAATATTTATACAAATAGTCAATATTGAAGAAAATATATTATATTTAAAAAGTTTATTTTAAATATTTATTAATTAATTATTTATTAATTAAAATTAATTAATAAAGATATCAGTATCGCTTGTCTATAAGCGTCACTATTAGCAATACTATTTGCGATGCTTGCTTATAAGCGTCTCTTGTGAAAAAGTGCCACTAATAGTTCTGAATTTAAAATAAGAAATTAAAAAGATATAATATATATATATATATATATATATATATATATATATGTATGTGACGCTTGTTCAAAACGCCGCTAAGAACATAACTATTAGCAACGCATAGTATAAAACGTCGCTAATAGGATTGGTATTAGTGATGCTTCTGTTTATGTGTCGCTAATAGATGACTATTAGCGATGCTTAATATTAAACGTCGCTAATAGTTATTTTTTCTAAAGCTTTTTTATGTGTCGTTATTATTTGTTTTTAGCGACACTTAGTTTTACATCGCTAATAAAAGTGTCACTAATAGTACATTTTGTTGTAGTGTTATTTAAAGGATTATTAGATTTTGCCTTCACGAGGGGGGTTTGATTTTTATGAACTATGTTTTCCATTCCAAAGGACAAGGTTTTGACCCCAAATGAAGGTGGATATATCTCTTGGATGACTGCTTGAGAATACCATTGTGACATTAGAGCTATGTTGTAGGACATTTGGTCATGCACATGTATACCAGCTTGACCAAGGATATTTGGCACTACAAGAAAAAAACTATTAGAGACGCTTTTAAGTGTCACTTACTAATGACTATTAGCAATGCTTAAAAAATGTCACTAAATGTATCAAAAAAATTCTAATCGTTGTTGCTCATTAGTGACACATATAAAAAAGCATCTCTAGTATCATACTATTTGCAGCACATTTTTTTGCGTAGCTGATATAATTTTATTAGTGATGTTTTTTAAGGCATCGCTAATAATAAAATTTAGTAGCGATATTTATTAAAATGTCGCTAATATAAAAAAGTTTAAAAAAAATAAAAATCAATACTAGCAAGCATCACTAATATGAAAAAGAATAAAAAATATAAAAATCATTATTAGTGATGCTTTTACAAGTGTCTCTAGTAAAGAAAAAAAATTCACTATTAGTGATGCTATTAAAAGTGTCAATAATAATGGGAAAAATTTTAAAGATAATAAAAATTATTGTTAACAACGCATTTTATAGCGTCGCTAATAATGAAAAAATTTAAATAAAATAATAAAAATAATTATTAGTTATCATTTTAAAAACATTGCTAATGGAAATGAAAAATTTTAAAAATCCACTAGATTTTCGGGATAGGGGTCGGAGTCCAACTCTCCTGCTTGGTAAGCCGAAGCCCGTCTCCGAAGCCCATTTCCTCTGCTTGCTCAAGGGGGCAGGGGGAGGGGTGAGCGGAGGAGGGAGGGGGAGGAAGAGGGTTGTGTTGCCTGATTCTGACGCTAGGGGCAAGAGGGGGAGGGGGAAAATAGAGACAGGGAGGAAGAGCGGGGGGAGTAGATGAGGGAGGAGGGGCTGCATTGGCAAAGCTGGGTAGTTGTGGGCATAGGGGCGATGGGGGGAGGGGAATCAGAGTGGCGAGGATGCAGACGTAATTGATGTCGGAGAGAGGGCGTGCTAGGGGGGGGAATTAATACCTACATGGGTGAAATTTTTGTTGCATAGGCGAATCACCCGTGCAACGAATTAATTTAGCAACGTTTCACACAAGCGTTGCAAATAATAGCTATTTGCGACGCTTCTAAATAAACTTAGTAAAAATGGCAATTTTTGCAATGCTTATAACAAAGTGTCGCAAATTCTATTAATTTAATAAAATAAACCCTCTCTTCTCTCTCACACTTCTCTCTCTTCTTTTTCTCCCTCTCTTCACTCTCTCTCCTATCTTCTCTCGGCTCTCTCCCCCTCTCTTCTCTCTCTCCTCTCCACCATTTATTCTCTCTCCCTCTCTCTCTCTCTCCCTCCCTTCATTCCTCTCTGTCTTCTTTCTCTCTCTCCTCTCTTTCTCACACATGTCAACATGAGCCCTAGCTCTGAGGAGGTGAAGGGAGAGGTATGAGAATTTAATTTTAAAATTTTAGAATTTTTTATTAGATATTTTTTAAATAATAAATATAAAATAAAATAAATGTATTAGCAACACATAGGAAAATGTGACGCATAATAGAATATGTCGCTAATACATTTTTTTAAAATATAATATTTAATAAAAAATTAAAATTAAAATTCTCATGCTCTCTCCTCTCTCCTCTCCTCACTTTTTCTCTATGTCCTTTGCCTCTCTCTATATATCTCTCCTCTCTCTTCTCTTCTCTCCACTCATTCTCTCCTCTCTCTCTCTCTCTCTTCTCTCTCTTTTCCCTCTCTCCTCTTTTTGATCTCTCTATCCTCCTCTCTCTCTCTCACGTGCATCAATGTGAACCCAGGCTCCAATGATGAGAGGGAAGAGAGTAAGGGATTTGAATTTGAAATTTTTTTTATTTTTATATGATATTTTAAAAATAATAAATATAAATTAAAATAAATATATTAGCGACATGTAGAATTTCGTAATGGCACAATCCAAATATAAAGTAGAAAATCAATAAAATATAAATAAAGCAAGACACGAAATTTAGGTGGTTTGGCAAGATGCCTACGTCCACGACTAGAGAGAGCCTTTCCACTATTGCTTGAGAAGTAACTGGATGAATTACAAGCCTCTCAAATAACCCCTTGAGAGAACCCCTTTGTATATCCATGTTTCTCACGTCTCACTCTCACATAAAGAAAACCAGAAAGGAGAATTTTTTTCTCTTTGCCCATCGAAACAGAAAGAAGAGAACACATGGAATAAGTTCAGCGTGTGTATAACAAAGAAAGTAATGATAAGCCTTATAAATGTTTTCCCTTATCCTCTCCACCTCCATAACGTCCAAGAGAAAAAAAATAGAGTCCTACTGATCCTTGACTTGATAAGGTCAAGTCACATATAGCAATCTCCACCTTGACTTGAGCTTGACAAGTCACCTAGGAGAGTCGTCCACACTTGCCTATGTCCCTGCGTCCTCCACCTTGAACACAACTCCTTCCACACCCCATTTGGGTGCAATGTGATCTTCAACATCTTGTGAGATTAAGAAAGCTCAAGCAATGCTTGAACTTTTCTGTGGACACCAGCTTTGTTAACATATCTGTAGCATTATCTTTCATGTCCACCTTTTGAAGATTAATCTCCATATCTGACAAATATTCTCTTATCTTATGGTATTTTACTGCAACGTGCTTTGTCCTAGCATGATAAACTTGATTTTTTGCTAAATATATAGCACTTTAACTATCACAAAGTACTCTAATATTCTCTTGCTTCAATCCAAGTTTATTAATCAAGCCCTTCAACTATATAGCTTCTTTAGTTGCTTCTACATTGCTATGTGTGCAACCTCTATTGTTGATAAAGCAATTACTGCCTAGAGAATAAGCCTCCAACTAACTACACCACCTGCAAAAGTGAACACATATCTTGTGGTACACTTATGCTTATCCAGATTACCTAAAAAGTCTACATCCACATATCCAACTATATGGGCTGATGTTCCATCATTCTCAAAGAAAATGCCAACATTCTTTGTCCCATTCAGATATCTCATAAGCTATTTTACAGCATCCCAATTCTTCCTCCCTAGATTAGCCATATGCCTACTAATAACACTTACTGCTTAGGCAATATCTGGCCTGGTGCACATCATACCATATATTAGACAACCAACTGCACTTACATAAGGTATCAATTTTATACCTAAAATATCATCCTTTGTGGTGGGACATAACTTTGCAGTCAACTTGAAATGTACAACAAGATGTGTACTAATTGGTTTGAGATTATTAATGTTAAACATGTTAACACCTTCTCTATATATTTCCCTCGAGAGAGCCATAGCTTCCCAAGTTTCCTATCTCTTGAAATCTCCATACAAGGATCCTTTTTGCAGCTCTAAGATCCTTCATATCAAACTCATTTACCAACTTAGATTTTAACAAGTTAATATACGATATATTCTTAGTAACAATCAACATGTCATCAACACACAAGAGCAAATAGATATAAGAACCATAAGGAAGAACATGAAAATAAACACCATGATCATACTAACAATGAGTGTATCCATTATTCAGTATAAAAGAGTCAAACCTCTTATTCCATTGTCTTGGTGATTGATTTAAATCATATAAAGACTTTTTCAACATACATACCAAGTCCTCCTTCTTTGGTTCCTCAAAGCCCTCTAGTTGCTCCATGTAAATTTGCTCTTCTAATTCCCCTTAAAGAAATATTGTCTTCACATCAAGTTGTTCAAGTTCTAGATCATAATAAGCAACCATAACCAGTAAAATCTGAATAAAAATGTGTTCTACTATTGGAGAAATTTTTTTATTAAAATCAACACCTTCCTCTTGTGCATATACTTTAGCCACTAACTTGGCCTTAAACCGTTAATGTTCCTTATCTGATGAAGCCTCTTTCTTTTTTTAGCACCCATTTGCATCCAATAACATTTTTCCTTTTAGGAAGTTTAACCAACTCCCAAGTTTTGTTCATGTGTAGAAATTTCATCTCCTCCATCATGATCGTCATCCACCTGTCATTATTTTTAGATTTTATAGCATCCTGAAAACAAGATAGATCACTACCAGTGAATCAAGTAAAAGAAATCATATCTTCAAACTCACACCTAACTATTTCTTTAGTGTTTCTCTTTGCTCTTTCTTTTGCAATGCTACAAGGCTCTTGATGCTAATCATCACCCATATGAGGACATTGCTCCTTGTCTATACTATCTCCTTAGGTATCTCCATCATCTATTTACACCTAAACTTTCATTTGTTGTTGACTTCTCTATTGCACTAAGTCACCATCTTGTTTGCATAATATTTGAGTCTCATCAAATACCACATCACTGCTAAAGACTACTTTCTTTGCCTCTTAATCCCAAAGTTTATATCAATTCACTATTTTCTCATACTCGAAAAAAATACATTTTTTAGATTTATAATCAAGCTTACTCCTTTATATGCTTTGAATATGGACATATGAAGGACACCCAAAAATCCTAAAAATGGAGTAATCTATAGGATTTCCAATCTATACCTACTCAGGCACCTTCAAGTCAACAACTGTAAATGGTGACCCATTTATAAAGTGACATGACATATTAACTACTTCAGCCCAAAACTCCTTGGAAAGATTTGCATTCAGCCTCATGCTCATTGCCCTTTCTAAGAGTGTTTTGTTCATCCTTTCTGCTACTTCATTTTGTTGTGGGGTTCGAGGATTAGTGAAGTGACTTGCAGTCACTACATTCTTGCAGTAATCAACAAATTATTTTGATTTGTACTTAGCCCCATTGTCTAACCTGAGACATTTCAGTTATTTTGTTGTCTGCTTTTCAACATGGGCCTTCCACTGATTGAACTTAATGAACACCTCTGATTTCTGTTTCATAAAATATACTTGCACCTTCCTTAAGTAGTCATAAATAAAAGTCATAAAGTATTCAGCCTTACCTTTTGATGGAGTTGAAGCTGGCCCCTAAATATATGTGTGAACATACTCCAACACATCCTTGCTTGTATGTTTCCGTGTGTGAAATCTCACCCTGCACTATTTTCCATATAAACAATATTTACAGAAACCTAATATACAGCTTTTGACACCTCTCAACAAAATTTTTTTATGAAGTTTTTGTATACCTCTTTACCTCATATGCCACAAGTATGTGTCATCACCACTACCTTCTATAGTAATAGTCACAGTTGCTCCCGTTACAATTGTACTCCTTATTAATTTGTATAGGTTTCAAACCTTGTGACCTTTCATCACTAACATCACCCTTCTTGTAACTTTCAACATTCCACATGTTGCATTAAACTTGCAACTAACTGTATCTAATGATCCCAAAGATATTAGATTTTTTTTCAAATTAGGAACATGTCTAACATTAGTAAGTGTTCGAATTATGCTATCAAACATCTTAATTTTCATAGTTCTTACTTCAATGGTCTTACAGGTAACATTATTCCCCTTTAAAACAAATCCGCCATTAAATGACTCATAAGTGTTAAATCAGTCTTGATTAGGACACATGTTCCATGAACAACCCAAATCGAAAATCAATGAATCATTAAAATAATTCATACCTAAAGTGACAGATAACACATCAGCCTCAAAATCATCGGGTTGATCCTCCACTACGCTAGCCTAACTAGAAGAAGGCACATTTTCCTTCTTCTCTTGGTCCTCCTTGCGCTTTTGACACTCTTTTTCATGTGCCCTTCCTTCTTGCAATAATAGCATTTAATCTTTTTCTTTCCCTTTGACTTGGAGCGATACCTACTTCCATTAAACTCATTGTTCCCGAATCTTCCTCTTCCTTGATTGTTTCCTTGAGCCACAAGACCTTTAGCTTGTGAATCTTCAAGATTAGGCATCTTCCTCATCTCATTTGATAAGAGAGCAACGATAACATCTTCTAACTTTATCGTCTCTTTCCCATACAATAGTGTTGTTACCATATATTCATATGAAGGTGGAAGAGATGCCAGAAGTAGTAGTGTTTTGTTCGCATCTTTAACCTTAACACCAATACTAAGCAACTAAGATGTTAATTTGTTGAACATGTTGAAGTGTTTTAACAAATTTACCCCTTTTGTCATCCTGAGAGCATACAATTGTTGCTTGAGGAACAACTTGTTTATAAGAGATTTTGTCATATACACTCTCCAATTTTATCCAGTGTTCCGGATCTGACTCCTCATCAATAACATTGTATAATACCTCATCAGCAAGACAAAGATGAATAATGCTTACCGCTTTCATCTCCAACTTTTCGTAGTCATCTTCATTCATGTTTTCTGACTTTTTCAATTTTCTATACAATGCTTTTAACAAGCCCTATTGTACTAGCAGATCCTTAACCCTTCTCTACCATAAGCTGAAGTTACTTTTTCAATCAAAATTTTTAACTTTAAATTTGCTAAACCCCTTTGATGCCATCATAAAAAAATTGTTTTAAACTAAAGCTCCGATACCACTTTGTAGAATTTCATAATAGCACAATCTAAATATAAAGCAGAAAAATAATAAAAAGTAAATAAAGCAAGACACGAAATTTTCGTGGTTCGGCAAGATGCATATGTCAACGATTAGAGAGAGTCTTTTCACTATCACTTGAGAAGTAACCAAATGAATTGCAAACCTCTCCATATTTAAAATTAAATTCTAATGTTCTAATCCCTCTCCTTCTCTTCCCATCGTACTACGGCAACCTGCTCGCCTTATTTGGTCTGTGCCAAAATTCTTATATTCGAGTATCTTTCTCTCTCACTCTGTCTCCCCTCTCTCTTCTCTCTCCTTCTTATCTCTTCTCACCCTTTTATTTTGTTTTGAGAATCCCATATGTAATTGTGTCATATAGGTGCTTAAGATGATTTATTTTGCAAACATAACAAAAATTAAATAGATGCTGAGTAGAGATAGGGATATATACTAAGGGATAGATTAGTAGTCAATAATAGAAGTAAACCTTAAGACTTTATAGTTATATTTGAAAGCATTTCCATTTTGATAATGATGAATTTTTCTATTAGATTTGAAGACAATGGATTTCATTATGCCCATTAATTCTAAGTTGTATAAAGATACTATTATGCATGATAGTAATAAATTTGATATTTTTTTTTCTTTGGTTTGTTTTAAAATGAAGCGGTAACTGTATATACTCTGCTTTAACTCATGGTTGTAGGTTAAAAATTGTCATATCCTCTAACAGGTTCGGGGTTAGGGGGTGTGACATAATAACCATATGTTATGAAAACCTAGTGAAATTCTAGGAGCAAAGCTTTGATTTGGAAAATGATCCGTTGAATTCTTGAAGGAAATGACTTGGTAGTCAAAGATAGGTAAGTGATAACCATTGAGAGGAGCTTGAGCACGCCTAGAGTGGTTTGTCTGGTTTATAGTTTTTTTTATTACTTTATATATACGAAAATATCTAAAAACCTATATGTATCACGTATAATAAATTTAATTAATAAACGATACATGGCTAATGAAAACCGTCAAACAACATGTGTTAAAAAGCATACCTATTACGTGTGCAAGACTGGAAATGTAAAATCATATAAGGCCCACATGTTGTTTAACATTGTTCACCTTTTTATTAGCCAAGCTAATGTTCCACTCGTGAAGTTCAACTTTAAGCTTCAAGTCTACCCAAGCTGAGCGAAGCAATTAAGCCCCATGTTTGTTGCTTACTTGCTTTATTTTCTTACGAAAGGAAAAGTAGAAGTCAAAAGGGCTGCAATACTTTACTGAGCTCCAACTTGGTTTATATGTTTTGGTATTGATATGTTTTCTATGAGAATTTTTTTTATACTTATTTTTAGCCAGAATAGTATCTAAATCAAAATTGTTTACAACTTGTCAAGTTTTCTCAAGTATATCTCAAAATTATATACGGCTTTTCAAGCGCAGATTTTTGTCATTCCAAGACTAAAAATAAAGCAAATTGTATTAGCAGTGGTTTTTCTTTTTGTGCTGTCTTAGAATTGACACTAGCTTGTCATTAGCCAAAGTATGTGGAAGGAATTTTCAACACCAATCCTTCAAAAGATCCGAGACAGTTGTACGCCTAGATACCACAAAATATGTCAGTCTTATTGATTCAGGAACTTGCCGGGTAGCAGCGTAGCAGGTGCTTCAGTCTGTGGAGGCCCGCTGATACATAAATGAACTCTTCCCAAGTCTCTGGGTCCCTACATTGGCTAATGAATTTCTACCTTATAAACTGAAAAAGTTCCAGCTGCCATGAGTCTTGGTTAGGCTCGAGTTATTGTCCTCACCTTTCGGCAATCTTATTGATGCGTGTTCTCCGGCAGCTAGCTAGCTCTTTCAACATTCCATGACAAGGACATCACATCAACCATCAAAAGCATTCTCATGGAAGCACAACAGTCCATGAAGGACACCTGTTAAATTGCTAGGAAGTTGTACTGTGCACAATAATATACTGGCATAAGACGCCCACATGTACATGCGAGGAAGCTTCTTTTGTCAAAGAGATGGCCATTCAACCAGATGACAACCATTTGATCGCCCAACTTCCCCTTTCGCAGGCATTTTCCTTCTGCGTAGTGGTGATCGTTCACTCAAGTCTCTCTCTCTCTCATGACTTGTCAAGTAGTTACTTTTAGTGCTCATCTTTTCATATTCTGCTTGTCTAGATAAGGGTCTAGGGGGGATGCTTGAGTGACTTAACAGAAAGACCCCAATATGGTTTATATGAGGACTTGTTTCCAAAAAAGTGATTCTTATAGGATTTTGTACGTCAACAAAGTTGATCTTTCTTACCTCTTTCGTTCAAGGGTCACACCAGGTTTGAGTCAACTAAAAGGCCATTTAAAAGATTATCAGCTTTGTTCATATGCAAATGGAGTGATTCCGTGCAGGTCACAGCAAGAACGGGATGCCAATGGGAAACTTCAATGGACTCTTTGAATCCACAAATAGATTAGTTTGGATTGATCAGCTTGTGGAAGCGTTGACATGGAGGGTTGTTGACTAGTTAAGCATCTAGAATGTGTTATTATTCTCTCATACGTGTCCATACTTAAGCCCAAACCACACTGCTAATATACTGCTATTACAGGTTCATTGGAAGGTCAGAAGCGTCAGCCTTGACGTAACCAATATTCCAGTTTTTGTGTTTTTAGTGGGGGTGGAGTTGGAGTCAATAGTATTATGTCTTAAGGAATCCTCGTTATAAGTCTCCGTCTATGGATGTTTCATCTAGAAGCTAAAAGAATTGACAACTTTATTAGTGGAGGACTTAGCGTCAATTGGATTTTTCTATAATTGGTCCAGTTTGTCATCATCATTTCTTATTTATGTGTTTCCTTATATCAATCAGTCCCACTTTTTGATAGACTTACTGAGTTCAAATTCAGGTTCAGTTTTACTTGAACTAGCTAAAATCAAACTGGAATTAATGGATCAATCTTAAAGTATCAGGCATCCTCTTAAGTCAGACAATTGTACGTTGATGATAATTTAGGTCTTCATTCAAAACTGCCACTGTATTTATTAGCAATTTCTTCATCAATATATAGTGGTTCAAAGGAAGATTAAAGATTCCCTCCATCCTATGTTAATAGCTCCATTCCGAAAATAAGTTTGTCCCATATTAATAGCTATATTTGGCGATAGAGGGAGTATTTTTTAAGTTTTTATCCACTTAAATCAAACAAACTTATAGTATATAATACTCTTTTTTAAAGTATCAAATCACTTAAATTAAAAAAAATGGAGCTATTAATACGAAACAATTTTTTTTGTAAAATAGAGCTATTAATTTAGGATTGAGGGAATATTTCACAAGTTATTTTTCAATGTCTTAGGTGTGTGTTCTTACCATATTTAATTTTTCAAAATAAAACTATTAATATGAGATGGAGGGAGTAAAACTCACTGCAACAAAATTAACTATTAGCGACGCATTTAAACGTCCCTAATAGTAATGTAAAAGTCGCTAATAGTTATTAGCGACGAAAATAAAGCATTGCTAAATATGTCAATAAAACTGTCGTCTCTACTACATATTAACAATGCTTAATTAAAATGTCACTAAAAATATAGTATTAGCAACATTTATAAAGCGTCGCTTATTAAACGTCGCTAATATTATAGTATTAACGACGTTTATAAAGCGTCGCTAATAAAAAATATTTTAATTTTTTTAAAATATAATTAAAATAAATTAAATAAATAATTATTAATGACATTTGAATAAGCGTCGCTAATGGGTATAATTATTTAAAAGAAATTTATTTACAAATAAAAATATAATTTAACACTATTAGTGATGCTTGATCAATGTGTGTTGTTAATATCATTAAAAAATAAAATAAAATATCAGCAATGCTTTTGCATAGTGTTGCTAAAACAAGTAAATAAAAAAAGGAAAATTACCAGGTAAAGAAATTTTTTTTAATTACCTGGTTTGGGTCGGGTCTAGAACCTGACCTGCGTGCGGCCGGGTTAGAAGCGACCCATTGTGCGGGTCAGTAATGACCCGCGTGGGCCAGTCTGGGCCGACCCAGCTACGAGAGTCATCTTTAACCTCTTGCCATGGTGAGAGGTTCAGACCCGCCAATGCCATCAGCCAGCCACAACCGCTGGTGCCCGATACTACAAAACACGCTGCCTGAAGGCTGCGATCTTAGTTCCAGCGAAAAAACTAGTGATGACGGATCTAATTCAAGATAGGGTAAGCGGCCGGAAAACAAAACTACAGCGGGCGGTGGCTGGAGGATTGAACTCCCCACATAGCTAGTCATTGGAGATGCATAGGCAACCATGCACAGACGATTGGTCCGGCTCATCGGAGATGCCAGATAGATCATCATCCTCATACCGAAAGCGATGCCTTTTCCGTCCTTGCCTGGTTCCAAGTCTCGTTGGAGGTGTTGGAATATAAAGGCACGGGTGGATATTCGCCCGAGAGCGAACTTTTGCACTTGGGCAAATTTCCTCTCGCGTAAAATGTTTAGCAATGCTTCACAAAATTTTTTCATTTGCGATGCTTCCCAGCATTGCAATTAACTTCATTTGCGACGCTAGTAACTAAACGTTGTAAATTGTAAATACCTTAGTGATGGAAAAATGTAGTGTCATTAATATAGGTAATATTAGCGATGCTCTCTTCTGACCGTCGCTAAATGTCTTAAATTTTAAAAAAAATATTATTCTCCACACCCTCTCTTTCCTCTTCTTCTCTCTCCTCCCTCACTCACTCTCTCTCTCTCCTCACCTCCTCTCTCTACCCACTCTCTTCCTTTTCTCTCTCCTCACCCTCTCTCTCCTCTCACCTTCTCTCTCTCTCCTCACCCTCTCTCCTCTTTCTCTCTCTCCTCCCTCTCTCCCCCTCTCTCTATATCCTCTATATTTTATATTTTAAAATTAATTAAAAAAATAAATAAATAAAAATGTATTAGCAACACATAGGACTATGCGTCACTAATACTAAGGGTATTAGCGACAAATATTTCTATACGTCGCTAATGTTATGAGGTATTAGCGATATATATTCTTATACCTCGCTAATACTTTTTTATTTATTGATTAATTTTTAAATAAATTTTTTCCCTCTCTCTCCCTCTCTCTTTCCCTCTCTCTCCTTACCCTCTCTCCCCCCATCT
Organism: Saururus chinensis; assembly: GCA_035235625.1. NCBI lineage: Eukaryota > Viridiplantae > Streptophyta > Magnoliopsida > Piperales > Saururaceae > Saururus > Saururus chinensis. The sequence continues at coordinate 23,755,599 of CP141143.1, read as the reverse complement.
CACTCTTCCCTTTCTCTCTCTCACACCTCCCCCTCTCACTCTACTCTCTCTCCTCTTTCTCTCTCCTCTCTCTCTCTCCTCATTCTCACTCTCTCTTTCCATGCACTATCTCTTCACTCTCTCTTTTATTATAGATTATATTTTAAAATTAAAAAAATAAGAAATAAAATATATCATATATAAATATTGAAAGTTTATTAATCTATTATTAACACTACTTTTATTAAAAATTTAATATTTATTTATTATATATATAAAAAGTAAATATTAAATAAAATATATTATATTTAGAAAGTTTATTATAATTTTTTCAATATTTATTTATTATTTATTAAATAAAATTAATTAATAATGCTATTAGTGATGCTTGTAAACAAGCGTCGCTATTACCAATGCTATTTGCGACGCTTGTTTAAAAACATTGCTAATAATTTAAATTTTTTATTTTTAAATTTTAAATTCATAACTATTAGCGACACTTTTGTACAAGCGTTGCTATTGTTAAAGCCATTAGCGACACTTAAAACAAGCGTCGCTAATAGTTATAATTTTTTTTTATTTAAAATATATATCTTTTAGCGCCATTTGTGTAAAGCGTTATAAATAAAGGAACTATTAGTGACGCTTATTATAAAGCATTACTAATATAATTAGTATTAAAGACGCTATGCATCACTAATAGTTCATTTTTTGCGACGTTTTTTTATACGTCGCAAGTAGTTATTTTTAGTGGTATTTAGTTTTGCATTACTAATAATACATTTTGTTGTAGTGACTTTTAAAGTCATACTTTGGCTGGCAACTGGGTTGCATCTAATGTATCTCTTCACTAACACTTAGTCATTCAATTAGTGCTACCATACTTAGTAAAATTACATATGACCCCATGTATACCCCTCTTTTCTTTTCATTCAATCAAAATTAAATTTTCTTCTCTCAATCAGTAGAACAAAGGAAAGAAAAAAAATTGTCACCATGAATATTCCCTATCTTATATCAAGTGTCATATATATATATATATATATATATATATATATAGAGTCCCGTTAGTATGAGCCCGGGCGCACGCCGGCGCGCGTGCGCCCGGGCTCATACTAACTTTTCCCATATATATATATATATATATATATATATATATATAAGTAAAATAAAATTAGATTATTTTTAAAAATTGAATAGAACACCCAATGTGGGATGGAAAGAGTATGTCACACACATAGAGGTGTGCATTGTGCAATCGCTGCCTTACACCATCAGGCCGAGTTTCGGTGTGGCCACCTTGATGGGAGGGCCTGGTCCGGCCCACAGAGAGTGCGGGCTGGGCCGAACCATCAATTTTGGGCCATGGCCCTCCCCCTTCACGGCTTGGGCATGCCTTTGGCGCTCGCCCAGTAAAGCCTCCCCGATCCCTTGGCCGTTGATTCTGATAGAATTCAAAGTCAGCCAGGGAGAGGGAGGAGCAACCGACTGAGCAGGGGTTTGACAGTGAAAGGACAATGACGAAGCTGAAGAAGTGGACAGAGGAGGAGGAGGTCACTCTCCAAGCAGCTCCAGTTGGGCACCCTAGACAAGCTCAAGACCTGTTGGAAGAAGTTTGACCCCATCATTGACCACCTCAATGCCACCCACCACCTCCACAACCCCTTTGCCTACCCCTTTAGCTAGACCTAGTGTGACATCTCTATCAAGGTACAGAACATGTGCCACCAGTACCTCAACATCAAGCAGAAAATTATCCTCTCTGGCTCCCTTCCCCTTTTTTCTTGGGTCGACGTCCACTGGCCCAACTTCCTCAAGTACAAGTCTGTCTTTGGTGACAACGCCCCGAACCCTTCCTCTGCTGCATCCCTTGCAACCGCTGAATGCCTCCTCCACCGTCTCTCCCCACAACGACCATCCAGATGATGAGGAGAAGGCCATCTTCGAATTTTTCGGCGGCTAGGACATCCTCGTGGGCCTTAGATTGGGCCTTGATGGCGATGGGGATGATGGGTGGCAGCCAGGTGGGGGAGGAGAAAGATGGTGAGGTGAAGAGCCTACTAAATAAAGGTTGTTCATTGATACAGAGGAAGAGGGATAGGGAAAAGGCGGAGGAGTGGGAAGAGAGGAAGTGGGTTTGGTGGGCGCAGAGGGAGAAGAGGAAGTTGGAAGAGACATCTGGGAGCCCGGCCCACATCCCTTCTTAAGGGGCCACAGACAAGGACGACCCCCTTTCGCCCCCCATCAGGCCAGGCTGAGCTTGGCCCACCCCATGAGGGGGGCCCAACAGGCCTGGGCCCGGGGCAACCCAATCCACCCAATAAAGGCAGTGGGCCAAGCCGGCCAGGCCCTGCCGTGGCCATGTCTAGTCTTTCTTCTCCAACATTGGTTGATGCATATCCTAAACATAGGTTAATTGTTGTTTTGTCTAAGGGTTGGTTTGGATTGGTGGAAAGTGGGGGAAAGGAAAGGAATCTTCTAAAAATCTCTTAGTTTCCATTGTTTAGTGCAACGGGGAAAAAGAAACTAGTGTAAAAACTAAGAGATAAGGGATAGAAAATTGGCCTAAAAACTTTCCACCCATTAACCTATGGATTTTGGGAGAAAATCAGCGTACTAAAAACTTATGTCTTGCCACTACCACCACCATCATTGTCACCGCCTTCACTATCATCGCCTCCGCTACCACCACTACTACCACTACCACCATTGCTGCTGCTGTTGCCACCACCACCACCGCAGTTGTCGCCACCACCACTACTGCTGCCACTGTCACCACTGCCATCACCACCCGCCACCGCTATTACCATCACCACCACCTCTGACACTGCCACCCCCGCAACCACTGTTGCCACCGTCACCACCGATGCCACCATAACCACTACAATTCCCACCACCTCCACCACTAATACCACCACTGTCACTAACCCCACTGTCACCACCGCTTCCACCACCACTAGCCCTGCCATCACCACCACTCGGCTCACCACCGTCACTACCACCGCAACCATCGTTGCTGCTACCATCACCACCATCACTGTTACCACTATTGCCACTACCACCACCGTCATTGTCAATTTTCTTTAACATCATTTGTGCAACCAAATAATGACAATTTTTTAGGAATTTCCTAGTTTCTCTTTCACCTGGATTCACTTTCTCTTTCTTTTTCCTTTTCTCCTGATTTCCACTAATCCAAACAGACCCTAAGGATTGCTTATATCCTTAGCATGGTAATTTATGTGGTGCATGCATGTATATATTCTCTAACATCAGTCACATGATGTTGCATGATCCCTATCTTAAACATAGGTTTATACTTGTTTTGTCTAAGTATTGCTTATTTTTGTGGCATGGTAGTTCATGTGGCATTCGTACTAGAAATGACCTTAGCATTCTTTTTAGATTTTTTTATTATAAATTTTTTACCAGTTTATAAAATATGAATGAAGATACTAAATGTCAAATGATACTCCCACATTAATAACTACATTTGATTTTTCAAAATGGACTAAATTTAATCAATTTTGATAAATCAAATGTAGTTATTAATGTGGGACATAAGGAGTATCATTTGACATTTGGTATCTTCATTCATATTTTATAAACTGGTAAAAAATTTATAATAAAAAAATCCAAAAAGAATGCTATTAAATTTAGTCCATTTTGAAAAATCAAATATAACTATTAATGTCGGACAAAGAGAATTTTAGATATAGAGAAGGGGTAGGAAACATCATAAAATTGAGAGGAAAACTATAACTTATTTCATGGAGGGATAGAAAAGTTATTGCATAATAAAATTCTCAAATATGGTGATAGACATGATGGTGCTTTAAAATCAACATTTGGAAACTCAGGACTTGGACTCAATTCCAAAACTATTTGGATTCTGTTAACTCGGAGTCAGTCAAAATAAAATCATATTATAATAAAAAATTAAATGTGATTTACAATAGTTATCATTTTTTTGTGTTGAAGTAAAAGCAACAAAACAACAAATTTATTCAATTAGGTATAACCATAAAAGTATTTGCTTAAATTTAACATTATTTTCAACAAATAAAAATATTTATACTAATGTAACATTATTATATTCAACTAAAGGTATGATTAAAATCATAGTCAAAAATTATCATATAATGATTTATACGAATTTTTGAACAGAAGTATTATAGATAATTTAAAAACACACAACTAATAGAGTTTGATGAGTTTTTGGAGTATGTCGTGGAGTCAGTAGAGTCAATTACGAAATCATGTTACTTTTAATTAACCATGAAATCAAACTCAGATAATTAAAGAGTAGAATCAGCAGAGTTTTGGGAGTCAAAACGAAAATTTAAAACTATATTAAATATAGGAAACGAATCATATGACCGTTTGCTTTTTGTGTGTTTTTGTATAATACACATTACTTAAGCCTTACTAATGCATGATTGTGATTTTCACAGCTAGGGGATCAGACATTGATTTTCTTAATTAATTCTCAATTGTACCTAAATACTCAAGATGGAGGGGTTATTTGAGAATCATTGAATGCCTGCCAAAAAGGACAGAAATTTGGCTATCTTGAGTAGATGAAAATTATCCAGTAAGATAATGGCCAGGCCCATTAATAGACTGGGGCACAGCTGATAATTTTCTAGGCCCATGCACAAAAAGCCCAATTTTCATTTAGCAAGGATATTTCCGTAATTTCACGCTTCGTTAGGGTTTGCGACATATAGCATCACATCTCTTCCACGCAGCCGTCCGTTTCGATCGATCAATCAACCTGAGAGACGGAGTTCGAGGGTTTTCCGTTTCGGAGGGGGCCGGAGCTTCTCGCAGACCGTAGCAGTAGCAGCCAATGGCGGTCGTCGCTCAACCGGAAGTGAAGCTCTTCAACAGATGGTCCTTCGAAGACGTCGAGGTTCGCTTCGTGTACTTCTGGCATCATGTTGGGCTTTTTCAATAAATTTTGAATCTTTTTATACCGGAGATTATGCAGATCGTGATAACTAATTGGATATCCAGTTTTTCATTTGATTATGCTTGTTTGCGGGTTGGAACTTCCATGAAATGTTCTGTTTTTAATTAGTGGGGCGACATTCGAGTGTTAAGACTGATGTACTGTTGCTTAATTTTGAGAGTAGTGACAAGGTTATCTCTTCTCGATGAGCTCGCTCTGAAACTCTTGAGGTCGTTTGAGAATGTATGGCAATTTTTCATGGAAGACTTCATTTGTGTACAGATATCTTAGAAATTTTGCTGTATTAGGTTTTGTTAAAAATTTGAATCTTTAATTTAAATGGCTTTTGTTCCATCTTGATGGCGGATGTTGCATTGTCTGAATAGCGTATGAAGCAGTATATCATTTTCGTTTAGATGTATTGATGTTGATGTTTTTCCTGTTTGGAATATGTGAGTATATTATACTGGAGTTGGAATTTTGTGCGATCGACCTTAGGAGGAATATTTGAAACTTTATGGTAAAGTTGTACTCCCTCTGTCCCACATTAATAGCTAGTAAGACAGAGGGAGTATTATGATCGTGTGAGGAACGAGTAGTCATGTCTACATAATGCAGCATGGCGTGCTTTGCTTGTGTATTCCCTTGTTTGTATTCCTTCCACTCAATTGTGAAACTTGCTAAAGAATCGAGCATTCATGTTGTTCACTCACGGGGAGGAGTATTTGTATAAAAAGCATAGAATTTTATGATTACTGTATGCAGTGGCAGAACTATACCTAGACCTCCTTTTTTCAATTTTTTTCCCCTATTGTGTTTTTGGATTGGACAGAAGGAAATAGTGGTTGGTTTATTAAGATTAATGCTAAACTGATATCCATTTTGTTATGTGATTGGCATATGGACCTAAAGCATGGCGGAGATAAATGTAAATTCAAACCTGTAGGCTATCCCGTGAAGTAAGCAAGTTTCATTTATTAATTGCCTGCCCGGGTTCTGCCCATTGTATATGCATCTGCTTTGGAGGAAATTAAGAATGTAGTGATGAAAATGTTTTTTGAACAATGTTAAGTTTTGTAATTGTTTTAATAAGATTCAGTTATTCTTTTCTATAAACATAGAATGTCGTTGTCAGTTTTCCATTCCAGTCTGCACTGTTTTTCCTTACACGTCCTATCAGGCTGTTCATAGCACAAATGCCTATCAATTAGGCCATGTTGAATTCACATAAAGCGGACTGGAGAAGAGATGACATGATTGGAGGATCTTTACTTATTGAGTAGTAGGGTAAATTAACATTTGTGCAAGGAAAATCATCTGGCCCATAACCTTTTAATTTCGAGAAGCCATTTTTTTCACGTTTTCCCTAGCTGAGATTTTTATCCTCATATTTCTGTTGCTTGAATTGAACTGTTCAAATTGTGATGTAACAATTTTTTTAATTGTAGAATTCCAGTTTTTTTTCTTACTTTAGATTGTGATCAACTCTTTGCCCTGCAGGGGGATCCCTTTGCCAACAGTATTATATTTTTTTAATGGCCAATGATTAAGTTTGGGACATTGGTTGGTCGTTGTCATGGAGCATGCTTGAAATTTATTCCTTCAAAATACCATATTGAGTCATTGAGATGCCCGGCTTTGATGTGCTACATGGGCATTCAGTGCCTTTGGCACGGTCATAACCAGGAATTATTACATTCTGTGTTGTGTTTTCCATGCTTGCTGCATTAGATTTGCATACATGTTTAGATGAGTTTTTTGTCACAACGGTTTAGATATGGTTTAAAATATGTTCATGTTCTTTGCAGGTTAGTGATATTTCCTTGGCTGATTATATTGGTGTATCTGCAAACAAGCATGCCACCTATGTCCCACATACAGCTGGCAGATATTCAGTGAAGAGGTTCCGGAAGGCCCAGTGCCCTATTGTTGAGAGGTTAACTAACTCTCTTATGATGCATGGCCGTAACAATGGAAAGAAACTTATGGCAGTCCGAATTGTTAAGCATGCCATGGAGATCATCCACCTGCTCACTGACCTTAACCCCATTCAAGTCATTGTGGACGCTATCATTAACAGGTGCTGACAGTCAAAAGTTTTTTACTCTTGTCATCTGATTTACATGTTCTTGCTCATATGACATGTTCTTCCTTTTCTGATTCAGTGGGCCGAGAGAAGATGCAACTCGTATTGGGTCAGCAGGTGTTGTTAGGCGTCAAGCGGTTGATATTTCACCCCTGAGACGAGTTAACCAGGCAATTTATCTTCTTACAACTGGAGCTCGTGAGAGTGCTTTCAGGAACATTAAGACCATAGCTGAATGCTTGGCTGATGAGCTCATCAATGCGGCCAAGGGATCTTCAAACAGGTTGGTTAACTTGAAAAATAGGCTTTGTCATTGGTTGACGCTATGCGTGTAAAACTGCATTGAAACTTTATTGCGGTTGCTTGGATCATTTGCACTCAATGGGTCCTCCATATTTGGCGTCGTCTTTTCTTTTATATGAAAACCTTATCTGTTTTACGTTTGTTTTCGCAGTTATGCCATTAAGAAGAAGGATGAGATTGAACGTGTCGCTAAGGCCAATCGCTGAGTTTTATATTTGGTTAGATGGTATTCAGGGCATGCATATCAGGGGGAATCACTAGAGTATTCTTTTTCAAGTGTTTTTCTTATTGAATTGAAGTTGATAATTGCGGTGACAGTGACTACAATGTGATTGAAGTGAGAGCTAGTTATTCTGCAATTTTCATATTTTGTTAGTGCCATCGTTTCCGGGGTTATTTTATCCTTTCGATTCTAAATTTTTGTTTGTTTTTGCGATTAAACGTGTTCACTTTCATCATCGGATTGTCTCGGTAGTGCACGCGGAATATTTTAGTGGCTCCGACGAGTAAGACTTGCCGGGATATTGATGGTGAACTTTGTCGCAATTGACTCGTGTCTAGTTCATGCTGAGATGTTATTACTTGTCTATTTGACCTAGACCCTATTTCTGTCAAATATTGTCCACATACTTTCTTTTCATGCAGATATTGTCCAAATATTGTCCATATACTTTCTTTTCATGCAGATGCTGGCCATCTACTTGTTTTTGGTACAGAGATATTGTCCATATCCTTCAAACCTGATTTACCATACACTTTCAATTGGTAACGGGTATAATTACACTCGTAAGCCATGGACAGGCAGTGCAGAGCGCGATCCATGTACTTTATTATGGGCCTTGTCGAACATTATAGCCGTTCTCACAGACAGCTTTTGCTTTGCACTTTGCCCGGTAATAGCCCGATTATCAGCAGCTAATCTGTATGCAAAACCCGTATGCATAAGAACATGGTAATTAGCAACACTTAAACTTTGTAAGGGCTCTGACCTGAGCTTTAATCTTACAGACTCTTGGCAATAATACAATAAGAACACTCTGGTTGCATGTATGCAGTTCAATAGCTCTCTCTATATTGATCCAAGTTATATATTACCCCCAATTTCTATGAAATACAAGATGACTTCAATATCACGGACCATCCATTTTTCTTAAGAAGTGGTCAAAGATATCTTCGTTGTATGAATTTTATCCAAGTAAACAGATACACTTGTTCTCAAATGCAACTAACATAGGTATTCACCTTTGCCTCAACGGAAGACACTAATTACACTCTTAATCCTGCAAAAGTTTGTGTAGTTGTCCAGTTTTTTTTTTTATGTTTTTTAGGATTTTAACTATCCGTTTGTTATTTGTCGTAGGCACCCAACTGGTGTGTGTCTGAATGAGTCTAGGTTTGTAAAGAACTCTAGCTTTATGTTGTGGCCCTAAGCTTGCCACCGGGTTCCACTAGGAGTAGAACTTTTGGCTAACATGCCTGCCTAACACACTAAAGTTACCGCTGGCTTGTGCCCTTGCCTTGCAACATAATTGCGTTAGTTTCCTGTGTCAAGCAAAGGGGCTGAGCGGCCAACAACAATCATGCTATTATAGACCTATTTGTAAGGATTCCTAGTTTTCAGTTTCACTATTTATTAAATTTTTTAGAGTAATTTATAAAAATAGTTATAAAGTACAATGTATTTGGCCCTGCGCGCATGTGAACCCCTGATGACAGGAAATATCTAAAATATGCCTCCGTTATTTTTTTCTTTCTTTTAACTCCAATATATTGCTTTCACTTAACTCTGTTCCCTCTCTCAGTTACTTCAGTCCCCGCCTTGTATCAAACCTGGAACCTCTCCCTCGACAAGGAGAAGCCCAATCCAGAACGCTATGGCTGAGTCGAAATAATGTAGAACCAGAAGGATGATAAGCCCCGCAATGATAAACTACGATTCCAAAGAAATATATAACTACACTAGTTTCGTCTTTTCTCTTCTTGCTCTTTTAAGCCATATGTTGTCTTCCATTCTCCTTTGTTAGAAGGTGCTTATATGGATGTTGTTGTCTCCCCTTCCCATATTCCACTTGCAAGATTGAGATAGCAAAGGAAAAAGATATAAGATAGATATATACACACACACACACTCTCCCGTATAACATATGAATTTTGTGTCCAACTCCACTTCCATGTTCAGTGACAAGGCATGACCCTTTGAGCAAATTCAAGTATCCTCACGCTGATTTTCGTATGTAGGTATACACACAATGTGTCGCAAGATGCCTTCAATTTCTTCATCAGGCATGTATTTGGAATGAAATGAAGACCAACCATTTACAAGAGATGAAAACTTGAAATGCTGAGTGATTTGGTGAAGATTGAGATCAATCCTTGGGGGGAGGATAAGAAATAAATGATCGTTTATGCACAAGAATTTGTCCTTAGGGTTGCTTAGAAGGGTAGGAAGAAGGTTTGGACTCGGCAAATTAGGAGAACAATGTAGAAGTACACAACAATTAGTAGTTAGGGGTCCCTTCAATTGCTACTAGCCTGGTCGTGGAGGTTTTAAAAAGGCATATGATATTCTTCTTACACTACTTTTTATACATTATAAAACTTACACTACTTATGAGTGGATAGTAAAAAGTGAAACTTATGTTGTCAGGTGGGACCTACCTTCCCTATTTAATCAAAGGTGGTGTAGAGAAAATAGAGTACAATTCCATCATAAAATAACACTTTTGAGTGACCATTAGGCAAGGATATAGCACAGGTGCCACCAACACTTAACATGGGAAGGTGTAGAAGGACTTGAAAGGGCCAGAAATAAAAAAAATGCATCAAAGATAATAGATTTGCCAACTGGTTTACCAAGTATGAATACTGAACTTAGTGTTTCAACTCCAAGAAAGGCAAACTAGATGGTTCAAATTCTTTGGAGTTCTGTGGTACTTTTCAACAGTATCACTAGCTCTAGACATGTAGCCATTACTAGTTTTGCATTTGTAGTCACAGCTAAAGCCTATTTGCAGCAAAAATATTTGGAACAATTTTTTTTCAACTACATATATGAAGTTATGAATGCTAAGTGTGAGAGTTGCTAAATGGCCAAAAGTTTACTATTTGAATTAATTCTTAGAAGACAAAAACTTCACCTATCCTTCAATTACAAGTTCATATAGGAGGTAAAGTCTGAACTATTTAAACAAGATTGAGAAAAGTTTAGCAAGAAAGTTGCTAAGACAACCATAATCGATCATTTTTAATCTCTAGGAGGCAATCACTTCACATTTTTCTTTAGTTTAAAACTAGTCATATGCGGTACTTATATGCTTGCAATTGAAGTAGTTGTACTTTTTCAGTATCTTCTCCACATAATGTGATTAATTCAATATTATGCCTTCAAGAGACCTGTAAATCTTAATTCCTAATACAATATTTGCAACTCTAAGATCTTTCATATTAAAATGTTTATTTAGAAACTTTTGGCTTGCATGATTTTACCTGATATTGCCAAAAATAAGAATGTCATCAATGTATAGATATAAAGTAATATAAACATTGCTAACATTTTTCAATAAAAACATTTATTTGATACCTATGCAACAAAACCATCAGAAAGAATATTAGAGTTGAATTTTTTATGTCATTGTTTAGGAGCTTGTTTTAGACCATATAAAGATCTAATTTACTTACACACTTTCTTCTCTTAACTAGTCACTATATATCCCTCTAGCTTATCCATATACACTTCTTCTTCTTCTAATTCACCATATAATAATGTTGTATTTATATCTATTTAGTAAATTTCAAGGTTGTAATGAGCAGCCAGTGCTAAAAGTACTCTAATTGTAGTTATTTTAGTCATAGGAGAATAAGTGTCAAAGTAATCTAGACCTCCATTTTGTCTACAGCCTTTGGTGACTAACCTTACTTTGTACTTTTCAATAAACCCATCCGGATAGATAATAAACATCATCATCAAGTCGTAGGTAGATTAGTTAAGATCTATGTTTCATGTGTGAGTATGAAGTCCGTTTCACTTTGTACAACCTCTTTCTAAAGAGGAGAAACACTAGCTGTCATACTCGTGCTATAAGTCATAGGATCATCCCCCACAAAGAAGGTGTAAAAGTCATCCACAAAGGTCTTCTTCTCTATCCTTGATCTTTTACTTTTCTTAAGTTCAAGAATTTCATTATTATCTATCTTACGACTCGATGACGATGTTTCTTAGTCATGCACAACCACTTTAATTTTTTCCTAAGAGGGAAATGTGCTCAAGGAATATTCCATCATTAGATTCTTTAATGGTATTGGTACATAATCTGAGTGATTAGACCTTAATACCAAGATTTTATATACATTACTATTGTGCACATAACCAATGAATACTCCATCATAAGTCTTAGGTCCTAGTTTATTTACCTTTATATTGAAAATTTTAACCTTAGCAAGGCATCCCCACACTTTTAGAAATTTCAAACCTGGTTTTCTTCCTTTCATTTGTTTAAATAAAATTTTATTTTGACCTTTGTATGAAATTCTATTCAAAATTGAACAAGTAAAGAGAATTGCTTCTCCCCACATGTTTTTTGGTAATCTTGAAGAGGAATACATAAAGTTTACCATATCTAAAAATGTTTTATTTTTCCTTTCACCCATGCCATTGGATTGAGAAAAGTATTGGGCCGTGGTTTTGTGAATTATCTCATGGTCTTCTCAAAACTTACTAAACTCATGTGAACAATATTCTCCACCATGGTCCGATCTTAAAACTTTGCTTCTTAAATCAGTTTGGTTCTCACCCTCATTCTTGAAAATTTTGAATTTCTCAAAAGCATCATCTTTTGATTTAAGTAAAAATACACGACTAAATTTAGAATAATCACCATTTAAAGTAATGAAGTATTTCATACCGCCATGAGTCATTATTTTATTTATTTTACAAACATCACTATGAACAAGCTCAAGAAGAGAAGAAGCATGATGGTTAGATTTATAAGGTGTTATAGTCAATTTAGATTGAACACATATTTCACACTTAAAATGAGTCACAACATTAGATTTATGAATCAAATCAAGACTCATCATTCTCTTTGAAGTATTAACATTTATGTTCAAGTCTTATATGCCACATATCATAAGCATCAATATTAAAAGCAAATGAACTCTTATCATTAAAAAAATTGTCATTACAACTAATAACATTTAGCTTAAACAAACCATTGCAAAGATAACCTTTTTCCTATAGATACTATAAATTTAGAAATTATAACTTTATTTGACTCAAAAACTAATTTAAAACCCTCTTGACTAAGAAGTGTTCAATTGATTAAGTTCTTCCTAACATCGGACACATGCTACACATTATGGAGAGTAAAATGTTTTTTTATGTGAATGTCACATCCACATTTCCTTCTCTAACCACTTGTGCTGCAAAGACATTCCTCATTGTTACTGCTCTCTCTTTCACCTCCTGATACGAAGAAAAAAAAGATAAATCAAAACAAATGTGGATACTAGCTCTTGTGTCTACCTATCAACCATTAGGTTGACTAGCCAAATTTAAAATTAGGTCAATAGATTCAAACTAGTCATTGGGTTCAGCTAGGCTATCCACTGTGATCACCACATTGACTTGAGGGTTTTGACTCTCATTGTCAATTCCATTCCTTTGTGAGCACTGCCTTGCAAAGTGTCTAAGTTGACCATGCAAAAAAATGCATTCTTCTTATTGTCTTTTTGGATCTTCCCTTTTGGCTTGGTCAAGTTATTGTTTTTCTTGTTGGAGTTGTTGTTCTTCTTCTTATTCTTACCAAAGTGCTTTGGATGGTTCTCTACCACATTTGCATTCCCATTAGACTGATCATTTAGAGTTATTTAAGAGTCACTCCAAGGGGTGGTAATTTGTCAATTGAGGTTAGAACTTGTAAACATTTATCTATTGAAATTCATTTTCTAATTATCTTAGCCACATTGTTTTGAATTTCCACTATTTGTTCACTAAGCGGTTTATCATCTACCATCTTAAAATCAAATACTCTCCAACTACATATTTTTCTTCACCAACATGCTCATGGCCAAACTTCTTTTCGAAAGATTGTCAAAGTTATTTAGCTGTAGGTAATTCATAATGTAAATAATAAATCTTATCACTTAGACAAGTAAGGATATGACCATGATAAAGGTCGTCATCCCTCTTGAATTTCTTATCGGAGGCTGACTTTGCCAATTCATATTCTTTGGAGTTTTCATCAACTTGATCAGTTAAACCATAGTAAATTTTAAGAGTGGTCAATCAAAACTTCATTTTATTCTGCCTTCTCTTAAAATCTTTGCCAAAATCTTTGCCCTCAAAATGATTTGGTTTTAGACTCTTATCAACATCCATGATCATAATAATAGCAAAAGTAATCTCATTTCAAATTTGTTGGAAAATTTTAGGGTTACCATTAATAAAATGCTAATGTTACCACAAAAAAAATCAATAAATAGGCTAAGTGATGAATAAAGTCTAAGGCACCTTTAGGAGACTAACTTTGAAATGAGATTCACCACCTTAATGCAAGGCTTCTCTGGTGACCTGCTACCAAGATACAATGGACCTCTCCTAGGAACCCTTAGTGCACTCTAAGAAATCTCAATGCAAACTCGAGAAGAAATTTGTAGTATACACACTGAATTGTTGAAAAATGACTCATTTTTCAATGAAAACACTTTTGAAGGAGAGAATCTAAGAATCAAATCTAGGGGAAGAGGTTCTTCTCTAAAAAATAAGAGTTAGAGACGTTTCCTTCTTCTTAGGAACCATAAACCCCACAACTTAGAGAGATTAAATAAGAAAAAAGGATGTTAAACAAATCAATTTGACCCATTCAGTATAGAAAAAATGCAACAATCAATCAATCATTTTTGACAAACAATCAATCGCTAACTCTCGGGTTAAGATAGCAAAGGATAGAAACAGAAGCCGATTGATCGTTTACTTAAACAATTTATCGTTTTACTTCTCAGCCTTAACTGTATAATTAGCGATCGATTGTTCCTATCTAATGATTGATCATTTCACATTCTATTTTAAATAAATCACTATCCAACAATAAGAAAAATGATCGATTGCTAACTTTCGAGTTAAGGTAACAAAGGATAGAAACAAAAGCCGATCGATTGTTTACTTAAATAATTGATCGCTTTACTTCTTAGCCTTAATTGTATAATTAGCGACTGATTGCTCCTATCTAATGAGTGATCGTTTCACATTCTATTTTAAATAAATCACTTTCCAACAATAATAAACCCTCCCATGCAATAGCAACACGCTATTAACAAACTCTCAAATGATGGGCACTTATAGATGATAAACCCAAACAAAAATGAAGATAATTTGAGAGTTTGGAGAACAAGTGTTTTGAGTACTGATAGGATGAAGACATTTGCACCTCACATGTGGGCAAGAATCAGTTTAATCAACCATTGGATTTGAAACATACAACTAGATATCTTGTGAAATTCACCAATTGTGAAGATGCTCTCATGCATATAACTTCTGGAAATCTATCGTTGAATAATTGAATCTTTAGAGCTTGATGTTGGTGCTAAAAAAATTCATATTACATGCTGCATGATCCAGTGAATGCATAAGCTCTTGATGAAATGTTGTCCATTTAGTAAGCATTTTTTGCTAAGATTGGACACTCTCGAGCAGTGTAACTGAACTCCACGTTGTGAACGACATCTTATTGTCAAGATTATGATTTGAACTTGATTTATTGGCAAAAATGACAATATATCTACATGCAAAGAATAAGGTAACTAGCTAATCAAGATTCAAACTTGGGACTCCTTCTAAGAAGTCTTCTTTCTAGTCCACATATATTCTTTGCAACTTGGGTCTCTTCTTAGGCTTCATGTCATCCTGTAAACACTTTGATAAGTCATTCATTAATTTTTTTTGGAGAATTGTTGTATTGTATATATATTAACAGAGAGTATAATTACAATTAACAGAGAGAGTAAGATTGTTGTATTATATATATATTGCTCCCCCCCCACAAAAAAAAATAAAAAAATGTGTGATGGTTTTTTGGGGGAGATAAGTTCTAATAGGTACAGGATACTGACATTGTCACAATAAAGTATGGGGTGTAGATGAGAAGGGGGGTAAATAGTGAATATTAGATGAAGAAACCATATATAAGACGTTGGAGGTTAAAGTAGTAAGCACATGGTACTTCACCTTAATAGATGAGTGAGAAACATAATCTTGTTTCTTAGCTGCCCAGCCAAGCAAGTTGGAACCAAGGTAAACAACAAATCCTGAAATGAAGCATCATTCATTCGGATCACCAACCCAATATCCTCAATGAAAGAGGTGATGGGCAACTATAAATTCAAGCCATGGGAAAATGTGCCCTTGATATACTGAAGAATATGCTTATCAGCAAGGAGATGTGGGGTCGGGGGGCTTCCATATACTGATTAACATAACAAATTTCAGGTCAAGTCATATTAAGGTATTGAAGAGAGCCCACAAGCTAACAATATCCTGGGCATTAGAGATAAGAGCACCATCATCATATGTTGAGTGGGAGCCATAAGCAATAGGAGTAGAAATTGGTTTGGAAACCATCCATACCAAACCATTAGAGTAAGTCCACAGCAAAACAACTTTGAGTTAAAGTGAGAGAATTATGTGTTCAATGAACTTACAATCCAAGGAAGTAGTTTAAGGCACCTGAGTCCTTCATGTCAAAGTGGAAAGCATCATATAGACAACCTACAAATCAAATTGAGGAGCTTTATCCGTTGACCCGCGGGACTTGCATGAGACTATATAACCCTTTGTGAAGACGAGGACAAGAAGGATAACGAAACCTAGAAGCTTATCCACAAAGAAGGTCTCAAAGATGTCACCTTAAAGAAAGACATTTTGAACAACAAATTGTCGTGAGTCTGAGTTTTGGAGGTAGTAAGAAAAAGCACAAGACATATGGTGTTGGGCTTGACCACCAAGCTAAAAGACTCATCATAATCGAACCCATATTGTTGATTGTAACCCTTGGCAATGAATGGGCCTTGAACCATCTTATTGACATGTACTTTGAGTTTCACTTTGTAGACCTATTTGTCCCCAATAATATTCATGTTGGGTTGCTTGGGAATGAGGCTCCAAGTTGGTTCTTAAGTAGGGCATCATACTTGTCCTTCATTGTGGCTCACCATAGGGGCTTGGAATGTTGGCTTCTCGAAAGGTTGAAAGTTCAAGAGGGATAGCTACAAGACAAGCAATGAGACAAGTAAGCAATGGGTAGCGGTTGACACACAATACTTTTGGACGACATGTTCTATCCTCAGTACGAGTGACCATATGGTGGGGCTACAATTGGAACAATGATGATGGGACCCACACTTTATGCATCACAAAGAGGATCATTGGTTGGAACAATGGGGGGCAGAGCAGTGGAACATTGGGCATTGGAAGAATGGTCCATGAGGATGGGAGTCGAGGAACCAAAAAAACCAATGCTAGGTAGAACAGAGGCAAGAAATTTACATATCATTAACAAAGGGATAACAAGTCTCATTGAAGATAACATGTTGAGAAATACACACACGACCATTGCAATAGTCAAGGCACTTGTAACCCTTGTGACTTGCACAATAAACTAAGAAGATGCACTCAACACTTTTGTAAGATAGCTTGCCACACCCAGAGGCTGTTTAACCAAGGAAGCATGCACAACCGAAGCACTTAAGAGATAATATTAGGTGGCTTGTGAATAACTTTTTCATAAGGAGATGTCATGCTCAAGGTGGGAGATGGTAAACATTAATAATATAGACCGCCGTAGAGAAGACATATGTTCAATAAGCACATGGAATATGACAATGAGCCACAAGAGAGAAACATTTCAAGCACATGGTGATGCTTGCATTCAACCAAGCCATTTAGTTGTGGCATCCCAACGTAAGAAATGTGATGAAAAGTATCACGAGTAGAATAAAAGGCACTAAGCCATGGGAAATAAACTCCCAACTACCATCAGTTTGAATAATTTTAATATGAGTCTCAAACATGTTTCAACAAAAGAAATAAAGTGTTGCAAGTGCAATGCAACTTCCAACTTCTTGTGCATAGAAAACAACGTAAAGCGGGAATATTAATTGATGATAATTAAATAAAATAAAAAACCATCTATAGAAGCATGAGGTGTTGGCCCTAACATGTCACAATATAGAGTGTGCAAAAATAAATATGCATAATTAATCTGATAAGTAAATGACAACTTGAAACTTTTTCCAATTAACAACAATCACAAAATGAAGAACCATCAAGGGATAGATCAAGTTTAGTAGAAATAGTTCGAAGCACTTTATTTGTAGTGTGACCTAGGCGCCTATGCCATAGATCATAAGAATGCTTATAAGCCTCAAGGCTAGTAGGGTTGGTATCCAACATGTCCAATGGCCAGAGACGAATTGGATAAAGGCCATTTGTGTAAGTCCCTTCAAGTGGCAGCCTCCTGGTCTTCCAATCCTTTGTAAGAAACTAGATGTGTAAAATATAAAGAAACAATCATGTTCATGAGTAAACTGTGAGACAAATAATAAGTTCTTCTTTATATGAGGAACAAAGAGTACTTGAGAAAAGAGAAGAACAACTAGATATAGGAGAAAAAAGACCAATATGTGTACTAGATAAGTCTTCACCATTTCCCACAATAACTTTTTCAGAGACAAAATAGGGATACAAATCTTGAAGGGTGGAAGAGTCGGTTGTCATATCATTAAAAGCACCTGTGTTCGGGTACCAGACAGAATCAACCTAATCAGAAAGGAGTGAATAGGAGGGGAGATATCATCTTCAGAAGAAAGACAATTGTCAGCGAGTTGGTTTGGGAACCCACACTTAAAACATGTAATGTGAGAAGAGTCAGAGCCACTCCCATACCATGACAGAAGAAGAGGATGAACCATCAGTGGAGGGAGATGAGGCATTCTTGTCAGCAGACTGACGTCCCCCTTTCTCACAAGTTGGCCCGTGGCCGTAACCACGGCTAGAGGCAGATCCCCGGGTTGCACCATGCTCGGAGTAAAATGCAGTGGAGGTGTCTAACAAAGACTTCAAAGTAGTTAGACATAATTCAAAATCAATGAGTAAAGAGACTACCTCCTTGAAGGTTGAAAGATCACAAGCAATATTAATTAAGAGCAACCACCATCGGGTCAAATTCCCATCCAAAGCTGAGGAGAAGCCATTGAATCAGATCATCTTAAGCCACTTTCTCGTTGGCATTAGCAAGAGCTAACGAGAGAGACTTGATGTGCTGAACATATTCAGCCACACTCTTGGACCCTTTGGAAAGAGTTTGAAGCTCGATCTTCATTTAATGGACTTGAGCACCATCAACCAATGGTAATACACTTTAGAGAGGGAGTTGATTAACCAGGCAAGCACAAGTTGGACACAACTGGACCCATTTGGCACAACCAGTGGTAACACACTTTTAGGTGGACAAACAGTCACCCCGGTGACAAAGCCAAGCAGGCCATGACTGCTTAGCACGGGAAGAACTTGAACGCACTAGAGAATGAAGTTGGCAGACCCAAGCTTCACGGAGACCTCTTAGGAGATGGGTTAAAGGAGAAGAAGAGGCTAAAGTAGTGGAGGACGTCATGAGAGAAGAAAAGGCACAACGGAGAGTCAAGACCCATTGGCTCTCTTTTGAGACCATGCTCTGATGCCATGAAAAAACTTTGATACGTTTTCCCCTTATCTTTGGAGGATCATTGTATTATAAATATATTAACAATATAAAAACAAAGAGAGTACAACTAATGTCCGCCAATAATGAGATTACAAGATAGAGATACAAATGGTTTCCTTCAATTATGGAGATTTACATCCTTCAATTTTGAAGCGTAAAAGACATGCATAGGTCTTGATTGCCACCTTGCAAAGCTGGAATGATCGCAATCTCTTTGAGACACATCATGGCAATCACGAGCCATTCACATTTCAAAGGCTGTTTGAGAGAAATCAGGGCAGTCACCATCAATCACGTGAGAGTATTGAAACATATCCTTTGTGGCTACCCAAAGTTCAAGGGTTTGCTCCAGAAAAGGAATTTGGATGGGAACACAATTAATAGCATAGTAAACACCAAAGAGGAAAAGAATGAAATTTACCAACAAAAACCAATTGCCAAGGAGTTTAACACCTTAACTAGAACCTCATTGGCCGACATTTCTAATGCATAAATGGATCCCATATTCCTACCATGAGTTGGCCAGCCTAGACAAGCATAAGTAGTAGCAAACCTATCGAATGCCAGATGAATCACCTCTAAAAGCACTGAAACCTAGGAAATAATGTCATAAATCCACAGCCAACACTGATGATCACTTGCTTGAGCATCTCCCCAGCCGCCAATCGAAGCTCCTAAGCAGTACTATTCCTTGGTTTCTAAGATAATTAAAATATTGACCATGTTAAGTTATTGTAGAGAGTTAATCTTCTTCAGTCACATAAAATCTAACAACAATAATGAAGAATTGAAGATCGCCACCCCAAAGTTACCTTAGAAATTCATAAAACAAGAGCCTAGCATATAACAAAAAATTTGTAACGTCATGATTTTGTGTCATTTTTTAGTCCAAAGACCAAATGTAAGTCCAGAAATAAAAATACCACCATCGTTATAGTTCCATATAGGAAAATAGTAATTTTTATTAAATGGTTAGACCGCAGCTAAGAGGAAATAAAAAGGCAGTAGATAATAATTTTTTAGATATTTAGCTATATATATATATATATATATATATATATATATATATATATATATATATATATATATATGCCTCAGCTCATGTACATCAACGTGAGCTTAGAGTCATAGGCTGTCAGATTAAGATTTGAAGGTAAAAGGGAGTATAAACCAATATGTCATCTGAGATGTATGCTATCGGATCTACATCTAGTGGTGCGTTATGCCCCGTGTGAGCATAGGTTCATATAAACGGGTCTCATATATATAAGTTGACAATATTTTATTATCATCTAAGAGCAAAGTTTAAAGTCGTCGACTTCTAAAGTAGAACGTGTAATGAAAGATACCAAGAATGACATAAAAGACTTGTCATTCTGGGCCTTTTTCCATCGCAACATCCAATCTAACAAATTAGACCCTGGAAACTAGAGAAGGGAGAATTTAGGGGGAAAATGTTTTCCTAACTAGCTTATGTGGTCATGTTATATGGGGCTCTTAACATTATAATAGGAGCCAACATGACCTCTATGTATCATCTTAGGAGCCTTATGTGGTATGGTCACAAGCACTAGTCATCGAGCCTAGTCAAGTTAGACACATCTAATTTAAGGCGTGAATTGGGTCTAGGCTAGGGGCCCTTTTGTCTAGTGTCTCCCTCTAAGAGCTAGGAAACCTATGAATGCCCTCATGCCCTAGCCCAACAACCACAAATCTTACTCTTACATGCTATCCGGGTATAACAAATCCATGCCCCAGCCCAACATAAACAAAAGATCATAATAATATTGGTGTTGCACTTGTTAGAAAAATGAAAATGATCCAAGGAATCTATCCAACAAAACCCTCCAAATATGTTTTGGTTAGATCCAACATGTTGGACAGAAAATGCAGGCCTATTTTTGTCCAACCATTTTGTTGGACAAATTGGTCCGGTGTATATCACTATCCCACTTGCTAAGGCATAACACATGTATGAATACTTCTACACTTTTGTAGGTGTATGTTATGCACACTAACATTTATTTCCCACTAAAGTTAAACTCGGCCTGAAGGAAAATTTTATCAAAGGCCATATGTGATTTATGTGAATTTGATCTGGGAGAGTGTGGATTGGTTTAAGAATATATGTATGGATAAGGTACGCTAACCTCTTGATTTAATTGATTTCTTAATTTTTTATCACATTCTCATTCATCATGCATGTATAAGTGTCTCACACACACTAGTCTAACATGCAAGTTCGTACACAGAGAGAATAAACCTTCTCCTCAAGGCTGAAGCCCTTGAGCAAACCCATATCAAATAGACATGCTCCTCAAGGTTGAGGCCTTTGAGCAACCCCTACTCCTCAAGGTCAAAGCCTTCGAGCAACCTCTGCTCCTCAAGGCTAAAGCCTTCAAGCAACCCCTACCCATCAAGCCTAAACTCCCGGGCAACCCTGCTTGTCAAGACTAAAGTCCTAAGCAACAACAACTAGTAAGCCGGTGCACTTGGACAAACCAGCTGGATTCTCAGGGTCCAAATAATCTCAATATCTAATCTCATTCGTAAGACAAGTACACAACTCGTCCCCACAAATCTCAATTTAACTAGACTCAACCCGGAGAGTATACATGTTCCACACAGGAACTTAAATTGAAATCATGTCCTTTCAGACCAACCAAGTTCAGATTAATTCACCGATCGATTAATCCGGCACGCAATTGCACATCATTGCATACAATTGATCAATTCCGGTTAAACAATGGTAAAACCTCATTCTTGAAGTCCTATACATGATGCATGATATCATGATACATTCGTGAGCAAAATCTATGTGGATTCCAACACATGGAACATGCTCCCATCAATCCCCTCATGCATCATAATTACATCATAATTAACTACGATTTCATAGTAGATTCCCCATACGTGTGTGTGTGTGTTTATGCATATTCTAATCACATGATCAATGCTTTGACATAAGCTCATAAGGCAATATACACATGCTTAAATACATTCAAAACATGATTTCCTACTGAAATCAAAGTGACATCTACCATAAAGCTTAAATCCATCCATGTGAAACCAAATGCTCAACTCCTACAAGCATGATTATTCTACACATTAAGCCATAATATGATAGCATTCATTACTCACAATCCATTCTCATCATAAGATAACATATACTACCATTTACCATGTAATGTCCCTATTAGAAACATACTCTAATAACAAGAATTCCAACATTCCAAGATTCAAGGTAATTCAATGTTAACATGTATAACTACCAACATATTCTACCACATAACAAATACTTAAGCATACTTCATAAATCTCCATTATCAATTTCACACCCTTCCAGTAGCTTCATTGCAGCATAAAACACTTTCCATAAACATTGGAAACATTAATTTGAGGAAAAACACCGAAATAAGCATAAAATTTTAAAAATAGCCAAACTGCTGTATAGCTGATCAATCGCCAACAAGGCAGATCAAGACCTTCTTCATTTTGAAAATCAAAACCGAGACACCATAGAAGCACCTTAAAACCTTCATTAATGGCCTCATACACTATCAAAATCCCATCAAACCTTCTAGAATACTAATTTAACCTATTCTACGATAAAACCCTAAGAAATCGAAGCAAGATATTAACATTTATTAAACCTACCATTTGAGCTTTAATCAAGCAAAACCTATTCGAAACAATCATAAAATCTAGATTTTTACCACCACAAAGCTGAGATTTGTAAAACTCATTACTTCTCCTTCTAGATTTGGGTCGGATTAAACCTTCAACCACCTCCAACACCTTCCAAAAATATAATTTTTAAGTTAATGCATATCTAAACTCGAGTTAGCTTTAAAAATTAAAAGTAACCATAGATCTAGAGCTTAGGAAGCTTACAAATAAAATTTTGAAGATTAGGGTTTTGGAAAGGAAGAGCAAAACAATGATTTAATGCTTTCAAAACAAATTGAAATGATGAGGGAAGTCAAGATTAAGAGGATTTTTTTGATAAAACCTTAAATATTAAGCTAAACTCACCTCTAATCATTTCCTTTTTAGCCTAATCGGGGATTAGGCGTCAATCTCTAGGCTAAGCCTATTCCCAATTTAAAAATCATAAAATTCCCAAAAATTCAGAATTGATCCATATTCACTTAAAACTAATAAATGTGAAGTTTGTTTTGATTAAAACCTTTAGAAACCCCATTTATTTTTGAAAACTACCGAATTTAATCAGAAAACACTTAAACCACTTGATAAGTGATAAATAACATTAAAAATAATCCGGTTCAAGATCAGGGATCTTACAAAGCCCTTGTCAATTTTGTATATAGATACTTTTATAATTGTTTGATAGTTAATTGCATTCATTTTGCTATTTAAAAAGGTGATTAGCACAAATTTAGTTCCCACGTCCGTTGAGATGACTTAGGAGTGGGTAAAGCATCCTAAGTTATTTGTCAACACATGAATCATTTAGAATGATACCATGGGGTGCATAGATTCATATACATAAAAATATTATGCTATCATCAAATTTTGATTATGTGACAAAGATTGTCATCCGGCCCCAAAAGGAGGTAGTAGTTAGCGTTACATAATCAGGATAGGGTGGAGGGTTATATATTTTAACATAGGTGAATCTCTATGCCCAAAGGTGTGAGATTTTCCTGTAATGTTTTATGTAAAATGCATTAGCCTTATCATGAAACAAAATGATCATTTGTTTCTATACGGCTTAGTAATTTTGATGGAGATTGCAACATTTGCCCAAAGGGAGGTTTTCAATTTTGCTAAATGATTTTAGCATTGGCTATTTCATACTTATGTTATTGTTTTTTGCCCTTATTAATGTTTTCTTGTATTTATCCTTTTATTGCAGCTTATCCATCTTTTATTTCTGACCCTAATTAACACCTTCCATTATTGTCTGGGGACACTTTTACGGATTGGAAGGAAAAAATTCTTTTACCATTAGGGTGCATGGACTTAGATTTGGCGTTTCGTATGAATGTATCCACCACTCCTACGAAAAAAAGTACGCCAAGTGAGGTAGCATCATTCAAAAAGTGGGAGCGCTCTAACTGCTTAAGCATGATGCTCATGAAGTCTCACATAAATAAAACTATTAAAGGATCCATCCCAAAATGCACTACAGTTCATGAACTTTGGAAAGCTATTGAAGCTTAATTCAAGAGTTCTAACAAAGCCTTAGCCAGCTCCTTAATGTCCAAGTTGTCATTAATGAGGCTAACAGATGACAAAGGGGTGAGAGAGCATATCATCCAGATGCGTGATATTACTAATTAGTTGAACAACATGAAAATAAAAATTGATGATATATTTTTGGCCCACTTTATTCTGAACTCCTTGCCAGTACAATATGGGTCATTCAAGATCTCTTACAACACACATAACACTCAATGGTTAGTCAATGACCTTTTGAGTATGTGTATAGGAAGAGGGGAGACTTAAGCAGAAGATGGTAGAGAATGCCCATCTAGTTTCTCATAAAGGACAAAAGAAGGGAAATCATAGTGCTCTAAAAAAGAAAGTTGGTAAATATTTGCCAATGAAGTTTACTGGTGTCACCAAGGAAACCAAATATTTTTTCTACAAGCAGAAAGGACACATAAAGAAAGATTGCCCTAAGTATCAAAAGTGGCTTGCTAAGAAATGAGGTAATTTTAGGTCTTTAGTGTGTTATGAATCTAATTATGTTGATTATCGTTAGAATAACACATGGTTGATTGACTCTAGTTCTAGAATCCATGTTTCAACGTCATGCAGGGGTTTCTCAGTCTAAGGAAACCAAATATGGGGAGCACAACATCTATTCTGGAAATAAGATATGTTTGAAGGTTGAAGGTGTGGGAACATATAGACTTGTTTATTTTCTATACAGGCTATACCTTATATTTAGAGAGAGCTTTCTATATTCCAAGTCTTTCTAAGAACTTAGATTATGTATCAAGACTAGTGCCTCATGGCTTTAATTTTAAGATTATGAATTCCTCATTTCTGATTATTAAAGATTCAGTTACCATTGGTTATGGTTCTTTGATTGATGAATTATATTGTCTCTCTTTGCATGTTTCCTTTGAACAATCTATGATGTCTGTGTAAGAAAGTGTTCTAAAAAAGAATTCTTCTAGGTTGTGACACAGGTGGTTGGGGCATATCTCCATTAACCGCTTAAAGCAATTAATAAGAGAAGGAGTTTTAAAAATTCTAGACTTTACTGATCTTGAGACATGTATAGACTACATAAAGGGAAAACAAACTAACAAATCTTCTAATGGTGCTAAGAGGCATGATGAAAAATTAGGCACATACACACTGATATATGTGGACCGTTTAGTACTCCCTGTTTGAATGGTTAAAGGTATTTCATTGCCTTCATAGATAATCATACCCGATATATGTATCTTTACCTCTTAAATGAAAAGACTGAAGCATTTGATGCTTTCAATACTTATAAGGCAGAGGTAGAGAAATAATCTGGCTTGTGTATCAAAATTATTAGATCAGACAGGGGAATATTATGGTAGGTACATAGAGAGTGGACAAAAATTTGGACCATTTGCGCAGTTCCTGAAGGAACATGGTATTGTTGCCCAATACACAATACCAAGCACACCACAACAAAATAGTGTTGTTGAAAGGAGGAACCGCACTTTAATGGATATGGTGAGGAGTATGATCAGTAACTCATCTCTTCCTCTCAATATGTGGAGTGAAGCCTTAAAGACGATTGTGCACATTTTAAATCTAATTCCATCTAAAGCAGTTCTTAAAACACTTGTTGAACTATGAAATAGATGGAAACCTAGTTTAGATCATGTACACATCTCGGGTTGTCTTATTGAAGTTAGGGTGTACAATCCATTTGAGAAGAAGTTTGACCCCTACAGAAAGGTTTAAGGGTTATAGGTTTTATTGTCCATCTCACACCCTTATAGTAGTCGAAGCATGGAATGCACGTTTTCTTGAGCATGGCAATTTAAGTGGGAGTATTTCCCCCAAACACATTATGTTTGAGGAAATACGGGTTCCAGTTGTTCTACCCACATCCAGTGGAGGATCGGATACTGTATCACCCATGGTGATTCCAGAACAACCTATTATCCCTCTACCATCCCCTCAGGAACAAGTTGCCGAAGTTTCTATTGTACAAGTACCTCCACCTATTGATTAAATAGAACTTCGATGGTTCTCAAGAGTAAGGAAACCTACACTCCCTTCTGACTATGTTGTATACCTCCAAGAGTCTGATGAGAATGTTGAATTCATTCAAGATCTTATTACATATTCACAGGCCATGTCTGGAGATAACTCTAGCAAATGGTATGATGCTATGCATAATGAGATGAAATCTATGGCTGATAATCAAGTCTGGAATCGCATAGAGTTACCACAGGGCACTAGGACTCTTGGTTGTAAATGGGTTTATAAGACAAAATTAGATCAATCTAGTAACATTAGTAGATATAAGGCCTGACTTGTAGCCAAAGGTTTTCTTCAAAAAGATGGTGTTGACTATAATGAAACCTTCTCTTCAGTTTCTACGAATGATTCATTGAGAGTTATTTTGGCCCTTGTAGCTCATTTTGACTTGGAGTTATATCAAATGGATGTTAAGACAGCGTTCTTAAATGGAGATCTTGAGGAGGAGGCGTATATAACTCAGCCTGAAGGATTCACTTTAGATAAAGGAAGACATCTGGTTTGTAGACTCAAGAAATTAATATATGGACTGAAACAGGCCTCCCAACAGTGGTATTTGAAGTTCAACGATGTTATTACTTCATTTGGTTTTGAGGAGAACATTATTAACCAATGCATATACCTTAAGGTTAGTGGGAGCCGTTACACATTTTTGGTCTTGTATGTTGATGACATTCTACTTGCAAGCAATGATTTAAGGATGTTGCACAAGACTAAGCAATTTCTTTCTTAGAACTTTGACATAAAAGATTTAGGAGAGGCATCTGGATTGAGATCTATCGTGATGGATCCAGAAGGATCCATGGGTTGTCTCAACAAGCCTATATTAATAAAGTTATGAAACAGTTTAACATTGAAAACTACTCACCTAGTGCAACTCCTATTGTGAAGGGTGATAAATTTGGCTTGTTCAAGTATCCAAAGAATTCTTTGGAATTGAAAAGCATGAAGGAAATTCCTTATGCATTAACAGTTGGTAGTATGATGTACTTGGAGGTCTGTACAAGACCTAATATTGCCTTTGCTATGAAAATGTTGGGTAGATACAAGAAAAATCCAGGGTTGGATCATTGGAGAGCTACAAAGAAGGTTGTGAGGTATCTACAAAGAACAAAGGATTACATAATGACATATAGACATTCTGATCATTTGGAGCTGGTTGGATACACAAATGCAAACTTTGCTAGTTGTGTTGACTTGAAAAAGTTGGCATCATGTTATATTTTCCTTTTAGCAGTTGGTGCTACCTCTTGGAAAAGTATTAAGCAAACCCTTACAACGTCGTCGACTATGGAAGCAGAGTTTGTTGCTTGTTATGAGGGCATGTCACATGCTACTTGCCTGATAAAATTTGTCATAGGACTTACTATTATGAATTCCATATCTAGGCCATTAAAGATGTTCTGTGATAATAATATTGTTGTGTTCTTCACAATGAACAACAAGAGTGGAAGTCGGAGTAAGCACATCAACATCAAGAATCTTATTGTTCGGGATCGTGTTAAAGCAGGGATAATTGTTATTGAGCATATAGGTATTGAGCTTATGGTTGCTGATCCAATGACCAAGGGTTTACCCCCTTCTTTTTTTAAGAGTCATGTGGATTGTATGGGTCTTATTAGCTCATCTTGCATTTGATTTTGCATATGTAATTCTGGACTTTACTCATTTATCATAGCAGTTACAATTTTTTTTTCTCGTGGTCTCATTTTCTGTGCACTTAAGTATGAGACAATATTTGCAAAATGAGTGGGAGTATGCCTTCACTCATAAATATATTTTGTCACATATAGAACTCAAACAAAATAAATTAGTTGCATTGTGATACAAGGAATGGAATGTTCTCATATGAGGATATAACCGCCTTGATTTGTGTAATTATGCCATTTTGTAAGGGTATAAAGTTAAAACATATTGTTTGAAGGATATTATTTTTTCAAAAGTTGTATGCGCATACAAAAGTCATTTTAAAGTTTCCCATTGACCACTTGGTTATTTTTTTAAATAAAATATTTTTTCTCAAATTTAGTTTAATTGAGCCAAGTGAGAGATTTTATTCTTTCTATGGCTTAATTGAGAAGTTGTGCCAATTGGGAGAATGTCGGGCTTTGTTTTTGTAATAAAACATCAAGTTGCCCAACTGTGTTACACTATTTTGGGCTTTTAAAACTGTCTAGGTAATGGGCTTGAGTTTGAATACCCATTAAGCTATGGTTTTAAGTGGCAAATTTGAACCATTGGATGACCTATGGATGGACTGTTGTGCACGATCACCTAGACTACTTATTTTCCTTTTATTGCATTGTATTAGACTACTTTATTTTATATTTCCTTCGTATTTTCTTATGTAATAGGATAATTAATTATATTTGGCCAGCTAGTGGCCCACGGGATAGCTGGACCCACTAGCTGGCATGACTCCCTATAAGGGTTGCCCCCTACCTTGTTTCTTGCTTATGCAATTGAATATTCATAACTTCTTCCCTTTCTTCTTCTTCTCTTCCCTTTTCCTGCATGAGAGTTCAAGGTACCGTTTGCGCCCATATCATGCACATAGAGCCTTCACGATCCCCGGTCATGGTGCGAGGCAAGCAACTCGCCATGGCCCCAGAAGCTCAGCCCGAGGAGGCAAAAGCTTTAGCGGAGAGTCCCAAAACTGCCCTGGAGACCATCAGTGCTCCTACCCTAGAGCAAATTATGGCCAAGATCGAGTCACTGACCATGCCCGTTGCGCAGGTCCTTTAGTGCCATCAGTGCCACTCCTCTCTAAACCACTGGTCGTGAACATGGAGAAGAGTAAAACTTTGCAGGCAGTGGAACAACACAACTGTAACGCCCATGATTTTTCACACATTGTCCTTAAAATTCACGAAATTTTTTTGCAATATAACTGCTGTAAATCGGGAAAAATGACGAATACGAAACCTGTGAAAACAGTTTTATAATTTAAAACATAACACATCAGTTTTTCCAATCCAAATTGTTACTCATTCGATCAAGCACCGTACGGCCAAACCAAACATCCACAGGCGCTACTCGAAAACAACCGTATGGATAAATTGCTATGATCATAGACTTTAAATACAAATTTCTCCTAGGCATCCCTGAATGCAACTCCCATAATAGTCCAAAGTCTAATCCAATCTAAAAGTCCAGAATACATAAACACCTAATTTCTCATCTCACCCAATACAACAGATCGTGGCACAAAGAAAACTTGCAATGAGTCAAGGATATACCTAATTCCAAGGGAATCAATCCACCGCGGAAACAAGCATCCATCTCCAGGAGCTCTCCGCACAAACTTGCAAAAACCTCCTGTACAACGAGGCTAAAAAGTAGGGTAATAAGTATTTTAATACTCAGTAGGAAAATACCCAGTAGGGGAGTTCTAAACAGTGAACTTTGTAAATCCATACATAGATGCATTCATGCAACTCAAACATGAACAAACAGGCATATCATAATCATGCTCATATGCATACAATCATGCATATCATCATGCCAAAATCATACCATCGAATCAAACTTACACAAATACCCTTATTCAGGGTCTTACAAACTTACTCGTACCATCGTACACTTACTCAAACAACTTACACATACCAATACAACCTTACTTGTACAATCATATACTTACTTATATAACTTACACATACTTGTACGACCTTACTCGTACAATCTTACTCGTACGACCTTACTCATAGAGTCTTACTCAAAATCATACACTTACTGTCTTACTCAGAAACATACTCTTACAATCGTACTCATACTCTTACAATTGTGCTCATACTCATACTCTTACAGTTGTACACATATTCATCCTCTTATAGTCGTACTCATACTCTTACAATTGTGCTCATACTCATAGTCTTACAGTCGTACTCATACACTTACTCTTATAGTCGTACTCATACTATCGACCACTGAAGCTCATTACAACTAATGAGCTCTAATGTCGAATGGAAAAGAATGCCACTGTTACGTCTGAAACAAGACTATGAAGAAGTCAAATTCAGATTTATTTTACTTGCCAATTGTAGTAGACAAGGTCGATCCACAGGGAAAGCCTTGTGCAACAAAGAAAATAGTTACGAAGAAATAGAGGAAGAAAAATTAAGAAAGAAAGAGTAGAAGAGTATTGAGGGAATAACACGTTAAGAAATCAAGATAAGAAAACACTAAGGCATTAAAGATCATTGTAACATCTAATGATGTTCTTCATGTATCATGTTATCTCAGTTAGAATTGAATGAAGATTCTATCTAACCGGAAGATATGAACATTAAAATTAAAACTAAAGATAGAAAATACTTTGGATAGATGAAGGATAAAAATAATTGTCTCTTCAAGTTTTCTATGTATCCAAATCACAAAAGATCAAGAAGGATAGCCTTCAAGCATCTTATGTATCCAAATCACAAAGAAACAAGAAGAAGAACAATATTAAATAAACATCACTTCAAATAAACAATACTTACTTGAAACCATTGATGAAACATGAATTGAACTCCATTAGATTGTTACAAATCACCTCTAGCCTTAGCTTGAGAGCTTAGAAAGCCATTACA
This sequence comes from Saururus chinensis, assembly GCA_035235625.1. Lineage (NCBI taxonomy): Eukaryota > Viridiplantae > Streptophyta > Magnoliopsida > Piperales > Saururaceae > Saururus > Saururus chinensis. The sequence goes on along the minus strand of CP141143.1, from coordinate 23,724,729 downwards.
ATAAAACTAAAAACAAAATTACAAAATGAAAGAAGAAAATAGGAGAAGAGAGCTCCAAAGAGGAGAGAATGCCCCATCTATCACGTCCACCCCTCTATTTATAGGAAAAGAAAGGGTTGCTTCAAAGGGTAAAATCAAATCATATCTCCAGATTTCATCCTGATTGATTGCCTGATTCGACCCCTATATCTTCGGAATTTGGAATTTCTTCCTGAAATAACACTTGTAGCCACGGAAGTCTTCTTTCCATTGCCACCAGAATCGTATCAATCCGAATTATACATAAAAAGATATGATTAAAATACTAAGGCTGTGTCAATCTATCCGAATCAACTTCTTTCATAATTTAGTTCTATTCATACAAATCTCAAATCAAATGGGTCCACAAGGTTGTGTTCGACCATTCCATGCATGTTTAGACCATTATGAGCCCATTCTTGACTTTTAAATAGCTTTGGGTAGTTGGGCTTAACTTCCTCTTCCAGTTGTATCTTGTTGAAGCCTGTTTAGACATGTAAACTCAATTAAGGTCCAACTAACTTATTCAAAACATAAATAGCCCAAATCAGTAATGAATTAACACAAAATAAGATTGCAAATAGAAATTTGAAAATATTTTATTAAATATTATTTCAGTGCATCAAATACCCCCAAACCTACTTTTTGCTAGTCCTCGAGCAAAATAAAAATTAAAACAATAGAAAACAAAACTAACTACTCCACTTCCGCAGGAAATCTCGATTGCATTTAGCATATGCAACAAGCCTTTAAACCCCTAGCTTACACTAGTGGACGAGTTGTGTCTCGTGAGGGTTTGCAGTAAATATACCCACAAAATTCAAAACTAGAATGTTAAAAAAAAATAAAAATTAAAACTACGTCAAATTTACAAATCAACTCCTCCTAAACATGTAACTTCATTTAGTAAAATCAATCATGCATAATATAACTTGTCTTCTAAAACAATAATTCATTCTAACAACTTCATATTGGTGGCATGTACTCATACATACATAATAGTTTTAGAAAAATAGACATTGCCAAGTAATTATACAATCCCATTCTTATGAATCGAACAACTCAATGTGTCTCATGTCCACTCAGCAATTTCAATTTTAATACTAAATAGGCATTGGCATCCATTCATCTTCAAGAGATCATAATAGAGAATCATGCAAAACTTTCCTTGAAAAATAAAACACCCTAGATCACTTACCAACACATTTAAGATATAATTGCATAGTGTCCTACTAGAATTTTATGCTCATCTCACATGACATGTGTAAGGCTTAGCCTTTTTAGCTTTCTATAAGATCCATGTAACAAGTGTTAGGCCAGTGACTCCCAATCCAGTTGGCTCAGGGCACTAGGTGTTAAAGCACCCCTCAGGCTTAATAACTTGAACCAAATAGGCTTCAAGGCTATGCATGTCATAAATTAGTCAACTCTACCTTTTGACTCGAACACCCTATGCTTAGTGAGGCACGCCGAGTCCCGGTCTACTCAATAGAGTGACTTTAATTTTTTTTTTCATTCTTTTTTTTTCACATTTTTTTTTTTTTGCTTTTTTCTTTCTTTTCTTGAGCACATTATACAATCAACTTGAATTGTGTTGACAACAAGTCCTCGATTGTTCTACAAACCAAGAATAGTGAAGCTCAAAACTCTATCATGATAACATGAATACTACTAGATCATGCCAAAGTTTTACTCTCATAAGAAAATAATTACTTAGATTCAATGATATCCACCAAGATGTAAGACCATAATCAAGGGCTTGAATTCTCACTTAGGCAAATGTCTTGCTTTGTTTGTTTTTTTTATTTCAAAATAAGAGCACAAGAAACCAATATGAAGTAATCAGAACTCAAAATCATTAAATCTATCAAGTCATATTCTGAATATTATGATATCATTAAACAAAGTCACATATCTAGAATAAGAATCAATGTAAATAAGCAAAAACATAAAATAAAATAAATCTAATTAATTTTTTTTCAATTTTTCAATTTTTAAGTAAAACTAAAAACATAAAGAAAAATATCTTTCTACACCCCCAAACCTAAACTAAACATTGTCCTCAATGTTGTAATATAAGAAAAGAGGAAAGAAGAGATAATATATCAGTTGATGTGCTCATGTACATAGCTATGAAAAGAAAAATAGTCAATAAAGCACAAGCATAATCACATTAGGGTAAATCAATAATGAACCATATAAGCATACCCTAATAATGATTAGAGCAATCATCAAAGATAATAAACTAAAAACTAACTAAAGAAAATAAATAAATAAAAAAACTAACTATTAAACAAAAATAACTATCAAAACCAAAAGTGGGTTGCCTCCCAGGAGCGCTAAGTTTATGTCTTCAGCCAGACACACCTCCATCTAAACTCATCCAAGGTCCTTCAAAGCAATTATCTTCTCTTTATCAATTCTAATCAAATCAGAGTGAGTTAAGCAAATATTTAGTGGATCATCAGAATAAATTAAAGGAAAAACATCCTCCACTAAACTCTCAACCATGTCAACTTCAAAAGTATCATCAAAGTCTAATGGTTGTCTACTGGCATCAAATACATTTAACTCACATGTTAAGTTCCCAAAAGAAAGCCTCATCACTCCATTCCGACAATTTATTAAAGCATTAGATGTAGCAAGGAATGGACGACCTAAAATCACAGGAATTTGAGAAGATGCATTTGAAACCGGTTGTGTATCTAAAACAATGAAGTCCACTGGAAAATAGAATTTGTCCACTTGAACAAGGACATCTTCCACTATTCCTCTTGGCCTTTTAACTGAGCGATCTGCAAGTTGAAGTGTAATGCTTGTGGGCTTCAATTCACCAAGTCCCAATTGTTCATAAACAGAATAAGGTAAGAGATTAACATTTGCCCCAAGATCAAGCAAAGCTTTTTCAACTCTATAATTTCCAATTATACAAGATATGGTTGGACAACCAGGATCTTTATATTTGGGTGGGGTGTTGTGTTGCAAAATTGCACTTACTTGTTCTGTCAAAAATGCTTTCTTTTGTACATTTAGCTTACGCTTAATTGTACAAAGATCTTTCAAAAATTTAGCATAAGATGGGATTTGTTTAATGGCATCTAAGAGAGGAATGTTAATCTTCACTTGTTTGAAAATTTCAAGAATGTCACCATTCGGCACCAATTTAGAGGAAGATTGTAATCTTTGAGGAAAAGGAGGAGGAATAGGAGAAACACAATTAGAGTTGTTAAGTTCATCACCATGTTTAGAATTCAAAGACTCCTTAGGTTCAACAACCTTCATTGGAATGTCTTTGTTAATGACTTTTCCACTTCTCAAAGTGGTGATGGACTTAGCATGCTCTTCTTGTGAACTTGAAGAATTTAAATTTTCAATTACAAATTGACCTTTAGGATTTGGTTGAGGTTGAGAAGGAAACTTCCCTTTTTCTTGAGTGCTCAAAGCTATGGTCAATTGAGTGATAGAAGTCTTCAAGTCATTGATGGCTTGCATTGTTTGGTTGTTGATTGTTGCTTGACTTTGCATGAATGTTTGCAATGTGTCTTCAAAAGTCTTCTTATGTGGTGGAACATAATTTGAGGAAGAAGGGGGTACCTGCACATTAGACTCATTTCTCCAACTAAAGTTGGGATGATTTCTCCAATTAGGAGTATAAGTTTCAGAATAAGGAGAAGAAAATGGCCTTTTGTAGGTATTCATAGCATTTGCTTGAGTATGCAACACCTCTTGAAAAGCAGGGATTGTTGGACAATCCTGTGTTTGGTGTCCATCACTCTCACATATACTACAAATATCTTGTGCTTTTTGAGAAGCTTTAGACATGTTTTCCCTATTAATTTCCATAGCCTCAACTTTTCTAGTTAAACTTGTAATTTGTGCTTTTACATCATCCTCTTCTTTAAGAAGGTACAAGCCCCCCTTAGTTGCCCCATTAGATTTGGTTTTATTACTACTTTCAAATTCATTAGAATCTTCCCATGATTGAGCATTTTCAGCTAACACATCAAAATAGTCCCATGCTTCCTCAGGTTCTTTACTCAAAAACTCTCCATTACACATCATTTCAACAAATTGCCTCATTTGAGAAGTCAAACCATTATAAAAGAAACTTATTGTACGCCATGTTTCATATCCATGATGTGGGCACAACAACAAAAGTTCTTTAAATCTCTCCCAACATTGAAAGAAAGTCTCATTTTCTTTTTTGTGAAAAATTCATGATATTCTTTCGAAGTGTATTAGTTTTATGAGTGGGGAAAAACTTTTTCAAAAATTCTCTTTGCATTTCTTGCCATGATCCAATGGATCTTGGCTTCAAAGAATTCAACCAATTTTTTGCCTTTTCCTTTAAAGAAAAAGGAAAGAGTTTTAATCTAATAGCATCATTTGAAACATTTTGGTTTGGCAAAGTTGCACAAACTTCTTCAAACTCTTTTAAATGCAAATATGGGCTTTCTGAATCTAGGCCATGAAATTTGGGTAGTAATTGAATTACACCTGGCTTGAGTTCAAAACCGCCTACATTAGTTGGAAAAATCATGCAAGAAGGAGAACTTGATCTAGTTGGTTGCAAATAATCACGCAAGGTTTTAACTTCAATATTTTGTGCATTATTATCCCCATTATTACTTCTTAGTTTCTCATTAGTTCTTAGATCCTCCATTGTATCAAAATAAAGATAATTTTCAAAAGATTTGTTCACTCTTTTCAATCGTCCAGAATTATCACGCACCCATGTAAACATGCAACAACAATTTTTTTTTTTTTTAATAACAAAAAAAAGTAAAAGTGCAAAAATTAAATGACAAAATATTAAAAAGTTAGAGGGTTAGAAGTTAATAGACAAAAATTAAAATTGCAAAAATAAGGCCAAAGGCACTATCAAGGTACACGTTTGATCCCGAAAAATTTTCGGTAGTAACGTGGGTAGTGCCTCCGGTCTAAAAAAAAAGAAAAATTACAGAATTTAAATACTAAAAGTAAATGACATAAAGTAAATGACTGAATTTAAAGAGTTAGTGTGCAAAAATAAAAGTTAGAGAATTAGTAAAGTTAGAGTGAGTTTTTCGTAACGGATTCTTGTCACACGTTGCAATCCCCGGCAACGGCGCCAATTTGTTGTTACGTCTGAAACAAGACTATGAAGAAGTCAAATTCAGATTTATTTTACTTGCCAATTGTAGTAGACAAGGTCGATCCACAGGGAAAGCCTTGTGCAACAAAGAAAATAGTTACGAAGAAATAGAGGAAGAAAAATTAAGAAAGAAAGAGTAGAAGAGTATTGAGGGAATAACACGTTAAGAAATCAAGATAAGAAAACACTAAGGCATTAAAGATCATTGTAACATCTAATGATGTTCTTCATGTATCATGTTATCTCAGTTAGAATTGAATGAAGATTCTATCTAACCGGAAGATATGAACATTAAAATTAAAACTAAAGATAGAAAATACTTTGGATAGATGAAGGATAAAAATAATTGTCTCTTCAAGTTTTCTATGTATCCAAATCACAAAAGATCAAGAAGGATAGCCTTCAAGCATCTTATGTATCCAAATCACAAAGAAACAAGAAGAAGAACAATATTAAATAAACATCACTTCAAATAAACAATACTTACTTGAAACCATTGATGAAACATGAATTGAACTCCATTAGATTGTTACAAATCACCTCTAGCCTTAGCTTGAGAGCTTAGAAAGCCATTACAATAAAACTAAAAACAAAATTACAAAATGAAAGAAGAAAATAGGAGAAGAGAGCTCCAAAGAGGAGAGAATGCCCCATCTATCACGTCCACCCCTCTATTTATAGGAAAAGAAAGGGTTGCTTCAAAGGGTAAAATCAAATCATATCTCCAGATTTTATCCTGATTGATTGCCTGATTCGACCCCTATATCTTCGGAATTTAGAATTTCTTCCTGAAATAACACTTGTAGCCACGGAAGTCTTCTTTCCACTGCCACCAGAATCGTATCAATCCGAATTATACATAAAAAGATATGATCGAAATACTAAATCTGTGTCAATCTATCCGAATCAACTTCTTTCATAATTTAGTTCTATTCATACAAATCTCAAATCAAATGGGTCCACAAGGTTGTGTTCGACCATTCCATGCATGTTTAGACCATTATGAGCCCATTCTTGACTTTTAAATAGCTTTGGGTAGTTGCGCTTAACTTCCTCTTCCAGTTGTATCTTGTTGAAGCCTGTTTAGACATGTAAACTCAATTAAGGTCCAACTAACTTATTTAAAACATAAATAGCCCAAATCAGTAATGAATTAACACAAAATAGGATTGCAAATAGAAAATTGAAAATATTTTATTAAACATTATTTCAGTGCATCAAATACCCCCAAACCTACTTTTTGCTAGTCCTCGAGCAAAATAAAAATTAAAACAATAGAAAACAAAACTAACTACTCCACTTCCGCAGGAAATCTCGATTGCATTTAGCATATGCAACAAGCCTTTAAACCCCTAGCTTACACTAGTGGACGAGTTGTGTCTCGTGAGGGTTTGCAGTGAATATACCCACAAAATTCAAAACTAGAATGTTAAAAGAAAATAAAAATTAGTAACAAATTGGCGCCGTTGCCGGGGATTTGTAATGGCTTTCTAAGCTCTCAAGCTAAGGCTAGAGGTGATTTGTAACAATCTAATGTAGTTCAATTCATGTTTCATCAATGGTTTCAAGTAAGTATTGTTTATTTGAAGTGATGTTTATTTAATATTGTTCTTCTTCTTGTTTCTTTGTGATTTGGATACATAAGATGCTTGAAGGCTATCCTTCTTGATCTTTTGTGATTTGGATACATAGAAAACTTGAAGAGACAATTATTTTTATCCTTCATCTATCCAAAGTATTTTCTATATTTAGTTTTAATTTTAATGTTGATATCTTCCGGTTAGATAGAATCTTCATTCAATTCTAACTGAGATAACATGATACATGAAGAACATCATTAGATGTTACAATGATCTTTAATGCCTTAGTATTTTCTTATCTTGATTTCTTAACGTGTTATTCCCTCAATACTCTTCTACTCTTTCTTTCTTAATTTTTCTTCCTCTATTTCTTCGTAACTATTTTCTTTGTTGCACAAGGCTTTCCCTGTGGATCGACCTTGTCTACTACAATTGACAAGTAAAATAAATCTGAATTTGACTTCTTCATAGTCTTGTTTCAGACGTAACAACAAATTGGCGTCGTTGTAGTATAGTGGTAAGTATTCCCGCCTGTCACGCGGGTGACCCGGGTTCGATCCCCGGCAACGGCGCCAATTTGTGTTACGTCTGAAACAAGACTATGAAGAAGTCAAATTCAGATTTATTTTACTTGCCAATTGTAGTAGACAAGGTCGATCCACAGGGAAAGCCTTGTGCAACAAAGAAAATAGTTACGAAGAAATAGAGGAAGAAAAATTAAGAAAGAAAGAGTAGAAGAGTATTGAGGGAATAACACGTTAAGAAATCAAGATAAGAAAACACTAAGGCATTAAAGATCATTGTAACATCTAATGATGTTCTTCATGTATCATGTTATCTCAGTTAGAATTGAATGAAGATTCTATCTAACCGGAAGATATGAACATTAAAATTAAAACTAAAGATAGAAAATACTTTGGATAGATGAAGGATAAAAATAATTGTCTCTTCAAGTTTTCTATGTATCCAAATCACAAAAGATCAAGAAGGATAGCCTTCAAGCATCTTATGTATCCAAATCACAAAGAAACAAGAAGAAGAACAATATTAAATAAACATCACTTCAAATAAACAATACTTACTTGAAACCATTGATGAAACATGAATTGAACTCCATTAGATTGTTACAAATCACCTCTAGCCTTAGCTTGAGAGCTTAGAAAGCCATTACAATTGCAAACATAAACACCCACACATAAGGGGTCATACAATTGCCCACCATGATGGGTCTTATAGTGCTAGTGCTACTCTTGGGAAGAAATCATACAGTGCCACTTGGGCAGAAACATATAGTGCCACTCTTGGACAAAATCATACAATGCCACTCTTGGGCAGAAATCATACAACACTGTCAATAGAGCATCAAATGTTTGGGCTTAATACAACACATAAACCAAATCGAAAACATACCTCGCTCTCAATAGAGCATCAGACGTCTAGGCTTCATAGAGCACACAGACAAAGTCAGAAACATACATCGCTCTCAATAGAGCATCAGATGTCCAGTGCTCTAACAACACATAGACAACATCCTGCAGGATAAACACCATAGCAAGACATGAGAAAATGCTCAGCCGACTCATTATCGGCTAGCTCAAACACTGAACTTAATCCGTCAAACCCTCAGGCCTCAAACTCACAACACTATCATTAGTTGTGCTTATAATTTAAGTTTGAATTAAGTAATTTATACGGTACAATTATGCCACACAAGCACTCAAGCATACCGTGCTCCACTGATCAAATTGAAGCTGAGCCTGATTTGAAACCCCAGTTCGTCAGGGCAGCAGACTTCACTTAACCCGTCCATCTTACAACATAACACACCTTACACCAAAATCCTTACGGTCTTACAGTCTCCACCATCTACCTTATGGCCAAAACATCTTACTCGGAAGTCCTCAATCTGAGCTCCTCATAATCAAACCTAGTTATACCCTCTTACTAATACCTCACTTATTATGCTTACTTTTCACTTCATAATCTGTATGTTATGCTTGTACAATTATAAACACTCTTATTGTCTGACAATCCCCCAACATGCGCTCTGATCCAAAACAATCCACTTCAATCCTCACCCATCATACTCATATCCTCTATCATCTGTCGTACGCTTACACATCCAAATCCAAATCCATATCAAACACTGTCACTTCTTACCATCCATAGCCCATACCTCTGCCCACATGCACATACGCATATCCATAGCATAGGCAAATAGCCATCATACATACGTATGTCTATCACACATACATATAACATACACATATGGTCATAGATACATAGCTTACAAACATGCTCACTAGCCATCACTAGCACATACATACACATATGAAGCTTACCAACAAACACGCTAGCCATAACTAGCACATACTCAATCCACATACGAAGCTTACCAACAAACACGCTAGCTATCACTAGCACATACTCAATCCACATATGAAGCTTACCAACATACATACTAGCCATCACTAGCACATACTCAATTCCCATATGAAGCTTACCAACAAACATGCTAGCCATCACTAGCACATACTTGATCAACATACGAATCTTACCAACAAACACGCTAGCCATCACTAGCACATAATCAACATACGAAGCTTACCAACCAACACGCTAGCCATCACTAGCACATGCTCAATCCACATACGAAGCTTACCAACATACTTCAATAATACATACAACCCACATGCATGTCATATGCATTTCAACATGGCATAATATATCCGCTTACATCATGCAAACGGATCATAATTTAGCATCCAAAGCATTGAATCATACAATCCTAGCATGCTGCTACTCATTTAAAGCATGCTATCATGAAATTATGAGTTCAAAGTTCCCCTACCTTGTAATCATGACGTTTGATGGCGAGCACACGACGGTGGCGGCATCGGCGACAAAATTGGCAGCCAAAAGCATTGCCAAGTTGATAAAATTATTGTCCCGAGGATTTTAGGAAGTGCCGAAAATAATCACACCAAATGAGGTGTCAGAAGTCAATGCGGTAAAATCCGTTTGCTAAGTTGAGAGAACTGTTGTCCTCAGGATTTTAGGAAATGCCATGCCAGCAAAAGTGGCAATGTGACTATAAGTTGAGGGTGTACTCACTAAAGGTCGGCCGGTGGCTAAGACATACTCGGTCGGCCGCAAGATATTGAAATTGGCCGTGGACAGCACCCAACGGTGATGATTTTGTGTCAACAAGGGCCCACATAAGGGCAGAGGGCATGGGGTGACGCTCGAGGATAGAGGAGAGGTGGTGGACGGCTTTGGTGTCAACTTTGTTCGGTGGTAGAGCCAAATGACAGTCAGGAAGCACAAATACGACACCTAAACCCAAAAGCACACGCATGGCCACATGCACACACGGCCAAAAAGGACCACTCTAGGGGGAGATGGGTCGGACGGTAGTGGCCAAAGGCCCACAAAAGGGCAACTGAGCTATGACCAGGAGGTGGTGGCTGATCGAAGCGGCGACATCGCCGATCGCCACCCACAACCAACACATTTGGTGCGAGCAGCTGTGTATCTCGCACGGTATAGGGCAAAGGCAAGCAGCCCATTCTGAGCGGAGGCATAAACAGGCCAAGTGGGGCTGACCCTCACTGTCGCCGAGTCGGGGCAGAGCTCACGACGGCCAAATGGCCCACGACTCACTGATGGCAATGACTCGAAACGCACCCAAAGTGTCTAATTGGGTGGAGCAAGACAATAGAGGTGAAGTGGGGTTGGAAACGGTAACCCCTACCAACATTAGGTTGAGGTAGGCTGGACAGATTCCGTCAGGTGGCCGAATGATGACCGGAGACACCAGTGTCTCAAAAATATGCTCCGGATAGTGAGATGAAAATGTGAATAAAAACTAACCAAAGTACTAGTAGCTCACAACGGAGCAAAGAAAGCAAGGCAGCGGCTCTAGCCAGCACCTATGGGTTCCCTAGCGGCCAACCAAACATAAGTCTAGTTGAGGGTGGCCGTAAACAACATCAAAATCGTACCCCCACATCTCAAAAACGAGATTTGAAGGAGAGAAAAGCCGAAGAAAAGTTCGGTACCTTGTGGAGGAGTGAAGAGGCCATGGTGGCGATCATAGCCGGTACCTACGGACTCATGGCCTTGAGGCAAAGAGGATCCTGACAAGAATCGGCGGAATCAGACGACGGAGGAGGGAGAATTGAGCAATTGGAAATGGGCTTGGGTTTTCACTCTATCTCTCTGGATGCCGAGTTTTTCTTCTGTAAGAAACTTACTAGACTTGACTTTTTAAGCTGTGATTTACTATTCACTCTTTTTTATTTTTATATTTATGTCCCCAACACGCATTCACCTCCCGGTTATGCGTTGTACCTCCAAAATTCCACTGTAAGCAAGCAGCGAGGCCCACGGCCTACGACAAAGCCCCACACCCAACTCTACGGGTATAAATACTGGGGGAAATATATAAATATGAATACGCCAAAGCGTCACATTTTCCCACAAAAAATGACCAAAAAAATAGCAGGAAAATCCCAAAAAATCGTATCAAAATTAGGGACCTTACAGTTGCCCAGGCACCCAGGCAATGACGGACAGGGAGATGCATGTTCCACAAGCTCCTTTGCACTTTGGTAGCATAGACCATGTTAGAGAAGGGAGGCACTAGGCCTAGGATATAGAGGCCCACCAGGTGTTCGGGAAAATGCCCCAATGGTGCCGCCCCCCAGAAACCTTTTCCAGAATATGGAGGACGACTGGGAGGAGTACTCGGGGCCTTGTGGAGGACCACGGGGAGGAGCTGAGCCCTGTTTGGCCCGCCTGCAGTTCCCTCGCTATAGTGGGGATGACGGCCCGGTAGAGTGGTTGTACCAGGTTGAGAAATTTTTTGCCTACCAGGGAACGAATTCCGAGGCTGAACGATTGTGCATACAATTTGGTGACACTTCCGTATGGTTCCAGAGCTTCGAGAAGGAGGTGTGTTACCCCACTTGGGCCACTTTCTCTGACGAGCTGTGCATATAGTTTGACCCCAATGAATTCTAGGATTTCAACGAGATGCTCTCCACGCTATGCCAAACCACCACCGTCTGGGCCTATTACATGGAGTTCATGAAGGTGGCCAACCGCCTTCCCGACTGGCCGGTGGCAGCCTTGGTGGGCACATTCAAGAGGTTTCAAACCCGAGATTTTTGAGGAGATGCACCGCTTCCCATGTGCCAGTATGCGGGACATCGTGCAACATGCACAAATTGCGGAAGAGAAGATGGTTAGACAGCGGAGAGGGGGGCGGCTTGGGCCCTTCCCACATTCCAATGTCAGTGCTAGCCCCCTTGCTGCCTCGACCAGCAGCCCAGCCCCAGTCGACCTAGCCAACAGCCCCCTTCGTCAGGCTAGATTGTTTGTCGTCTTACAGTGGCACAGATGGAGGAGCATTGGTCCAAGGGACTATGTTTATGTTGTGATGAAAAGCTCGTTCTAGGACACCATTGCTCCATCAAAAGCAGCCTCCTCATTGAGGAGATCGAGGAGGAAGACGTGGCAGACAGGGTAGACTCTTCCCACTATGATGTTGTGCTGCCCGAGATTTCTGTACATGCCTTTTCGGGGGCATTCACTCCTCGTACGATGCGGGTTCAAGGCCATGTCAAGCGGCATCAAGTGGCCATCTTGATCGACAGCAACTCCACCCACTACTTCATCAATGAAAAGGTAGCTTAGCATCTTGGTTGCTTTGTGTCCGATTCGAAGCCCTTCGATATTTTGATTGGTGACGGGAAGCATCTCGGGAGCTCCGGAGTATGTGCTCAGGCTGCCCTCTCCATCCAGGGCCACTCCTTCATCACCGACCTCTTTTTGCTACTCACGAAGGGGGCGGACGTGGTGTTAGGGGTTCAGTGGCTACAGGAGCTCAGCGACATAGTTTGGAGCTTCAAAGATATGGTTATGGACTTTGAGGTTCAGGGGCAGTGGGTTTGGATTGAAGGATCCCGGCTGGGCACCCTTCTCTAAGCCCAGTCGGCGAGTTCTTTCTTCCAATTTGCACCCTAGGGGTTCCTCTTGCAGCAGTGGGCAACGGTCGAGGTGCCTCAAGATGAGCCACCTCCAGATCTTCTTGATTTATTGGCGGAGTATTGGAAGGTGTTTGCTGAGCCGAAGGGTCTTCCACCAGTGTGGCCTCATGACCACCATATCCCCATTATCTCGGGGGCATCACCGGCCAATGTCCACCCTTACTGTTATCCTCACATCCAGAAGTCGGAGATAGAATGCCTCATGGCTGACATGCTTCAGTCTGGTATCATCCGCCCTAGCACAAGCTCCTTCTCCTCCATGGTGTTGCTGGTTCATAAGAAGGATGACACTTTGCGGTTTTGTGTGGATTACCGAGCTTTGAATTCCATCACTGTCAAGGACAAATATCCCATACCCATAATCGATGAGCTTTTGGATGAGCCGGCTAGTGTGACGGTCTTCAGTAAACTCGACCTTCGATCGGGTTACCATCAGATTCAAGTGCAACTAGCCGATGTGCACAAGGCCGCCTCCCGGACTTATGATGGCCATTTCAAGTTCCTTGTCATGCCATTTGGGCTGACCAACATCCCCTCCACCTTTCAGAGCCTCATGAACAGTCTCTTCAAGCCTTTCCTCCGTTGCTACATCTTGGTCTTCTTTGACAACATCCTTGTCTACAGCCGGTCGTGGGCAAAGCACTTGGAGCATCTCATGTTTGTCTTCTCTGTTGTGAGAGATAACTCATTATTTCTTAAGCGTTTGAAGTATTCCTTTGGCAGCCCACAAGTTAATTATTTGTGACATATCATCTCTCAGGATGGAGTCGCCACTGACCCGTTGAAGGTGGCCTCCATGTTCTCTTGGCTGCCGCCCACTTGTGTCGGTGCACTATGCTATCAGAGGTTCATCAGCCAATATGGGGCATTTGGTTGGAATGAGGTTTCCCAAGCGTTCTTTGACAAGCTAAAGCAGTCTATGGCATCGACCCCTGTTATGATTTTACCCAATTTCAGCCGGCCCTTCGTGGTTGAAGCGGATGCTTTGGAGATGGGCCTAGGGGTAGTGTTGTTACAAGATGAGGGCCCATTGCCTACTTCAACAAGGCTTTGGCTGGCTGCTCCTTGTCCCTGTCCGTTTACGAGAAGGAGATGTTGGCTATTGTCCTCACCATCTACAAATGGCAGCCTTACTTGCTAGGCAGTAGATTTCTCATCTGCACCGACCACCAACCATTGAAGTACTTCCTTGAGCAGAGGGTGTCCACTCTAGCACAATAGCTGTGGGTCAGTAAGTTACTTGGGTATGATTATGAGGTCATTTACAAGAAAAGGGTCAAAAAACAAGGTGGTCGACACCCTTTCTTGCAACTCTACCTCCAGTTGGTGCTTGGCTATTTCCACTCCATCCTGCCCCTTCATTGATGAGTTGAGGTGGGCATACATTGGGGATCCTACAACACATACCTTGATTACAGCTCTTCAGGCTGAACCGGCTACTCGTCCTTTCTTTTTGTGGTAGGATAACTTGCTCTTTTGGAAGGATTGTCTTTGGGTACTAGATGTTGATGATCTTCGCCAACGCATTCTCTCCCACTTCCATGACACTACAGTGGCCGTTCATGAAAGTGCATTCCACACTTATAAGCGGTTCAGCCTGAGCTTTATGTGGCAGGGTATTCACCGGGCTGTTCAGGAGTATGTTGCCGCTTGTGATGTATGTTAGAGCGCTAAGGCCACCACAACGTCTCCTGCCAGTTTGCTTCAACCGTTACCCATTCCTGACAAGGTTTGAGAGGATGTTTTGATGGACTTCATGGAGGCCTTGCCCATGGTGCAAGGCAAGTCAGTGATTCTAGTGGTGATGGACAAGTTGTCCAAGTACTCTCACCTTTGTGCTTTGGGCCATCCATTCACCGCCAAGACAGTGGAAGAGCTCTATGTGTGGGAGGTAGCCAAACTCCACGGCATGCCTTGCACTATTGTATTGGACCGAGATAGGATCTTCATCTCTCATTTCTGGCGGGAGTTCTTCGCTTTTCAGGGCACCTCTCTCCACATGAGCATTGCTTATCACCCACAGACAGATGGTCAGACGGAAGTGGTGAACCATTGTTTGGAGCAGTATATCCGTTGTTTCACTATGTCTCAACCCCGTTGGTGGCTCCAACGTCTTCCATGGGCAGAGTGGTCGTACAACACCACCTTTCACACTCGCAATGGGTTTACTCCTTTTAAGGTACTATATGGCCACCCACCTCTGACTGTGTTATCTTATGTTCCTCACTACTCCTTTGTGGCCAAGGTGGATTACATACTACAGTCCCGAGACGAGGTTCTTCGTTAGCTTAAGGAGAACTTGTCCTCTGCTCAGAACCGGATGAAACAAATTTATGATGGCCATCACACTGATAGGGAGTTTGTGATGGGTGACTTAGTTTATGTCTTTGTTCTTCCTTAGCACCAGACATCCTTGTTTTAGCCCGACCATTCCAAAGCTCGCCTCTTGTTTCCATGGTCCATATGTTGTGGTGGAGCGTATCGGCTCAGTGGCTTATTGCCTTGCTTTACCGCCTGACTCTTTAGTCCACCCAGTCTTCCATGTCTCCAGGCTCCGTCGTTGTACAGGTAACGCCTCCCTCGCCATTAATGTTCCTCCACCTCCTTTGATGGGACCAGTCCAACCTTCTAATCATGTTCCAGCCTTGGTGCTTGATAAGCGTCAGATCCGTTGTTTAGGTCGTATCATTACAGAGGTGCTCATTCCTTGGCAGGGCCGGTCTCTGGAGGATGCCACGTGACTCTATGAGGACGAGTTCATGACTCTCTACTCGGCTTGGTCGCCTTGAGGTCAAGACGAATAGTGGAAGCGTGGTAGAGTGTTGTGCACAATCACCCAAACTACTTATTTTCCTTTTATTGCATTGTATTAGACTACTTTCTTTTATATTTCTTTCGTATTTGCTTGTGTAATAGGATAAATAATTATATTTGGCCAGCTAGTGGCCCACGGGATAGCCTGGCCCACTAGCTGGCGTGGCTACCTAGGAGAGAAGGTGTGACTCCCTAAGGGTCGTCTCCTACCTTATTTTTTGCTTATGCAATTGAATATTCATAACTTCTCCCCTTTCTTCTTCTTTTCTTCCCTTTTCTTGCGTGAGAGTTTATGATACTGTTTGTGCCCATATCAGGCACAACATAGATGGTCAGGATTCTAAAGTTCTTAACAATGGTGTCCTGGTTTAATTATAAATACGTCATTAGCCATCCTAATTTAGTGAATTAAGGGAGATAACTTTTAGTTAAGTTCTAAATCAGAAACTCATTATGATTCTAAAGAGAATTAGCAAATAATTAAGCTTCATTGAAGGTTCTAATGGCTACAAATATGCCTAAATCTTGTATTAAATTTGATGATATTTTTTCTTTATGTAAAACATGAAAAGTGTCTGAATTAAAGAATGTAACAACTCTTTAATAAAAATAATAATACTCCCCCTATCCCATATTAATAACTCCTGAGAAAGTATGTAACAACTACGTCAGAATTAAGTTAGATGCACATTCTAACAGTATCCCAGTCGATCACATTTTCAAGACGTTTTATCTGGGCTAGCAATGAAAGGGAAATGGCATAGTCACAATCTTCACTTGAAAATTCTTATTCCCAACAAGGGGAGCCAAAAGGACAACCATTTTCTAACGAACGGACAATTCGCAGCTGCACGTGATCCAAATGTAGGCAGCATTGTCAAACATCTCAAATTAGTTTACACCAAAGTTCAACCGGTAAAACGATGTCCCCATCTCGTGTAAGTGCCATCAATTGTTACAAGGGTCAACAGTGGAGGCCGGAGGCTCTTTGAACTCAATTACTCAAGTCTAAGTGTGACTAGGCTCAAGTTCAAGCTGCACCTAGCCCTCTTTCTTGCAGATTTGATCTCTCTTTAGGGTTCACTTGGGCTGGGTTCCATGATTGACGTTGAGAGGCCCAAAGAGTCTGAAGCAATATGAACACTAAAATATGTAAATCAGCCCACCCATTAGCAGCTATGGACAAAAATGGTGACAATGGTCCCAAGCCAGCTGAAAGTCGACGTCATCAGTTGATGAAAAGTCTCGCACCCCATGCAAACGTCACATTATGGTTCGATAACGAGACAGGATGAGAAGCTTCACTCCCATTTCCTACATAGGAGACCTCCAGGAAGTTGCCTCTGAGGGAGAGTATATATCATTGTCCACCTTGGATTGCCCCAAAAACCAGAGATTGATAATCTTCCTAACAGAACCACCTGATCGGCCGGCCAGTATGGAGGGCAATTACAGTGGTTTCCCGATGGACTTTTACGGCAATCCGCCCCTTGAGTGGTCTGATTATCTCTTCTATGAAGAAGTGTCCGAGGAAAGCTCAACCTCGCCGCCGCCGCTTTCGCCAATGGTTGGGTTCCCGGAGAATCCGGCTACTTTTGCAGTGGACAACATGGAGGATCAGGGATCACAAAGCAGCAACACCATGTATTTGAACTCTTCTCTTTTTAACTCTTATTTTATATATGGTGCAAGTTGTGTTGGTTCAATAGTTGATTGGCTCTTTTCTAGACTCTATTGGCAAATTTCATGCTATGGAAGTATGTCATTTATACCCAAGTTATTTTTTAACCTTGATATTAACTTTTTTTCATGGTTTTCGTTTGTCATTGCTAATTAATATTTGAATTAAATAAAGTGATTTTTTTTTTGTCTTTTTTAAAGGAATCATAGAAGCAATGAAAGTATGCCCGTGGATGGTGGCATCAGGGTTGCATTCAGAACGAAATCAGAGATTGATGTGCTGGAAGATGGATTCAAATGGAGGAAGTACGGAAAGAAACAAGTGAAGAACAGTCCCAATCCTAGGTAATAACATCTTTGGCTGTACTAAGACTAAATGAGCCATACTTGTACTTAAAAGCTACATGTCATCTAGAAAGGCAAGCGCCGATGTTTTTGACAGAGATTACTCATTGGTGCTGCACTCTAGCTAGCACACACCTCCACAACATGTCCACTTGACAAATTAACTTAGACATTTCAACCTGATAATAATTGCAAAAAGTGTCTTTGGAATTTAATGAGTAACAAAGAAAGATTGCAAGCATCAACATTGCACAAAGCTTCTTTACACAAAGATGTGGTCCGAACACCCACAAAAGGAACAACCCCACAAGCCGTTGTCCTCTCTAGTAAATTGTTTCATTTAGAACTGTAATGAGTGCCATTTTATGGAGTTTTCTCACATGTAATGAGAAAGACTTCTTTCTTATAGATCAACTAATGGTAATTTATCGTAAAATTGATTATGCAGGAACTACTACAGATGTTCAAGCAGTGGGTGCCCAGTGAAGAAGAGGGTGCAGAGAGACCAAGACGACGCGAGCTACGTGATCACCACCTACGACGGCGTCCACAACCACGAGGGCACCTGTGTCATCTACTCCACCCCTCGCCGCCACGACGCTGATTCGACGTCTGCGGTGCAGATGCCATTCGGAGGTGGCCCTCACCCTTGGAGCTTGCAGGCCACTGCTCGTTTCTCCTCATAGGTAGTCGTTGCTACTTAGATGAAGGACTGAAGAAGATTCATGGCTCGATTGTTGATCATGACAGTGAGCTTTCTGCTGATCTTTCTTCTACTTCTCGTAATTTTTGTGGCAGGAAAACCAGACGGTTTTGCTGTCATTCACAAGACGTAGTTGGGGTCGGCAAGCTCATTGAGTAGAAATGTTCTTACAAGATATGATCGGGTCTTTGTTTTGGCTTATTTAACAATCAAAAGAAGTTCCAGAAGAATAAGAAGGGGAGGAGATGGAGAAGTCCTAATGAAAGTATTTGTTTATAACATGCAGAAGATATGTATTTGACAGTATGAGAATTCTAAACCTTTTTTTTATGCTAAAGACAGCCTGCCGTATTTTGGATGACAAATCCAAATTAATTATCTCAAAAGCACTTTAATCACATGTGTTTCTATTATTTGTTTATATCATTCATGGTCTAAAGACGACTTATTTCCCGTTTTTAAAACAATATCCAAGTAGACCATGGCTCGCAGATAATCAACAATACTAATCAAATGATCCAGATCAAATTCATCTTCTTGGATGGTGACAGTATTCTTTTGCTCAAGTTGAATATGGTGTTGTAATTTTAGGCTAAAGGTTAGTGACGGAAAGTTGATGTCGGAGCCTTCTTAGAGGCTGCTCTTCAAGAAAACGACTCGCCCTTATCTTATGCAAAATTTATGACCGCAAAAGGTGCTTTGTCATAGCATAGCATGAGGACATAATTGCAAGAAGGGGAGCAGCAAATAGATGCGCGTTCACCTGGCAGCTTCCCCTAAGGATTGTCCTATGCTAGTGTAAGTATGTGGTAGATTAGAAGTGGGAAGAATTTTTCATGCTCGTTCTTAGCCCAGCCTAAATTATATATAGGAGCTGTTAATACTGACGTAAGTGATAATGATGTTAATGTGTACTAACATATGTATTATCGATTTTGTAGATGAATGACTTTTATGTATAATTTACGCTAGGCTGTGTAGAAAAAAACTTTTCCCTAAAAGAGATGTGATGATAGAATTTAGAGTTTTTTCTATATTACCTGGCCAAAGAATGAAATATTCTATATTATTTGGATTTTAAACGGAAATGCCCTATGACCTGGAATAACACGATATTTGGAAAAAAAGACCAAAATACCTTTTCAACAATGTTTGGGTTAAAATCGTGTAAACTAATTGTAACGAAGTATAAACAAAGAGGAGATCGGAGCTCAGAGATGATTTGTGATTTTTGCCAGACGGTTTTCATCAATAACAAATTCTGATTTCTATTCAGTGATTGTCAGCCTCCCTAACTTCATCAGTGATTGTTCTTCTCTAATTTTCGTCTAAAAATTTCTAACCTCATAAACTATTTATCATTACAAAAGGAGATAAATATGATACTACAACTCAAAAAATGAATCTTAAGGGACTATCTAGGGAGAACATGGCTATATAAAAATGGAAATGATGTAAATGCCAAGGAAGGACATTGTAAAATAACTATTCATACCCTATTGTGCAAAGAGGGACTCTAGTGTAATTTTTTATATGCAAGTTTTACTATGTAGAACATCTTATGTAAGCATATACACGATCTCAGAGGTTTTTATCCTTGACTTAATAAAAAAATGTATAAATAAAAAATACTGGCGAATATTGTGTTATCAATAACATGCTATGGTGGCATATCGTGTTATCGATAATACGCTATGGTTGCATATCATGTTATCGATAATACGCTATGGTGAATATCATATTATTGTATATGCGATATAGAGAAAAATAAATAACACATCTTGTTGGCATATTGTCACGCCCCGGCGATGCCCGACCAGAGTCGAACCCGGTCCAGGGGCCGGTCAAGCGCGCGGGGGCGACGAAGTAAAAATTGAGAAATGATCTAGCGGAAGACTTAACCCTAACCACGGGCGATTAACAACAACACGGAGTGCGCACAATCCTTTGAGTA
Source organism: Saururus chinensis (assembly GCA_035235625.1). Lineage (NCBI taxonomy): Eukaryota > Viridiplantae > Streptophyta > Magnoliopsida > Piperales > Saururaceae > Saururus > Saururus chinensis. Next base: position 23,704,448 of record CP141143.1, on the reverse strand, counting down.
AGAGTAAATAAAAGGGGAGAAAAAGGTGTTGCTTATCACAAAGTAAACAACAATCTCAAACCTACAAACTTAGTTAAGTAAAGCCCACACCGGCTCAAAATAAGTCATAATCATCACAACTGTAGTATATGACATAAATCCAAACAAGAACCCTACACAAAGGTTCGAACATAAAGCATGAAATAAACGATGACAAGTCACGCAACGATCTCCATCATCACACCCAAGCTACCTCTGACCTTTCCTCAAAGAGGCAATCCTGTCCGTCTGCGTGTCGCACCACGTAGCCCCAAATCAAAACACAAAAGAGGGGTGAGTTTTAACAAACTCAGCAATGGTTTTAATATCACTGTCAACGTAGAAAATACAATAGCTTAGAGATGAGATCGTTCAGATCAAAGATTTACATGGTGCATCACTTTCTGATCACACATTCATATCACCTAACACTGCATCATAATGCATAATTCAACCTGCATGGATGTATCTCTAGCATACATATTCCCACATGCATTCACATCATAACCAATCCCGCATGGATGTATCTCTAACATACATATTCCCACATGCATAACATCATCACAATCTGCATGGATGTATCTCTAACATACATATTTCCACATGCATTTTATCATCAAAATCAACATGCATGGATGTATCTCTAACATACATATTCCACATGCATAACATCATCACAATCTATATGGATGTATCTCTAACATACATATTCCACATGCATAACATCAAAATCAACATGCATGGATGTATCTCTAACATACATATTCCACATGCACAACATCATCACAATCTGCATGGATGTATCTCTAACATACATATTCCATATGCATAACATCAAAATCAACATCCATGGATGTATCTCTAACATACATATTCCCACATGCATAATGTCATCACAATCAACCTCCATCAAGGAGTAATCACACATTAACGTCACACAGACGGGAGCATAGACAAGGCCACGAAGGCGTGTCATGGTCCAAAATTCTACACAAGAATTCAAGAAAGATCGGGGTTGTCAATCTCTAATACTGCTCACCCTGGACGATCCTGGCCAAGGATGTCCCATTCTCACACAGAGAATCTAGAGCAGGGGTGTTCGCCCAGGGACATTTCCTGCGGAGGGAAGAGCCCGAGTTCTCACACAGAGAACCCTAGAACACGTGGTAGCGGGGTGCACACGACATACCACACTGGATTCTCAGGGTCCAGATGACACACATAATAATATTCTCACATATCCGCAAGACAAGTACACAACTCATCCCCACATCATTCCATTAAACAAGACTCAACCCGGGGAGTGCACTCGTTCCACACAGGAACTTCAAATCGTTCTACACAGGAACTTCAAATCAAAATATGTCCTTTCGGACCAATCAACTTGCGATTAATCCACGACCGATAAACCCGGCACACAATTTCATCACATTGCATCCAATCGGTCAAATTCGATTAATCACGATGAAGCCTCAATTGGAAATCCATTTTCATGATGCGTGCAGCATGGTACATGCGTGGGTAAAGCATACATGAATCCTAATCATGATAAGTGCTCTCACCAGCCCCTAATGCATCATTCATAATCACAATATTAAGCTTCAACATCATCATTTAACCCCCACATGTGTGTGTGTAACTAGTAGAAGTCTTTCACATAATGCATATCAACATGCTTGAAAATCAACTCACTACCACACTACACATGTGAATTTCTATCTAAACATGAATTCCAGCGGAAATTATAGTAGAAGAATCGTTGAAATCATAGCTAGATTTAAAACTCAACCACAAAGGCTAAACACATATAACATCACTCATTTCATCATTGAGTCATGTCATTCACCAACATCCACACACCACTAACCACAATCTATTATGACAAATCAATCCAACAATGATTGTAGTCCTACTGAAAATATATGCTTATCCAAAGGGAAACAACCGTTCATAATTTCAAGATAACGATTCCAACATCATGCCACAAAACACAAGTCATCCCACCATCTCTAAGCATATGTCTCAACTCTATAAACTCAATAGCATGTATTTCCAGTAGCCTAACATAGCTTAAAACACTCCACATTCATATAAAATTGGCAAGCTAAAGTGGAATCATCAAAATAGACATCATATGCACAACACACAATTTCCTGTGTAGCCGATCGATCGCCCTTCAGGCCGTTAGATCGGTTACACGCAAAAAATTGAAATTTTCAGTTCAGCCGATCAATCGCCCTGCAAGGCCGATCGATCGCCAACACGGCAGAACAGTCATCTTCTTCCTTTCGCAAATCCAAACCGAAACACCATAGATAACACTTCAAATCCACATCTAACACCCTAATCATCATCAAAAGTCCTCCTTGACTTCCAGAATATCAAACCAAACCATAATAATGCAAAACCCTAAGAAATCGGGATTAAATAATTTTATTTTCTAATCTTACCATTAACACACTAAATCAAGCAAATCATTTCGAAATAAGCCAAAAATGAAGAGTTTTACCATGGATAAATAGAGATTTCGAAGACCCATTACCTCAGCACTTGATTAAGCTCGGATTAAAGAGTCACCCTTCTTGAAATCCTTGAAAACATAATGAGTTTGAATTAAACTCTAATAGAAATCGATTTACCCAAGAAATCCCTAATTAAACCTTAGATCTAGGGTTTGTTGGTAGTAAAAATCGAATTTTGAATGTTAGGGTTTGTAGTAAAACACAAATCAGTAGCTTTTAATGGTCAAAAATGAATTGAATCAAGGGGAAAATGGTAGATTTGGAAGAAATTAAGAGAAAAGCCATGGATTAGTGCTTAATTGGAGCAAGCTTACCTTAATCAGCTTCTAATTCGGGCCTAAGTGGGGATTAGGCCAGCCCTCCTTCCTTAGCCTATTCCCAAAAATGGAAATAGCTCTGGTTTGCCCTTTTATAGTAAGGGTTGGGGTAGGCATAGGTAAGTTTTGGGGTGTAAATATGAAAAGTAGGCTAAAAGTGAGTATTTTGCAAATTTAAGCACAATTTAAGCCTAATAAAATTCTGAAAATTTTTGTGGGACCTTAAGTATATGTCTAGGTTCATTTGACACAAAAATAAAATTTTCAACAGTGGAGCCCACAGGTGTCCCGCCAAAACCCTAATTTTTGGGAAAATAGTGAAAATTCCGAAAAATCTCAAAAATCCACATTTGGTTTAAAATCACTCAAAACCACTAATATTGAAGTTAATTTTGGTTAAAACTATCACAAACACTATTTATTTACGAAATCACCGAATAAGATCAGAAAACGCGTAAATCTCACGATAACCCATAATTAAAGAAAACCAAAACCGGTTCAAAGATGAGGGTCCTTACACATATTGTGTTATCGATAACACGTTATGGTGAATATCGTGTTATTGATAATACACTATGACGAATATCATATTACAGTATATGCAATCTAGAGAAAAATAAATAACACATCTTGTTGGCATATTGTGTTATCGATAACATGCTATGCCAACATTTCGTGTTATCGAAAACACATTATTGCGAATCTCATGTTATTGATAATACGCTATAGCAAATATCGTGTTAGCGATAACACGCTTTGGTGAATATCATATTATCGTATATGCGATATAGAGGATATCAAAACATATTGTATTATCAATAGCACACATTGTTTACATATCGTGCTATCACTAATACGTTATAGTGGCATATCGTGTTATCGATAATATGCTATGGTGGCATATCGTGTTATAGATAATATGTTATGGCGAATATCGTGTTATCATATATGCGATATAGAGAATATCATATTATAGGTTTTTGGCTCAAAGAATACATATCGTATTATCAAAAATATATTTTATTGACATATCGAGTTATCATATATGCGATATAGATTAAGTGTTGGACACGTGTCATGCGGAGTGTGAGATTTTTGGTCTATTTAATGGGAGCCATCCTCTTGTTCTCACATTCTCAAAAGTCTCACGAGTCATGCAAAGTTGATGTACTCTACCTGATTTCATTCGGATTCGTTGTACTCCTAGCAATCATTTTTTTTTTGCAGCATTCAATCCCCATTTGGCGCAAGTCTCCCGAGTCTTTTAATTCGTTCTAAACGCAACCCAGTTTTTTAGATTATTAAAACATTCTGTTTATTGCAATTTAGTAAGCACTAAAGTGGTTTCATTTGATTCTCCTTTTTCAACCAGTTTTTTGATTGAAACCGGGAGGTGGCTCTGTTTTGGTTTGTTCTCTAGAACACAGGATTGGGAAGGAGAAATTTTTTACTTTCTATCGATCATCTTTAAGTAGGTGATTTATTTTCTGTATGTTGAGTGTTTTGATTTTACTTATACAAATTTGTGCCATTATCGATAATTTTTACTAATAATGAGATAAAAGCTTGGGTGTAGGTTTAGGCTTAACTTAAGGGTATATTTGTCATAAACCAAGTCATATGGGATTAAGTAATAAAATTCAGAGAATATGAAATATTTATATATCGAGCTAGGTAATATGAAAAAAACACGTGAAACTTCAGCTGCCGCTGATCACCTTTGATCCATGGTGCACCCATGAATGCATATGTTTGGCGTATATAGAATGCTAATTTAACGATCTCAACTAGTAAACTTCATCAGCAGATTACGCAAGTTTGTCATGCAGTATATGTAGGTGGGAAGTAGTTCAATGTTTGATACTTAATGTTAAAGTGACAACAGTCACATTCTTGAAAGTATTCCCATGTTTTACAAATAATATTAAAATAACAAGAGTTTTATTTTAAAAGAATGATTCTATTGACCCCTATGAAGACTCAGTACCCCCAAGTTAAAGGGAAACGTGAGTAATGGGTGTCCTGAGTCATTATCGGGGGAACCTTAAAATTATTCATTACAAAATGATACCCTAAAAAGCTCATTGTTTTGTATGGTGGGCATGCCTCAGGAAAAGCTGTAATCACCATCATTCACTGTACCAAAAAAAACGTTAGCTTCATTCTTATTTCCAGTAGCTATCCAGTGATCTCATGTGCTGTCGTAGGCTCTTTGATCATTATATGACATAGCTGATTGGTTTATTGAAACTCACACACCTAAGGTGCCACAGGCTCGATTGGAACCCGAACTCTCCCCAGTGGAACCACTGCCACTCAGTTGGCATTGGGACGTGTATATTTATAGAGGTTTGGCAATCGGGACTTGAAAATGAATATTGTTTAGCATATATAAAAGACTTTTATTTATGTGAGTTTGGGCTCACGCGGTAGTGTGAGTAGAGGCATTGTACTCCTTCAAATCTCTATCTGACGGTGTACATTACTCAAGGGGCAAGTGGGTTAATATTTGAATCACCAGCATGTCCCCTCTCTTAATATGCACCACACTGGATCAAGCTTGCCATATATGGCTCTGCAGTTGCACTTAAGCCTAAGATCATGCTAAGTTTTTTCCTATATAAAAAGGCTTTTATAATTATTGATGGTAAAAGCTTCTTCTTTGCAACATGAGTTGAAAATCATGAGGCTGCGTGACTGAATAAACATTTCTTGATCCTGGCTCAATTAGCACCAGAATTTTTGGGCTTCAAAATTTTATGCTTTGTATATCATAACAAAAATTCCCATGAGAGTGTATAATAAAATAATATTCCCTTGTCTTGAAATAACTATTTCATTTTAAAAAAGTCAAATATTTAAATTACCTGATATCACTCAAAACTTTTCAGAATCATCCTCTCTATTAACACATAAAATAAGCTATTAGAGGTATTTTAGGAAAAGTATATATAAAAACTACATAAGAGAGGAGAAAGTGGTTGACAACTAAGTAATTGAGACACTTATTTTAGGATAAATTATTTTTTCAAATAGAACATTTACTTCTTGATGGAGGAAGTATATGTTTTTAATGCATTCCATGTTAGTACTATATACCAAGATTTTCAACTAGGAAAAAGTTAGCATGAGTCTAGGCTTACACGCTTCAGTATAAGCCTAGGAATCATGGGTCATCATGTCAGGAGGTCAAAAAACCTAATGTTTGTCATCATATAAAAATATGACGGCCAACAATGCCAAAACTCAAACTCATGCTGATGAGCATGAGAGCTCATAATAACAAGCTAGAATTCTAACTAAAAAATTATTGTCTCGTGGTTGTTTCCTTTTTCCTAAGAGTTATACCCTCAAAGTGCGTATTCTCCAACATATCTTTCTAAGCACACAAGCTCTTATGTGGCTTATGTTCTCAAAGAAAAATGATATTACTATTCTAGTTTCTCTACATCAAAACCCTAACCTAGACTCTAATTAAATTGAGAAAAGTGAATATTTATATTGTCAAGAAACTCACATTTCTCTGTTGAATCAAATGTTAAAATAGAGTTTTGGTATAGAAAAAGTGGAGCAGAAATATTAGCTTCCATTATCAAAATTTCAATCCGCCACGACTAGTTGGAATAGAATCTTATTATTTCATATTTGTGTACTCTAATGAATCAACTTTGTTTTAAATAATATACAATTTTATTGGTCTCTTCATATTATGCTTCCAACTAAAGTGATTAGAAACTTGAATCCCTTATGGTCAAGTTCGTATGGCTAATATGGGGGAATATGGTAAAGATTCTACCATATGGATTGGAAAGCTATATGTTGTCCAAGAGAGGGGGATCATTAAGTTCCCCATTGCATGGAACAAATCATTCTTTGCAGAGTAACATTGTTTACTTACAAGACCGCCGTTCTGTAGGGGGGGTTTTATACGGGCCTCCGCCGTTTTTGACTTACAAACAACCTATATCTTATCCGACCGTTGGCAATTCGTAAAAACTCCCTCCAGAGGATCAGATCGAATTCCGTTCCCGCGATTATCTCCCACTACGCGCCATCACCAAAACGACCCCCAAATGTATCCGGCTCTTTTCTTCCTCCTTCAACGAAATCGTCTTTGCACAAACAGGAATTGGCGAACAAGGGGTGCAGAGGTGCTGGCAAAAATTAATCTTCTTGTGTTGTGGGTAGAGAATAATCGTGGGGAACGTGAAATAGAGCTAGACATCCGCTATCCACACAAAGGCAGCAGAATGACATTTTGGCAGAAGGATCGCAAGTAAAAATCATAACTTTTCCCCTTTTACGTGTTTTTCTATAGATATCTAGTTTTCTTCTAGTTTTATGTTCTGGTGTTTCAGACTTGTGGGTAGTGATCTCATTTGAAGCTTGCATCAAGTCCTCTTCTTCATTGGCTGCATAGGAGGCCTTTATGACTTGGTCGACTCCAAGATATGGATAAGGAAACGGTGAGATTCTTCCTTTCCTCTCGCTCAAAAATTTTGCTATCTGGAACCCTCAGCCCCAAACCCATTGCGTCTTGTCTCCAATCCAGCTCTCTAGATGAGTGCTTTTATATATATTTTTTCATCATTTTCGTTTTATTTTTAGCTCTTCCTTTAAGGAAATATTACTTGTTGCCCATTTGAAGCTGAGTATGATGTAGAGCTGTTTTGGTGAGAGACGTGATGCAATTTTATTTTGATGTTCTGGATGATGATTCTCTTCATTTTACAAAATTGTATTGCGCAGAGTGGGCAAGGGAAACGAATTAGTGTTTGATTTGATTCTTTCAATTACTCACAAATTTTAGGAGGGACGGGGAACAAAAATATGTACCCTGTGATTCAATATGTGCTCTGTGAACAAAAATATATGCTCTGTGAGTCTCTGTTTGTGTTGCTTAGATTGGCCCTGTGCTCTGTGATTCAATATGTGCTCTGTAAACAAAAATATGTGCTCCGTGAGTCTCTGTTTTAGTGTTGCTTAGATTGGCCCTCTTGTTGCAAGCCTCTCATTTTATGTGCTCTGTGATTCAATATGTGCTCCGTGAACAAAAAAATTTGCTTTCTGAGTCTCTGTTTGAGTGGTGCTTAGATTGGCCCTCTTGTTGCAAGCCTCTCATTTATTTTGAAAGGATATATGTAGTAATAGAGATGTCTTTTTTAGTTAAATTGATAAACTATCATATCATCTCCATCTTCATAAACCAACTTCTTATATTTTCACTTTCGTCATCTCCTTGTAGGAAAAATTTTCTATTGAGAAGGTCTATTAAATAAATTAAATTTTCTATTGAGAAGGTCTATTAAATAAATTACCTCTTTGTAGGAAAAACTTACAGTCTGGTTTCTATTGCAGACATTTATTTAATGCAACACTTAATTCTCAAGAGCCATTTCTTCCTGTAGTAAGTGAAATGATCTTCATTCTTTAGCACTTGCAGTTTTGCCATCATATAACTGTAGGACCAATCATAAGTAATAGGTCAGTCAAAACTAAAGTAGACTAATTGGTAAATTCTAGGTATATTTTGAAATATTTTTTAAAGCTCCACAACTTAGTTTATATTACTGAAGGTTCATTTAGGATTTAGGCTTTAAATTAGCTATTTGGTGTTTATATATTTATGAGGGTAGGCTATATTAGGGCCTCTTCCTCTAGTTTAGGCTAGCCCCTATTAACCCAACTGAACTGGCATCTCTATTTCTATGATCATGAAAAGAAGTAGCCCTTTAAGTTTATGGTTGACTTGTTGATAAACAGACCTATTACTGATAAGCACAATTACAAAAATTGAGAACATAAAGTAATTGTCCCTTTTGACAATTTTTAATGCTGCCTACTCAGGATAGAGTTTCTCTAGAGGCTGGAAGTATGCATTGAAGTTTGAGAGAAAGAGTGAAATTGAAGATTACATTGAAGTTTTTTATTGTATTATACTGCTTTTTGAGCTTGTCCTCTTCCTTTTCTCCATAGTGTCCCTTTTTTCTTATCTTTTTCTATCTGTCCTTTATGGTGTAATACTTGCTGTTTAAGGCAGGATGCATCAGGAATCCTGCTGACAGTGGTATTTTTGCTTCAAGAGCAATCCTGGACTCCTGGAATTGCTGGCAAGCACACTGGTTTAATGACAGCAGTGTTATTGCCTTAAGGGCATTCTTGAAGCTGTGGACCAAAAAAGGAATGCTGCTGGCAGGAATAAAATAAGCAGACAGCAGGATTAGTCCTTTTTAGTTTTTTTTATATAAAATAATCATATATCCTAAATAAAGTGCAAGAGAAACTGAAAAAGAAAAGATGGTTCAATCCGACAGGAAATCAGACACTTATACGAAAATACTTTTAGAAACAGTCAAAAGAAAACCAGTAATAAAGTATAAGATATGATGCAGGGATATGAACAAAACAAAAAAAACACTCAAAGCTACTAATACTGGACGCTGCATAGGATACTTTTAGCAGCCAGTGTTTGCAAAGTGACAAATTTATGAATCTAAACAATAAATATAGGCAGATTTATGGATCTAAACAATAAATTTAGATCAAAATAAAGAAACTCCATATTCAACCGATAAGAAACAACTCTTAGAAGATCATGACAATGTGAAAAGAGGGACTTACCTATGTATACACACACAACCTGATTCTTAAGTATTCTGAACCGAGAAAGGCTTATTGATTGCACTTGGGTCAAAATTTAAAGTTTTTGGATCATATATCCACTCAAATTTAATGATATCAAATAATTGCTTGATTAGTTTTAAAGGAACATCAGATTTAAGCTCCTTTAAGTTTTTCACAGTTAGTAGGTTATGATAGGATAGATCCACCTTGAGGTTAAAGAGATGACTGGTAGACCTTTATTAAACTTCACCCAGATGGAAAATTTTGACATGGAAACAACATTTGGAATAATGCTTGCTGACAAATTCAGTATTTATTCTGCATGGCATCGCATCCCTGATGGATGAAAAACAGTGGGAAATTTCAGAAAATGGGCGATCTTTTGGAGGAAATAAAAGTTCAGCATGAGCGGTGGTCCAGTGGATCCCCACTCACAACATGTTGTACTATTAATTGTTTTACATATAAATATAGAAGAAAGGAAAAGAAACTTGGAAAGCTTGATGTTATCTGTCTAGCATATCCTTGAGGTTTTGAAAGTACTCTTGAGAATGTTATTTGATCCTTATCCTGGAAGTCCTCTTGGTTCTAGTTATCAGTTCAACAAAAAGCTAATTATAGTCTCATTTCTCGAGCTACTTGAACATTGTATCTGTAATGTTTTTGTTGCTGCTACATGCACCTTTTGACATGCAAGGGTGCCTCCACTGTTGGAGTAAACATACACATTAAAAGCATTTATTTTGTTCGTTTTTCATTAATAATATCATTCATTAATTCATTGACCTGAAAAGGCGTTTTTTGCAATGTCCTTATCAGCATTTGTATTTAAGTTCATATACACTACTATACTTGGTATATGTTCTAGTCTAGTAAACCGCGGGCAACATGCATATGTACATACATATACACGTATATACAGAGATCCAATGCATCAATTTATGCTGGAACATTCTTGTTCTCTCCGAAATATCTATGAGATAATCTATGGTTGACCGAGATTGATACTGAGACTGAGATTGCAAACCTTGGTGAGAAGAGATGGCGGAATGAATTGGCACTACAAAAATTAGACCTATAGCAGCACTTGTATAGCGGGGATATTTGTAAACCTCCAATAAAAAGACAGATATAGGGGGGGTTTTATTAGTTTTGTTCTAATAAAAGCTGCATAAATACATTTCAGGTGATACAGGATCCAATACTCAGGGAACTGTTCTGCTGAATTTGTTTTACTTTCTAATTTTATCTAAGCTGAATTTGATATCTTCTGCTCTTTGTATCTGAGTCGACTTTTTTTCATTGATGGTTTAAGTTTGTTTCTTAATTTGTACATGTTTTTAGAAGGAGCTGGTGAGAAAAGGCATGACAATTTACGATTTTCATGCATAAATGATGTCTATGATGATGATGATAATAATAATGATTAGTCTCAATTTGGTTCTATTTATAAGATCGTGTGATTTAAATGATTGTTCAAGTTAAGTCTGGCAAATAACTGTTAGGTGTTGTTGTGTACGTCTAGTTTTATCATTTTTCCTTTGTGATGGGTATGATGTTTGGTTATGTTGGAGATGTTGTCACTGCTTCTAGTTTACTTTCTCCATTTATATATTCCAAAAACAAAGCGAGGTTTACAATCTTCAAACATTTAATTATGACTATCAGGAAGCAGGTTAGTTGCTTAGTGAAATGAGTTGTGTCACAATTTGTAAAATGGGAGATAATGTAATTCATTCTCTAAACATGATCCGATAAGCACAAACTTTTGAGTGGATTAAAGGTGAGACCTGCCAGAGTTCTCCTTTGAAAAGATTATTGCATGTTGCAAACTCTTGAATTACAAGGGAAGTTCTAAACATATTTTCTGCCTCTCTCTCTCTCTCTCTCTCTAATGAATTACTAACAATTTTATATCTATGCTTTGTAAATTGCATCTTTATCTGTAAACAAAAAAAAAGTTCTATTTTGAAGGAACCAAGTAAGCTTGTACCCTACAATTTGCTGGGGCTTGAGATTGCAGCCATGGGTGTCATGTATCCTTTAATCTTTTAACCATTTAAAAGTTTTGTTTTATGTTTGCCTACATTTTCTCCCAGACAATGAATATTTCTTGTTTGTTACTTTGATCTTCTTACTCTTGCAGAGAAGAAATCTGATGTTAAATGCTTAATAAGCTTTTTTCAAAATAGAATTTTGATTCATTATCTTTTTCCTCTTCTTGCTTATATATGTTTTAGTGTTGGTTAAAGAATTATTTGACTTGCGAAAATTAACGCTACACATAAAATATTTGTCCAACATTAAGTAGGCTCTTATGAGGAATATTGAATATCACGCGGTTCTCCCTGCAAATTTCCCCCAAAAATGCGTATATGTAATCCACAGCTATCTTCTTCACTACGGGCAATTCCCTCTTTGCTAGTATCATTGTATTCCTGAGAATATGTACGACGCCTGCATCCCTACACCTGTTCATATACAACATCTCTGTATGACTACTTGTTTTGGCCTGAGGATAAGGCCACACTGTTTTCTCTTGCCAGCAACTTGAATAGCAGTTAATGAGTCAAAGAAAAGAAGAAATAAAAAAGCTTTGCTTGCTTCCTCACAAAACCTTTAATGTAGTACTAGTACCACGCTTGATCCCTGTCAACTTCCTTTTTAACTCAAGCCCGATTATCTTTTATTATCATATGAATATTAGTTAATGTTATATAATTTGTTTTGTGAATTTTAAGCTTTCTTTTAATCTGATTTTTTTTTCAGGTTAATCTTGCACACTTGTTACTTTCTCCCAAACAAGGACGAAGAGCACTATTGGTTGAGGTATATACTTAATCTTCCATTGTTCTATTAACTAAAACAAATTTTCTTTTATTGGTCTAAGAGTTTGAAGATAGAAAAGACATAATTTTCTATTACTCTTTTAATGTTTATCTCCAAATTATAAAGTTGTTTATCCATTGTATGATTTGATTTTTGAAATCACGATCTCGTACATCTTGGGTCTTACTAATGTTTGACTTAGTGATTTAAATTTATGTGAGTTATATAATTGTATAATGGTACATGTTGCTGATGTTTTATTTATTTAAATATCATTGTCTTTATATGTTTGTATATAGTAGTGGTAATTGACTGATTAACTTGTAACTAGATATGATACTTCTCATGATGGATAAGAGTTGGATGAAGAAGTCTAGGGTTTCTAATGAAATGATATACCTAGAGAACATGCTACTAGGTTCTTTAAATTGGTTGAAAATTATGAGAAAGAGATTAATTTAGGATGTCCAACTTATACAAAGTTATCTTGCATCCTTAAGTTGTGACATATTAAATGTCTTGGCGGATGGAGTAATAAGTTATTTACTCTTCTTGATATGCTATGTGAGTTACTTCCTCAAGGTCACACATCACCTAAGACATTTTCTCAAGCAAAGAAAATTATATCTGAGTTGGGGATTGATTACACAAAGATTGATGTGTGCCCAAAAGGTTTTATATTATAGTGGAAAAATGACATCAACAAATAGTCATGTGATTATTATTATACTTTAAGATATAAGACTAAAAATGGTAAGATATTGGATGACGAAAAGAAGACACTGGCAAAGATTCTTCATCATTTTCCTCTAAAGCCAAGATTGCAACAGTTATTTGTCATCTAAAAGTGTAGTAGACATGAGGTGGCATGTTGAGGAACGAAAGAGAGATGGTATTATAATACATTCTGTTGATTCCTAGGTATGAAAACATCTAGATAGTGTATACCCAACATTTGCTTCAAATCCACACAATCTAAGACTTGGGTTAGCTAGTGATGGGTTTAACCAATTTAGGACAATGACACTTGGACACAACACATGGCCTGTAATTTTGGCTCCATACAACTTGTGATCATGGTTATGTATGAAATAACCAAACTTGATATTGTCATTGCTCATTCCAGGGTAGAAGGGCTTCGGCGATAAAATTGAGACATACTTGCAACCTTTGATAGAAGAGTTGCAAGAATTGTGGGAATTTAGAGTTGAGATATATGATGCTTCCGGGAAAGATACATTGTAGTTGCATGCAGCTTTGCTTTGGACTATTAGTGATTTTTTGGGGTATGCCATATTATCAAGGTGGAGCACGAAAGGGAAGCTAGCCTATATCCTGTATGTCTTCAGGATGCATGCTCTAAATATTTGTGTCATAACAAAAAGGTGTGTTATATGGGCCATCGTAAATTTTTGCCCATAGATCATATATTCCAAAGGCAGAAATACTATTTTGATGGAACAATAGAAAAAAGACAAGTTCCTATTATGTTCTCTAGATCAAATAGTTTGGATAAGTTAACAAGTATTTCACATACATTTAAATAACCTAGAACAAATATTTTGGATAAGTTAACAAGTATTTCACATACATTTAAACAACCTGGACAACGAAAGAGGGTAAGAAGCACAAATGCTAATAAAACTAGTTGGACAAAGAAAAATATATTTTTTGACTTGCCTTATTGGGAGCATAATTTATTGAGACATAGGTTGGATGTAATGCAAATTGAGAAAAATATATATGACAACATAATTATGACTTTATTAATTGTCAAGAATAAAACAAAGGATAACTTAAATGTGCGTCTTGATTTAGTAGACATAAAGATAAGAAAAAAGCTTTACCCACAGTGGCGATCAAATGGTAGAGTTGCATATCTACCATTTGCATCCTATATTATGACTAAGAATGAGAAAATGATGTTTTGTCATGTATTAAAATTTTTGAATTCTCCGAGTGGTTATTCATCGAATATATCTAGGTGTGTGAGTGTTGAAGATCACAAGATTTTTGAGATTAAAAGTCATGATTCTCATGTTATAATGTAACAATTATTACCTCTGGCCATACAACGGACATTGCCTAAAAATATGAAATCTATGTTGCTAAAATTGAGCAATTTCTTTTGTAAATTATGCTCCAAAGAATGGCGAATGGAAGAGGCTTAACATCTTGATGGGAGCATTGCAAAAATCCTATGCCATTTAGAAAGGATTTTCCCTCCTGCATTTTTTTATGTGATGGAGCATCTGCCCATATATTTAGCTTTAGAGGCTTTACTTGGAGGACCTGTACAATATTGATGGATGTATCCTATTGAAATGTATGCTATAATAAAAACAATGTCATTAATTGTCATATGCATTATGTCGTTGATATCATATGTATAATTTGACATGATGTAAGTACTTGTATATTTTAAAATCATATGTTCGAAATAGAGCTCAACCTGAAGCGTCTATTGCTGAAGGATACATTCTAGAAGAATGTCTTCCATTTTGTTCTCATTATTTTAGCAATGTTGAATCAAGATTAAATTGACCTTCAAGGACTCAAGGTGAATTTGAAGCAAAAGGTCATACACAATTCCTTTTGACAAAATTTGAATTAGAGTAAGAACATCATTCTGTGTTGTTCAATAATAAGCAACCCTTTGGACCGTACATAAGGTTAAGTTTACATTTTAATTCTTTTTTTCTTTTCTACTATTATTTTCTAACTCATAATATGTGTTCTATAGGCGACACCAGGATCTACTTTGCCTAAGATTTCCTCGCACGGGACCACGAGAACTAAAAAAAACATAATGAACATTTTATTGATTGGTTTAAGAATGAGGTATTTTCAATAAAAACATATCTTACTTATCATGAAATGAACCTAATCATTTGGTTGTCTATTTCATCAGGTTCGACGTGAGATCAAGACTAACAGTAACATTGAAGGAGGAGTTGACATACTTTCATAAGGCCCTGACCATATAGCAAATAGATTTACTTCCTATACCACAAATGAATGTATATTTAGAATATTCAATAAGGATAGGAGAGCCCAAACATAGAATAGTGGTATTGCAGTTGCTACAGAAACTACAAGTAATGCAAGCTTAAGAGACAAATCACCAGTTTTTGGTCAATTAGCATTTATGGTCGTGATATAGATATAGTTGAGATGATATATTTTGAAGTTTTCAAATTTGTGCCTTTTAAGTGTGATTGGGTTGATATACGAGCACAAAATAGAGGAATTAAGACCGATGAACATTGGTTTACAGTTGTTAATTTTTTAGGAGCACTATTTTTAGTTATAGGAGGGATAGATGAACCCTATATCTTAGCCTCACAAGCAAAACAAGTTTTCAGTGTCGATGACCCCATTGACACAAAGCGGGGCATTGTTAAAGTAAAACCTAAAGACATGTTTAATGTGACAGATGAGCTTGAATTAGAATTATCTTTAGATGAGTTGTGTAGACAACAACTACCTAATGATGTTGACGCAGAGGATATTGGTGTTGCCTAGTGCAGACCAAATGGGGAGGGAGCAACTGTAATTGCAAATGTGGAAGAGTTTGTTTGGCAAACATCTCACCTAACTACGACTACTGAGGAGGAAGATTAATTAGATTAGACCATTTTATTTTAAATTATTCATTGTCTTCTTGTATTAGCTATTGAGTTTAAAAATAATTTCATGTTTTTTTTCCTTCATAGTGATATTAAATATAGTATATCATCATATAAGTCATCTACATTTATAGTAGCATAATATTTATTTGATGTTTATTAATCATGTTGTTCTATCACTTGCTATGACTTTCTTACATTAAAATAATCTTAATCAAAGTAGGTATGTTCAACATGAATTACACAATTAATATTAAATTTATTTTATTATTTTATAGTGACTATTGACTATAAGTTCTTAATAATTTGTAGATAGAAAACCAACAAGCAAATTCGGACATGATTGAACCTTCACAAAAAAATAAAGGAAGAGGCCCAAGTGTTGGGTATTTTTTGCCTCCGGAAATTAAAAGTTTCATGTTGATTGTGATGACAATCAACCTTATGGAGAGAACGTGAGATCGTTTATAAGAATTTTAAGCACTTTGGCTATAGACAGATTAACATTATATATTGCTGAGCCCTCACGGCATAAAGTTTCACCCTTAAACAAAGAGGATGTTTGGGCAAATGTATTGGTAAGTTTAATAGTTCATTACTCTTTTTAAATAAGAAAGTTTTTTGTTTTATTTTCTATTTAGTTATACAATTTGTGCAAAGGAAGTTTAACATTGATGGGGCTGTAAAGAAGTGGATAATGAAGTCACTTGGCAAGAAATGGTCTGACTAGAAATGTAGATTGCAATGCAAGCATTTTGATAAATGTCTTACTAAGGATGATCGTACTAACGTAGAATGTTCTGAATTTGTTGATCTGAATTAATGGAGAGCACTTATTGATTATTGGGAATCTGAAGAAGGGAAGGTATGTTGCAATTTATCTTCTTTGATAAATTTGGAAGCATTTGTTTCTCATGTAGCTACATATTTGAGGGTAATGATAGTAGGTTATGATTCTTTTTATAGGGTTGGTCCAATAACTAGCGTCTCCTCTAGCTACATTGGTGCT
The DNA here is from genome assembly GCA_035235625.1 of Saururus chinensis. NCBI lineage: Eukaryota > Viridiplantae > Streptophyta > Magnoliopsida > Piperales > Saururaceae > Saururus > Saururus chinensis. The sequence continues at coordinate 23,687,500 of CP141143.1, read as the reverse complement.
ATATTACTTCATTACTCTTGGCAGTCTCATATTGTAAATATTATTAGACTTGGTATCATTACCTTAAATTGCATCTTCAAGAGAAGATACATGTTACATGAACTAATGAAAAGCTATATTATTTGAAGATGCAATTCAAGGCAATTATACAAAGTGTAATAATATTTACTTAATGGTTAAGAGAGGTAAATAAAAATATAACTATAAAAATAACAAATAAGAAGAAACATATTAAATAGGCCATGAGCACTATAATATATGTGAACTGATCAAGCAAGAATCAAGACCTCACACTCTTTTATCTTATAAAATAGCTAAAGTACCTAATTAAGAAACTCATTTTATGTACATCCACCGAGCATTGAATTTTAAATAAGTTTTATTTTCTTATGACATCAAAAAAATTTCTTACATCATCTAAAGGTTAACATTTAACATATATGCTAAATAACAAACTTTTAGTAAAGATATATGAATCTAGGCTTAGTTTAATGAACTACACATCTCATATCCTAATATAGTGAAGTTGAACTATTTATAATAATGAGAATACTTCCCAAAGTTTATCATAATTTTTAATTATGTAAAGTTAAAGCTACAAAAATTAAACTAATAAAATTTATTAACTACTAAGAAAAGAAGATAGAGGCTAAAAAACTTACAATTTTTTCATTTGCATTGTCATTGACAATTTCTCTATTTTTTTTGTATGTGTTATTTTGGGCATTTCAAACCGACCAAGTGGTTCATTTGTTCCCCTTTTAACTTGCTACATAATTTGACATTGAATAATATCAATTTCTTTAGAAAAATCAAAAGTACATACATGCAAAATTGAAAAAAATATTTATTTAATTTCTAAAATATATACCTCTTCATATTGTATTTTTCAAAAACTTTTACTCCCAACCGTATGCACCGTAGATTATTTTTCACGGTTACCTTTGTTCGTTGTACTACGAATCTATACAAAATTATTGTATTAATGAATAGAATAAAATAAAATATACAAAATATTAACTTACTAGACTATCCATAAAGGGTAGGTGTTAAAAAAATAGTAATCATAGGCAATAACATAGTAAACATAATTAGATTATTAAGAAATTAAAATATCTTGGAACATATCAGCAAAAATGATAACCTTTCATCTTGAAATTCTTGTTGTCTAACACATGCCAAAAATATATAATTCAAATAGACTTTTCTTGTTACATATAAATGCTAGAAGATTGCTAAGAATAATAAATTAATATATCACCATTGTAGTTAGAGGAGTTGGTAATGGGATCAACCCTATAAAAAAATCATAAGCTACTAAGATTACACTCAAATATGTAGTTACAAGAGAAGCAAATGCTTCCAAATGTTATGAAAGAGGATTAATTGCAGTATACCTTCCCTTTTTCAGATTCACAATAACCAATAAGTGCTCTCGATTGATTCGGATCAACAGATTCAGGACATTCTAGGTTAGCACAATCTTCCTCAGTAAGACATTTATCAAAATGCTTGCGTTTCAATCTACATTTATAGTCAGACCATTTCTTGCTAAGTGACTTTATTGTCCACTTCTTTGCAGCCTCATCAATGTCAAACTTCCTCTGCACAAATTGTATAACTAAATGGAAAATAAAACAAAAAAATCTCATATTTAGAAAGAGTAATGAACTATTAATTAACTTACCAATACCTTTTCCCAAGCATCCTCTTTGTTTAAGGGTGAAATTTTATGCCATGAGGGCTTGACAATATAAAATGTTAATATGTCTCTATCCAAAGTGCTTAAAATTCTTATAAACGATCCCACGTTCTCTCCATAAGGTTGATTGTCATCCCAATCAACATATAACTTTTGATTTTCCGGAGTAAAAAAATATCCAACAGTTGGGCCTCTTCCTTTCTTTTTTTGTGAAGGTTCAGTGACGTCCAAATTTGCTTGTTGGTTTCCATCTACAAATTATTAAGAACTTATAGTCACTAGTCACTATAAAATAATAAAATAAATTTAGTATTAATTGTGTAATTAATGTCAAACATACCTACTTTGATGAAGATTATTTTAATGTAAGAAAGTCATAGCAAGTGATGGAACAACATAATTAATAAAAATTAAATAAATATTATGCTACTATAACTGTGGATGACTTATATGATGATACTATATGTAATATCACTACGAAGGAAAAAAAACATGAAATGTCTCTTTCTCGGAGGCGTCATATGTCTAAACTCTAAATTCCTATAATTCTTGCAACTCTTCTATCAAATGTTTCAAGTGTGTCTCAATTTTATCCCCGAGGCCCTTCTTCCCTGGAATGAGCAATGACAATATCAAGTTTGGTTGTTTCATACATAACCATGGTTGCAAGTTGTATAGAGCTAAAATTACAAGCCATGTGTTATGTTTAAGTGTCATTGTCCTAAATAGGTTGAACCCATCACTAGTTAACCCAAGTCTCAGATTGTGTGGATCTGAAGCAAATGTGGGGTATACACTATCTAGATGTTTCCATGCATAGGAATTAGCTAGATGTCTTATAATACCATCTCTCTTACGTTCCTCATCATGCCATCTCATGCTTGCTACACTTTTAGACAACATGAATAACTGTTGCAATCTTGGCTTTAGAAGAAAATGACGAATAATCTTTTCTGGTGTCCTCTTTTTGTCATCCACTATCTTACCATTTCTAGTCTTATATCTTAAAGTATGGCAATAATCACATGACTGTTTGTTGATGTCATTTTCCAGTATAACATACAAACTTTTGGGCACACATCAATCTTTGTGTAATTAAGCCCGAACTCATATATTATTTTCTTAGCTTGAGAAAATATCTTAGGTAATGTGTGACCTTGAGGAAGTTAACTCACATAACATATCAAGTAGAAGAGTGAATGGCTTATTGCTCCATCTGCCAAGACATTTAATATGCCACAACTTAAGGATGCAAGATAACTTTGTATATGTTGTACATCCTAAATTAATCTCTTTCTCAGCATCTTCAACTAATTTAAAGAACCTAGTAGCATGTTTTCTAGGTATATTATTTCTAAAAATAATAAAATAAAAAGTATTAGCGATGCTTAGGAATATACATCGCTAGGTATTAGCGATGCATTCTATTATACGTAGCTGATACCTAATGTCTTAGCAACGCATTTTCTTATACCTTGTGTTATATGTGACTTGACTTTATCAAGTCATGGATTAGTAGGACTCTGTTTTTTCTCTCCTGGATATTACGGAGGTGGAGAGGATAAGGGCAAACAGTTATAAGGCTTATCATTACTCTGTTTGTTATACATGGGCTGAACTTATTCCATATGCTCTCTTCTTTCGGTTTTGGTGGGCAGAGAGAAAAAAACTCTCCTCTCTAGTTTTCTTTATGTGAGAGAGAGGTGAGAAATAGAGATGTACAAAGGGGTTCTCTCATGGGGCTGTTTGAGAGGTTTGTAATTCAGTTGATTACTTCTTAAGTGATAGTAAAAATGCTTTCTCTGGTCGTGGATGTAGGCATCTTGCCGAACCAAGAAAATTTTGTGTCTTGCTTTATTTATTTTTTATTATTTTTTTACTTTATATTTAGATTGTACTATTATGAAATTCTACAAAGTGGTATCAGAGCTTTGGTTTAAAACAATTTTTTTTATAATGACATCAAAGGGGTTTAACAAATTTAAAGTTAAAAATTTTGATTGAAAAAGTAACTTCAACTTGTAGCAGAGAAGGGTTAAGGATTCTCTAGTACAACAAGGCTTATTAAAAGCGTTGTATGGAAAATTGAAAAAGCCAGAAAGCATGAATGAAGATGACTGAGAGGAGTTGGAGATGAAGGCGGTAAACACTATTTATCTTTATCTTTCTGATGAAGTGTTATACAATGTTATTGATGAAGAGTCAACTTTAGAACTATGGACAATTTTGGAGAGTTTGTATATGACAAAATCTCTTATAAGCAAGTTAGTCCTAAAGCAACAATTGTATGCTATCAGGATGACAAAATGGGTAAATTTGTTGGAACACTTCAACATGTTCAATAAATTAACCTCTCAGTTGCTTAGTATTGGTAGTATTGGTGTTGAGGTTAAGGAAGAGGACAATGCACTACTACTTTTGACATCTATTCCACCTTAATATGAATATATGGTAACAACACTATTATATGAGAAAGAGACGATAGAGTTAGGAGATGTTATAGTTGCTCTCTTATCAAATGAGATGAGGAAGAGACATAATCTTGAAGATTCGCAAGCTAAAGGTCTTGTGGCTTAAGGAAATAATCATGGAAGAGGAAGATTTAGGAATAATGAGTTTAATAGAAGTAGGTGTCGCTTCAAGTTATAGGGAAAGAAAAAGATTGAATGCTATTATTGTAAGAAGGAAGGGCACATTAAAAAGGAGTGTCAAAAACACAAGGAAGACCAAGAGAAGAAGAAAGAAAATGTGCCTTCTTCTGGTCAGGCTAGCATAGTGGAGGCTCAACCTGACGATTTTGAGGTTGATGTGTTAGATGTCACTTTAGGTATGAATTATTTTAATAATTAATAGATTTTAGATTCGGGTTATTCATGGAACATGTGTCCTAATCGTGATTGGTTTGACCCTTATGAGCCATTTAATGGTGGATTTGTTTTAATGGGGAATAATGTTACTTGTAAGACCATTGGAATAAGAATTGTGAAAATTAAGATATTTAATGGCATAGTTCGAACACTTACTAATGTTAAACATGTTCCTAATTTGAAAAAGAATCTAATATCTTTGGGTGCATTAGATGTAGTTAGTTGCAAGTTTAATGTAACAGGTGGAGTGCTCAAAGTTACAAAAGGGGTGATGTTGGTGATGAAGGGTCACGAAGTTGGAAACCTATACAAATTAATAAGGAGTATAGTTGTAAGTTGAGTTGGTGTGACTATTCTTATAGAAAGCAATCATGATTACACATACTTATGACATATGAGGTTGGGGCATATAAGTGAAAAGGGTATACAAAAACTTTATTAAAAAAATTCGTTGAAAGGTATCAAAAGTTATAAATTAGGTTTTTTGTAAATATTGTTTATATGGAAAACAATGTAGGTTGATATTTCACACAGGTAAACATACAAGCTTCAACTCTATCAAAAGGTAAGGTTGAATACTTTGTGACGTTTATTGATGACTACTCAAGGAAGGTATAAGTGTATTTTATGAAATAGAAATAAGAAGTGTTCATTAAGTTCAAGCTGTGGAAGGCCCATGTTGAAAAACAGACAAAAAAATAGCTGCAATGTCTCAGATTAGACAATGGGGCTGAGTACAAATCAAAATAATTTGTTGATTACTAAAAGAATGAAGGGATTGCACTCTACTTCACTAATCCTCTAACCCTACAACAAAATGGACTAGCAGAAAGGATGAACATGACACTATTAGAAAGGGGAAGGAGCATGAGGCTAAATGTAAATCTTTCTAAGGAGTTTTGGGCTGAAGCAGTTAATATGTCATGTCACATCATAATGGGTCACCATATACAACTGTTGGCTTGAATGTACATGAGGAGGTATGGACTGAAAATCCTATAGATTACTCAATTCTTAGGATTTTTGGGGGTCTTGCATATGTCCATTTTCAAAGCATGCAAAGGAATAAGCTTAATTATAAGTATAAAAAATGCATTTTTCTTAGGTATGAGAAAAAAATGAAGGGATATAAACTTTGAGATTAAGAAGCAAAAAAAATAGTCTTTAGCAGGGATGTGGTATTTGATGAGGCTCAAATGTTATGGAAATAAAATGGTGACTTAGTGCAGCAGAGAAGTTAGCAACAAATAGAAGTTCAAGTGGAAATAGATGATGGAGATACCTAAGGAGATAATATAGACAAGGAGCAATGTCCTTATATGGGTGATGATCAGCATAAGGAGCCTTGTAGCATTACAAAAGGAAGAACAAAGAGAAACTCTAAAGCAATAGTTAGGTATGACTTTGAAGATATGGTTTCTTTTGCTTTATTCACTGGTAGTAAAGATTTATTTTATTTTTAGGATACTACAAAATCTAAAAACAATGACAGGTGGATGACGGCCATGATGGAGAAGATGAAATCTCTACACACGAACAAAACTTGGGGGTTGGTTGAACTGCCTAAATGGGAAAATGTTATTTGATGCAAATGGGTGCTAAAAAAAAGGAGGCTTCGTCAGATAAGGAACCTAAATAGTTTAAGGCCAGGTTAGTAGCCAAAAGATATGCACAAGAAGAAGGTGTAGATTTTATTAAAATTTTCTCTCTAGTAGTAACATACACTTTTATTTAGATTTTGCTAGCTATGGTTGCTTATTATGATATAGAATTTGAACAATTTGATGTGAAAATAACATTTCTTCATGGGAAATTAGAAGAGGAAATTTACATGTAGCAACTAGAGGGATTTGAAGAACCAAGGAAGGAGGACTTTGTATGAATGTTGAAAAAGTTTTTATATGACTAAAAGAAATTACCAATATAATGGAATAAGAGGTTTAACTCTTTTATGTTAAATAGAGGATACAATCATTGTTAGTATGATCACTGTGTTTATTTTCATGTTCTTCTTGATGGTTCCTATATCTATATGCTCTTGTATGTTGATGACATGTTGATTGCTACTAAGAATATGTCAGATATTAACTTGTTGAAATCTAAGTTGGGAAATGAGTAGGATATGAAAGATCTTTAAGCTGCAAAAAAGATCCTTGTATGGAGATTGAGAGAGATGAGAAACTTGGGAAGCTATGACTCTCTTAAGGGAAGTATATAAAGAAGGTGTTGGACATGTTTAACATTAACAATGTCAAAACAATTAGTACACCTCTTGATGCACATTTCAAGTTGAGTGCAAAGTTATATCCCATCACTGAGGATGATATTTAAGGTATAAAATTTGTACTTTATGCAAGTGGAGTTGGTTGTATAATGTATGTTATGGTGTGCACCAGGCTAAATATTGCCCAAGTAGTAAGTGTTATTAGCAAGTACATGACTAATTTAGGGAGGAAATATTGGAATGTTGTAAAATGGATTATGAGAGATCTAAATGGGACAAAGAATGTTGGTATTTTGTTTGAGAATTATGGAACATCGGCCCATATAGCTGGATATGTGGTTGTAGACTTTTTAGGTGATCTAGATAAGCATAAGTCTAACACAGGATATGCGTTCACTTTTACAAGTGTTGTAGTCAGTTGGAGATTTATTCTCTAGACAATTTTTCCTTTAGCAATAATAGAGGTTGTATACATAGCAGTGTAGAAGCAACTAAAGAAGCTATACGGTTGATGGGCTTGGTTAATGAATTTGGATTGAAGCAAGAGAATATAAGAGTACTTTGTGATAGTCAAAGTGCTATACATTTAGAAAAAAATCAAGTTTATCATGCTAGGACAAAGAACATTACAACAAAATACCATAAGATAAGAGAATATATATAAGATAGGGAGATTAATCTTCAAAAGGTGGACACTAAAGATAATGTTATAGATATGTTAACAAATCTAGTAACCATAGAAAAGTTCAAGCCTTACTTGAGCTTGCTTAATCTCATAAGATGTTGAAGATTACATTACACCCAGTTGGGGTGTGGAAGGAGTTGCGTTCAAGGTGGAGGATGCAGGGACATAGGCAGGTGTGGATGATTCTCCTAGGTGACTTGTCAAGCTCAAGTCAAGGTGGAGATTGCTATATGTGACTTGACCTTATCAAGTCAAGGATCAGTAGGACTCTATGTTTTCTCTCTTGGATGTTATGGAGGTGGAGAGGATAAGGGCAAACAGTTATAAGGCTTATCCTTTGTTTGTTATACACGGACTGAGCTTATTCCATGTGCTCTCTTCTTTTTGTTTCGGTGGGCAGAGAGAAAAAAACTCTCTTTTCTGGTTTTCTTTATGTGAGAGTGAGACGTGACAAATAGGGATATACAAAGGGGTTCTCTCAAGGGGCTATTTGAGAGGCTTGTAATTTATCCGATTATTTCTCAACTAATAGTGGAAAGGCTCTTTCCAGTCGTAGATGTAGGCATCTTGCCGAACCACTTAAATTTTGTGTCTTGCTTTATTTACTTTTTATTAATTTTCTACTTTATATTTAGATTGTGCCATTACGAAATTCTACATGTCGCTAATATATTTATTTTAATTTATATATATTATTTTTAAAATATCATATATAAAAAAAATTAAAATTAAAATTAAAATTAAATTCTCTTACTCTCTCCCCTCTCATCATTAGAGTCGGGGTTTATGTTGACGCACGTGAGAGAGAGAGAGAGGAGGATAGAGAGATAAAAGAGAGAGATCAAAAAGAGGAGGGAAAAGAGGAGAGAGAAGAGAGAGCAAGAGGGAGACAGAGGAGATATATAGAAAGAGGCAGAGGATAGAGAGAAAGCGAGAAGAAGAGAGAGCATCAGAATTTTAATTCTATTTTTTTATTAATTATTATATTTTAAAAATAATAAAATAAAGTAAAATATATTAGTGACACATTCTATTATGCGTTGCTATTACTTAATGTATTAGCGACACATTTTCCTATGTGTTGCTAATACATTTATTTTATTTTATATTAATTATTTTTAAAATATAATATCTAATTAAAAAAATTCTAAGAAATTAAAATTAAATTCTCATACCTCTCCCCTCTCCTCCTCAGAGTTGGGGCATATGTTGACGTGTGTGAGAAAGAGAGAAGAAAGAAAAAGAGAAGAGAGAGGAAAGAGAGAAGAAAGAGAAAGAGAAGAGAGGAAAGAGAGAAGAGAGAGAGGAAGGGAGGGAGAGAGAAGAGAGAGAGAGAGGAAGGGCGGGAGGGAGAGTGAGAGGTGAGAAGAGAGAGAGAGGAGTGAGGTGAGGAGAGAGAAGATGAGAGGGGGAAAAGCATGATAATTTAATTTTGATTTTTTAGAAATTTTTGATTACATATTATATTTTAAAAATAATAAAAATAAAATAAAAGATATTAGTGATGCATACCATAGGTATTAGCGATGCAAATTAATATGTGTTGCTAATATTTTTATTTTATTTTATATTTATTATTTTAAAATATAATTTATAATTAAAAAATCCTAAAAAGTTAAAATTAAATTCCCTTCTCCTTCTTAGAGCTAGGGCCACGTTGATGTGTGTGAAAGAGAGGAGAAAGAGATGAAGAGAGAGGAGAAAGTCGAGAGAAGAGAAAAGATACGAGAGAGAGTGAAGAGAGGGAGAAAATGAAGAGAGAGGAGAGACAGAAGTGAGTGAGGGAGAGAGACAGAAGAGATAGAGGGAGAGAAGAGAGGGTAGAGAGAGCGAAGAGAGAGAGAGTTTATTTTATTAAATTAATATAATTTGCGATGCTTTGTTATAAGAGTCACAAAAAATTGCCATTTTTACGACACTTATTCAAAAGTGTTGCAAATAGCTATTATTTGCGACACTTTTGTGAAACATTGCTAAATTGATTCGTCGCACGGGTGATTCACCCATGTGGCAAAAATTTCACCTGCGCAAGTATTAATTCCCCCTCCCCCCCTAACGCACCCTCTCTCTAGCATCAATTACAGCTGCCTCCCTGCCACTCTGATTCCCCTCCCCCTGTCGCCCTTGTGTCCGCAGCTGCCCAACTCCGCCAATGCAGCCCCTCCTCCCTCATCTACTCCCCCCTCTTCTCTTCCCTGTCTCTATTTTTCCCCCTCCCCCTCTGGTCCCCCGACATTAGAGAATCGGGCACCACAACCCTCTTCCTTTACCCTCCCTCCTCTGCTCACCCCTCTCCTCCACCGCCCCCTTGAGGAAGTAGAGGAAATGGGCTTCGGCTTACTGAGTAGGTGAGCTAGACTTCGGCCCTTGTCCCCAAAATCTAGTGGATTTTTTTAGTTTTTTATTTCTATTAGCAACACTTTTAAAAACATAACTAATAATTCTTTTTATTATTTTATTTAAAATTTTTCATTATTAGCACGCTTTAAAAAAAGTTGTTAATAATAATTTTTATTATTTTCTAAAATTTTTTCATTATTAGTGACGCTTTTAATAGCGTCGCTAATAGTGAATTTTGTCTTTACTAGTTAAAAGTGTTGCTAATAATGATTTTTAAAAAATTTTATTCTTTTTCTTATTAGCGATGCTTGCTAGTATTGATTTTTTTTATTTTTTTTATATTAGCGACGTTTTAGAAAACATCACTACTAATTTTTATTATTAGCGATGCCTTAAAAATTGTTGCTAATAAAATAATATCAGCTACGCAAAAAGTGTCGCAAATAGTATGATACTAGCTATGTTTTTTTATATGAGTCACTAATGAGCAATAGTGAATGGACTTTTTTCTGACACATTTAATGACATTTTTTAAGTGCCGTTAATAGTCATTAGTTAGTGACACTTAAAAGCGTCTCTAATAGTCTTTTATCTTTGTAGTGCCAAATATCTTTGGTGAAGCTGGTATACTTGTACATGACCAAATGTCCTAGAACATAGCTCTAATGTCACAATGGTATTCTCAAGTAGTCATCCACGAGAAATATCCACCTTCATTCAGGGTCAAAACCCTACCCTTTGGAATGGAAAACATAATTCATAAAATTCAACCCCCCCTCGTGAAGGCAAAATCTGACAATCCTTTAAATAAGTAGAAACTCCAGCAATTATGACTAATTTTGATAAACATGGTTTGCATTGGGATTCCAACAATCACTTTTTTTTTGGAAAATAGTGTTATTGCTAATTGAGCCATATTAAATAAGAAAAATAGAACTAGGATTAAAAATATTTTTTTGACCTACTTTCCCTAACTAACCCTGTGACTAGCCTACATAGGGTTTTGAACATGGTACATATTAAGGTAGCTCCCTTTATGTATGATGTTCTAAGCCCCATGTGGGCTAGTCACGGGGTGGTAATCAAAGAGACTAGTCAGGCTAGATGCATCCAACTAGGGTCAACAAGACTACACACTCTTTTTCTTGGGCATTTAGCAATACATATTATGTTAAACCATACTTAACCCTTGATTAAAAGTCTATGATCCAAAAGATGAGAACTAGTTAAAGTTTGAGTAATGTTGTTGTGACGTGAAGATTCACATGTCAAACTCTACTTAATTCATCATTCTCACGCTATTGATGAGTAGGGCCTTACTCATCATTCTCACACCATTGATGAGTTGGACCCTAAAATAATATAAAGTTTTGACGTGTAAATCTTCATGTTGTTCAAACAATTTTTTTAATTTATGATAAAAAAGAGATTCGTATTTTAGTCTACCTTAAAAGTAACTACAGCGATTGACCTTCATCTATTCAAGGTAAGTGATAGATCTATTCCATGATTAGGATGACATTTGCGTTGATTTTATGTAAAACCTAATTGTATTTCATAACATCAAATTGGTCTGTGACGATCCAATTTACCAGTCCTATAACAAGACTAAAAGTAAAATATTACATAGATATGAAAGGATATATAATTTTTTTATATAAATCACCAAATGGAACTTGGAAATAGAAGTCATGAGCCAAACTATTATCACGAACTGAGCGTTCGCGGCTTTATTGGGCTCGACTCAGCATGTGGCTCAATAGTCAGCCTTAGTTGTGCGTCACTCATCTTGTCTAATAAATATGTGGCTCAACTTTTTATGCTCCTTTGATCTTACATTAATAACTTAATTTAATTTTTTAAAATAAATTAAATTTAATTATTAAAAAAATAGAGTTATTAATATGGGACCGAGGAATTATTATAATTAGGGGTAAAATTTTAAGGTACGACTTGCTGGCTATCCTTACCAAGTTAGTAGAATTGCACGTTAGGGCACAAAAAATTTGGGTCTGATTAGGGTTGGGCCAAAAAAATTTAGGCTTACTTTGAATAGGTAAGAGAAAAAAAACCCATTTGGCCCAACTTAAAATATAAAAAATATTATTTTTTTTTGTCCCACATTGGTGAAAATAAAAGAAGAAAAAGAAAATATAAGTATTTTATAAAAATGTAGGAGATTGTAAGCGTAAATCACTGTAGTTTTGAAAGACCACTTAAAGGCATATGGTCTTGTATATCGTGGGGTCAACTAACGGGACTCAACCTAAACATTTATAGATTTTTTTATTTAAATAATATTTTTAATAAAAAATTATAAGAGAAAAAAAGTCGGAGCCCAACTTGAGCTTGTTTAGGACTGGGATAGAGTTGACTTTTTAAGGCCGGTCTAGGGTTAGGCTAGGGCCTAGAAATTATTTGATGCCTAGGGCCTAGCTCCAATTGACTAAAATCAATCCTAATTATAATATTTTTTTTTATAATGAAATCTATTTTAACAAAGTTAAACTCAAAGGATATTATTCTTCTCAAGTACTTCCCCGTCTCACATTTACAACGTCATTTAATTTTGTAAAATGAACTAATTATTAATATGGTATAGAAAGAATTTGATTTTAACAAAATATATTCTTGGCATATGCCTTAAATAAATAAAAAATTGATTAACAGTTTTATGCACAGAATAAAATTAAAGTTTGCTCCAATAATATTCCTTTTCCAGGAGATATCATCCATCTATGGATATTTTTATTTTTGTACAAATACTCTTAGTGATCCTGTTTTTAATTTTAATTTTTCTCAAAATGCACTTTTATCAAAGCTTTTACAGTCCTCCATACGCTAACTTTAAGGTCTGAAATGATATTACTCATAAATTATTAAATTTAACCAATATACGCATGTATTTTTTTATCACTCAATAAAATGATTCCTGTATTATAAAATTTGAAGTTTCAAGAATATCCATCATTCTTCCATCAAGAAAATATAGAAGAATCTTGATAAATAAATTGGTCTTATACATTGACTAGTGGTATGTCATGGGGTATAAACCGTCACTACTAGTATATTATGCTTGAAAGAAAACTTAAATTTGATGATATTTTTTCTTTATGTAAAACATGAAAAGTGTTGGAATTAAGGATGTAACAACTCTTGAATAAAAATAATAAACTCCATATGTCCCACATTAATAACTCCTGAGAAAATATGTGACAACTACGTCAAAATTGGGTTCATATTAAGTTTATTTTGAATCTAAGTTTTTTGGCCGACTGAAAATAGGAATTTTTAATCAAGTTGTTTTGTCGTTTGCTGTCGTTGTGATTGGGTGGCTTTCGGTCCACGGGATTGCTTGCCGGAGCAGATGTACTGGCTAGAGTCGCCACCGCCAGGCATTGGGCTTTGCCAGTGCCACTGTCATGTTGGCCCTTCAGATCCGTTCCTACAATCTAGTGGCGGCTTAAAAAATTGATTTTTCTGTCTCTGCGAGTCGGTTTCTGTTTTTTTGGCCGCTGTGGCCTCCGGCCATCGCCCCTTGTCTCCGATCTTGCCTAGTGCTGGTCAACACCACCTCCTCACCATGTTTGGGTATTGGCCGGTGCTGTTGCTGCGCACAGAGCCGTTGTTCCTCTATTTTTTTACATATAGTTCTGATTGCATGTGGAATTATGCATGTGTTTTAATTGTCATGTCTAGGCTTTATTAATGTTATGGGTCAGCCAAGGGATTTTATTACAATCGTATGTTTATCATTTTTTTTAAATTGTTGAGCGCACCATTTATGTAATTTTGAAACAGCAGAATTCAAAGACCACGTCTGGAGGCAGTGAATGTAGTCATAAAGAATTAATTTACATTTTTTCTATTTTAGGGGTTTAAAGATTCCAACTTGTACAAAATTTTTTTAAAGGATTGTACATGGTCTTTGGACTATAATTTTAATTGTGGTATTTGGTGATGGAACCCTTGGCTGAGTCCCAAAAGCCCAATGACAAAATTGACAATAAAGCTTGTCACGCCCCAGCACCGCCAGACCCAAGTCGAACCTGGTTCAAGGGTCGGTCCAACGCACAGGGGAGACGGAATTGAAAAACAATTAAAGAAATAGCAAAAGTCATATGCCCCACCTACATGCGGTGTAATTAGTGGAGTTACGTGCTACTTTGAAGAAGAGTAAATAAGTAGAACAAAAGAGGACTTTAACTCTAAATTAGTCCACATGTCTTAAACCCACATACTAATAATTTAAAGCCAACACACTTAGTTCAAAACAAGGTTTCAAACAAATTTAAAGACATAATATATTACAAGTCTAAAACAAGAACCACTCCACAAGGTGTTCTAACATAATAATAAAATAAAAATAAAAAATATGCAAAGTTTAGAAGATCTTGTCTAATTGCATGTCACGCTATGCTGCCCCAAAACAAATCAATGAAAGTGGGGTGAGTATAAAAAGTCAATAATAATTTAAATACAACTATAATAATAAAAGAATATGATGACTTGACAATGTAGCAATTCAGATCTAAAATTTACATGCTATACCACTTTCTGATCATTTTCTAACTAAAACCCCTATATAACTATAAACATAATAGCTAGCATGTATAAGACATACCTATCAAGTCAAGTCATAAATATTCAAGTTATAACCTAACATTCATCTTACATAGGTATTTGTTCATATCTACTTAAATCAAACATGATAATCTCATAAATCACATAAAAAGTGTCTTTTACACACTTTCTGATCCTGCAACCATATCATATAAACCTGCATAATAGTGTCTCATTTACATAATTTCAGATCATATATTCATATCTCATAAACTTACATAGTAGTATCTCTATCACACAATTTAGATTATTCAGGATATCACATATATCGCATGAGAAGTGTCTCTACCACATATTCAGATTATGCATAACACTACATAAACCTACACAAAATGTATCTCTAGATACATTCATATCATGCATAGCACTACATAAACCTACATGAGATGTATCTCTAACATATATAAAGATAAAGAACTTCTTCACCCTCTCGTGGCTTGTTTAGAATAAGAGGAATGATTTGACGGTGGGAGAATGTGTTAGGGAAGGCTTGTTGTTGATAAACTATGCAAGCAATTATTTGAACTGTTTTAGAGGAATGAGGGCCATGAGTATGCCTAGCATGTCATGTGTTCAAAGTAAAACTAGGAGTGTTCCTGATGATCAAGATAAATTCTAATGGAGCTCTTTTACCTAGTTTAGATGTTGCTAGGCATGGTATTTGTGTGAGAAATTTGGTAGTGTTAAGAGTATAAGGAAATCATCTACTTTTGAGGTGGATGAAATTGAGCTGTGGGCTTTACCATTCAGCTAGCAGCAGATTTGGGGCTAAAAAATGTGGTCAGTGGTTAATAGATTCAAAGAGTGTCAAGATAATTTCTTGTCATTAGGAAATTTGGTGCTCCGAGGTACGAGTATTTTTCAAGATTTGATTCAACATCTTTCTCCCTTGTTCCTAGAGTAGCAAATGGCATTGCCCATTGCCAAGCAAGGTGCGCAATCCTTGAAGAATCACTGGCACAGAGGAGTAATGTACCTTCTTTTCTTGCTTTCTTCTATAATGCTTTCCCCTGGGAGTTCTTTGAATGAATTTTTTTAGTATAAAAAAATGATAATTTTTTGACACTACTCTTTATTTAAGAAAACTTTATACAAAGTTTTGATTAGATAGAAAAAATAGATCCTCTTATTGTCATGCAAGAGCATCTTCAACGGGATGCTGTTCCCTCCGCACCCTATTTTGGCGTCATTGGTCATCCAACTAAGGGTGCTTGACATTTTCATTTAGAGATGCCTTTTTTGTATTATTTTAATCCTCCCTTCACCCCTTTTTTTATATCATCTCTTTTTTTTACCTCTTTTTTTAAATATTATATTTAATATTTATAGTTAAAATTTACCCATTATCAAATTGCCACACAGGTAAATAGAAATGCCAAATTAAGCCACTTGAGCAACTCCAAGGGCTCAATTTGACATCTCCCATTGAAAATGCCATGAGACCCATTTTTTTCTCTCTCAAGGGATATAAATATACAAAAATCTATTGTCTCTATCCCAAATTAATATAATATCTCCTATTAAAAATGCCATGAGACCCATTTTTTCCTCTAAGGGGTATAAATATACATAAAGTCCTATTGTCTCTATCCCAATTAATAGCTATATTTGGTGAAAATTAAACTAAATTTCTCCCATACTCAAGTGGCCGGGCCCACTACATCTATTAGCAAATTCTGCCGCAACCCATAAAGTAGTTTCAAATTGACCGTGTCGGTGCACAACTGCCACAGAGACAGGTTTATCACGGGGGTCCCCAACCCTCATTTTGGCTGGAACCAGGTCCCCTCTTCATGGTTCTTCGTATTCAGATTATTCATTCCAGATCCAGCCTATTGTCGGTCGGAAAGATCTTGCATTGGATAGTTGAGCTTCTGGGAATGGCTTATGCTGGCTGAAGATGCACCTTGAATGGGAATTGGAGCGACCCATTTGCCTGAAACATCATAGTCATGTTCTGGAGAGCACCGGAGACGGAGAACAAGGAGCCGGATGGGGCTCTTCCACTTGGACAGATCCGGGTCCTTGTTGTCGGTGATTCAGGTATGTTTGTATGAATGACTATTTGCAAATTTTCATTTGGTCTGAGCGTTGGGTTCTTCAAATTTGGACAAAGGCAATAAGTAGTTTTCCCGGAGAATAAAAATGGTGAATTTAGGTTCATTACACGGAAAATGGATTTATTAGCATATGCTGCATGTGTATCTCAAGCATTGGGCGTTCTGGTTTCATTCTAGAGAATACAATCTGATACTGTTCATGGAACTTTCAAGTTGTTCTTCATCAGAACTTAAAGAATCGCAGTTTTAATACATATGGGAGCTATTTTGTGAAAGAAAATGCTTCTTTCCACATTTAGAAAATTGAAACTGTGACATTTGCCCCAGCTTACCTCGCTGTACCTAGAAATATGTTTTATGTCATTTTGTACACTGTGAAAGGTTATAAAAAGAATCATATCCTGAATTATGGACTAATGGCTCTTAATTTATGTTTCATCTCCCTCCATTCGTGTTATCAGTGTTACTGCATTTATTGAAGTAATTTTAAAGATTGCAATACTGAATTTTATTTTTTATTTGGATGGATGATGAAAGAGCTATTAATAGAAAGCATGGTTATTTACGTAATGCTCTTTGTAACTTTGATGTCAAATTTCTGTTAGTAAATATCCAGATTGAAGTTGAATCTGCTATTCCTTAAGGTGTAGGGAAAACATCCCTTGTCCATTTAATTGTTAGGGGTTCTGCTATTACTCATCCTCAGCAGACTGTGGGGTGCACAGTGAGTATTAAGGTAAGTGTTGTCCAATATTGGTGACCAGTTGCTGGGACATGAGTAACTCTCCTGACTCTTCCTCGGTCCATTTGATCTTTTTTCAGCACACCACTTATGGCAGTGCTGGGAGCTCATCCAGTAGTATCAAAGGTGACACAGAGAGGGGTTTTTTTGTTGAGCTTTGGGACGTCTCAGGGCATGATCGTTACAAAAATTGCAGATCCATTTTTTATTCGCAGATCAATGGTAAAAATTACTCCCCTAAATATGTTTCGCTGATATTTTCTAATGATATATTCCATTTAGTAACCTGATCTTTATGATTTTCTTTTTTAGGAGTCATATTTGTTCATGATCTCTCCGAGAGAAGGACAAAAGCAAGCTTGCAAAAGTGGGCTGCGGAGATTGCAGAAATGGGAACCTTCTCCGCTCCTATAGGATCAGGGGGCCCTGGTGGACTTCCAATTCCATACCTTGTGGTTGGTAATAAAGTTGATATCACCAACAAAGTTAGTGCAGGAGTAAGCAGTGGCAATCTTGTTGATGTTGCTCGCCAGTGGGTTGAGAAGCAGGGCTTGCTTCCATCTAGTGAAGAACTTCCACTTACAGAGTACTTTCCTAGCAGTGGTCAACTAATTTCTGTGAGTCTCCATCTTTGTTTGGAAAGCCCTTAGATATATTTGACAGTGCACTACGAATTTTTGTTATAAAGCATTCATTAAAAGAGATCCTGTATATATGGTGTTATGTTCTTTTCTTTTGGAAATGGAAAAAATAATTCAAACTTAGTTAATTTTGATAAACCCTAGAATGAGATTTCATTGGATAAATCTGGAAGAAGTTCACTGAAAGGACCTCTCATTATCTTTCTTCTTTATAATCTCATTTCTTTTGCAGGCTGCCAAAGAAGCAAGATTTGATAAGGAAGCAGTGATAAAGTTTCTCCATGTGGTCTGTTTTTTCCCTTTAAATGATTCTCATGCCTTTTTTAGATTGATTGAAAAGGTACATTATGATACTGAAACGTTGTTTTTCAGTTGATTAGGAGAAGATATTTTCCAGATGAACTTCCCTCCCCAAGTCGGTGGTCAGTAGCATCAAGTCACCAATCCATCCATCACTCAGGAGATGACTTACTTGATAAAGATCAATACAGCAAAATGAGGTTGCTTATCTTTGCCCTTACTAATTTATTGAATTATATTGCACGATCTGATTTTGTGTTTTTTCAGGATTGCACTGTTTTCTACGTTAGCATGCTCTATGAAAAGATCCAAGTCTTCATGGAATATTCAGTTATTGTCTTACATAGCCTTTTCCAATATAAGAACAAAAAGATGCCATAAGAATTAAAGTAGCATAAAATAGCTAAAAAAGTATCACAGAGCAAATTGGTTTACAATTTCTGTGGAAAAAGTGCATTTGGGAATCAAATAATGGGATAAGGATCCATTGGATTTAGATTTCTTTACAGGTCTGGTACATTTCCTCAGAAAACCTAATTTATGTGACCAAGAAGACAACTACCTATGGCTTTTGACAAAAAATTTCCACATTCTCTTGATACGTGTAGAGGCAAGTTCCAAAAAATAAGCCAAATAAGCTGCTCTTGCTCTTATAAAGTATGCCCAGTGGTGCGTGTGTCACTGTGTCTAGTCCTTGCCACCTTAGTCTGTTGCGGCATCCCTTATTTCTTACATCAGGAGACCAAACTATGACCTTATTTCTTTGTCTTTGATAGTGATATTTCTGCGGTTTCCACAATTTGAGGAAAGAAATGGAAAGAGGACTTTCTCAAGTCGACTTAATGCAGTAACTTTTCATTATCAGCCTACTGGGGATTGGAAAGTTATGTTGGGACATGGAAGTCTACTGGGGATTGGAAAGTTATGTTGGGACATGGAAGTCCCTGACACCATCTTTTTTATAATGTTATTCTGAACATCAGTCAGACATCATTTTCTTTAGACCTTTTAGCCAGGGTGAATTAGTTAACTAGTTAGATTTTGCTGATGTAGTGTCTCTTACTTCATAATAAGATAACCACAAGATAGTTTTTACTTTTTATCGCCAATGTAGAATATAGTTCTGGAAAGAATCATCGGTATTGCATTTTTTTTCTATTACCACTGTAGGATATGTCTAGTCTAATTCTGCAATCATTTCCTCAATTTTAGTATGAAAAATTACTATAATTTTGTGTTATTCAACTTTGCTTCAATATATTCTATTCTATAATTTTCACATCAATCAATTAACTGCAGAATGTTCGCATTTGGATAATAGTAATTCTTGTTTACAATTTTTTTTTGCTATTTTTTGTCATAGTCCCATATGTGGTATATTGCTAATCAATTGATGTAAGCAGCAATTGTCCATCAAATTTCTTACTAATTGTACGTATTTGGGCAGTCTAAACACTGATGTGCACAAGTGCAATACACTCTCTCCACTTCCTGGCCTACAAAATCCTACACCTCCAACGCCCTATAGGCAACTGCCCATGCCATCTGCTGTGTCTGAAGGTCTTTCCAGAAATCTTCCGAGTTTCATCACAAATGCAACTTTGGCAGAAAGCGCAAACACAAAATGGAGCCGCATGGACATAAATGTCTGATGCACTCAAAGAGCTGTGATTAATTACATACATGTTTATAGGAAAATGTAATTGATTGTTGGATTGCAGGCTAAATAAATTATTTGATTCTTTGTATGCTACTTTGTAAAGAATACTACTTTGTTATCAGGATAGTATGTGGCATATTATATATTATATGTACTCCTATAAGCAAAAAATCTGCATTCACTCCATAGACTTGAGGACACACCTAACTCATTGACCAATAATTACTTGCTTTAATGAAAATGCTAATACTGCTGGCAGACTGCCACGCTCGCAGCATGCTCGCATGTATGGCATAGGTCCTATGTCCTATGCCTTGCCTGTGTGGGTTCCCCGCCATCAAATGATCCTGTTCAAAGTGAGACATGCACATAATTCATGTGCATCCTGAATCCCTTTCCTTAAAAATTAGAAGAGTCGACGAATCTGCATCCACGTACTTTACTCCATTGGAACTATAACAAAGGACTTCCCAGCCAAGCAAGAGATTTTGATGAAAGGCATGCAGAAAAAATAGTCTAAAGCTTGGGTTAAATCTTTTGAAATTTATAAGTTATTATGTACTCCCTCTTTCCCACATTAATAGCTCCATTTATGTTTTAAAGAAAAACCAAATAGAACTAGTAATTTGTTCATTTTGAAAAGCTAAATAAAGCTATTAATGTGAGACAGAGAGTATATTCTTTTCAGCCAAATAAATAAGTCTCTACTTGGAGACATTTTTTTTTAAATTTTTGATCCTCTTTTGACCTTTCTTTTTACCTCTCTTCCATCTTTATTTTTTGTTTTTTTTCCTTTATACATCTCTTTTCAAATACTATAGTCAACATTTACGGTTGGAGTTTATAAGTTGTCCAATTGCCACATAGGTAAGTAGAGATGCCAAATTGAGCCCCTTAGAGCATTTCCAATTGCTCAATTTACATATCCTATTGGAGATGCTCTAACATAATTTAGTTTTGAGTAGTTGCGAAAAATGGACCTTAGGTCTATCATAATTCCCAAAACTGTTTGTTGGGTATTTTGTAATCCTCAAAATAGACATGGGAACATGTGAAAATCCAAATGTGGGACGTAAAAAGACTTTGTTATCCCTCTTCTCCCCTCCACACGTTGTAATAACCTCGACTTTTCAGTGGTTATTTATTTGCTTCTTGGGAAATTAATTAGTGTCTTAAGCTTCCTTATTATTTTTTTTCGATTATTATGTGTTAGTGTTGTGTGTAGCCTCGGTCGTAGGTAGAAAAAGTTTGTACGTTTTCAAAAGCTTAAAGGTGTAAGTTTAGGTTGCGGAGCTTAATTTAAAAACTCGCTCCTTAAATTAAGGCTCTTAGATTAATATAAAGTTGTTGGGTCAAGGCGTGTTCTTAGGGGGAGTTCCGCATGCGTCGGGAGTTTCCACGCTTGAAGAAGAAGTGGGGACGTGCAAGTTAGATGTGCGCGATTTAAAAAAAATAAAAATATAAATAAAAATATAAAACAGAACACAAAATGCAGGTCGCGTTTTGCGTTCTGCACGGTGCTTCCGCCGATAGGAAGGAGTGAGCTTCCTCTCCCCCAGAGCCCTGCCACCGCCTCGTCTTCACCGGACTTCGACCATCCGGTCACTGTGGCTCGGGTCACGCCGCCTTTGGCCACCTTCGTTTCTCCCCTGCACAGCGACTCACCGGCGGAAATTGGGGAAAGCTCTATTTTTGGGAGCGAAGTGCCGCCGGAGTTGTGGTGAGCCGCCGGAATCTGCCGGAGCAGCCGCCTAACCACCATGAACCGGGAGGTACTAACCCCTTTCTCCAATTTTTACTCCGATCAGCCTTCCTCCCGAAATTTCGTCGCAGGCTGTTTTGGGGGAATCCTTTCTCTCTGGGCTGAATCATTGTTGTGGCCGACGGAGTTGTCGCCATGAGCTATTTTCGGCCAGCGACTACTCCGCCGACCCTTTGGGCGACTGTAGATCCGCCATGCACCCAAAGCTTCCACTCCGATCCTTCACCCCTCACTTTTTTTTACTCTGTTTTGGGCTGAACCGACACTGTAGTCAGCAGGATTGGCCGCCGTGAGCTGTTTTCCGGCCGGCAACCACCCTGCAAATCCCTGGGGTTACGGTTGGTATGCCATGCAATCGGATTTTTCAATCCGATCAACGGCTCCTCGCAGACCTCCCTGTTCTGGACCGAACCACTTCTGGGACCGGCGAAAGTTGCCTTTTGATCCGTTTTCCGCCAGTCCCGATGCCATGTTTCCCACCTCAACTTCTGATTTACCTCCTTGCATATTTTGTTTTCCGCTTAAATTTTATTTAGCAATCTCTGCATATTCATCCATTAGAATAATTCACTGGGAGTCACCTAGCAACCATTCCACCTTGCCAACGGTTAGAGACCACCTCCATAACAATGCTTTACCCACGTTATTGGACTAACCTAAGCTCTTCTGGGGCATGCAGGCATCTAAATCGCCAGTGCGGGGGGTGTGAGAGACGTTCTTAACCGCGGGTGCTAATTGGAGACCCGCTCTGCAGCTTCCTCCCAAGGCTGTCTCTTGTAGTGTAAGGGTGTGTGGGCTGCTGGGTACACACCAACATAGCCTACGTAGTACACTCTGACATCAACTTTAGCCCGGTTGACGAGGTAGGAGACTTTGAACCTTAAAAATTCACTCTAGCGTGCTTTTCTGATAGGACGCATGCTAGGATTAAGATGTCTAATTGCATGATGCTTAGATAGATTTTAATGCGGAGGATATTAAGTGCAAAGATTAATTTTAATGGCCACATGTGTGTAATTTAAAATTATCTGTGTATTAATTAGTAGATTAATCGTAGGCTCACTTGATGACTTATACTCGAATTGGATAGTTAGATGAGCAGAGGACCTGTTAATTAATTATATTTCTTGTTAATTGAATGAGTGGTCGTTATGCTTAGGTAAGAATTATGTTTTCATGCTATAAAGGCTATAAAGCATGTTGTAAGATGCATGTGTGGTGTATAGTTCAGAAATATGAGTAGTTACACATGTGCAGATGATGTACGTATGCTTAATAAGTGACGATCAGTTTCGATTGATTCGAATTTCTAATAAGTGAGGCAAAGACTTTAAGGTTTAGTAAATAAGCAGTTTAGGGTCGAAGCTTAGACTTAAGCCATAAGTAAAGGTACCATTATATTGGTATATGCATGGCGTATAAACTATAACTGCAACATAATTAAAGTATGTAGTTGATAATAAGAGTGAGTCCTTAGCCAGATTGACGGATTAAATTCCGTTTGGTTGATGACTGATGGACGGTCAGTTTCACCTATAAAATTAACGTAGTTCATACCGTAGAGGTAAGGTTGGTGTAAGTTAGGATTTTGATGCTCTGTTGAGAGCACCGTGAGTTGTCCGCCCAAGAGTGGCATCGTAAGTTTTCTACCCAAGAGTGGCTTTGTAAGTTTTCCTGCCTTAATTGGCAATTTTAGGCCCTTGCTGGCCCTGCATGGCCCCAGAGAGTGGGCATTTGCGCACTCAGGTAAGTAGTATCATGGATCTACTCTTACCTGTTTGATCCCGTGCCCCATGAGCACCGATGTACTTTGCCTTCGGAAATTTTTTAACGAGTAGGTTTCTCCCCGAAGGTCAAGGTGACGCCCTAGTGACATTCTTTCCTTTCGACAGTAGAGCTAATTGAGATTTAATTAGTTCTGTTCGTTGAGTGTAAGTGCAATATAATAAACGTAAGATTGTAAGTGTAAGTAGTATGTATGTGGGTATGAGAGTTTACTAGGTTGTGTCTGGTTATACGTAAGGTGAAAAGAAAATTTGTAAGATTGGAAAACTCAGAGGAATTGTAGTACTCTGATGGAGTTTGTATTTGTCTTCTCCTGGTTCTTGGTTTGCTACTGTCTTGCAGAGCAGCTTTGGTGTGAACTTTTATGGTTCACTGATTTTGTTTCTCCTACTGGGCATGAAAATACTCATGTTCTCCTTGTCTCTAATTCTTAGGCACTCCAGGGACTTCTGTGGGACCTAGTTCGAGAGCCGCGTAGCATTTGAGGATACACTTTTTGGAGTGCAGGTCGACTTTTGACTCTATTGTTCCTTGATTAATTTATGCCACAATCTGTTGTAAATAAAATTTGAAATATATGTATTAAGTGAGGTGAGCGCTTTTACATGTATAATTTTGGACTTGTACACAGACTGTATTATTACTTTCAACTATTATGGAACTTGTACCCAGCTACGCCTGGGAAAAATACATTGAAAGCCCATGGCCATGGCAAATTTTGTCTTTCGATCGTTATTCACGCCGGGGAATGAAGGATTTGCGAGCTTTGAATGTTTTATTGTGGTTTTATCATTGTTTTGAATTGAAAAGAATATGTTGAGATGGATTTAGTATAAATGAATGAGAAATTATAAAATGTTTTTCACAAGTTTCGTATTTTCGTCAATTTTCACCAATTTACAGCCATTATATTGCAGAATTTTTATTTGAATTTTATAAAATTTATTTTGAAAACCCCGGGTGTGACACACGTTAACATCGCAAATGTAGAATTTTTCTTGTCATGGCGCTAGGTGAAAGAGATGAGGGGCACCAGGAAAAAACAAAGTCACACTGGAGGTCACCCCTGGCCTCGTCATCCTTTCCTTCCCCTTTATGTTCCTCTCTTTGTAGTTGTCATACCCTTTGCCTCTCACAGCGACATTTTTGTAGTCCACTACCTAGGAAGAGACCACTCTCTCTTCTCCACTTCCTCTTTGTCATCTCTTTCATTTCTTTTGGATGCTCCCTTCATCAAAAAGAATCATGTCCAAAGCTGGTCATTTTAGTATGATCCCCA
Organism: Saururus chinensis; assembly: GCA_035235625.1. NCBI lineage: Eukaryota > Viridiplantae > Streptophyta > Magnoliopsida > Piperales > Saururaceae > Saururus > Saururus chinensis. The sequence goes on along the minus strand of CP141143.1, from coordinate 23,662,830 downwards.
TGAGACTGTTCTAGAGCCCCATTTTTTAGTTCTACTTAGGAGAATGAGCTGATGCAACAATACAACAGTGTGGGGCAGTATGTCAAAAGTCGTCTTCAAGTTTGGGCAAAATTTTGACAGCTTTTGGTAACATTGTATTCAATAATAAATTAATGAATGAGCCTCCCGGTATTTATTTTTTTTTAGATGAAGTGGTTCCTATATTCTGGTATGCCTTACATTCAATTGCCGAACTACCAATGGCTAAAGTGTGAAGTGCCAGTTTGAAATAAAAAGAAGGGTACAAACAAGCTTTGTTTTGCGGTGGGGATGACCACCAGGAATCAAATGGAAGGAGATAGAATTGCAAATACTGTGTTGTCGATACTCATTTATATTTCATGCAAAATCGGTTATAATGCATTGTTGGATACATTACATGAGGTAATTAAATGCCCAAAGAATGAGTACTCATTGAAATTAAGTTTCACATACCCACTTACATTTCTTATGCACCTTCTACTATTAGACATCAATGGCACTAGAATTCTTCATTAATTTTTGAGAGTAAACAAAATGAGGTCCAATGGAATCCTGGTGATGATAGCAAACATAAAAAGTATAAATGTTACTAGGGGAAGATATGTGCCATTGTATTAAAGGACAAGGAGAGTATGACAACAAAAGTACAAAGAGAGTGCATTCCCATCACATCCAACATGGAGTTGAGAAAAGAAAGTTAGACGAGGATATTTGTCACATGTAGGAAACCTTTGGTGGCTTTATATGTGTAGTATGAAGGATACATTGTGAGTTAGGAATGATCCTTGATGGGTTTTATATGTAATATAGGATTTGGGGTTTCCATAATTGAAAGTTGGAGTTTTTGTTGAATATAAACCTTTTTTTATTTGTTGTTGAGTGCATAAGCATGGTGTAGGATGGATCTATATTAATTCTTTCGTAATTAGTGACATGATTATGGTTCAATCATGAGATTTCATGTGTCTAGCATTTTAATGATATGTCACTGAACTAATTTTATTTGTGCACTATGAGAAACATGATTTGCTCGTGTATGTTAAGTATGTGCTTTTATTTAATATTTCTATTGAGTATTGTAGAAAATTGGATCATATAGTGGACAAAATTTTATGGATTTCTAATAGATTTTTCCTATATAATTAAATCATTAATTTTTTAATCTACTTTCTAATGACACACAAAAGATTTTTCCTTATTTTAAGGGACTTTTTGATTGCTTCTGAGTATGGAATAATTATTCTGAGTAGCTCATATGTTTAGCTCATTCTCATAATATTTGGGATTTCCCCCCATTCATATGTAATTATTGGATGTTTTGAAAGGTGTACAAATCAGAAATTATAGTTCTTTTGAATTAATTTTGAACACATATTTCACTACACAAACTTTGTTATTTTAGCTCAATAAAAAAATTTTGAAAGAAATTACATGTGCAATTAAGCTACTATAAAAGTTTCAAACTATTTTGAGTTATTTTTAATCGTCTTCCTTGTTGTAAAGTGTTTCCTGCACTGCACAATAAATTCAAAAAAATTGAAATAACAAGTTTTAATTGTTAAATGGTGTTGAGTGTTTAATATTAGGTTGTTAAGAATTATAATTTACCACTATATAAATTGGGAAAAGTTTATATGAGCCTGGGCTCATATAAGCCTATATGAGCCCGGGGTCTATGGGCTGTCAGATTTACATCCGGCGGCCCATAATACTCATGGGTATTTAAACCCATGAGTACATCCGACAGCCAATAGAGCCTGGGCTTAAGTAGGCTCTATGAGCCCAAACTCATATAAATTTTGTGACACTTTAAGACTATTTGATATTTTTTATTTTATTGTGAAATACATTATTGGATGAAAATTATTTGATATCGTATTTTAAATGATTAATGATTATGCATGTATGTTGTTAATGACATGTTGAGATGATGTCATGATGTTACAATTTCTTGTTTACATGTTATTTGCAACTCTTCTATGGGGTAGGCTTAGGAATTACAATTCATAAATTGTAAATAAGACACCAATATGTAATTATTGGTGTAGACAACATGACGGCTTAAAGATTTAGAGCACGGTCATGGATTTCTTGAAGTGCAATATGTAATCCCTCACGCAGGTGTGTTGGGTGATAGGGAAAAAGTGGTAAGACTAAAAATATGCTAAAACCTAACCATTTAGATGAATGTATTCTCAAATTTATCGGTAGAAGAGAGATTCCTCCATATGACGAGAATATAGGCAATCCAATGTTTTGTTGGTATGTTTATGTCATATGTGATAATTATACCGATTGTTATCCTACTTATTTCATTTATGTGTATGATTGATTTTATTCTATGAGCATAGTGACAAGTACTTATTTCATATAGCCATTATCATTCGGCTTGAGCTTCTTCAGTTTAGTCTCAAGTGAGTGTCGTTTGCCCATGCACACCAATACTTGGGTCATTATGGTTAAGTCGTGTGTGTGAGTCTTCTTATTAGCCTAAGGTGAACCCTCCGGTGGAGTCATATATCATTTTCCCTTTACTGAACTCTTGCTAAGAGTACCAAGGTTTTGCTCAACTAAGTTGATTGCTTGGCTCCAAACTCTCGACTAAAATAAAAAAATTTTATTCTTGCCCATAATGGTTAAGGGTTAAAGTTTGTGCTCCTATTATGGTCCAGTTTAACTCACAATTTTAATTTCTACATTTTAAATCTAAATACAAAAATAAAATTTGTATGGATTATTTGGGTGTTACACTAATGTCCTTGTGGACTCCAAGAATGAGTCTATCAAGCCACATAGAGTAGGTTCATAGTATTCAAAAGGATTGTGGGCTTTGGGCTCCCACGACTTAGGAATTGTTGTTTGTAGGGCTCTTTTGCCAAACATGGAATGGGTAATAATCTTAAAAGAGACATAACTCAACCGTTGTATGATATTGGAGTTTTCAGAAATCATAGAAGGTTGAGAATTTTGACTTCAAGAGTCCAAAAGCCCTTATGGACCTTAGCTTCATAGAGTGGATAAGAGTGAGAAATAGTCTTTAAGAAGAGTCTGAATGTGCATAATGGAATGATATACATTTAAAGAAATCGAAAAAACCTCCTTAATGTTGCCACAACATTAGCGAATCTCTTTCTTTTAGGATAAGGGCTGAGTATTGAATAATGACTATTAATATGTTTATTTATATAGTGATTATACATGTGGTTTTTTGTTTGATCCTTATGATGTAGGTGTTCACGAGGAGTAAGCTTCTAGGAAGATTGTTGTGTATGGCAAGGATGTAAGTTTCTGGCCACAAAGCAGGTAGGATTTTCTTGTACTATTATGTTGACTTTTAGACTTGTATTGATGATTGTAGGCATGAGAACCAGTTTATTTTATATTACTATGTATTATTATTTTCATACATGTACTTAGGTAAAACCCTATTTAGTTTTATGATGTGGTTTCACGATGATTAAAATTGTACTATAATTTGATATTCGTAAGTTCAAAAAGGAAGTGGATCACACTATGAGTTATCTTGACCAATGCATTGATTAATAAATTTAGAAAATCTTAAATGTGACATCCTTAGTTTCTAGAAAAGAAGTAAATGTCAAGCTTGGCTCAATGTTGGGTAACATTTTTTTCCTCAAGAAATTGGCAACTCATATGAGCAGCAAAACAAAAGTTGTTTGTATGCTTAAATGGTGAAGCATGTCTTGTCACACAAAAGACTGTCATGCTTCCTCCTTCAATTCAAACTTCAACCTCAAACTTTTTAGGCCTATCAACAACACCTACCACATTGCCATCGTCTCTTTTCGGACCATGGTTTCCTTAGCTTTAACCTATGCTCCACCTAGGGCCGGCTCAATGTAATTGGGGGCCTTAGGCAAATTATCTAACGTTAATATTTAATCTTTAATATAATAGTAATATGTTAATTAAATAGTTTTACTTAAAATTTATCCTTCTTGCTTTTTGAGTGGCAAATTTATTAATTAAATTTTTATAGTCAAGTTTTGCTAAGATATCTTTTTCAATAGATAAAATTGCTAACCCGCTTAATCTTTCTTGTGACATTGTCGATCATAAGTAAGATTTTATTAATTTTAATTTTGAAAAGCTTTTTTCTGCAGAAGCAACAGTTACAGGTATTGTCAATAATATCCTATAAGCAATACATGCATTTGGAAAAGAATCTAAATTTTCTATATAGTTTAGAGTTTCAACTGGGGTAAGTGTTTGTATTTGCACAATTTCTTTTAAAACATTTAATTCCAAAAATAAATCTAAACCATCAATATCAGCAAATATGTCATGTTTCAAATAATGTTCAAGATTAAGACAACTTTTCTTCAAACTATCATCATCTAAGGATTTCAATTTTTTCAAGGTAAATAAAAAACAAAAAATACGCTTATATATTTGAAACTGTTCAAACCTACTCTTAATAGAAGAAATAGCTTGGTCTACTATATATATAAAATAATTAATCCTAAAAGATTCTTCTGGTGATTGCATTACCTCATTATTAACATTTTCATCAAATTATTTTTTCCTTCGAATTACACGTTTAACATTAAATATAGGTTCTATTTTCATTCCACTTGCAATCTCTTTAGCTGAAATTATAGCAAATGTGAAACCATTTTTTCTATATTTTTCTAAAAAAGAAATAAGTCCCTGTAATTGATTTATTGCAACATAAATGTGCATGTCTTCAGATTGTAAGTTTTTACTAACAGAGTTAATTGCAAATAATATATCATACCAAATAATCATGCCTAACAAGAACTCAAAGTTTTCAAACTCATATGTTGCTAAACATTTAGCTTCACTTTTTATCTTAGGATCTTCACTTATTTCTGCTAACTGAAGTAAAGCATCTATTAATTTTCGAGCTTGAAATTTTATTGTTTTAACACTGTCAACACGACTTTCTCATTGTGTTTGCGACAATGATTTAATAGTTAAGACAGAAACATTATCTTGTAAATTTTTTTATCTTTTTGTAGAGGATGAAAATAATGAATATATATGTTGTACTACTCAGAAAAAAGATATAGCCTTAGGATAAGAATTAGCCATATCACAAAGTACTAGATTAAGATTATGACAACCACATGGTGTGTAAAATGCTCTAGGATTTATTTCTAACAGTCTTTTTTGTACACCTTGTTGTTTTCCTTTCATATTAGAACCATTATCATATCCTTGTCCTCTTATATTATCAATATTAAGTTCAAAATTTTTTATAGCACTTACAAGCTCATTAAAAAGCCCATTTCCAGAGGTATCATCTACTTTTAAAAACTCTATAAAATATTCTTCTATTTTTATTGGACTAGTTGAAATATCAACACATCGCAATATAAGAGTCATTTGTTCTTGATGACTAGCATCTGGAGTACAATCAAGTATAATAGAAAAATATTTAGCTTCTTTAATTTACTAATTATTTTATTTTTTATTTCGAATGCTAACATTTGCATTAATTCCTTTTGTATATTATGCCCAAGGTAATGATTATGAATTTCACCATGTTGAATGCGTCGAATATGTTCTTGCATAATTTGATCAAATTCTACAATCATTTCAATTAGGCTTAAAAAGTTTTCATTATTATCTTGATAGATCTTCTCATTTTTTCCACGAAATACCAAGTTATTTTTTGCAAGATTCTTAACCACAGCAATAATTCTTAATAATATTTTTTTCATGTTCTTTCTCTTTATTAATTTGTTCTTGGATATCTTTATCAATTGTTCTATTTTTAAATAATCTTATTTCTAAATCCACCCAAGTATTCATGTTAGTTATATGTTCATTAGTTATCTCATTGCTTTTAAGCTTAATACTAAGATTTTTCCAATCTTTTGTTCCTTCATTGACTAATTGACTTGTGCTAGGTTTTGAATTAAATAACTTACAACAAAAACAATATACTTTATCTAAATCTTTTGAATACACTAGTCATTTTCTATCATGTTTTTCTCCATTTGGTAGTTTACGAGTGTAATGTGTAGTTGAAAAATGCCTAGAGTCTTTATCTTTAGGAAAATTTATTTTTTTTCTCTAATTCGACCTCTTTCTACTAATAAATTTCTTAACTTTGTATCAATATTTACCCATTATCCTGGATCATAAATGTTAATAGGAATAGAATGAGATATTTTATTAAAGTCTTCATCTTGTTTATCTATTTGAGTAAGATTTTCGCTTTCTTCTATTTTTTTTTATTTTCTTCGTTAGGAATAGAACTTGATGGTTTATTATGCTCATTGGTATCATTTTCATTTGCTAATTCATTATCTTCTAATTCTTTAAAAATTGGTTATTCAATTGCTAAATTGTCGCTTAAGCTTCCCGTTAAATCTTGTTTATTACTTGTTACAAATTTATCAAGGGCTCCTTTTTTAGATTGAATTAATTTATCTACTCTTCTTTTCTTTTTTAGTTTTTCATATCGGGATTCATATTTTCTATTAGACATATTTGTTTTATATATTTGAAAACAAAACAAAGTCTTGAAATATAAAACTATGATAAAATTATAAGAAAAGAATAATATAACTAAAAAAGTAATATAAAATAAAAATTAAAAATTAAAATATCAAGAAAAGTTTGATGTGACCAGTAATCTCCAAATTTGAAAGAGATGAGTGAGCATAAGAGATGAGAGCCTTTGTCCTTGACACTTAAAAATTGTGATAGATGTAGAATCAAAATGGGTGAAAGATGAGAGAAGTTTAACTTATTTATAATATGCACATAAAAGAAAACCTTGGCTCAATGGCTCGTTATGGGCTTTGAAATTATTAATGAAAGTGGAACTTAGTTTCATTTATACTTTGAAAATTAAAATATTTTAAGGAATAAATTAAAGCATATAACCGTTGGCTATATGTATTTTCTTTTGTGACTTAGATTTTTGGAATATACAATTTCAAACTCATTAATTATGGGAAAAGACGTTGGATAACTTTGTGTCTTTTCAAAGCTATTTAAGTCTTAGTTTTTATAAGCTATTAGCTAGGTAAAGAAAATAAGTTATGAGGTAAGGAAAGAAGTATATTAATTAAGGGGATAAGACAAAAAAGATATTATTTCTTATAAATGTATTAAAATTTTATTTATTAAATATAATATATATATATATATAATATAAAATATATTTAATATAGGGCCTTAAGTTTAGGTGGGGCCTTAGGCAACTGCCTAATGATGAAGCCGCCCCTGGCTCTACCTACTCTAGCCCGTGCTGTGCTCCTCTCTAAAGATGCTTTGTCCCTCTCCAGGCCATGCTCTGACTTTACTCTTCCAGCTTTGGTAATGCTTTAGTCGGCGCCAATCTTTGCTCTACCAGCTCCAGGCCATGCTCTATTCAACTTAACTCTATGCTCTACACAAATCCAGCCCATGCTCTGCCCAGATCCAGCCCATGCTCCATCTAGATCCAGCTCATGCTCTAGTGGCTTTGGCCACACTCCACCCCTCTCAAGCCATGATCCACTTGGCTCCAACCCTTACTCTACCAACTCCAGGACATGCTCTATCCAACTTTACCCGATGCTCTCCCCGAAGATAGCAAAGGTGTGAGAGAGAAAACAAAATCAAAGTTTTTTTGTCGAAGGGTCCACCAAAAACTGAAGGGGAGCACGAATTTAAATGGGCTAGAGCTATGACTAGGTTAGGTCGTAGGTGGGGCTACAGTGATAAAGGAAAGTGCTCTTGGAATGGGTACTAGCTATCCACACACCGTGAAGCAAACCATTGTTATTGGTGGATTACAACCCAACTGTACAAAGAGAATGACAAAGAACAAAAAAGGAGAGAAGAGGTGATAGAGAAGAAAGTAGGAGAAAATAGTATAATTTGTTTCATTATCAAAACTATTGTATGCAATGGCTAAAAGTCTGCAATATATAGTTCAATGTAAAACCTATAATGACAACTCTTTACGATACAAGGAAAAGTATAAAGTTAAGCCAAAAGTAAGTTTCCAGTGTAAATAAACACCTAATCAAATCAACTGAGTTTAGATCTTACAATGAAGAATTATCTGTGATCATGTGGCATGCATGGAGTACATGGCCGTGTTGGATATTGAGAGCGTTGTTATGTAAGGTTTTCGGATGGCCTTTGGTGCTAGACTCGACATCTGTAGGGCATTTAGCAAAGAATCCAACATGGAGGCTGCTGCACTGCAAGAAGATGAAGAACAATGAACTATATTTCTTGGAGAAATTGCTAATATTTTTTGCATTGATGGACGTGCTCTTTGTATGCCTCTCTAAGCTCTTCATGTTCTTTACTTCTGTTGTCTGATTCTTCTTGCCACTTGCGAAAGTCTTCTTGATTTTGCCATTCAAACTTGCATATTTTGTTGTAAATCTTTTGTCAATAAGATTGAGAGACACATTTAATGGCTCGGAACAAGAAAAACTTCAAGGAACATTGGGCTCAACCAAGTGGGGCCTCAAAATTTTATTTGTTTGTTGGGTCTTGATGTCAACTACCAATTGATGAAGGAAAGAGCTCTTGGAATGGTTACTAAAGTTGGTGGATTACAACTCAACTACACAAAGAGAAATGACTTAGAACAGAAATGAGAGAAGAGGAGTCAGAAAAGAAACTAGGAAAAATACAATAATTTATTCAATTATCAAAATTGTTGTAGGCAATGGCGAAAAGTCTACAATATATAGTTCAATGTAAACTCATAATGACAATTCCTTTCTATTTTAAGAAAAAGAGTAAAGTTAAGCCAAAAGTAAGTTTTTTGCATAAATAAAATTCCTAATCAAATCAACTCTCCTATAATAAGACTACTACCTATTGCTAACCAAATCTCATATTAAAATATTTCTAATTACATTTAGATGCCCTGCATCAAAGGGCGGTTTTTGTGCCGAAGGTGTGGGTGGGTTGCAGGGGTTGGGGCTTAACGGAGAGGAGAGGAGAGGAAAGGTTGTTCATGCAGCGGGACACACATAATCCTAAAAGTGCACAAGTAGCTATCATTTTGCTCTATGTACAAGCTACAAATCTAGAATCAATGTTGAATTGTCATAATTGTTACAAGTGGATCAAGTAGGATGGTATCACATACAAATAGGTACATATTGATATATTATTCTCTGTGAAAGGGATTAGTAAAGTAGTTTATGGAATGAAAGTCATCGTACCCGACACATTTGATAAACAAAATTGTCTTCAAATTCTTCTTGAGGATTTATCTAAGTTCATTTGATGTAAATAGAATCCAACTATTAGGTATTGACCGAACATATTATCTATTTCTCTGACAAGTAGGGCTTGTAATCTGGTGGGCATGAGCCCGTTAAGCCGGAGTACCCATTTAAAAACAAATGATCAAGAACCAGTTTCAGGCTCTTAACGAGCTATAGAACTACGTTGGCTCTTAATGGTCATGATACTCAAAGACCGCCAGAAAACAAACAATAACAAACCAAGTTTTGGTTGTTTATCAGGATCTAAATATCATAGAATTGCACGCTGGACTTTGATCAAGGATCAGTACAAGAGGGAGAGCTGGACCAAGGTGAGGTGGCGGTGGTTGATTTCAATGGCATCAGCTCCTTTCGCCTCCTGACCAAGAAGCCCCTCTATCTACTTCGTCCTCCCCAATGTCGTCATCATATCCTCCTCTGTTAGTGTCACCCGTCACATAATCGCTGATAGAATTGGTAGGGGCAAGGATGACATAGATTCCTAGTGAAGAAAAATCCATTATTAGAAGTGGGCCCAAGAGCATCCCATTCCTATCGTTAATGTCCTCAATCAGCCAACACCGCATCTACCATATCCTGCACAATCGACATCTTCTTCAACAACCATTTTACCCTCGTCTTCTTGATCCTCTCCACCTCCTAGTCATCACCCATCCCCCTCGATGGCGACCCTAGCCTCACCTGCTCTTCAGTGATCCTACTCATCTCCCGCCTCTTCAACGTCAGGCTGCCCAGGAACCCCACATACTCCACCGAAGACTGATCTTCTATAGCCTGGCCGAGTTCCTGGGATTAATCAGGTCCGTCTTCGATATGCCTTAATTATAATTCCATTAGAGCTTATAATTAAGGCATTGCTTTAATGAGCAAGGTGGACCACCTTGCCCTCTTAGAACAGTCCCACTCATTAAACTTTGCCTACGTGCAATTGAGGCGTGACTTCAACAAACATTTTGACAACATCTCACTCGGGCAAGTAGCAAAAGCAATAAAAAAGTAGATATTTTTTAAAGTATACAATTATGCAGGTTTGTTTTAAAATTGTACGAAATAAATTCAACTTAAGAGAAACAAATCAGAAGTTCATCCGGCATTAGTAGGAGAAAGCATAAGCATATGAAACCTGCAAAATTGGGTGATTTTCAGAAGCAGCAGCTGCGCTTGCCTTTTCTGCTAGGATAGCCCATTTCTTTTGACCTCCAGAATTTTCAAATGTCTTCAATATCCATCATAGTGGATATCTTTCTATTAATCTTACTATTGCAAAAACATAACTTCAGTCAAAAGGTTTATCAAAATAAATAAAATATATCACCGGAAAGAAAGGAAACCAGCACTTTCCGTCTTGTGGTACATCTAAAATTGCTTGTTTCAGCATGTATTGTGCAGCTGCTGAAAAATTATCAACAGTTTAAACTACAATGCAACCGGTAAATACCGTACTAAAGCCAAAAAGGATTTAGTACAAATAAACTTATAACTCATCAATGCAAAAAAGTTAATTGTAAAGATCTTTGTCCGTTTAGGCAACAATGTGATATCACCAGCCGTACTTTTTCAAGATGTTTCTTGTTCTCTTCCTCATGCGAGTGAAAACTATGACCATACAAGCAAGAACCCAAGGAGGACAAGTAGTTCCACTGAGAAAATTAGGCTTCTTGATCCACTCTGGTGTTTCCCTCAAGAACAACGTCAGTAGAAGGGTAAGAACAGCTATACCAAATATGATCTTTGTTATTGGTTTGATCAAAGAGTCCTAAAAAACAAAGAGAGTTTGTAAGACAGGCGCATAATCATGAACATCAGCATAAAAAGCTAAAGGCTCCGGCATATTGTTCCAAGTATTAAGACAACACGTCTGAAAAACATTATTAAATCATAGTGATTTTGAGAAACAAAAATATCCAAATAAAATGTTGTTGTCAAATACCAAAAAGAAGAACAGCACAGCAAACTACTAGTTAATGAAAGTTCTAACATTTTTCGCTTAAGACTAATGAAAATAATAAATGTGGTGCATTCATCAAGGTGAAGAGATGTACTGAATTTGACAAGTGCCAAATCATGAATGAAACAACAAGAAGCAAGGAACATTACAATGCAACAACGATAGAGAAACAACCCCGTAGTTGGTCAGTAAAGAAATCATGATCATGTTGATGTACACCTTCTCCAAACTACCAGATGTTGAGAAAAAGAAGCGCACTGCATTCGTTGCTCTGTTAGCATGGTTCTCGTTTTTATTTCCAAACTTTTCTTGCTTTCCAGCAAATGCATCCTACGTGCCACAGTAATGGGACCGTAATAAAGCAGAGAAGGAAAATGTACTGGCAACTGTAAGCCTTCTACAACTATTTGCAAAGTAAATCGCGTTGAAGTCAACTTCTGCTGCATCATTAATGTCAACGGTAGCAAGTGGTTCTAGAGAGGTAGGAGGGAAATTAAATGAAAATGAAGTTTGGTCACAGGGTATCTCTTCCATGCAATGGGAATGAACTATCATTTCACTTGAACATTGAAGACCAGGTTCTGCCAAGTGATACCTTGGACCAGTTATTCCACCAACCTCAATTTTTAAAATAACTTCATAAAGTATTACTGGGCTAATACATCTCTCCTGTTTATCTTTCACACAGCAATCTTCAAATTGCCAGAATCTCAATGGAATTAGTCTGCCTTTATCAGTCAAAAGGAATTTCAATATCTGAACCACCCAATAGAAAAAATATTCTGGTCAGAAAGTAACTTCCACGAGCTCTAACCATTCTCCATAATGCGAATTCGTTTGCCACTCCGACTGTATTTGCACAAACTCTAAATCTAAATCCACCATATTTGTGATCCTAAGCATGGTTCAATCTGTATCATATGCATATCAGTACAAAATAAAAAATTCATTCTTGCCAACTTGCTATCAAATTATGGTATCTCTAAGCCACAAAAATCATCCATCAATATCTCAGACCAACTTTTCAAAAGCATTCCCCAAATACATAGTCACACATCTATACGGCACAAAATTAAACATATAAGCAATCTCAATTGAAACAACCATATACCAAACAACGAAATTATCAACACCCAAATCTGCAAAAAGAAAAAGAAACAAAAGCCTGAAATCCAAAACCCACAAAAAAAAGGAGAAGACAAATCAAAATTCAGACAATCAGAGAGACACACCTTTGGCTCCCCGTCGACGTAAATAACCGACCCGTCGGAGTAGGTGAGCAGAGACCGCCCATTCCTCGGATGAAACCGGATCGGCACCCCCCTTCCGGACTCGGGATTGAAGGCATAGAGAGTCTTGAGCCCGTGCTTGTCAAGGATGTCTAGGACCTCCAGCTGGTCCTGGTCCCAGCCACCGAGGCTGGACTTGAACACCTCGACCGGGCCCTTCCCCCGGCGATACAGTCGAATCTCCACCTCCGGGACCTTCGTCTTCACCGTCTTATGGCCGGGATTCGGGTTCAGGGGGACCTTCTCCTCCTCCTCCTCCTCCTCCGGCCGGCAGCTGCTGGTCTCGATCTCCGCCATCGTCGATGAACGCGAGCGACTTCGGCTCTGTTCTCCTTGTCATAGATATTGAAGGGAACGAAGTAACGGACAAAACGGAATTCGTTAGACGGAGGGGTGCTCTCGTTATTTTCTGGAACGTTGGGGTTTTTTCAGATTGTACATGCTCCTTGCTGAACCGGGTTAAGTCCGGTCGGGCTTAACTACATTGGTGGTTCGAACTCAGCTTGATAGCGGACCAAGGATCTCTTCCTCAATTGTTATGCCAAATGGTTCATATTTCTCTTATCTTGATCAAGCTTCAAGTTCTAGTACCAGCAAGAATGCATGCATAATAAAAATTGATTAATAAAAAAATAAATTAATTAGAGATAATGGCTTGATGTTGTTTCTTTGCACTCTAACATTATAATATATGCATAATAAATATAAGTTATATACATTTATAATTATAATCACTATATGAACCTAAATACCCTATAGAAGCTAATCTACTTTGATTGTAAGATTGTAATCAGATAATGGCTGAAGAGAACTGTTGATGTAAGTACAAAATACTTAGAGATCTTATCTTAATAGACAGATGTCAAAGGATTTGATTGAGATAAAATACATATATACGTTTTCCCTTGTCTATTGTTGAGGGTGATAATTGAAAAAACTCTTATACAAAATTTTGAGATATCTTATCTTAATATATAAATGTAAAAGGAATTGATTGAGGTGTGTTAAGGGTAATTATGGGAATAAAAGCAAAAAATCATAGGTAATATAAAAAATGTAAAAAAATTTCGTTATGAAGCTTGTTGTATGAAAGGAACCCACCCAAAAATTTGAAGAAAACACAACTATATATGTTCGCATTTGCAAGAACACATTATGAGCTTTCTGATGGTACAAAGAATACACAAATTTGAGGTTAGAAGGATATGACTATGCAAAGTTGGACAATACAAAATGAAAAGCAGGCCCATGTCGTGTCAACAGCTGGCTATCTTATAAAGGAAAGATAGTTTTAGGTTTTCATTTGTGGGTTACACATGAAGAAATGTAAGATTTTGTGGGTAATATAAGAATATAACCGAAGCTTTATATGGTAGTGCGATATAATATGTATGACAAATGAGCTGCCCCCAAAGGCTAGAGATACTAATATAAACTAAGTTTTAAGCTTCCTCAAATCATGTCTATTAATTACTCTATAATTGACAAAAGCAGGGTGTTTCTTTCGTTCACTTCGTCCAAGTGGTGAGCTACAAGGCAGATCCCCGTATACGGTACATCTACAAGCTCAAACATCTTATGAGTGTCTTCAAACTCAAGCAAAAAACTCAGAAAGTAAATGACAGAATTGTAAGGACCCTCATCTTTAAACCGGGTTTTGGTTTTCTTTAATTATTGGTTATCGTGAGATTTATGTGTTTTCTGATCTTATTCGGTGATTTCGTAAAATAAATAGTAGTTGTGATGGTTTTAACCAAAATTAACTTCAACATTAGTAGTTTTAAGTGATTTTAAACCAAATGTGAATTTTTGAGATTTTTTGAAATTTTCACTATTTTCCCAAAAATTAGGGTTTGGCGGGACCCCTGTGGGCCCCACCGTCGAAAATTTTATTTTTGTGTCAAATGAACCTAGACATATACTTAAGGTCACACAAAAAATTTTCAGAATTTTATTAGGCTTAATTTGTGCTTAAATTTGTAAAATACCCACTTTTAGCCTACTTTTCATATTTACACCCCAAAACTTACCTATGCATACCCCAACCCTTACTATAAAAGGGCAAACCTGAACCATTTCCATTTTTGGGAAAAGGCTAAGGAAGGAGGCTGGCCTAATCCCCACTTAGGCCCGAATTAGAAGCCGATTAAGGTAAGCTTACTCTAATTAAGCACTAATCCATGGCTTTTCTCTTTAATTCTTCCAAATCTACCATTTTCCCCTTGATTCAATTCGTTTTTGACCATCAAAAGCTACTGATTTGTGTTTTACTACAAACCCTAACATTCAAAATTCGATTTTTACTACCAACAAGCCCTAGATCTAAGATTTAATTAGGGATTTCTTGGTTAAATCGATTTCTATTAGAGTTTAATTCAAACTCATTGTGTTTTCAAGGATTTCAAGAAGGGTGACTCTTCAATCCGAGCTTAATTAAGTGTTGAGGTAATGGGTCTTCAAAATCTCTGTTTATCCATGGTAAAACTCTCCATTTTTGGCTTATTTCGAAATGGTTTGCTTGATTTAGTGTGTTAATGGTAAGATTAGAAAATGGAATTATTTAATCCCAATTTCTTAGGGTTTTGCATTATTATGGTTTGGTTTGATATTCTGGAAGTCAAGGAGGACTTTTGATGATGACTAGGGTGTTAGATGTGGATTTGAAGTGCTATCTATGGTGTTTCGGTTTGGATTTGCGAAAGGAAGAAGATGACTGTTCTGCTGTGTTGGCGATCGATCGGCTGAACTGTAAATTTCAAATTTTTGTGTGTAACCGATCGAACGGCCTGAAGGGCGATCGATCGGCTACACAGGAAATTGCATGTTGTGCATATGATGTCTATTTTGATGATTTCACTTTAGCTTGCCAATTTTATATGAATGTGGAGTATTTTAAGCTATGATAGGCTACTGGAAATGCATGCTATTGAGTTTATGGAGTTGAGATATATGCTTAGAGATGGTGGAATGACCTATGTTTTGTGGCATGATGTTGGAATCGTTATCTTGAAATTATGAATGGTTGTTTCCCTTTGGTTAAGCATATTTTCAGTAGGACTACAATCATCGTTGGACTGATTTGTCATGATAGATTGTGGTTAGTAGTGTGTGGATGTTGGTGAATGCCATGACTCAATGATGAAATGAGTGATGTTATATGTGTTTAGCCTTTGTGGTTGAGTTTTGAATTTAGATATGATTTTAACGATTCTTCTTCTATGATTTCCGCTGGAATTCATGTTTGGATAGAAATTCACATGTGTAGTGTGGTAGTGAGTTGATTTTCAAGCAAGTTGATATGCATTATATGAAATGCTTCTACTAGTTACACACACACACATGTGGGGGTTAAATGATGATGTTGAAGCTTAATATTGTGATTATGAATGATGCATTAGGGGCTAATGAGAGCACTTATCATGGATTAGGATTCATGTATGCTTTGCCCACGCATGTACCATGCTGCACGCATCATGAAAATGGATTTCCAATTGAGGCTTCATCGTGATTAATCGAATTTGACCGATTGGATGCAATGTGATGGAATTGTGTGCCGGGTTTATCGGTCGTGGATTAATCACAAGTTGATTGGTCTGAAAGGACATATTTTGATTTGAAGTTCCTGTGTGGAACGAGTGCACTCCCCGGGTTGAGTCTTGTTAATTGGAATGATGTGGGGACGAGTTGTGTACTTGTCTTGCGGATTGTGAGAATGTTATTATGAGTGTCATCTGGACCCTGAGAATCCAGTGTGGTATGCCGTGTGCACCCCGCTACCACGTGTTCTAGGGTTCTCTGTGTGAGAACTCGGGCTCTTCCCCCCGCAGGAGATGTCCCTGGGCGAACACCCCTACTCTAGATTCTCTGTGTGAGAATGGGACATCCTTGGCCAGGATTGTCCAGGGCGAGCAGTATTAGGGATTGACAACCCCAATCTTTCTTGAATTCTTGTGTAGAATTTGGGACCATGACACGCCTTCGTGGCCTTGTCTATGCTCCTGTCTGTGTGACGTTAATGTGTGATTACTCCTTGATGGAGGTTGATTGTGATGACATTATGCATGTGGGAATATGTATATTAGAGATACATCCATGCATGTTGATTTTGATGTAATGCATGTGGGAATATGTATGTTAGAGATACATCCATGCAGGTTGATTTGATAAAATGCATGAGGAATATGTATGTTTGAGATACATCCATGCAGTTTGATTTGATATAATGCATGTGGAATATGTATGTTAGAGATACATCCATGTATGTTGATTTTGATATTATGCATGTGGAATATGTATGTTAGAGATACATCCATGCAGGTTGAATTGTGAAATAATGCATGTAGGAATATGTATGTTAGAGATACATCCATGCAGGTTGTGATGATATTATGCATGTGGGAATATGTATGTTAGAGATACATCCATGCGGGATTGGTTATGATGTGAATGCATGTAGGAATATGTATGCTAGAGATACATTCATGCAGGTTGAATTATGCATTATGATGCAGTGTTAAGTGATATGAATGTGTGATCAGAAAGTGATGCACCATGTAAATCTTTGATCTGAACGATCTCATTGCTAAGCTATCGTATGTTCTACGTTGATAGTGATATTAAAACCATTGTTGAGTGTTAAAACTCACCCCTCTTTTGTGTTTTGATTTGGGGCTGCGTGGTGCGACACGCAGACGGACAGGATTGCCTCTTTGAGGAAAGGTCAGAGGTAGCTTGGGTGTGATGATGGAGATCGTTGCGTGACTTACCTACGTTTATCTCATGTTTTATGTTCGAACCTTTGTGTAGGGTTCTTGTTTGGATTTATGTCATATTTTGCAGTTGTGATGCTTATAACTTATTTTGAGCCGGTGTGGGCTTTACTTAACTAAGTTTGTGGGTTTGAGATTGTTGTTTACTTTGTAATAAGTAACACATTTTCTCCTTTTTTATTTACTCTTGCTCAAAGGATTGTGCGCACTCCGTGTTTCTGTTAATCGCCCGTGGTTAGGGATTAAGTCTTCCGCTAGATCATTTCTCAATTTTCACTTCGTCGCCCCCGTGCGTTTGACCGGCTCCTGGACCGGGTTCGGCTCGGGTCGGGCATCGCCGGGGCGTGACAAGAATGATCATGACGACTGTTCAACAAATAAATATTTAATGTACAAATATATGTGGTATGCGCTTGGGAAATATTGTCTTTTGAACTATCATGAGATTATTCACAATAAGGAAATCTCTTCATGCTGTGGATGCAGCATAGTGCCAGAAATTTCTGGTATTCATACTCAATGCTACTTCATAGACCTGGTTTTTGATGAAGCATCTCCGAGGCTAGAAGCCTAGAAGTCCCTTGCACCACATTGACGAATACATCCTCCAAGGAGGAATCCATCACATCAAAACCATAGACAATGATCTCCCTTTTAAGATTTGCCATGGCCTGGAATATGTCAGAGATCCGCACATCCTTCTTCGAAAGGCGAAACTTCTGTGTTCCAGCAACATTGTAAATCCTCACTGCGTTGTGAGACAGGCTACTTATCCTTTCCTTCACTATTTCTCCATGAGTTTGATGGGTTGATATGGTGAGTACATATGACACACTGTACCTTCTTTTGAGCTGCGTGAAAGTTTAATACAAGTCAAGAAAATTGGGAGCTTGCTAGAAAACATTGACCTTGTGATAATCAGTTGAAGTGCTTTTACATCTCTAGAAGTAAATCTTATGGAAGTAACAGTGTGATTAAGTAATAATATAATCAAATGAATACTAAAATTTACAGGTAATTCTAATGTTAGGATTTTATAGCCGTTCAGAAAAAACAAGAATTGCAGAGTATAAAGCTAAAATAAAAATGGCCATTTTGGTTTATATATATATTCAAAATTTCAACCATATCAGACCACTGTATTGGTTAAACATAGTTGAAACTTGGATATACATTTATGTGTTATAACAGATATTCACAAACTGCGCAACATACATATGTAAAGGTAGTTCAGTAACAAGAAAATAACCTCTCCCGCGCTTCCAAGACATTGCAAGGTACCCTTTACCATGATGCCCATTCGATCACACAGGAATTCAGCTTCTTCCATTGAATGAGCTGCAACCAAAAGAAAATAAGGACAGTAATATATTTTCTTCTTCAAGAATCTTCATAGTATCAATGTCATTGATACTACTCATTCGTATTATTGTCATTTTTTAATAAGCTTCACGAAAGTGATTCCTTAATGCTACTTGATCTTAGCGCATAAAAATAGTGATCTACTTATGTAGAGAACAACCTTATAAGTGGCAAAAAAACTGCCTTATTGAGCAATTTATACTTAATTAACACCGTAATATATTCAGATGAAAATTAGCTCACTTGTCATAATAATGGCCCGCTTCTCTTTTGCAACTTTTATAACTTCCCACAAGTTACTTCTTGATTCTGGGTCCAATCCTGTGGTGGGTTCATCCATGAAAACCACCTGCTCAAGTTTGTCCTGAGTTATCTAAGGTTTTTTTCAAGCATTCTCACCATTATAAATCTGATAATGTGTAAATACGTACTTGGGAATCTCCCATAAGAGAAATTGCTACACTTAGCCTTCTTTTCATACCTCCACTATATGTACCAACAAGCTGCTTACTCACATTTCCTTTGAAAAGATCTACCATATGCAAGAGAGCATCTACTTCCTGAGTAACCCAAAAGGAAATAAGTTATCAGAGTATAAATGGATTTCATAAAATACAAAAAGTACCTAGACATCAAAGATTTTATAATTTCATAATACATTTTAGTATTTTTCAAGTAAGTATCCCAAACATCAACAGAGTGAAAAGTTAATTGTAGCTCCTTTTATATTCTTTCATTACTTTAGTTTGATGACATAAACACTTTCCTTCCCGTAAAGATTTGTTCTCTTTTTGCCTTGTTTCAGAGCTTTCCAGATAAATCAACAATCACAACTAAAAACCTTCATTTTTTCCTTGAAACTGTTGGTTCTCTTGGCCTTTCTACTTGTGTTGCCACCAAATTTCAGCTGATCATATAGTTATACTGCTGATGTTGATCTCCAAATCATTTTCTCATTTCTATAAGTTCCCATTTGGGGTAATCTGAATATGTACGTTCTACTTCTACTAGCTCTCTTCGATTGCAGAGATGTGACAGGTGTTTTTCTATGTGAAACTCTCAAAGTGCCGCTAAAATACATTATACATGCAATTTAATAGGAGTAAATGTGAACATAGAAAAGAGAAATAAAACTATGTAATATTCTTACCTGATTCAGCTTTTTTCCCTTTAGGTTCCTCAGTCTACCATAGAATAACAAATGCTCTCTTCCAGTTAACTCTTCCCAGATTAAGCTGCATTATGACATTAACTCAACATTTACACACACACAATACTTGTTTGAAAAGGCAAAGGCATAAAAATTTCACAATTGTGGTAATCACATATTTATTACATTGCATTGTGACTTCATTACCATTGGATTTACACATATTACTTGCTAATAAAACTAGACACAAACTATATATGCATAATATCTATGAAAGTAATTTTACATAATTGTTACCAACTTTGGTTTTGATGCTAGTTCTAATGTCTATTAGAAGAGACATAGCCCTGTAAAGATCACATGAATGAAATCTTATAAGCAAAATCCTTGCTCCTGTTGTTTCCAAAGAAGAAAAATCCTTACTCTTCCTGTGGGCAGATCCCAACTTTTGTGTAAATCTGATCTCTGTTTAGTCTTATGTCCAGACCACCAATAAAAACAGTCCCTGACGTAGGAGAAAGAAATCCAGTCACCTGAATCAAAGAAAACCCAGAAATTAGTATATCATGGCCTCTAAGTTATTTTGGAGATGTAAAGATGAGCAAACGTACCATATTGATTATGGTCGTCTTTCCTGAACCGTTAGGACCTAGTAAGCCAAAGCATTCGCCTCGTGGCACGGCAAGTGATAAAGACCGAACTGCAAGCTTCTTAGGAGATCCATCTCTTCTCATGTATACTTTTCTTAAGTTATGACAGACAAAAGGGTGGATTTTGTTAGGTTCCCTCAACAATTCCTTTACTTTGTATCTCTGCATAGAGGAGAATCCATCAGAGCAAAAACTCCGGCAGAAACTATCTATAATTCAAAAGGAAAGGTACAATGCATAACATTCATTCAACAACACGTGAAGCAAATCATAATTGCCCACAACATAACTAAAACTAGATTCACCAGGCTTAAAATCTGATAGACGTCTGCTATCCAATTAAGTTGGTAGAAAAACATGGTCTAGTTCATGTCAGAAACCATGACTGCTAAAAGCTAAGGTTGCTAAGAAAAGGACCATTATACCAAATCTCCTAAAACGGTAGGTTTCTTCATAACAAAAGAAATAGGTTTCTAAGAAAAGGACCAATAGTGGATGTTAACCAAACCAAAGAAACAGAAAAGAAACCAACACCTCAGCACATGCAACTGTAATTGAAAATATGCATATGCTTACCTATTTACATGGAAGAAACATGGGACGTGAACATAGTCCATGACTCTTAACATGTTAGAAGCCACATTTCCTAAATATGCGAGAAAGGACCAAAAAATGGATATGAATCTAGCTGATAACAGATAGCCAAAACCAAATCCAATCAGTAGTTCAAACAAAGGGTATGAACTATCCATTGGCAAGCATACCTCTAAAGAAACTTCTTGACTCCTCATATCAACAGAGACTGTAGAATTATGTTTCACATTAGCTCTGTTTTGTTGCTTTCTTTTTTTCCAAAATTTCACTAAACAGCATGGAGTATGTCTAACTATACCAGAAGAGACCAGTTGATCCAAAGGATATGCCATAAATAGAAGAATCAGCCATTCCAGAGTCATAACAATTAGAGTCCCTTGCATGCCATTGTCTTGATCACTTAAATTAGCCCATCTCATACCAGAGGTTTGTTTGTACCGTCCCTCTAGCGCATATTGTGAGAGCTCATACAACCCATTATAAAGGGAAAATCCAGGCAAAAGCTCCATTGTCATTAAGCGTCTTCCTACATGCAATATACAACTATTTTTAATAAGTACCACATCAGTTTAGAATTCACGTTTATCAGGGTTTCATGATGATTTACTTGAGAAGCTCACGTCTTCTACATATGGTGTGAAGAAGAAGGCACCCATGAGACCCGATCCGAACACATACATATAACTTACAGCTGCACACATGCAATCTCAAATAGTTAACAGGAATTGTTAGAAATTTAGTCAAAAAAAAGGAGAAAGGATGATGGTAACCTGTAGCAGTTTTTGAGTTTGCAAATCCAATAGCGGCCCAAAAAGCAAATGCAATTTGTAAATTCAAATAAACAAAATAGAATATCAGCTGGATGGCATAACTATTCCCCTTAAAGATCTCCAAACCTATGAAGGAATTGAATGATTAGCATATTTGAACACTAATCATGTTAATAATTCAGTTTGTAAGCCATCTGCATAACTACTTACCAATGAGAGAACCGAGAATTACGAACCAAACCATGTATATGGATGATATCACAAGGAAGTAACTATAAGAAATTAACCAATACGGACCATCTCCTAGTCCATGCATTTTCATCATAAACTTGAGTTTATGTTGTTTCTCATAGACTAAAGATGCAACCATAACCTGCAAAAGGCCCAGAAGAAGAAAATATTTTGTTAAAACTCCTCAAACTCATCTTGAAGACATCAATGGTTGGATACTACATGAGCAGTAAAAACATGAGTAATCTATTGACTGGTTAAATTCTGCTTTTGTGATGAAAGCAATCACTTACTGGGAATAACAACTGAATAACCCATGCATAAAGAAGGGGACCAATGACAGCCAAGTCCAAGGTGATTCTCTTTCCAGTTCTAGGCATCTCTTTCAAAAAGTCAAGTGGGACCCTGATCTTTTTATTTTTAAAATGTCTGAGGAAGGCATTTGAAACCTAAATGCAATGAAGCAAACAAGTATTCTCAAACTAGCCAAAATAAACATACGAAACATATGTTACCAACGATTAAGAACAATGGTGACAAAATATGATGATATATTTAAAAATGGCTGAGAGAGGCAATGAAGTGAAGCTGGGAATATGATACAAATATAAGCTTTACCCAGTTATGAAAGATAATAAGGATCCTGATCATTATTCTAATGCATAGTCAAAATCATAAGCAAACACAAAAAAATAATCATTATCTGGCCATTATATTTATTTGGATTCACCCTTATTATCATAAAATGCTTAGTACTCGTCACTTACCATGTTAATAGATCGGGGTACTCTAGCGAGAAGATGGTCTGTGATTAGATTCCTATATGTAGAGTTGTACCAGATATGCACATTAAGTCTACTGCTACTTGAATTCAGAAAATCATAAGCTGAAACAAAGAACAATCTAAGCTTTAGAAATGAGACACTGACATCCTGGAATGACAATCGATCTATGGACCAGTGAAGCATATATACCGGCCAAATATTCATGAATTTCATGGGCTGAATTCACATCCCAGAAACCTTGACGTAGTTCATTGTTTATGGGTAAGGAGCTCGATCGCCATGCATACAAACTTTCGACACAATCAATATCTACAAGTGAATAAGAATTCAGCAGATGCATAACTACTCATCTATTGTTGATAACATAAGGATAAGTAAAAGGATAAACTTTACTTTGCTGGATGTGGTCGCTACCAAAAGCTACAGGGACAGTAAGATTCATGTTTATAGAGCAATGAGGTTGAAGGGAATGTATAGGAGACTTGGAAAAGACTGCAGGCTCTATAAAGCTGGTACTTCCTGGCTTTTTTTCTGTACCCTGCACATATGGTTAAAAACAATGTGATGCATGTTAGTACTGATAAAACAATTCATATTCAGGGAAAGGAAAATTATAATAAAAGGAACAGAAGACATTTACAAGAAAGTATTGAGGAGCACTGTCAAAACTATAGTTGTTGTTCAACGGAACAGCCTGTGGAAAAGCATCCGTATTTATTTGACTAATTAGACCTGCAGATATCAGCACAAATGTATGTCACTTATATAAAAGAATATTAGCAATAATGTGCTCTGAGCTTCAGAAAATCTTCACTGCATAGTTCCTCTTTTACTTTACTGTTTTTCCTATCCTAGAAACCAAATTTGAGTTTAAAAGACTTCAGTGCCTAATAGAATGGAAAAGCACAATTATAGTAGTTAAGGCTTGGAATATATCACATGGGTATTGTAAGATAACCAAGTTTCCCAAAAGCTCGAGCCGTTAAGAAGAAGAAATCTTTTATATTAATTTTATATTCTAACATCCCCCTCACGAGCAAACGTCTATCAAAACACAGCACGTGGAACACAATTGAGATATATAAATGTCTCCAACGAGACTTGAACTCAGGACCTCCCATAACCTGGAACTATGATACCATGTAAGATAACTAAGTTTTCCAAAAACTCGAGTTGATATGAAGAGGAAATCTTTTATATTAATTTTATATTCTAACAGGTATCCCCTCTTCTCCAGTTTGTTGTCTCTTAAAAATTTGCATCTCGAAATCCATCCAACACTAATTAAACACTGAATCATCTAGCTTAGCAACATTATAACAACAACCCTAATATGATGAATGTTTATACTTCGAGCTGAACTCCTGTGCCAGATGATGGAGCCGCCACAGGCCCACAGCCCACTTATCCATGTTAAACATGATTGAAATACTAGTCCATGGATTAAGAGAATTAAAAAATATCAATAATCAAATCAAACTAGTTATAAGTAGAAATGGGGGAACCTACTTTCAGCAATGGATCTGTTCTGCCCGGTGAAGAGAGAAGTCACAGGGCAAGTTCCTGTGCTCAAACAGGAACTATCAGGCAGGCCAGCAAACATATGAGAATCTGTCTTCACAGCTCGAAATGGAGGGCTTGGCACTTGAAATAATGGAGGCCATTGCTGTGGTCTAGAGATGGAGCAAGCCGTTGCTTGCATGTAAGTTGAGTACTCAAGGCCGCAGATGTTCTGACAGATCCCGCTTGCATTTGTATGAACACATTTGCATCCGCATAGGTGTCTGGGATTGTCAAGTTGGGAGTTCACCATCGTCTGTACAGCAATTATCACTAGGCAGAGGAAAGCCGGGAACATGACTAGGCCACCATTCATTTTGATATTCCGGTTCTGAAAACACAAGTGCAAAAGTGTACAAATAAGAACCTACATTAAGAGAAGAACAAATCTGAAAGAGACCCCTTTTGAATTACAATAATTCACTTGCTGAGAAAGGTTTCTTGCGTGTAATTTGATAAAGAACATATGTTCTACGATGATTTCACAAAAAAGAGTTACATATAGATGATGGTGGTGAACTTCTACTTTGGCTTCCAACATAGTTTTTAGATTATAATGAAGTTGTAAAGTCGGATTGTACAACTGAGCACTGCCCAGAAAGTGCTCAGCCCTGATTCAACTTGATATTGAAAGCTGAAGATATCTATGTAGTTTCTCTAATTTGTTTGTCGTCAAGATCTCTGAAGATGTTTGTTGATCTCTGAAATGCAATAATCATCCTCATTCTTTTTGCATACAATATATACTGTATGTCCCATATTAATTGTCTGGATTAGAAAACTAAAATAAATTTAATAATTTAAACAATTAACATAAGACGGTATGCTATTGGCAAACGGGTGCAAGCTCCCGCCATTTCGCTGACAAGAAGAATGGAGTCTGGTCTCGGGCCGATCGATTTCACGTGGACCTACGTAAGGGAAGGCCCGTATGTGTTGGCCATATTTTTGATAATGTGTTATGACCCACCTTATGGTTATAGGGTTTGCTTCAAGATCTATCACAATTTGAATTTAATTATTAATAGTATTTTGAAATGATTATTAATTAATAGTTAATTATTAGTAATAATATTTTATAGTAATTAAGAGTTTATTTTTATTGGGCTTAGGCTAATATATATTAGAGGCACATTCTAATTAATTTTTTTATTAAAATTAAGATTATATATAAATATATAGAGGATTTACCTTATTTAATTAATTAAAAATTAATAATAAAAAGTATATTAATTATTTTAATTTAACTTAATCCCTCTTTTTTCCTCCCTTTATTTCTATTTTAGCTTGTGTAAACATCAGTTTACAACATAATATTGTCGTGGTGACAGGATAATGCCTATACTATACATTGAACTGAATGTACAATACATCCAATTAGGAAATGTACTTGAAGGAGGTGTTTTATATAAAAATATTTTTGGCATTAAATGTACATTGCGTTATAATAAATTACTATCAAACTAAATTCCGTTACATAACCATGACGAGCATGAAAGGTAGTCTTACAAATCTAGTTGCCAAGCATTAAAAAAACTGCTTAAAAAAGTAACAAAATTGTTTGTTAGTGAAAAAAATTTAAATCTCTTTGTTATTTTATTTGGTTATCAATATAAGAGTTTATAATAACATATGTTTTAAAAAAGTTAACCGCTCTCTTACACACCAACTTGAATCTGAACATCAGTCATTAACATCATGCATTAATAAAGTGGGATGCAATAATTTCGAATTGCAACCCACTTATATGGCCCGAAAGCTATACCTGAGTTCAGACGCAACCTCTATGTTTAGGAGGAGCGAGAGAGTTTTTAGCTTCGTCTTTACTTTTTCTTTATTTTACTGTTTTTTTATACAACATGACAAAAAGAAGGTTGCTTCTTAATGGATAAGCCATTGAATAGTTGACCGGCCCAGATATACATGATGTTGATCGATTTGGGACTGTGGCCAGGACCAGGAGGCCCCAACAATATAAGTGATTATTTGTAAGGATCAACTAATTTAGAGGCTGCAAATAGTTTATCAAGAAAATGGATTTTAGGTGCTATTGATTCAATAAAGAATCCATCCTCAACATGCATACATTTAAGAAATTTGGATGCAATAATTTCGAATTGAAGCGTGGTAAACGCTTCTCAAATAAAACATGCATGCAACAAAATCGATTTAAACACACCCGAGAAAATGGTGTTTACCTTGACATTGCACTTGAGTTTTGATTAGTCCAAAGTTCTTACAAGAAATTGAAACTTAACATAGAAAACAGAAGCATATATTTGACAGTGGAGAAGCTTAGAACAAAGAGATTTATTGCAAAGTTGAGTTGCAGAAGATGCTGATAAGGAGATGGATTTTAGGTATATAGTACTAGTCAAATAGAAGGATATATGATTAACTCTTATCCATCATTAGACAAGATCGTCAATTTTGAGGTGATGACCCTTGCCATATGCGTTATTAACAATGAGCTAAGCATCTTCATAAATAAGCATTTCATGAGATTTAACGTTACAACCTATGTAAAGTCAGAGTATGTCTTTAGCCATACATAATACATGGTATTTAAGCCGAATTACACGTAAATTGAGCTTTAAATTGATACTAGTGAAGCTTCCAAAGTAATTGATCTTGAGATACGTGCATATTTCAATTGGAAATTAAACAAAAAACTTACGTGCAAGGATAGCAAGATACAGAAGACAGAATTTTCTAGTAAGAAAACCAAAAATGGAAGCAAACTAAATCATGAATGGTAAGTGTGACAAGGAGAGGAATGAAAGAAGGCAAATGAAAAGTAGCTAGCATGATCAAACTACATTCGAGCAGGAAAAAAAGAGGATTGTGTTACATATGGGTCCAATCTACAATATATATAGGACACAATCTACATGGTTTCAATCATATTTGAGAGGATAAAAGATCAACATATATAGTGAGAGATTGCTATCAGTGGAACCATGCAAGGAAGAAAATCAAGACACAAAAAGAAAGCTTACATGGAATGTGAGATTTTTTCTGAAAAGAGCATTGGCTTGAGTGAGGACGGATGCAGGAGCCATAGGAAAAATAGAGGGAAGGAGATATCTTTCATTTCATGATACAGAAAGTTGATATATACAAATGGAGGAGAGTGCATATGCAGATAAAAAGCGTCCTTGTTTCTGTCACAGATTGAACTTTTTTAATACATGCCTACATCTTTGGGCAATCTGGTTTGGATTCAGACTGTTACGTTGCCTCTCATATCGATCGTCATTGGGAGTATCGCATTAGGAGTTAAGAATATCAAATTAGTTAGGTATTTCAGATAATGAGACATTTAGTGGCTATTGCACTTGTGATTTTTACGCCAATGGTATGCCTTGTGAAATAATGTAAGATAAAAAAATTGTGAAAACTAATTCATGCACACTTTTGAGTTACCAATCATGGACCAAAGGTGATACCACAAGATAGTGATACACCAATTCTGTCCAACAATATCTTTCAATTGGGGTAGTGATACCACATGTATTATATAATATAAATCTAATCTATCCAACAAAACCTTACAATTGAGATTTGGTTAGATAGAACACGTGAGCCTCACATAAAGCTCACATAGCCTACATGTTCTATTTAATTAGAAGATGTTGTTAGACATATTTATTAAGTGATTACATTTTCCATGTCATAATTGGCCAATGATTGACTGGTTTACCATGTGTCTATCCCTAATCAAAGGGAATTACTTCAGAGTAAAAGTCAAGATTAGATCGAAAGCATGCTCCTTCTATCCTCCATTAAGTATTTGAATTGGTTTTTTAATTCAAACACTTATAATCGGACAAAGGAAGTGTTTTCTATTTCATGTATTTTATTGTATATGTAGAGTGGCCAGATCAACAGAAGCACAGTGGGATGGGGGTGGTGCACCAATCAAAAATTAGCCTTTAAATTAATCTATAAAAAATCATGCATAAACCTTAATTCAATTAGCAATAAATCATTATTAATCATAGATCATGCTAATAAGAAAACAAAGAAGGGCAATAGCATATTGACCTTAGGCATTCCAGCCCTTGCATGCTCTTAAATCAATCAACTCACCTAATCAAACATAAAGGAATCAAATGGCGAAAGAACAAGTACCTTTATGTGTAGATCTCTCACAAACCAATGTTTGGATTGAAGAAAACTCAGCAAAAATGCAGCCCAATCAAGCTCCAACTCGACCCAGCAATGGAGGAGAGTCACCTCCTTCAATCAACCTACCTTAGAGGTGTACGAGAGGGGAGAAAAGGGGCAGCCAGCAGCAGGTTTTCCCCAAACCTTGTGCATGCCGAATCAAAGAGAGAGGGAGGGGCGGCTAGATTGTGAGAGAGGAGACAAGAGGGGGGCAACCAATTCTTAGGGCTGTCCCCTCTCTTTTTCTCCCTTAAGTACCCCTATCTTTTTCATCTTAGGTGAGCCTACATGTGGGATTTTTTTAATTAGGCTATCTTTCTTTATTTCTTTTAGTTCAACTTGAGGGTCATACACAACGGGAGCGGGCTCTGTCTCTCAGATCTTGCAAAAGCTTGGACCCCCTGCACACTACCAAGCCCACGATAGGGTCAACCCCTCGCTAACCACGAGTTCCACCATCGATACATAATTCACGCATATGAGCCCCACAACATGTTAATGTACAACTTAGTCGAATGCCTAGTGTGTGTATGTGATGTTGGCAAGTCCTTATCGAGTTAGTGTAATGAAGGCACATGTGGGGTCAGCGCGACCGCCTCCACCACCCTTGGACCCCGTGGCCTATACCGATTCACCTAGACCATGACAACGTTGGACCAAACCAGGCCCAAGCCCATACCATGGTCCAACATTACATAATTTTTAGCCATTGCACACAAGAAACATATGCAAAGCCACACATGATTAAGCAACTAATGTTTGTTACAATTTCCATGTACCATGTTGATAAACACATCTTCTAGTGAAGCATCAATCACTCCATATGCGACAACACTGATCTCCTCTCTAAGATATTCAATGGCCTGGAAGATGTTAGAAACTAGTGCTTCTCCCTTGGGAAGTTGGAACTTCTGTGTTCCAGCAACATTGTAGACCTTCACAATGTTGCCTGAGAGCCTCCTCGATCACCACTCTTTCCGTCGTCTCCATGTCCAAAAGATTTGTAGAGATGTTGAGCATGTATGCTCCTCCATACCTCGTTATGAGCTGCAAGTGAAGAAACTCTATCAATCAAGATAAGCCAAACCAAATGACTTTCCTTTTTTATCACTTTTCAATTAATTTCATTGTTGGTCACTTCACCTAGTCATGAAAATTGGTGATGCTAGACTAGTCTAAAATAGAATGTGTTACTTATGTTTACATAGATATCACATAAATATATGTGAAATGTGAACCTCTTTAGGGCTTCCAAGACATCGCATATTGTCGTCCACTAAAATTCCTACCCTGTCACAAAGGAATTCTGCCTCCTCCATGGAATGTGCTGCAAAAGTCATAGATTTAAAATATATCTTCGGGTTTGAGAAGAAAAGAACAAAAATTTTCTGTGCTTCACTTAAAACTCCATGTTTGCCTTTTATTCTTTGAATGAGTGGAAGTTAAGTAGAACAACCTTAAACTACTAACGTACTACTTTAGACTTGTTACAATTATAGACCGATTTGCCTTTTCCTGTTTGATAATTTTCCACAAGTTATTTCTGGAATCCAAGTCCAGTCCTGTTGTGGTTCATCCATAAAGATAACTTGAACAAGAATTGTAAATTAAAGGAAAAATTAGACGGTTAATTTCACTGTTCACACATAATTAACCATTGTATATGGAGCCATACACACCTTTGTGTTTGGCACAAGAGATATGGTAACACTAGCCTTCTGTTTGTTCCTCCACGATGTGTACCAGCAAGTTGGTCATAGATGTTTCCTTTGTGAAGGTTCACATTTCTAAAGAGTGTCGATTTACTGCACCAAAATTTTGCGTAATGTTTTAAACTCAAGACTTGACATGCACTAAAACTGTTAGTTGACTCGGGGTCTCAACACATTCAAAATAGAGTCATATATAGAAACTCTAAATATTACTCCATATCATACCAAATAATATCAACTTGTTCAAATAAGTAAAATGATTTTTCAATGTAGCACTATTGAATACAATTAAAAGTAAGATTAAAATTATAATTGATAGTTTGTATATAATGGGATTGCACAAATTTTGAAACTAAAAGCAGTGGAGCTATATACCAAATGAAGTCATACTCCCTCTGTCCTACATTAATAACTCTATTTGGTTTTTATATTTTGAGCTATTAATGTAGGACGGAGAGAGTATTAGTTAATAGATGTTGATGAATTTTTAAAGTTTGACTCACAAGTCAATGAAATGACAGTCGTATTAATTTTGAGTAACCATAGAATTTGATTCGAAAAGCTAAAGAGTGGATTGGAAAGGAGCTTCCAAGCCATATTGCGGTTTTAAACTTTTAAGTAGGAGAAAGTGAAAGGTGATTTGTAGTTGTGTAAGGGTAAGTTTGTCCACATCTTTCTGCTTTTCCTATTTATTTTATATTTAAGTACCTTTGTTTACTCCATCTTTTCCAAGTTTTGGCTGCCAATGTTGATCTTATTTTTTAGTAAATTTCTTCATGAAATTAACATGTATAGCATACAATATTCTTGTCGTTATCTCAACCTATTTATTAATTACTATGAAATAGACTATTATAGTTGAATCAACTTTTAGTTGTGTGTAATTTTCGAAAAATAGTATTTTTTATTGAATGGATAAATTCACATGGAAATAAGTTTATGATATTTAGGAATCGTACTTGTTGCAACCTTTCACCTTTGAGTCTTTAATTTCAATCTACCATAGAACAACAAGTGTTCTCTTCCTGTTAGATCTTCCCATATCATGCTGCAGTTGAACATAATAATTATCAGTCCCTTACTAATGAAGCATGCTTCCAACAAAGGCACTGCACGAATATGTAGCGCTCTGCCACGAATGAAACAAACATAATTCTAATGACTGCATTTCAATCAGTCAGTTCAACCACTGGATTCAAATTGGTGCATCAAACATAATTGTTTTAAGAAAGCATATTAGGATAATTTAGTTCAAAAAAATTGAAAAATAACCTCATAATTATGGTTTAGTCATCTAATATCCTCTTTTATTTATAATTTGATTTTCTACCATGTGATTTCATTTGTACTGCTTTCCCTAACATAAATATTTATGTTGATATGCATAACTAAATGCTTATTCATTGATTTAAATTGCAAATGCATTTTTTCAGTAGATAGTTAATGCTAATTAGCGATGCATATGAAAAAGCATTGACCATATACTTGCGTTGTTGTGTTTTCAAACCACACACATCACATCAGCACCAATAATCAGATATAACTGAGAAATAGTTTAACAGACTTTCCAGCTTGTGCATGACTAATATCAAGTGCAGTAATGACATCTGTGAGATACGACACAGAAGTATTTACTTGTAGGCAATGGAACAATATACATGCAAATAGCAGACCTTCAACTGCTGTAAGAAAAACTAACTGATGAACCTAGTTTGCGTGCCTCTGACTTCTTTAGATTTTTGAAGTTTGAGTTAAATTGTACATATATACAACTGACCTGAAAGGTGACATTTTTTCTCAACATGCAGTGCTTCCGCTTGAGTGATTAGAGAACTGGGAGCCATTCCTGAAAGACAATATTGAGAGAAGAAAGCTTCACGCACCAAAGCCACATTACGTAAGTGGATTTTTTAGCTTATTTTGCTCACAAGTCACAAATAAATATTTTCGAAGCAATTAAAGATTGGATGAAAAGTCTTTCACCCCTTACTTAAGTCAGCTCACCCCCCCTTCAACTCAGTAGGTGCACATCAGGGTAGGCTGGCTAAAATGTGGGTGGCAAACTCCTTATCTTTAAAGAATTAATGATAATGCGTCAAAAAGTAAATGTTGAGCATAAACGAATGTGAATGAGCGGATATAAATGGTTAGCATACATAGTATTAAATATCTTATATACTTAGTTACAAGTACACAAGGATAAGCCTTTTCAGCACTCAAGACTCATGTACTTTAGACTCCGGGACCAAGTAAATTTTGGGTGCTGAAAAATCTTGTCTGAGTACTCAGCATACAAAGTAAACATTTTAGACTTCTGACCCAGATCACCAAGCTGATGGGTCCGAACTTGGATATTCTGAAGGCAAACTTGAACGCTGAAGGTAAAAACTTGGACTCTCAAAGTAATTGTCTCGTACTCGTCTCGTACCTGTCTGATGAAGGAAAGAATGAAGGATTGAAGGATAGACCTTGGACACACAAAAACAAAAAGCATTGAAAGCCCACTGACAGCCCTCCAACCTCTTGGACTCAAATGATTGGAAGGAATTCGAAGCTCCACACTCCCGTTGACTTTGTATAGTTGCCTCAATTCGGTTATGCAGAGTGTCAGCTGTACATTATTTATGTAAGACCGCCTATCCTAACCCCCAACCAATTTAGAGGGCCCCAGAAACTTTAATTATTTATAATAAATTTTAAGAAAATTAGTTTCTTTTTTTTAGGGCATCCATGGGCAGTAACCACATTTTGTAAGGGGCCTACAGTATATGTTTCAATTCCTAACGTAACCTAATAATGGAAAAAGAAAGGAATTTTTTGTTGTTGTTTAATAAGATTGTCTAGATATGTAAGGCAGAATGAAATCTCTATGCTAAAGTATAAAAAAGTAGTATAAGAAATGAGGCAAATGCAAAAAAAAATACAATAGACTTGCAGAATGCACAATAGGTAGTACAAAAAACTAACTACAAACGATTTGGTCGTCTAGTGGTCCATGATTTTTTAACTATTGTTTCAAGTGGGGAAGTGTTAGGTTAAGTATTTAATGTTTTTTTTCTCATATTAGGGGGCCCTGCAAACAACCCATAAGACAATTCGGGGCCCCTTTAAATTGGGGGTCCCCACAAATTGGTTGGGGGTTAGGATAGGCAGCCTTTATTTAATCAATAAAATATTCTCAAACTAAAGAGCCTCTTCTTTTTCATGGCATGGGTGCCAATGGTATAGAATTCAGGGCTTCTAACTATCTTCCCACCCCCGCCCTTCTCACCCTTTTTTGTTCATAATCTCCGACACTCCATTACTAATTTTGTTGCTTTCAAACTAAATGATTCAAATTAAATCATTTCCAATTACTTGATGCCTATGATCTTCTTGGGTTTGTTGATGGGAGCTATGTGACACTCATAATTTTTGAAGAGAATTCATGAACCTTTTAAATTATAATATTACATAATAATTTTTTTCAAAAAAGTAGTAACGATGATAAGAAAAAGGATATAAAAATTATTAATTATTTTGTAGGTCAAAGTTATGTCGATAAAGCACCAACATGTTAATGAACCAATTGGTGAAATACTATTTGCACAGTTGGTGAAGTTTGACATGTCGATGAACCTACCAATAAGATAATAAATTTTTTTATCGGCGAGGTTCAATGTGTTAATGGACTTGCCGATTTAGATGTATTTTCTCTGTTGGCAAGGTCTTGACACATTGGTGATGCTAGAACCAATCTATTGACGGTTGCGAAACTGTAATTGAAGTGGTTTCAAACAGTTTTTAGAGTCGATGAAGCTCCCATATTCAGTTTTTAGACTTCCATATAAATATTTTTAGAATGAAGGAGGAACTGGATTTGTGCTTCTTCATTGTTTGATCTTCATTGTTTGATCAGAGGTTTGTTTGCTAACCTAAAACTTTGATGATAAAACAAGAAGTTCATGTTGATGAATGATGATAGAGTATTATATGCTTTAAGTTCACTGTTCATGATAGTTATGAATAATATATGGATATTTCATGTTATGTTGATGAATATCCATTTAATCTCTCCATGTGATAGTTAAGGATTAAATTAAAGTTGAGTACATAATTATATTTAATTCTAGAAAGTTACTTTTTTATGATAATATATGATTTTACATTTTTCCCTTGTTCACTGGCACATTTGTCGACATGTCGATGATACTACCAACGTGGAAGAAGAAGATAGAATAGTGCCGACTAACCTATGGCACATCGGTGTCTTACTGATGGATTACCAACAATGATGTCAACATGTCGATGAGGATGAATTTCCTATTTATTCCACTATTGGCAAGGGATTCGATGCATTAATGAGTTACCGATGATCATTGGTGACTTTATCGACACATCGATGAGTTCACCAATAGTAAGTTAGTTTTTGGTATTTTTAGTATAAATTATTATGAGTATTAGACTATTATTATGAGAAGCAATAGCATGTTATTTGATACATGAATTCTAATTATATGTAATAATGTGATGAATTATAATTGGGTGTGTGTACCCTTGTGTATGAATGTCCTTGTAATAGATTGCATCTCCAAGACTGATGTTTTTTGACATGAGAGGTTGAAAGAATCCTCGATGTCTTGGCTCCTCAAATGAATTTTTAGACACATAAATAGAAAATATTTGATATGAAATAAGACTAAGGTCTTTTGGCTCTCTAAAGATGAGAATTATGTACAACCGTTTCTTTAGCCTAGGAGTTGTGTTTGAATGGACTAGAGCATTAAAAGATAGCTCTCTCATGTAACAGAATAAAGGAGGTTTCAATGAGCATGGAAGTCGAAACTTCAATCGCTTAGGTCTATGAGCCCTTGTAGGCCTTCGTGTCATGGCATAGATGGAGGAGGCATACTTTAGAGTACCTGAGTTCCGAATGTATATAGTTCATAGTCTAATTAGGCGAGGTTGTACTTCTAAACGTGGCTACAATATCATAGAGACTATTTGACTTTCAGTTAAGAAGTTGAAAACTTCTAAGTAGGAGTCACGTGATATTTAGAAAAATGATTCAAGCATAATTATTTGTTATGTTTTTTGTCATGCCCCGGCACATGTCACCCCCGAGCCGAACCCAATCTAAGGAGGAAGCGGTAACGCAATGTGATAAGGTGGAGTTGGATTGCGGAAGACTTAATCTATCATTGGGTAGAATACACTCAGAGTTTCACACGTATACTTTGTACAAAAGCAAAATGGGTAAAGAAATAACTACTAATAAAAGTATTAGTTCACTCATACTCACATACTAGTCATAAATAAGCCCACACATAGCTAAAATAGAAGTGTGAAGTAGAGTTAAGTGTATATATATATCTCAACATGACATAAACAAAGCTAACATAACAACTTAACATCTCTATGAATCCCCTCTCAATAATGTGTAGGAGAGGTCTCCATTTCAAATTAGGTTTTTTGGGAAGTGGGGAGGGGCATTAATTATTTTTTACCCATTAATTATTTGTGTAAAGTAGTGTAGGGAATACAAAGCAACAATTGGTCAAGATCTAGTTAGCATGATGGAACAAGATAAATAAAGAACAAACAAAGTCCATATTGCATAGAAATTGCTTTGGTTGTATGCCCAATAGAATCTCACTTACGCACACATTATGTGTGTAAATACATATTAAATAGAATAAAATATATATTAAATAAAGGTCTCTCTTGCAAGCTATAGTTATATTACATTGCTTTGAGGATAACAATAATCATTAGTTATACACACAAACTCTATATCAACACATATACACTCGTAGTAGGCAATTGTAAATCTAAATCTTAGACGTTAAATATTATATCATAAGTTGGCGAAGATCGGAATGGTGTTAAAGGACTTTATGGCGTGGAGCATGTTATTCATATTCCGAACTAGTTTGATAGCAAGTCTCATTTGAATAAGCTCTTTAGGGGGGTTTTCCTGGTGCATAAAAATACGTAAATTTGAATATAATATATATATATATATATATATATATATATAATATTATTGAGAAATGTGTTATATACATGTAACCTACAAAAAAGTTTAAAAAAATATAATTATGTAGGATCTCATTTGATAGAGCTCGTTGAGAGCTTTCTAATGATACTAAGAACGTTGAAATCCAAGTTCGAGAGTGCAAGATATAATATTATAAAGTTAAAATTAACATAGCCTAAAAAAAGAGAATTAGGATTCTAATATATTTGATTTTTGGGTGATTAAAATAGGTCAAATAGTGGTAAAATAATGATTAATAGTATAAAATATGGGTCAAACCATTTAATTTTAAAAGTTCTACAATACACCAATTTGTTTTATATTATAGTATGATTGAAAGCCATTGAACTCTACATGAGCACTGTTCATCGTTGTTTCAATGACCTCCCTTATTTGAAGAATTAAGTAAGTGACAACAAGGGATTTGCTTGTAACATCTAGCCCAGGATAAAACAATTTTGAACCTCCTCCCTCATCCAAGCCCATGCATAACATCTAGCAAGTGACAACAAGGCTAACTGAACTAAAATATTTGAAAGTTTAATTTGTGCATGTGCCTTTGTATGTCTTTACGTGTTTTGTGTTTGTCATTGGAATTTAAAAGACTTGTTGAAAGAAAAAGACAAAAAGGCATTCTAATTGGACTTCACTTTTGAAATATACTTTATGTTGAATTTTTTTAATTTTCTTTGCCTATATATACAAAGATGAAAAGTTTGTCACCCCCTATTTTATCTAACTCACCTCATTTTTACGCAGTTAGTAGATATCCACTAGCCTGATATATACAGATGGTAGATATCTACCGACTCTGTTAAAGGGGTGGGCAGTGGGCTAGATAAAAGTAAGGGGTGTCAAACTTCTTATCCTATATACAATACCTAGGAGAGAGGGGGTTTGGTTTTTTCTATTTGTCTTTTGTGAGATAAGTGTGGGTTTTTCTCTTTTGTGAGAGGAGAGAGAAAATAGAAAAGAGGGTTTTTCTTTTTTACTCTTATTTTGTTAGGTTCTTGAGAGTTTTCACTATAGCTTTGAGATTATTTATGTTCTTCTAATATGCTTTGGAAGATGGTGTTGACAAATGATTTAGAGTTTTGCTTATTGTAAATTTTTGTAATCTTTCTTTTTTTAATTATAGTAAAATTTATTTAGTGGCATAAGTGATTGGCTGAACTTAGATAATTCATGGTCTCACATTATCACTCGCCTAAGTTGGCCTAGGTTTTTTAACTTGAATTTTGGGCCCACTATTTGTGTTATAATTTTCAACACCTTGCAGTCATTGTAAATATGGGAATCCCACTGAATCATGACTATTTCTAGGACTTCTATTGCTTATCACTGTTGGTTGTAGGTCCTCAAGGTAATCCTCAGGTCTTAGGTAGCAGATGCATATGATAAATGCCATCACCCACAAATGACCATAGTTTGAATTAGGTTATCAAATTCTTGAGTGCCCATGCATCCTATAATCCCATTATCGTGAGTGTATGCTACATATTATGATAAATAAATAAAAAATGACCCAATGCTACTGTAACCCCCATCAGTATTGGTAGAGAGAGTGAGACTAAGAGGACCGAAAGAGGAACATAATATGCGCATATACGAAATTGACAAATATACAGCTTCCCTAAACTTACACCGATACATATCGCTGCATTGGGCACATACACGCCGACCTCTTCAGATGACAGCAGTGCAACAATGGAGAAGACAAGTCCAAAGTACTGAACAATATTCCAAATATATTTGATATTACAAGCATAGATGGAAAAGGCTTTCATAGTTACTGTCAACAAAAAAAATATAGACAAAGTAGGGATTCGTCCTTGACCATAATAAAACTGGACCTTACAATGCGATACATAAATAGTCCTATTCACAGCCGATTTTAACCGAAATCAAGAACAAAACAAGTTAGAAGGCTCTAAGCACACCACAACCCTGTTCTTAGAAAGTAAAATTGACAGCACACACAACGAAACGCACCCCATAAAAACAAGAGCACTAAAATCCAGCCGTGAGCACCCCTTCCAGACAGTTGTCACCTCTTCCATTCTGGAATTACCTTCTCTGCATTTTGACAATCATGTGAGCAGTAGCCTAACAATAAAACATCAAAATATATAAAATTCCATACCAAATACCCCTAAAGGCAGCTGACAAAAACATTTTAAAGAATAGAATATTTTGACTGTTACTATCACAAAACCTCTCCTTGCCCTTGATGTGAGATTCTAAGAGAAGTTATGTTAGCTACATAAACATCAATTGAGCCTTATCCCTGCCATATAGAATCTTGGTTAAAATGTATATCACCATTTACATTATTGTACTCAAAATAATGATATAAAATCTGTGTGAGTACATGGCAGCAAAATTTTGAGCTGGATGCTTTCTATTGCCACCATCTAACAAAATAATGAGACAAAATGACACCGTTACTCCCTCTGAAACACGTAATGATGACCAAAGTTGGAGAAGAAATACTTATGATGTCATGGTCCACCACAAAGTTAGCATCAAGATAACCAGTCTCTTATTTTAGTTAAAATATTTCAGTAAAAAAGGCCATCAATATAGTGCATCACTTCTAATATTTTGAGTTTCCAAACAGGGAGATTTCAAAGTGTAATTGTCATCTAAGTAAATAAAGAATTTCTAGGTGAGCACTCACCATTTCCATCTCTTGAAGATAAAAGAGATTTATCACTTCTACCACCACTCTTGCCATTTGCCTGAAGCTGTCTTTGAGCTCGCGGAGATGGTGAGCTAACTTTGACATTTTCTGCTGTTGGCAGGGAATGTCTCCTCGTAATGACATTTGTATCTGCCCCATCAGAGACAACCCTTGGTGAACCTTGTCCACGCAGCTTTGCTTTTGCAGATTCAGTTGCTGCCATATAACTTGGCAGGGTTGGTGTGACGGGCACACCATTTTCATCCAGTTTTGCTGACAACGATGACCTCCTCTTATTGGATTTCCGGTTTGCGTGGCTCATATGTGTCTCCTTACCATTTATACCTCCATTTTCCACAGATACATTTATAGCCTCTATAGTGCCCTCCAAGGTTGAGAACTCACCAGTTGGTGGGCGGTCAACCTGCACTCCAGCAGGCAAATTGGTAGTCACTGGTTTCAAAGCAGCAATCTCGATTTCAGGGAGGTCAATCCCTGCTGTATCTTTCTTCACATTATCTGAAGAATCCTCAGCACTCTGATTGGGAACATCAGATAAAGAATTAGAAACTTTGCTCCGACTATGTTTTAATTTCTCAGATTCATCCTGTGGCCGAACAGATGCAGCATCTGCTATAGAAGTAGAAACTTTTCTCAAACTGCGCTTGACCTTTTCAAGTTCACTTAATGAATGCTCTTGAACTGGATCCACTACAGGGGAGCTTGACAATTTCCTCAGGTTCCGTTTAGACTTTTCATCTTCAAAGATCGTGTTCACATTTGAAGAAGTATTCCTCCTGGTACTGCGCTTTGCCCGTCCAGATTCAGCAGAAGCAACAGAATGTTGACCATAGGACTGAATTTTTTGCAAATGTGAATCAGAAGTATCCTTTTTTGGTTGTGAAGTAGGCTCCCAGACTCGAATTGATGTCCAACGCTCCAGCCAACTGACAGCCGAGTTTGGTTCAGTTCCACTATACTGGATCCTCAGGGCTGAGATGGTGGGTGATGGAGCAAGAAGCTAGCAGAGAAATAAGAAAAGAAGCATAAGAAGCTTGATAATAGTAAATAATATAAAACAAGTAAATTCTTGTGGACTAATATGTAATTGTCTCATTCCCCTTCTCAAGCTTCCTCTCATTTTCTTTCTATTTCTACTTTTTTATTCTTTTGTATGGTGGGGTTGTGTTCGAATTTTGGATATCAAACCCTCAACCTGGGACTCAAATATCCTTCTAAGCTGAATATTCTTCTGAAAGCAGTATGAGCTAATGTGGCATGATAGTCTTATTAAAACAAGGACCCCAAATGTAACTAGGAGATAGGACTGATGCTCAAAGTTTACCAAGTACATTGCTATAGAAACTATTCCATTCCTCCTGAACAATTGGTGGTAATGATAGAGACTTAAACATAAACACCACAATAATATATGAAGAAACACCCAAATGAACATACTTGCCGAACAAAAGCATTGGTTGATAGCATATCATCCCCAGATGATACATTTATCTCCGATAGTTTCCAAGGCTTGGCATCCTGATATGATAAAAGTTCTTCTATTAGATAAAACAAAGATTGTCAACTTTCAGTAAAGTTGAACTATCCAACAAAATTCTGTACAATTAATGCAACACCAACAATCACAATATCATAAATATGGTCATTATAATCATGTTTGCATGCTGACATATTGAGAGCGTCATGCATGTCAAAGAATCTCCAACTTTACATATTGCACAAAATAATATAATTAATTTCATTTATAACAGCCTTAGTGAATTCTAAACAAACCTCTTTCACCAGGTGTTCCTTCATTCGGCATGTCTATAAAATGTGTTAAAGCTGTATCAAACAAGAAACTTACAACAGCCTTTTCTTGATTGTGAAGTTTGCAAACTGCCAGCCCTATATCAGAAGACCGTACTTTTTGTCCACGAACAAGTGCTTGCAATTTAACTATTCCCTGCATACATTGTAGAGTAGCCACAGCCTGTTTTCTGACCAAGTGACCACGGATCAAGGCCTGCAGTCTAATTATGCCTCTGAGTGCTTGAAATGCCCTGCGAGCCTGTTTCAGAATTTTCTCCCACAATCAGACTGATTTTACTGAAGGTAGAATGATCATTTACAACACATTAAAGGGAACATGTCCCAAATGTTTCAAATATTCAAAATTTGATATTTACCAGATAGCCCTTAAAAGCCGCTTGTAATTTTATGGCAGCTTGCTCTTCTTTAAGTTTATCAAACTCATTCAGTCCCACAGGCAAGGGACCATCTGCGTCTTGATTAATATATGATAATTGTCCTCCATATACTCTACTCTTCAGCTCCAGATTTTCACCATTTATATCCACACCAACAGCTGTAGGTTGCAAAAGTGAAGAAGAATCCCCCGCTAACACACTTTCTGGCCCATTCCCCAACACCCTGACATCTTTATCATTTGCCAATTTCTACATGAAGTCATAAAGGACAAAGTAATAGTTTCAAGCACTGGTACTTAAATTGAAGCACATTAAAAGACTCCATAGCAAACTGAAAGCTGAAGCCTCTAAGAGATCACACCCTTTTAGCTGGATCTTATCAAAAATAAAAAATAAAAACAAAGATTCATGAACGACTTTTTTTTCATCCCACATTACTATTGTACATCAAAATTATGCCTTAAAGCACAAGATGCAATGATAAATTTCACACCAAAAGTTGTCTCTATATGCCTCAGATTAAAAAGGACGAAAGTAACTCAAACAAAAATAATTCCTGCATTCGCAACAATACATGAAAACCAAAGACTTCAATTTAAGATTCATGCAACACTGGCTCTTCATCTTCTCCACAATTAAACAGACTAGCCAAAAAAACTCATTCACATCAACTCGTAGATTTAACTTCGAAATCCCAATTAATAAGATTTCCAGTAATGATCCAAACTGCCTCAATGTTTCAAGCCATAAAGCAGCTTACCAGAGTTCCCCTTCCCTTCCCTGGCGCAGATCTAGATGACTTCTTCCCGAAAAGCACAGTTTTGATCCACTTCGCCGGAGATTTCCCCATTCCAGGCAGACAGACACTATCTCACCCCAGAAATCTCAACCTCTAATTGAGAAAACAAGAAAACAACATCAATATTCGAAGCCAATGCCTCCTAAATCAAATTTTTACTCACCCACAAATTCTACTACCTAAATCATCATAAATAAAAAAAACCCAGAACAAATAATATAGAATTAAGTTCAAATTATCGGTATAGAACCACCCAACCGACACTCACCAGGACAATGCCGACACCTTTCCAGAAAGCAAACAAGACAATTCAAATCGGTGCAGAAAGGCTGGAAACTCTCGGCGGAGATCAACCGTGTGACACGGGAATTCAAATGAAATCACAAATCTTTGTCATTCCTCTTCTCTTCTCTCATGTCTGGAAGCTGAAGGAGGAGAGTAATGGGAGAGAGTGGGAAATAGAAAACCGTCAGAAGCCGACAGAAAAAGGAAGCGGGGTTGTTGAAAAAGATTTAAAATTACGACGGCAGGGTCTAATGTTTATTAAATTTATACAAGAGCCCCTTTTATTCTTCTTTTTTCGGATATGCCCTCATATGGAGACTAATTTGCATTGTGTTACATGAATGAACATGAAAATTCTAAGCCCAAGTTAAGTTTCATATGGTATAAAACCCTGTGTATTTTCATATAAAAATATAAGCCTTTTAGGAAATGTGAAATGGATTACCACGGTGAAAATGTAGGTCTTATAAATAATTGTTTTAAGGAAAATTGTTAGTTCATCTCGTATGAATCTTGACATTAGTACAACATAGCTCGTTAATTTATATCATTATCGACAATTAAAATAATTATGTAATAGTAACATCGTTGTGGTAACTATTTATTAACAAATATTTTTTAACATTTTTACATCAATGTTTTAGCACTTCATTCTCTTACATATGATTCAATTTCTTAGCAAATAAATCATTATTTTTTTAGTAAAGTAACTCATTTAAACATACATACTTTTATTATTTTAAAAAAATTAAAAAGTGTCTAGTCGGAGTTGTAGTTTTGTGATTATCAGGACATGATTTAATAGTTAAAGCTTGCAATTATCATGCCATGATTTGATAGTTAGAGAGCTCTACAACTCTGGTTATATTTTTAAAAATATATTTTATTTTTTTATTAATTTTCTTTGACATATTAACCCACTATGACTTAAACATAAAAATAACTAAGTATTTTTTTAAAAATTTAAATTATTTATCTTATTTTATTTTATTTTTCTTATATCAATCGATAGAGTAAAAAAAGTAATAATAGAAAAAAAATTATAAGTTTTCTTCCTTAAATATCACTAGGGATGATGCTTGTTTAAAAATAAAAATAAAAACAATTTTCAGCAGATGAGGATGCTTTTATAAATAACCAAAATATAGGGAATTCGGCATAATTTTCGTAAAGTACGAAATAGGATAATGTGAATTAACCGCTTCTTACCGTTCAGATAAGCGAAAAAAAACCGTTTTACGTCCTACGTGGCCCATTTACATTCTTTAAAATTACATATTTAGCCTTCTCAAGCATCTAATAAAGCCAACGGGCAAGGGTCCCTTTCTCTTTACGTGAGTGTGTTCTCGTAGTTAACATATGCAAGTAAAAAAGAGTTCCCCGTTGCACTTTCCGAAGCCTCTCGAGTATCATGCACGCGAAGTGTCATGAATTCGCACCAAACCGATTGTAGGGCCACGATCGAGCAGATAAGAGCACATGAACGGCTGAGATTCGAACATCGTACTAGAAACCCAAAATACACGCATGAGTTGATGACATACCTGACCCACCACGAGACGTGACATAC
The DNA here is from genome assembly GCA_035235625.1 of Saururus chinensis. NCBI lineage: Eukaryota > Viridiplantae > Streptophyta > Magnoliopsida > Piperales > Saururaceae > Saururus > Saururus chinensis. Next base: position 23,619,011 of record CP141143.1, on the reverse strand, counting down.
AAAGCCAAAGGGCATGGTAGTTAAAGAGATTAGTGACCTGTGCGACAATTGATCTGCAATAACCCACAATGATTAGCAAAAGCTGTCTCCCTTAACTGATTAGCAAATTAGTGGAAGCTTTTTTTGTTTTTACTATGTAAGATTCGTGCACAGCTAACCTAACCTAAATATTGGCAAATAAATTTATTTCATATTAATAGCCTTATTTTATATATTTTAAGTTATTAGATATTTATAAAATAGTATTATAAGCTATGTGGGTTTTATGATTTAATAAAAAATATTATTATTTTAAATATAACTATTAATATAGGACAAAGTGTATATGTGTATTAAGATGGAAGATGATTGAATTTGTTTGAAGTGGTTGAGCGAGGTCAATGATTTTCATGAAGGGGTAGAGGATCTGTTCTCTGGGGGTCTAAATCAGGCACCAACTTGGAGGTGACAGTGCTCTCAAGGCAGGTGTTTGGGTGGCGGGTCGATGTTAATTAAATGATGCGACAGCGCATCATCTCCCCTATTGAGTAAGCCTCACATGGAGCCTGGGATGTTCACTTTCTGCATGGAGGCCTTTTGATATTGGAAATTTGGAAAGATTGGAATTATTAATTAGCCTTTAAGTATAAGCCCAAGTGAGGATTGAGTATGGCATCATGGGAATATGATGATGCATGTAACTCGGGGGCAGGCATGTTTTTGAATTAAGATTTGATAGCTGCAGAATGCTTGGGCTTGCATTGTTGCACATGGGTCAGGTTCATACTAATTTTTTGTAATTAATTAACCATATTAGTGTTAATATCCTAAACAACATCTCTCTTCTCACTCAGCCCACTAAAAGCCGCTCACCTCAGTAATCATTTCGCCCCATTTTAAAAAACTAAAATCTGTCATTTGACATTATTTTTGCCTACTTATCCTTCTGAACTCTTCTTTAGCATCAGCTACAATGCAACGCAAGTGTCACCTAGCCTCCCGACCTGCATCGTAGGTGGAATATGCCCCTTTCTTGCTCCCCCAAATGGAGAAGCAACTTTGGCAGAGAGGGGCGTTGCCCTATCTATTGGGTTGTTCGGGAGGTCAAGGCTTAGATGAGTTCCTCCCTCCCTCCCCTAAACTCCCGAGCGGCCAGGTTTCTGTATGGGAAAGGGGGTGGATCCATGGTAATAAAATAAAATTTATTTTGAAATTTTATCCAATTTGCTAAATTTTCCTAATTGCTAAAATTTTACAAAACTCACTTTTAGGCTGGTTATTTTAGGGTTTCTTGGCTAGGTAGGTAATTTTTGGATTTTTTACATTTTAGGTAGATTAATTTTTTTTATTTTTTATAGTTTAGGCAAGCTAATTTTAAATATTTCTATAATTTAGACAAGTTAGTCTTAGTTGTTACATTTATGACAGATTTTTTTTGTCTCACTTTTCCTCCTCTTTCTTTTTCCTCTTCTTTTTACACTCCTTGTTCGTGTCCTCAATATATACTACTGCAAATGCTATTGCAATGACCACGTACGAGTATAAAAAATCTACTGATGCATCATTTCCTTTTTTTTGACTAAATTACGGTTCCTCTTTTTACACTTCTTGTTTAGTGTCCTCAGTATTACTCCAAATGGAATTCCAATGACCACATAGGAGTATAAAAAATATACTGATGCATCATTTCCTTTTTTGACTAAATTACTGTGCATCATCTTACTTGATCCAATAGATTTAATTGTAATAAAATCATGATAATTAACTCATAATCCCATGTAGCTCACTATGAGGCATGGCCTAAGGCATGAAGCCACACATTCAATCAAGATATCATAGCGTAATGTTGTAAGGTGATCTTAATATTTTCATTTGTCCCACTCACATTATGCTTGACTTTTCATTGGTTTTGTTCCTCCTACTGATCAGAAACCATACATGCCTTGAGCTTATCCAATTATCTCACTCGCTCGAGGTACATTTAATTCAAATCTAACTATGAGATTATCTAACATCCATGTTCCTCCTTAATTTACAATATTTATAATTGCATTTTGAAGGATCTTGATATTTTAATACATATCATGACAATTTTTCATAAATTCTAACAACTTTCTATTAGTCATACTTATTAGGAGTCCAATAATCCCCCTCGATATTTATTAACTTCATTTTTATCAATTCAAGAGATTTGCATATTTTATTAAGCATATTTATTTTTGTTAAGATTTGGAGATTTGTATATTTTATTAATAATCTAGGATTTGTCCTAGCAAACTCACAAGATTTACGTGTTTGTGGAGATTTGGTTAGCAAACAAGAGTCTATTAATGGCTATTGATGGCTAAGGGCATATGCTGCGAATAAGAATCATACCTTATCTCACCAATGGAAAGTCTGATCGACCTCATTTCTAGTAGATAAACAACAAAAAATGACCAATCATACATATTTTTTAAACACACACTTTTGCACAATTTTAAAAAGCTTAACGTAGTAGGGTCCAAAAATTTAATGTATTAAAAATAATTTAGACTTATGTGGCAAAGATCTCCACTCCCCTTTTCATTTTAATAATAGTATAGGTTAGTTTGTTTGACGAATACACACAAGACTTAAGATTCTCAACCTCTCAAATTTTCTTAATAGTATTCTCAAAGTAGTAGGACTTTGGATATTGAGTTGGATTTGAAAACAAGTAAAACTACTATATACGTGAAATTTATTATATATTATTACTTCTTTATCCTTAATTATTCACTAGTAATATTATTTATTATATAATTATTTTTTATCCATAGTTATTAAGCAACATTCTCATTAATATACATGGGCAACTAAGTCAAAACAAAAAAAATATTAGCCCCCATTTTACTTTTAATATAGTATAAATATATATATAGATTAGTGGTTAAACCATAGCCATTAGCTCAGTTCATGTTTCGTCAAGTCTATTTTACATGCACTTAATTTATTTTTAAACCAATCTAGCTAGGTCTAGGGCCAACACAATATAGTCCCACCATTAAAAAAACCAAAGAAAAAACTAGATTCTCCTCCTTTCTCGCATGGGAAGAGTTTTACATGCTCCCATCTGACAATGAGCCAGTGTAAGGAATGCATATGTAAACCCTTGATATTTGAGATCAATGGTACATATGATGGTGCACGTTAACGCTAGTACCATTGGCACTAATATGAGCTAACATGTGTGCCATCAATCTCATACACAAAGGGTTCTTATGTGTTTCTTACATTGGGCTCATTGTTAGTGGAGCATTAAAAATGCTCCCCCTCGTGCTACTTCGCTCCACTTTCGTCTTCTTCACCCTGCCATAGATTAACTTGCTTTGAGCTGGTATATGGCTCAAATTACCAAAAAACAATGGAAATGATTGTTGAGTTGGAATCACCTCATGGGCATCTTGCAAATTTGATATTTTGGGTGTTGATGACATGCTTTATAAGCTCAATGTATACGGATTACAAGTGTTGGTAGCCCTTCTCAGGTCAAAATGTTATAATGTATATTCATGATATCACGTGAAGTAGTTGGTTAAGAAAGAATAATATATTTTTTGTTTTATAGGATTTATTGGTGAGAACAAGAAAATAAGTATGAGCAATGAAGATAGTGATAGGGCTCACATAAAATATATTTTCATCAAACGATTGAAAAGATTTTGTGTCATAGAGTATTAGTCACCACATTTGGTACGGATAACACCAAAATATAGCAAATAATTAAAAAATAATTATAGATAATTATGAGCTATTAATACATATACAATCATATAATAGTTGACTCTGAGTCCAATAGTTATCAATGAGTTATTACATATAGGATGATTTATGTTTGATCTAACGTTAAATTTATGTTCTAAAAAAATTATAGATTGTCATTCTAACATTAGAAAACATGAAAAAAAACCTATGTGTTTCTGTTGTGTTTATGTGCAAATATTATAGTTACTTAATATGAAAATAACTTTTTTATTTAAAAAAAAATGTTATAGGTAGGAATATTTATGAAATCCATGTTTATATTGCATCTTTTTCAATAGTAGAAGTTTTTAAAATTTTATTAAATAAATATATATTTTTTGCAAAAAATAAATGTTATAATTTTATGTATGAGATATGTGCCTTAGTGAACTATACATTTACAAACTTATGAGCTTATAGTAAATTATGGTATTTTTGGATAATACCTATTGATATTGATAATATATTGTTATAATATGGTAAAAATATTTGTAAGTGCTTTAAGTTTGTCATTTGTATTCATATTCATTGTCTACATGTGCAGTTGCATATGCACTTTGACTAGTGTGTTATGTAGATGTAACGCCCCAACTCAAGATTTGGCCGGGATCGGGGGTGCTTGGAAAAACAAAATCGGGGTATAAATGAAATTTTACATAAAAATTAAAAAAACTAAAACAAGACCAACTAGGAGCGGCAAACTCTGTGTGCGAGAATCGTAATGCTCCACTATACACTACGGAGTTTTAATGCTTCGTTGCGCGTAGGCTAGAACAAACCTAATTTAATATTTAATTTGAATCGGGTCAATGTTATAGTACTGTCGTTTGCCTATGTACGTATTAGATAACATCTACAATATTATTCCAATACAATCGAATCCGAACGTAGTTTTGCCTAATAGTTATTACATGCATCAAACATCACAAAATTGTATATGTTAAAATACATATATTTGAATAAAATATCAAGAATCAGATGGAAACCTCATAAATCATCAGAGTTGAATGGAAGCAAATAAATCAGCAGAACACACATCTCACTTTTTCATAGAAGTGAGCAAAACACACAATAAAGCAGATTAGCTCATATAAGATCCTATTAGATTATATTATATCATAACTATAGAGCCCCGACTTTTTAAATTACTTTAAAGGTTGGAGTGCCATCAATTCGTAATCAAAAGGTGGCCAAGTTCAACCATGTCCAGAAAAGTAACTATTCATTAATTTACGCAATTACAAAATTACAAAACAAGGCATATCATACCTTAACAAAATCAAAGTTGCACACATCCAAAATTAATACATAACAAAAGAATGTGATAAAGTAATTAAAAAAATATAGATCTTTCGAAGTTCTACAGGCAATCTTTATTGACATCAACTTCTTCGTTCGGACATGTAGTGTCTAGGGGTGGGTGAGTATAATTATATTTTAAGAGATAGAGTTAAATTCTATTAACATGCTAAAACATAAATAAATATGCATAAAATATTCTCATAATAATTCATATTTAAAAGTTGACTCAAAATAATATTATTGACTAACTAAATCCAAGACACTTTTATATGAAAGTAAGATAAAATAGTTCTTCACAGAATCCGATAAATTTGGATAAATCGTTCGTAACCATAATCCAATAGATAATTCAAAATTGGATAAAACATCATTTATAGAATGTCACCGATACTGGAGCAACATACACTCATGCTCGTGGGGCAATAAGATTAGAATGAAGATGATCTTCCCACGACATCTAACTTCATGGGCGCGCTATATGCCTTAGTAGGCAGTACCTAAGAGCCATAACTCTGATAGCTTTTGGGCTTTATACCAAATAACTACCCATCAAAACCAATGATAGTTTTTGGGCTTTATATCAAATAACTACCCTTCAAATCTGGTCAAAATTATTGGTAAATATAATTCAAATAACAATATTTTAAAAAACGTATCATGATAAAATCCATCTTAGATGTGTACGATAAGCTATTATCTTAGCGTTCTCTTGACCCCTAATAAACATCATCCTTTTTCAAAATAATATTTTATTTAAGAGACAAATAAATTACGAAATAAAATACCTAGTTGTAGCATGGAATAAGGGCTTAAAACCACATACACTTTGTTTTTGAAATTGACTGGAGTAATGGCTAGCGGTCAGAGCCTTGTCCCATTCCTGGGTTTACAAGTGGTGGGCGGAACCTCCTCTTGCATTGGGACAAGATCTCTTTCTAGTCTAAAAAATGGCATACAAAGTCTCCCCTTGTGTTTGGATAATTTCTCCTTCCGGCAGCCTCCCCTTGCGCTAGAATCAATTATTCCTCTTGGCCCGAAAGTGGCAAACGGAACCTTCCCTTACCCCGGGTTGTTCCCCCTATTTAGAGTAGCTAACTTAAAAAATAGATCTCTCTACGATGTAGAGAGCCCACGAATTAGCTAGAAATGATTTTTGAACGAAAGAAATCGAACAAAAAATGGCTTAGAAATGGGAGTTTAAAGCTTTAAAATAGGTAGAGGTCAAAGAGGAAGAGAGGATAAAGGGGTGGGGCGAATTGGAACCCCCCCTTCAAAACTAACTGGTAGATGCATGGTGCCTGTTGCAGCAGGTGATTACTACCCATTGCAGCAGGTGCACCCGCTCCCTTTTTGCGTCAGTACAAGTATGATGTAAAAATCAAAATTTTAATTTTTTAAAAAAAATTTATTTTAATATAAAATGAAAATTTAAACTTCAAACATGCGTAACTCTTTACTCCAAACTTGGAATCACATATTCTTGGTACTGTTGGACTTGTATTAACGAGTCATTCGAAACAAGACCACATAAGGGTATGTTTTCTCACTAATTTAAAGTAGGTCCCACCTATGACACGCTTCTCGAGGTTATAACCTACTATCTTGGTGTCAGTTTGACATGTTCTTAGGCTCGATACATTCATTTCTCTGAGGCATATCAAATATCTTAAGGCTCATCTAAATAAATCAAGCTCAAAATAATCTAATTTTTAAAAAAATTGTGGGCTTTAAAACTCGTTAATGGACCCAAACGTTCAAATATCAAAACATTGAAATTTTGGCGCATTACAATAACAGATTAGATCGGAACATATCAGATTAAACAGAGCACTTCAAGGCTTATCAAATCATATTAGATCAAAACATATCAAAACACATTGATTAGAGCATAACATATATCTTATGTAACACATGCATTCATATAATCATATATCTTAATTGATATTACTAATTAAGATACATATGCATATAAATCAAATAAAATCAGAAAGTAAAAAATATTTACTCCCCTGTAGTTCCAGAAGTCGCAACATTTGGTGTTACTTGTTTCTTTGGGCATCCTCCCTTTCAGGGCTAGAGACGGAGGGCATAATATCCTCTTATTTCGGTATATCTTTCTCCTTGCATTCGAAAGGTGACAAACATCACCTCTTTTTTGTCCGGGATATTTATCTCTTTTTGCGGCCCAAAGGCAGCGGACATAACTTCTCCTTAACCCTAGGTGTTTCACACTTCCCGTACGCGTAGGTGACAGACATACCTTTCCCTTACCTGAAGACTCTTTCCTTTATGTGCATGTAGGCTAGGGACATAACCTCTCCATAACTCAGGGATGTTTCTCTTGCTGCATGGCCCTTCAGGGGAGAATAGAGCATCCCCTACTTTGGGCCACTTCCCTTGTTCTTCCCCGATGATAGAGGATGAAGCCCCCTCTTGCTCATAAGTATAAGATTAAATTGTTGTGTAATTTGGGTGCATTTTAGTAAAAACCTTTTACTTAAACTTTAAAGCTATCCTAAGATGCAATGTAATTTTGGTTATGGTGACACGACATAGGCCTGCTTATAATATTGTGTTATTTCAAAGTTAGCAAGATTATATCTAGAGCTCTCGACTTTGGATTCACATGTTTTTAGTACTATTAGAAAGTTTTTGACAAGTTCTTCAAATAAGACCTTATATGAGTATTCAATAAACTTCCTTATAATAGATGTTTGTATTTTTGCGTATGTTATGCATATTCCTATTACATTGTAAATATAAACTACATGTTAAGACATAATTTTTGTTTTGAGCAAAAATGAACATAATGGGTTTTAGAAATAAAACTATGCTTGATTTTTGGAAGTAAAAACCACCATAAAATATTGACTATTTTCTACATGAAATCCAATGATATACAAGATGACAACCAACATTCTTCTGTATTATATTATATGTTTTTAATATCACAATAAATTATTATACTACATCCGTCTCTTACATTTAAGTTTTCAAAATAAACTAAATTTAGTTAATTTTGAAAAACCACATATAACTTCATATAGGAGGGAGTATTGGCTAAGATCTAAAATCAGAAAGTTCAACATATAGATTTGCTAGAAGAACTAAACCGAGACTGATCTGTCCGGTTCTTATATCGGTGGGTCATGGGTGTCGGTTTTTGAAGTAAAAGAATCGGTTCTATTTTCGGTTCGGTTTAATTGGTTTTTTGAACTAAAAGACCCGAAACCTCTCTCCCTCCACCCTCTCGGAAACTTCACCTGCCATCGTCTGGGCGATCGCACCGCCCCCAATCCTCGCCGCCGGAGTCTCTTGATCAGCTGGCGTCTGTATCCCCGCCTCCACCAATCGGAATCGATCCCTGAAGTCTGGTGGAGAAGCTTGTTGTCGTGAAGTGCCAGTCATTGCTTTCCAAAGGAGTTTCATACTTGATCGCCATCAATCACTAATTGTGCTTCTATTCTGTAGTGGCTGTGTCCTTGGTAAGTGCTGGTTTTTCCGTTTCTGCCTATTATTTCGTTTTGTCATAAACTATTCCATCGTTACTGTCTATTATTTTACGGTAGACTTTAGGTGGCTACTGTGTCATGGTTACTATTTTTTTCTTCTTCTGTGATTTTATTGTTACCTGTTTTCATCTTTCTTGAGCTCCTGATTTGATTTCATATGATTGTGGTTCCATTTTTGCTTGCCATTTTGTTTCATCATTACTATCCAGTAGACTTGAGATAATTACTGTGCTTTAATTTGGTTATTCTAGTGATGCTCGTTACGGTTTTGGAAGAGAATTCAACAGCTTTATGTCCCTGTGGAAGTCGTTTCCAGGTGATTGAATTTTTATGAAGAATTCTTTATAATGGAAAATAAGGAGATTGTTAGGTGCCCAGGGTTTTATAAAATGTCAGTGATTCTCGGTTTAATTTCGGTTTTCATGCCGGTTCAATTTGGTTCCTGACATGCTGGTTCCGAGCTCGATTTGGTTTGGTTCTTAGTATGTTGGTTCCTGTCTTGGCTCAGTTCCTGTAGAACTGGCCCAACTTGAACCGAGATGCAACCACGGTTGATGGTGCAGTCAAATGGTTGGCTCCATCGCACTATCTATACAATTGTTCTGGTGCCAGTATGCCACCTTGGACATTTTACAGAATGCTGCCTAGACCCTATTTTGAAGGATGGAGGCTTCATTCTGTTTCTAAAATCCGAGGCTTCATGTGTATAGTGCTGATGCCGACAAGCCAAGGTGTTAATTTGCGGCATTATGGCTACTGTGAGTCTTTAAATACAAAGCCTCTACATATTCTGGATAAGGGCAGTGGATGAGTGTTGCAACCTGGTTGGCCAAATTGAGTATTGAACTTCACTTTAAGCTTTTCAGATACCTTGGAGTTGGTGCCATCTTCCTACAATACATAAACAACTTGCTTTCATACAAATGATTAGTCAACATAAATATATGCAAATTATGTTCTATTTAAATGCACATTGAGCATGCTACTAAATTCATCTAGTATTCAATCCAACACTTAACCCACTTAAGCATCTCATAATAAAAACATTCATGACTTAACAATTATTGATAAGATGATGCTTGTCAATAATTGTTAAGTGATGTGTGTTTTTATGATTATTAGGTGCTTAAGTTGGCTAAGTGTTGAGTTGAATATTGGATAATTTAGTAGCATACGCAATGTGCATCTGAATGGAAGATAACTCACATAGATTTTTGCGGACTAATCATTTGTATGCAAGGAAGTTGTTTATGTATTGTAGGAAGATGGCATAGACCCCAAGGTATTTGAAGGGTTTATGTGAAGTTCACTACTCTGTACGACTGGGCAATACTCATCCACATCCCTAATCTAGAATACATAGGCTTTGTATTTAAAAGACTCACAGTAGCCGGCATACCGCATACCGCAAATTAACACCTTGGCTTGCCGGCAGCAACACTAAAGAGAAGCAAATGAAGCCTTGGATTGGAGAAACGGACTGAAGCTAGATCCGGAAGAATAGTGTCTAGGCAGCATTCTGTTAAGCGTACAAGGTGACATACAGGACCCAAATACTTGTGGGATGGAACCAACCATCTGTCATTATAATTAGATTATACCTATTTTTGTTTTGTGTTGCTTTATTGCTGTGATTATTATTATTATTTCTTTGAAAACATCAAATTTGTGTTGCTGATGAAAACCCTGACCACATAAAATGTGAATGAATTACATCAATTATGGCATCATTTATTTTTTTGCTACAAGTTTAACCATAGTGTCTCAGTTTGACAAAATGAGTTTCAGTTAAGTGGAGATCAGACCATTTTTGCGGCAACAGGGTGTCTAGCAGTGTGATAATCAAGGTGTAAGGTAGATGAAGTTCAAGGCTTTTCTTACAGACAATGGGGTCAACATTTTGGAAAGAAGTGAGTATTAGATTATTAGTATATAAAAAGTTTTAGCGGTGAATGTGAAACTCCAACATGTTTAGATAAGATCATTTATTAAAGTTGCCTTGATTTGAAAATCTCAGTTGATGATTAAACAGCTTTCATCAGCAACATTAGCTACCTTAGTAGATAGCACATAAAAAAGAAGCAGTCACATCATATTCGAATTAGGTCCATGCTATTTTTACATTTGCCCCCTAGTAGACTTTTACTTTTCATGCTTTTCTTTGTTTGATTAGTTTGAATATGAATTCAACATTCAGGGAGTTTTGCCAACATAAGGACAGTGATTTGTTAACCATGGGTGCTACTTTTGTAGATGTGTCTTTTATTAACTTAAAAAAAAGATTAAAGATTATGAAACAACAGATTTAACCATCATGTAGATGCAGTATTGATGCTTTTCAGTTTTCATATTAGATCATTCTCAGGCACCAAATGTCTAGATTTATTCGATATCTCTTAGTACTATCTTTTATGTTTTATGTATAACTGTACTTCTATTCATTTTTAGTCACTCCAATTTCGTGTTTTTCTGTCTTATTCCTGTGCACGGACCATGAAAGCTAGTTGGTTATAATTAAAAATGAAGTTTTGTTAGTTTTGGAAGGTTTTAGGATTTTTTAAAGGGGAAATTATCAAAGAGGCCCCAGAAATACATTGCTACCCAGGTCAACCTCAAGTTGCTATATACTTAAAACTAATCTACATGGTTATAAATGTAATGTTCTCCAAATCAATGTGTCTGATTCATGCTTTGCAATAAATTTTGAACGTGTTCATTTATTTCTTTAATTCAGCCACTTGACTAGGCAATATAATGAGAATAAAGTTTTTAACAGAGCACCTTGTAGACTTATCAAAATCTAAACATAGATTCATAATAAATATGTTTTGATTGTAGGTACTTTGCCATAGTTATGGTTTTTGTTCACATCATGTGTCTTGTGAAGTTTTTTGTCATTTTGATGTAAAGGATAGATTTGGAATTATAATATACTAGATGTATAACACTGAATTGCGGCTATGTTTAAGAATGTCCAAAATAAAAAAGAGGATACCTTTGGAAATCTTTCGAACTTGTGGCTAATTTTGACAATATGGAGACTTTGATGTCTATTTTGATATTTTCCCCTTTTTAGGTATCAGTTTGTTGTGATTGTTCTCTATGTATGTACTATTAAATCTGTTAGAATTTTTCCTTCTGTCAGTTTTATCTTATTTATTCTGTTATTTATATTTTCATGTTTGCTTGTTTGTTCACTTTGTTTTATTCTCACTGGCCACTCATTTAAGGCATGCAGTCATGAATAGGTTTTAGTAGATATACTGTGAGTCTTTGTTTTATTCTCACTGGCCACTCATTTAAGGCATGCAGTCATGGATAGGTTTTAGTAGAAATACTGTGAGTCTTGTTCCATTTTAAATTTGATTTAATGTCCATCATTGGAATCTTTTATTACACTTAAAATATATGTTTGTATTGTTTTAGCACCTGTGTTCTCCATGCTAGGACTAAGGTGCAAATGAATTGAGCCAAGTTGAACCTTTGGCTTGCTTGAGCCTGGCTTGTTTCCAGTTTTGAGATGAGCCTAGATTGAACGAAGCTCACCTGAATAATACATAGATTTCTATTAGAATATTGTATTTGTATGATATATATGCACTTATATGGATTATATATGGATGATGTGGTAAAATGAAGCTTATAATGGCTTATGTTGTCTGATTCAAGCTAGGCCTTGCTCATACTTGGCTTACTGAGCAAGTTCAAGATTTGAGCGAAGCTAAGTTGAGCTGAACTATCGAGCTAAATCAAGCTAGCTTGGCTTGCTGACACTAGCCAGGACCACCTAACTCTACAGGATGGACTTGTTTTTATGTCTTTCACATGCGTACAAAATTTTACTTAGTATGCAGGTCCAAATAATAGATGCTAAAAATGTGTTGCATCTGTGTAATGGTCAGGGTTTGTTCCCTCATTGGATAAAATTGGTCGGATATGCCACATGTACCTTACTCGTGACCATGTGTTCTTCCTCCACAACATCCTTAATGGTGATGGTGTTCAGTGTATTGCCCAATTTCGGAAGGAAACACTTTTTGATGAGTACAGGATCTCCAGCCAAAACGATGATAAAATTGCCTTTGCAGTGGACCTGGGTCTGCTTCATAGGGCTCTTCGGAGCAGCCTCAGCATTGAGGGAGGTGAAAGAGTTCAGATTAAACTTGTCAAGAAGCTCTCTCCTGGTGGACCTAACCAGCCCATGCCTTTCCTCACTTTTGAAACTAAGGTGGGTTGTGGGTGGTTGGTCTGCCGTTAACAAATATTCTTCCATTCTTAGTTTAGTTCTTTTTCCCTCATGTAAAAATGATATTTGGCAGGGTTATAAATCAGCACTTATTCAAGATGTGCCTATATCGAAGCCATTCTCCAGGGTAGATGTTATAGAGCTTCAATCTGCTCTTGACACGGCCCAAGACTTGCCCCAGGTAAACTTGATATTGCCTATCTTTGTCTCTTATGTCTGGCTTTTATCTTTAATGTTTTTACTTTCTTTGCAGACCTTGGTTCAGGTTCCTGATCTTCTTCAACTGCAGCATCAAGTAGACCGCCTTAGACATATTGGTGATCTCCTCAATGTCTGTATCACCCAGTATGGTGATCTTCTTCTTCAAGTCTCAACAACTCTGGCCAATGTTGGCTTAGAGTTCCGCAAATTGAGAGTTCTTGGTGTTCAAGGTTTGGTATACATTTTAATAATAATAAACTACTAGTTACTGTTCATGCTGGCATCAAATTGGACAAGACTTGCTCAGGATATCATTGTGGCTTGACCTGATTTTAGAATGTAACTACTAGTTACATTAACGAATGTTTTGAATTCATCTAGACGAGATTGAACTGGATGTTGTAGTATATAGAATAATAAGTTATCTGTCTAACTTAAAAACAGTATTTTTTTTCAAGCAAACAAAAAAGAGTTAGACACAAGATAAGATGAAAATTTGACATTTCATTATAATGTAAGATGCTGTTTAGTGTAGCTTCTAAAATGATGTTCACATGCCTTTAAGAAACTAGTCACATGAAAGAATCATAGAAGATAGCTTGGTAAATGGGGAGAAAGCACAACGAATTTTTTTACAAAAAAAGTAAAATTTGAGAGCCAGTGCCATTTTTTTTCTAAAATTGGTCACTGTCCATCTTTAAAAAATAGTTGATCTTACTACTCTGTCCAATAGTTTAAATCTGTCAAAGTGGGAATGGGCCTGGCCTGGTTCATTGTTGAATAGTTCACCTGGTAGTAGATAACTGATATAAACATGTGATAATTTTCGTTCAGGCAAATAGGTTTACGAAATAGCAACAACTGAGATTATTTTCCCTTTTTTTTGCCGCATAATTTGTAGTAGGTTTCCTAGAAAAAGATGTAGTGTATCAAACACCAAATAGATAGACAAATAGGGGTGCTAATGAGTCAAATCTAGCCAAATTTTTTGCAGCCCAGAGTTGATCATAACGCGTTGAGCTTGAGCTTGGCCCCCCAGGCGGCAGACACATCCATTTTGACAGAATTTATTTTTTTGCCTTCGATCTCCTGTTGGGGAGGGCTTCACCAGTTCACAGTTGGCCCCTCAGGTGGCCGGCAACAAGTAGCAGGCTGATCGCATGCTTGTGGAGGGCACTTTGAGAAAGGTTTCTTTGCCGTCTCCGATGGCTCCTAGGGGCTGATTTTGCACATGGCAGAGGGAGATGATGAGATCAGAGTGAGTGAGAGAGAGGGAGAAAGTAGGTGTTAATCATGGTAAACCGCCAGTTCGGATTTTTTTAGGTGGCGAGTCAACGAGAGTTGTTGGATCACCATGCAACGGCTCTCACTCACTCATCCTGGTAAAGGTAGCCTCAGGAAGCTGAGGCTCCCTTTTGCCTTGATATAAGGGTGCATGCACTCCAGCAAGCATCCTTCCGCACTATGGACTAATTTAAGAATTTTCTTGATTTACACAGCCATAAAGTCTGGGTTTCCTAGCTAATCAAGACTACTGCACTTAATATTCTGTGGTGTGAAGTTTCTGTGGCGGGATTGAACATTTTGAAATTGATATGGAGGCTGATTAGGGAAATAGGTGTAAATCTGCTGGTCTTCATCATATTCATCTACTGGTTGCCCTAGCAGGCAATGCCTCTTGCACTTGTTTCATTGATTCCAATAAGACATCAATCTTATTGGATAGGGCGTTAGTAGGGTCACTTTTGCATCCATAATTCTGCTAAAATAGAGTGAAGCGATGATCTCAATCAGATTGTCTCTTAACAGAATTTTGGGAGGGATCTGCACTTTGATGAGTTACTGATGAAATCATGCCAATTGCTGATACATGCCTGGAATTATCTGAACAGGACCATTAGCAAATTATTCAATGACGTTTTAGTAGTATTGGTGGAGGTGTTCCATTGGACTGATAAAGGGCTGCATATGAAAAGAATGGAGAGAAGATGGATAGAGAAGTAGCATAGAAGAGAGCAGGGGAAAATTGAATTTCTATTAAACAAATTTTACTACATCAATTCTGGGTGATACTATATTTTTAAAGTAGAGTTGAAGCCTTCTTATTAGGACAAATACTAGACTGAGGGATATCCTAATCACTGCAATACTTAAAGCCAATTAGAGATAATGAAGATGATAATTACTGCACACTTGTTTTGGAAATAGCAAACTGAATAATGATATCTCTGTTGTAGATCAGTTTCCAGCCATATTACGATTCTAGTATATTTGAGGAACATGAATATGTTGTGAAAAAAAAAAGTAGCGTGTTCGTCAAGGTCACCATTTGCAATGTGATTAGTATCCAACTTGCCATGAATGCCATTGTATTAGTTTTTAGTAAGTAAAAAATCAATCTGCTGTGTATTGCAGTGGAGTATCTTTGCAGTGAACCCAGAGAACCTTGATTCAAATTAACATGGTGCTTGCTACTTTGTAAGATAGTGCACTCCTCATTACAAATTAATGAGCCAACTAAGACTAAGTGGCAGGTAAGCACGGCCCATCAGATTTTGCATTGCCTGTACCGTAGGGAGCCTAGTTTATAGGGTAACAAAGACTAGGTGCCCTCATTTAGTAATAGCTGTCTTTGTATCTTTTGTGTACTCTGTCCATTTACCTTATCAAAATAAGATAAGCACGTTTTACAACGTTGTTTTGTTTATTGCAGCTTCTATTCCTCCTGGAGTTCAAGATATCAGTGCTAGAGCTTGTACTGAAATGGCAGTTCAAAGAGGAGAAGCTCTATCTGTGGTTTGTATTCGTCTATTATATTATCATTATATAATATCTAACATATTGTTAACATGCTTTGGGTTCAAGTTAGTGATTGCTAAATACTTGTTTGCATCTGCTTTTTGCAGCAAGTAAGTATGAAGCACTTCTTGAAAAGCCTCCAATGCCACTTAGCAAAACCTAATTCTGCATTTTATGGTAAGCAATTTCTCCCAGAATGTCATAAATTGGTCAGCTAACACTCTTTAGTGGTCATGATACACAGTTCTACTTATGACCAAATAGCTGGCATGTCTTGTTAGAATTTTAGTTATTCCACTGCTTTTCTTATATATTGCCAGGCTAGTTCATGGATTATTTATGGAGCATTCATTTTGAATGATCACTTTGAAGTGAGCTTATCTTTGGACCTGGGTTGTTTGTTTGAAAATTAATTTATGGTACTGGTGTAAAACTTTGAGTAGCAGATTATTAATTCTTCATAACACTTGAAGGCTGTGTTTGGCATAATCTAGCAGCTTAACTCGGAAGCAGCAGAACCAGGCATTCTCTACAATGATAGCTTGTGGGCCTATTGGGTATTCAGGTGTACAAATTAAAAGGTGTTGCCTTTGAAAAATGAATAAAAAAACTAAGAGCATTTTGGCTTTTTAAAGAAAAAGTGAAACTGTCAATCATGGAAATGCTTAGGCTTTCCTAGGCTGTTTTTTAAACTACCTAGCTTATCCTTGGTTTGAGTGTGAAACAAAAAAATCTCTTCTTTTTCATGCTGGAAGTCACTTGTGCAACCATGCACATATTTTCTGCGTAAGCTGCTTTTGTGCTAAGTGAAATTGGGGAAGCTGCTAAAATAAGAAGTGCTGAATGCAGCTAAAACTCTAGATTTGAACATTCATACACAAGACTTTGTGATAATCTAGAATTAGAACTGGTTCCTCCCAATTGACCAAAAGAAGAAAACCAAATTAGAGTTAGAGGATTGGCTAATAGCTAGCACACACAAGTGAGGAAATCTTGAAGGAAAGAGATGATAATTTGTTGAGATCATTAATTGTTTGTGATGTAAGGTGTATAATGGTAGAGAGAAGTAGCAGAGAAGTTTAATATTTGTTCAGGTCATTATGGTAACTTTTGAAAAAGTTAAGGGGTGTATTTATGACATAAAATTTGTCGCGTGGATCCCAAAATTCCAGAAAGGCTTGTGCTACAGAAGAAATCTGAGTTCTGAAGTCAGAGGGAGGATTTGTATTTTGGGAGCATAGGCACAAAGTTTCGTTTTCGGTTCATTTTGGTGTAGGGTAATTTCAGTAAAATTTATGAAAAGTTTTGGTATTGTAAAAAAAATGATATAAAGTTAAGTATTTACTCCAAATCTACATCTCATATGTAAACAACCAAATCACTAACACGCATTCAATAATTCAAATAAGAAACACAAAGAAAAACCCGTAACCCAAACCAAAAGGAAGTAAACCAAAGAAAAACCCATAACCCAGGCCAGCGAAAAAAAAAACCGAAAATGCCAAAAAGCATCAAAATTTTTGTTTTCCTAAAATTTTCGATTTATGCTCAAAGCGGCGAAAATAACGAAAATGTGCAAAAAATGTGACTATGTTTGGGAGGGAGGAAAGAGAAAAGGTTACTGATGTCATAACTTGAGACCTTCCACATTTACATAACTTTTTTGGCCAGCAGAGTTACATTACCTGTTCAAAAATCTTACTGCAAGATAGATCAGTCCATAATAGGAAATGAGGGAGGTGAAGCACCAGAGCACAATTATTTAAGAGCATTGCCAATTTTGATATGATATTAAAAAACAATTGATAATGTATTGACCTATAGGACAATAAAATTAACATAGAAGTTCCAAATCCAAATACTAATGTTGATTTTGACATGTGTGTTTATATTACTAAATCGACTGGATGAGGAACATAACATTACAAAGAACAGAAAAGTTATAAAACTTAATAAGATGTGATAGGACGAAGGAAGCTGAATCGAACTTGTAGTTCATTATGCACCAATTTTTAGTCTCTGAAATGCTGGCAACTGCTTCTTGAGCAGCTGAATCTGGAAATGGCAAGAAATTTACAAAATAAACAAGATGAGAAGAAACTAGTTTTTCATAATGTAAAGAAAATAGTTGAATAAATTTTGTCAACTTTAAATCCCTGGTTTACTTAGCCCTAAGGAATGACACTCCTCTTGTTTGCAGTGAATTAACACGCTTATATTTTTAACAAAAATGGCTTTCTTGGTTGTCTCTGCAAAAGAGTTGGTATTTGATTTTGTATATTTAGTGTATGCTAGTTTACAAGTATTTTTTCATTTTTGTTGCACTTAATTTTACCTTCAGCAATATGTGAGTCTATTCTCAATAATTTGCAGGTATTGCACCAGAAGGAGCATGCTTAACTGCGATCTTCCAATTCTTTATTCCTGGCACTCAGCAGACAGATAAATCTATCAGTTTGCATTGTAGGCTGCCTGTACTTGATACGGGTTCAAGTTAAAAATCACACTGGCAATTGATTACATGTGGACAGGATGCATAGTAGAGGGATGCTAAAGTTCTTTGCAGCCTAACAGAGTCTTCTAACCAGTGTTTAGTGGCCAACCCAATTATGTAAATATGATTCATGCCGAACATCTCATTCTATCTTTGGTGAATTGTTATACTGCTTGCTGATTTGCTTGGTGCTCAGTTTTAGCCAAGGGTTGTTTAATATGAAAGTAATAGTGTCTTGACTCACAGAATGGTTCAAAGGGTCATACAGCTGCTTCATATTATTAGTTCTCAGGAATCAGGACAGGATGGGCTTGCCTTGAGGCAAAGGGCAAATGCGTGACTGACATGAAGCCATATATGACGTTCTCTTTTTCCAAATTAGGACAATTGCATCATTTTTACGGTTTTTCTCCCCAACTTGTATCCATTTCTAGCCACTAGTTAGTGCTCTCCATTTGGCATATTTTTTCGAATTACCTCTACAGTGTAGGTTCACCTAACCCTGTGGATCATCTGTGTTTTTTATTCTTGGATGGGGTTCAACCCTCGGACCTCTCCACAACGGAAAGAGATCCAATGAATCCAAGGATGGATTGGCAATTATGAGACCATAACCTATTACGGAACTAGATGTCAAAATTATTAGTCTGTTGGGATCCTTACATTCAGTCAAGCCAATGATTTTAATTGGAATGCCTAGTTTCACTAGAAATGAGAGAAGTTAGAATAAGGGAATGATGAGGGAGAAAGGGCATGTAAATTTTCCTTGGCCGAAAGGTAAATCCTCTTAAGGGGACAGGTTGGAGTAATAATTTTTTTGTGCACAATTGTCCTCAGGCCCTCTCATAAAAGCATGGAAATTAAAGAAAATGAACTTAGTGAAAAGGAATGAGAAAATAACCGAGAGATGTGAACAGGGAGAACTTTCACAAGTACCAATAACTATCTCATTATTTAGAGAAATCTCTTAGGTTGAAACCCCTTCTTTATAACTGTTTAATAGTAAATTTTTAGGCCTCATAGTGCAGATCATACTAGTAAAAATTGCTTCTATTACCATGGGATGATAACAAAAGTTTAGTTTCTTCAATTAGACACAATAAACAACCTTAAATTAAACTTCAAATTAAGTGATGAGGATGCAATAAAGGTGCTCTCACCCACACACCAACAAAAAGCGGGTTGAATGTGATGCAACCTAACGAGCCGAAGTGGTAGCAGCTCTTTTTAATCCCGGATAAAGATAACCTGATTTTTCAGCTACCTACTTCCTAAGAATTCTACCCGTACAGTTGTTATAAGCTTAAGGTAATTACCATCACTTCAATTAACCTTTCCCTTTCCCAAAGAAGTCAAGGGCCCGTTCTATCTAGCCACATCACCAGCTAGGTTGTGATTCGATTATCAATAGCCACATCGTCCCCCCATTTACATTATGTAGGATATCAACGCAGTGCACATGATCCCGGTGATCACCTTGTTGTGTTAGCATGTAATATTGGTGATCGATAGCTTCTATAAAGTGAAGGATATCCCAAAAAATTTTCCCATTCCACAATGCTTCAACAACACATGGACCTCAAGGTGGCCTTCTTTTTCTTATAGTCGCATATTCATTCATAAGACTCCTTATTCATCATTAATCTCCTAGCTAGCAGGATTATATATCTGTACCAACTTCTATTTCATGTCTTGTAAGTAAGATCAATAATTTATTCAAAAACATTGAAGATATTACCTTTCAACATGTGTAGGGAAGGTAACAAAGCTATTGATGCTCTAGATAGTTCACTGCATCAGGTTTGGTAGTTGTTGTTGGTTACGTTAGGACATAATTGATAGTCCTTTAGAAAAAAACATTCACGAGAAATGTGCCATGAAGTAACATTTTGTTGGGCCACTGTTACTGCCTTTCTAGCTCCTTGCATTTGGACACACTCTAAAGAAATTTGTTGAAGTTCCATTCAAACGCCGCCAAATTGGTTGTGTTGCACATCGGTAAAAGCAAAGGTGCTTGTAGGAACAATTTTGGTTCTCTTCACGTCTCGTGCAACCTACACCAAAATACTCCCTTCATCCCATAATAAAATAATTCAATTAAAAAAACTAAATAAGACATTTATTATAAGGATGGAGTGAACATAAATAAATAGACAATTTTATCATTTTTTTTTTTATTTTTTATTTTTGCTTATGCTGCTTAATAAATAGTACCGCTCTATGGCAGTTAGACATTTTTTTTATCAAGGCAAATTAGTAAGAGCCACTGGATTGTGATCTAACAGTTGTTCACTAACACAATACAGTGAGGCAATTACAAGGCAGGTAGCGGGCAAGCAGTGGATCATGATCCTACAACTCCCACAAACTTGATTTTGACAGAATAAAGCTAAAGTCGACTTGATCTTACCTTTTGTCTTTTTTTAACTGCTAAATTTAATTTGTCCGATTAATAGAGGTATTTGGCCTATGAGTTCAAAGGTGCCCCATTTCTGTCCTAGGGTTCCACATGCATGGGACCATGGATGATGGAGCTCCTTAAAGGATGAATAGTTCATCACGTTTTTTAGCTAGCCGCCCTTTTAACATGGTCTGTGAATATTTATTGGCTGTATATATTTAAATGGTGGATGTCCAATGTTAGTATCTAGTAAGGACTAAGGGTCGACTGGCTAAAAATACTCATCCAAAATAAAAGTATTTCTTTTACCGGTGAAGTTATTAGGTACTCCGAGAGTTCCACGTAGGGTTTACTCCCATTTTACACAATCTGTCAATCTTCAAGATCCATGATACATTAGTGCACGCTAGCATAAATGAGAGATTAAAATCGATGATGTATTTTAGTACAAGTGGGAGAGTCTTCTACTTGGGCTAACGTGTGTTGGTACATATGTGATTGATGTCAAAGATCGGCAGCCTGTGTAAAATAAGAGTACCTCGAAAAAAAAAACGCCCCCCCCCAGTAATTTCTCATTTAATAGACTTAAGATCAACCAGATAGCATATGGTCTTTAGAAGAGAATAATCACCACGTAAATGGGTTTAGTGGGTCTCAAACATCAACGGATCTCCATATGCCCATAATGAAGACAGCCAATTTGAGTGGGGAAGCCCATTTCAAAAACCATTTTATTTAGAGAAGATTGCAGCTACTTCAAAAACCATTTTATTTAGGGGAAAAAAAGGTAAGCCCCCTTCACGTTGTTGGAAAGAGAACCCATTGACATTGGGGCCAACGCAAAATGTCTATCTTACTTGGAGTGTCTATAGTTCTCTTTGGGTCCCCTACACATATGTCATTTCTGCATGCACCCAAAACTTGCTAATTGCAGGTAATATTGGAATGTGATTTATAAAACCCAAGGATCAATTGATGGACAACTTTACTATAATGTGTTATTTTTGGCTGAGAGGTAATTAAACAATCGATCAGTATCTGTTTTTGGCCTTTGTTAAATTAGGCTGAGAGTTAGAGATCAATCACTAATCAATTGTTGGGGCTTTCCGTTACATAAACGGTCAAATTGATCTGTTTAACATCTTTTTCTCATAAAACCTCTTTGAAACGTGTGATTAGTGGTTCCTAAGCAAAAAGGGATGTCCCTAACCCTCATTTTAAAGAGAAGAACTTCCTCTTCTTTAATTTGCTTTCTGATTTCTCATTCTCAAGTGATATTCAACCAAAAAAGAACCTAACTTTTAGCGATTTGGTGTGTGGGCAACTATTCTCCTTCAGAGTTCACTTTGTGAATCTTTAGAGTGCACCAAGGATTTCAAAGAGAGGTCCGTTGTATCTTGGGAGCAGGTCACTGGAGAAGCCTTGTAATAAGGCAACAAATCTCATTTTAAAGTAAGTCTCTAGGAGGTGCCTCAAACTTTGATCTTTGCTCAAAATTATTTGTTGATTTCATTGGTGGTAATTTTAGCATCTCATTATCGGTAACCCTAAATTAATATTTTAGGAAATTTTAAGAGATGACAGAACAAAATGAAGTTTTGGCTGATCACTCTTAAAATTTTTTATGTTTTAACTGATCTGTTGAAGAAAACTCCAATGAATATGAACCGACAAAGCCAGCCTTCAATAAGAAATTCAAGAGGGATGGCAACCTTTGCCATGGTCATGTTCTTAGTTGTTTAGTGATGTGCTTTATGATCTTCATTACAAATTGCCTATGACTAAAGAACTTTGGGAAGCTTTAGAAAAGAAGTTAAGAAAAGAGCATGTTTGTGAAGAAAAATATGTAGTTGGAAAGTGCTTTGACTTTAAGATGATAGATGACAAATGGGTTCGTGAACAAGTAGTGAAAATTCAAAACATTGTAGCTAAGATAATTGAAAAAGGAATTCCAATAGATGATAGGTTATAAGTTCCAACCTTTATTGGCAAACTACCACCTTCTTGGAGTACTTTTAAGTTGCTTTAAAACATAAGAGGGAAGCAATGTCATTGGACGATCTCATTGTTGTCATCCAAATGGAGGAAAGACATGGAGAGAAGAAGTTGGCTAATAGCTCTTCTACTCAAGTAAATGATCAGTCCAATGAGAATGTTAATGTGGTAGAGAACTCTGATACCTCATTTATTGATTTCATTAAACGTGAGGGGTTGAGAATAATTATTAATTTTTAGAGGGATATTAGTCAAAATAGAACTATGAAAATATCTTTTGTGTATAGAGCTTGAAGAAACGAGCATAATGAATTGAAAAACTCAAGAAATAGAGGTCGGGAGTGAAAGTTACAACCTCAAGAAGTGTGTCTAATAGTTGGGATCCTCTTGAAAAGAGTAGTATAACCTACCATGAGTAGTCTAGTTTCATAGGGCTCGTCGATATGAGCTCAACGGTACCAAAAATGCGTGAATCCGAGTTAAGGGTAGAAAGATACAGGCATTTGAAGATAGAAACGAAAAATAAAAAATAAATTAAAGGTGCCGCACGCTAGATGCTATCGCACAGTGCATGATGGGCACACATGATGCTCAGAAGGCCTGCGAGCCACACAATGTGCCTATGGCGAGCGTCTATGCACACATGTATGTCGTGATGTGCCACCATTTTTGGCGGCTCGGTACCGCCATTTGGGCAACAACATGACTATAAAAGAGAGAGTGGGGTTCTTTTGAACCCTAAACCCATTTATCTAGTTTTTGAGTCATTTTAAGTCCGATTTAATCCATTCAAAAGGTGTTCATGACTAAATTAAGGGTGCTTTACACAATGGAAGATATTTATTCTTTGATTTAGTTACTATAAAGGGGGAAAATGGCCTGAGAAAAGAGGAGGCTATGTCTTCCGCTATTGGGCAGTAAAGAGAGAAGCGTCTCTAGTAAGGGGAGGTTTGGTCAGCCACGTTCTAGCAAATAGAGAGAGAGAAACGTCTTTGGGTTAGGGGAGGTTCTATCTGCCACTTAAGGGTGTGGAAATAGAGAAACATCTCTGGGTAAGAGAAGACTTTGTCTGCTATTTTTAGGTGAGAAAGGAAGAAATACTCTAGAGTAAGAGGAGGCTTCGCATGACGTCTTCGAACCTGAAGAGGAGGACGCCCTAAAGGAAGGGGCAATGTTGAATGCTGCTACTTCCAGAAACCTCAGAGGAGTAAGTATTTCTGATATTTTAATTTTAATACATATTTAAATAAATGCATGTGTATTTTAAGTAGTTAACTTAAGAAGATGAATAAGATATATACTATGCTTTGATCTAATTTAATTCGATCTTCTTTGATTTGCTATATGAAAGAAAGAGATATATTCTGATAATTTATTAGCTTTTGTTTGACTCTGATAATTTTATGAGATTTCCATCTGATTTCAAATGTTTTATTGGATTATAAGTATTATGACTTATATGATTCTCTGTTGCTTGATGCATGTATTAGCTATTAGGTAGAACTACATTTGGATCCATTTTATTAGAATAACATTGGAGATGTTGTCCAATACGTATGTAGGCAACTAATTACACGACAATATTGACCCTATCCAAATTAGTCATAAATATCTGTTTTGTTTTAGACTACACACAACGAAGCTCTGAAGCCTAGTAGTGTGTAGAAGAACGTTATAGCTCTCTCACATAGAAGATTCTTCTTCGTTTAAGGAAGAAAAAATTTAATATGAGATTTTTGGACCCTTGGACCAGCATGGGTTGTTACAAGAGCCACCCAAAGCACTTTGGTAAGAAGGAGACAACAACAACAATTTCAACAAGAAAAATAACAACATGACCAAGCCTAAAGGGAAGATCCAAAAAGATAAGAAGAAGAAAACTTATTTTGTGTGTGGTCAACTTTGCAAGACAATGATCGCAAAGGAAAGGAATTGATAATGAAGATCAAAACCCTCAAGTCAATGTGGTGATCATAGGAGATAGTCTAGCTAAACCCAATGACATGATTGAATCCACTGATCTAATTTTAAATTGGTTAGTCAACTTAATGATTGGTGGGTAGACATAGGAGTCAGTGTCCACATTTGTTCTAATCTATCTTCATTTTCTTTGTATCAGGAGGTGAAAAAGAGAGTAGCAACAATGGGGATTGGCTCTGTAACACAGGTGGTTGGAAAAGGAAAGGTGGATGTGAGATTCACATTAGGAAACACTTTCTCTCCATAAGGTGTAGCATGTGCCAGATGTTACGAAAAACTTAGTTAGTGGAGCACTTCTTAGTTAAGAAGATTTTAAATTAGTGTTTAAGTCAAATAAAGTTGTAATTTATAAATTTGGGTATTTGTTGGAAAATATTATCTTTGCAATGGTTTGTTTAAGTTGAATGTTATTAGTTGTGATGACATTTCATTTAATAATAAGAGTTCATTTGCTTTCAATATTGATGCTTATGATATGTGGCATATGAGACTTGGACATGTGAATGCTCTCACCTTAAAGAGAATCATGAGTCTTGACTTGATTCCTAAATATAATGTTGAGACTCATTTTAAATGCGAAATATGTGTTCAATCTAAAATGCTTAGACAACCTTATAAATCTAACCATCTTGTTTCTTCTCTTCTTGAGCTTGTTTAGAGTAATGTTTGTGAAATGAATGGAGTAATGACTATGGAGGTATGAAATACTTCATTATATTTATTGATGACTATTATAAATATTGACATATATTTTTACTTTAATTAAAAGATGATGCTTTTGAAAAGTTCAAAATTTCCAAGAATGAGATTAAAAATCAAACTGATTTGAGAATCAAAAGGTTAAGATCAAACCATGGTGGAGAATATTGTTCATATGTGTTTTGCAAGTTTTTCAAAGACCATGGGATAATTTTTTAAACTACAGACCCATACTCTACTCAATCTAATGACATGATTGAAAGGAAAAATAAAACCTTTTAGATATAGTGAACTCTATTTTATTTTGAATAGAATTCTATACAAAAGTCAAAATAAAACTCTATTTGAACTAATGAAAGGAAGAAAGTCTGGTTTAAAATTTCTCAGTGGAAATGTCTTGTTAAGGTTAAAATTCTTAATATAAAGGTAAAAAAGCTAGGACCTAAGACTTATGATGGAGTATTCATTGGCTATGTGTATAATAATAATGCATATAGATTCTTAGTATTAAGGTCTAATCACTCAAATTATGTACCTCATATACTAAAGGAATCCGATAATGTAAAGTTCTTTGAGCACGTCTTTCCTTTTAAGGAAAAGGGTAAAGTGATTGTACATAACAAAGAAACATCATCATTGAGTCCTAAGATGGAAAATGATGTAATTCCAGAACTTACGAGAAGTGAAAGACCGAGGATAGAGAAGACCTTTGGAAATGATTTCTACACATTATTGGTGGGAGATGATCCTATGACTAATAGTGAGGTTATGATAACTAGTGATACTCCTTTTTGGAAAGAGGTTGTACAAAGTGAGATGAACTCTATACTTGCACATGATAAATGGATCTTAACTGATCTACTGCTTGGGGGCAAATAAATATTCAAAAAGAAATTAAATCCAGATACATCTATTGAAAAGTACAAAGTAAGGCTGGTTACTAAAGACTATAGTCAAAAGAAAGGTCTGGATTAGTTTGACACTTATTCTCTTATAACTAGAATAACTACTATTATAGTGCTATTAGTATTGACTGCTCATTGTAACTTGAGATTCACCAAATGGATTCCAATACAATATTCTTATATGGTGAATTAGAAGAAGATGTGTATATAGATCAGCCAAAAGGATATGTATTGCCTGGTCAAGAGAAGAAAGTGTGTAAGTTAATTAGATCCTTATATAGTCTAAAACAAGCTCTAAAACAATGACATAAAAAATTCAACTCTATTAGTATTTTTAATGGTTTTATTGCATGTGTATCTGATAAATGTCTTTATTGAAATAATGTTGGCAATGCTTATATTATTTTATGTTTATATGTTGATAATAGTCTTATTTTTTGTAATGATAAAGGTAAAATCATTAAACTTAATTTTTTTTTTAAATTAACATTTTGATATAAAAGATCTTAGAGTTGTAAATGTTGTGTTTGGCATTAAGATTTAGAAGTCTCTTAAAGGCATAATGTTGAGTTAATCATATTATGTGGAAAAGATATTGAAGAAGTACAACTACTTCAATTACAAATCTATAAGTACCTCATATGACTCTAGTATTAAACTAAAGAAGAATTGTGGGGATAATGTGTCTCAACTTAAATATTCCCAAATTATATGAAGTTTGAATTATTTGGCTAACTGTAGTAGACCAGATATTTCCTATGTTGTGGGGAGATTGAGTAGGTACACTAAAACCCCAGATAAATCTCATTGGATTACCATAAAAGAGTACTTAGATATCTAAAAGGTATTATTTCTTATGAAATATGTTACCATGAGTTTCCTCCTATAATAGAATGTTACAGTGATGCGAACTAGATTTTAGATTCTAAGAATACTAAAACAATTACTGGGTATTTATTTGCATTGGGTGGTGGAGCAGTCTCTTGGAAGTCAACTAAGCATACTTTAACACCAACTTTATGGTAGCTCTTAATTTGGCTAAGGAGAAGTTAAATGACTTAGGGATCTCTTGTTAGAGTTATCCATGTTGAACAAGCCTATTTCAACTATTTTGATTTATTGTGATTACTAAGATACTATTGCAAAGGTACACAGTAAGAATCACAATGGAAAATCCTCTAGGCATCTTGAACTCAGATATAAAATCTTGTGCAAGTTAAACTCAAATAGAGTTATCACTTTGAGGTATATTAGGTTAGGTGATAACCAAGCAAATCATTGGACCAAAGGATTGCCAAGAGGATAAGTCCAATTTATATCGAGGGGAATGAGATTAAAGCCCATACTAGTTGCAGTTAGTGACAACCCAATCTACATAAGTGGAGATCCCACAAAGTAGATGCAATGAAAAAAATAAGCTAACTAGTAACTAGAAGGAACTTTTTTTTATTGTGTTCTCATTTCTATGGTGCAAGTGCTCTACTATAAATAAAAATGTTAACTATTGTTTTAATGAGATTAAGGCCAGATAG
Organism: Saururus chinensis; assembly: GCA_035235625.1. NCBI lineage: Eukaryota > Viridiplantae > Streptophyta > Magnoliopsida > Piperales > Saururaceae > Saururus > Saururus chinensis. Next base: position 23,591,201 of record CP141143.1, on the reverse strand, counting down.
GTGAGGTGTTGCTTTGCATAAATACCCTTGGAGATTCTCACCTATATGAGTGTTACTTTGGTTGAATGTTGATGAAAATTATGGGCTGATTTTGTAGAAGATGCGCATGGTCGTAGCGTGCTACCATGATAAAACTCAACGAGGAGTATATGCTATGAGTTTGATATATCATAAGTATTTTTCTAAAATATTCAAGATTGAAACAAAGTTCACTTAGAACTTCGAGAGATGGAGGTATATCAACTAGGTGGAGGTTCAAGCCGGAAGACACGTTTCATCTGTACATTATCATCAAAAGATTTTAAAATATATTTTTTATTTTAATAAATCATGTGGAGAATCTTGGAATGTGATTTATTAAAACCCGGGGATCGATCAATTGCTAGATAGGAGCCATTGATTGACAACCTTACTATAATGTGTTATTTTTGGCCGAGAAGTAAAGCGATCGATAGTTACACATGTTTTTGGCCTTTATTAAATTAGGCCAAGAGATGATCGATCATCATCGGGGTTTTCTGTTATGGAACTGGTCAAATTGATCCGTTTAACATACTTTTTCTCATAAAACCTCAATGAAAAGTGAGATTAGTGGTTCCTAAGCAAAAAGGGATGCCTCTAACCCTCATTCTAAAGAGAAGAACATTCTCTGCTTCAATTTGCTCTTTGGTTTCTCTCATTCTCAAGAGATTTTTAATAAAAAAAGGAGCCAACTTCCAGCGATTTGGTGTGAGGGCAATTGCTCTCCTCCAGAGTTCGCTTTGTGAATCTTTGGAGTGCACCAAAAATTTCAAGGAGTGGTCTGTTGTATCTTGGGAGCAGGTCGCCGGAGAGACCTTGAACTAAGGTGGTAAATCTCGTATCAAAATCAGTCTCCTAGAGGTGCCTTAAACTTTGATCTTTGCTTAGAATTATTTACTGATTTTATTGGTAGTATCTTTGGCATTTTATTAATGGTAACCCTACATTTCCCAACAGGTAATTTACTTCATTCTTCAAACGTTGCGTATTGAAGGCATATCTAATCGTTGTCCAAGAGCAAAACTGCAATAATGCATAAATAGGTGATTACTTCTACATCTCATGCAATACCCTCACCGCTTAAGTTTTTAAGATTACTTCTAACTTGTTTTGATTAGAAACTTACTACTTGTGTCGAATTGATAAGATTATCTCCACCATGCACCTACTGTGCGCCTCTTCGTTGCACTTGAACATCCCATGTTTCATCCCACAATTTTAGTATCTTATATTCTCTCTCTCTGGATAAGAAAGCAACCCTTTTCAGTCACTTCCATAAACAAGAAGAAATGGAGTACAAAAGAGAACAACAACGTACAACCAAGAATATCGATGAAAGTTCAGCTAACACCTATATATTCTTCTCCATCACATGCAATGTGGATGCTGCCAACTTATATGCAAATTTATTAAGCTTACTGGGTCAAGTGAACACCTGTTTTCTTTGTCTCATCTTTACAACAGATTTTGGAAGATAGCTTCGGTGATCAGACATTAGAAGCGCACAGATGCAAACAATGATACTTTACTATCAAGTTCATGTCAACCGATCAAGCACATAATCTTTTAAACAAGAGATTTAAGCAGCAGAGGTGCAACTACTCCCACCATGTAAACTGGTGTGTAAGCCTTGATTTCATAAAGAAAAAAATGGATGAGCAGTTTTTCACTCCATGTTTTAGCCAGCCTGCCCTATTTATGTACACAATAGATATCCACTATTGTATTACGAGGGATGGGCCGGCTAAGATAAAGGGTGAGACTTTGGAAGACTTCTCACCGGAAAAAAAAATGGTTTATTCTGGTGGGGGGATGAGTAATGTAGTGTCTAGGGTAGTTGGTTGTCTCACCATTAATCCACTAGACCAAATGAACTGCTCCTTCCAATTTCATGAATAGGGAAGAGTTTTCATCTTCTTTATTGACAATGAACCTGGTGTAAGCTATGCACAATAACCGTTCATTTATAAGATTGACGGTGTATACACTAGCTTATTTAATGTCAGTATCACTTGCGCTATCAACAACTGCCATGTTTAGCTTACAATCTACTTATTGTAAAGAAGGGAACAAGAAAATTTTTTCCCATCTATAGAGCCTATGTTGTTGATAGGTGCATCAGCACTATTTAACAAAAAATAGAATTTATTTTGTGACAGAAGGGTACCTTCACAGAACTGGCCTGCCAACCAAGGACAGAATTGAAATTAGTAGGGGAACTGAATAATAAATGCCACTATAATTGGGTAGAGTTTCTATATAGGCTAAAATCTGTACTGACAGAGGCCACCTGTAGTTTCTCTCTAGGGTTCCATGCAATTAGTGCTACATTTACTTAATCTAATTCATTTCCTAACTAAGTAATAGGTAGGCTTCTCACTATAATTGAAAGATGGATCATTGCGCAAACCATTTTTGAGAAAAATGGGTCCTACCTGGCTTTATAAGCAAAGTACTCTGGAAATGAAAGTGCCCCAATGTGTCATCTCATGTGACATATCATTTTCTTTTTCCAAAAGCCCCTTTTTTGGGTCCCAATTTTGTGAACTTTAGTTAATTTCTAATGACAAGATAAACTTTAATTAGAAGATAATTAAGTATGGACTTTTGTGCCGACCAGTGATTACCGGCCCTAATCTTTTTATTCTTGAGAAAATAATGTTTTTTATTATAAATATTTTTGCTTAATGAATCTATGCAGCTATAGCAATCTATTAAGAAACCCATGTAGCAGTTGACTATGTTGGAGTTGAAATTGCACTAGGGGCACATGCTTCCAAGTTCCATGCCAAACCCTCAATGAAGCAAATTAAATTGGTTATTTCTTGGTTCGAGGACTTGGACCAATGAATCTGTTAAATTGACTCAACTGAATCTAGGGGCCTCTCTGAGTTTACACCAGACTCCTGGTTTGACCAACGAGTTAGGCTGAGTTGGCCAATCAAAGTTCGGTTTAATCCCACTCATATAACATTGTTGCACTAGTCCGCATATGGAAGTGCTATTCTACCTAATTGGACCTATTAGACCGAGTTGGGCCGAGTTGCCAGTTTTATGACTTGCATTTAATGTCTTACTGGGATGATTATTACTTAATTAGAAGTCTAAAGGTTTTTAAAGCTAACTTAATGGATGGAGATGAGGGCCATGTGCCTTGGTGGAGGTGCAAAAAGAAAATTCAATATTTGGTGAAAGTGGTTCTACGATTGTGGATGATAATGTGATAAAATAATAACGTATGAATGCATGGAGACTGCAAAATGCAAAAGATACAGTAATTATTTGACTTTGATGTACATATGACTAAAGGAGCAAAAAGAGTAAAAAGGGGACAAGGATAGGCACACCCCATTAGGGGAAGGCGATATAATCCCTGATTATACTCGCTAATCTTGAAATAGTGTTCAATTATCCCTACAAACAAAGCAAAGGTGAATGACAAAATGATGGAAGTAAAATTGTGATAAAGTTGTCAATTCATAGGAAAAAGTTAATGTGGGTCGTTACAAACCATCAGATATATGTGTTAATAGGCTCCTAGAGTAAGGTATAGCATTAGATTGAGATCCGACGGCCTGTGATGCCTAGACTCATACTGATACGTATGAACCCAGACTCATATTAACCGGACTCTAATTTATATATCTATTTCAATCAATCCCTTTTCATGTGGTATTCAAATGACAAATGACAAATTCCAATCCTTAGAACCTCAAAAAATTAAACTCATAAAGAGACTAGAATTTTAGTTATGCAAAACCCATGTTGCCAAACCCTAAATAATGAAAGCAAAGGAGCAAATTAGTAAGCACATCAAGGATTAAGATGCTCCAACCAAGGCCATTAACAAGTGTGATTAACCTGGCAAGGCAGCACTTAGTGGTTGTCAAAATGGCTGTATTCTCTGGGTCCCGTTGAAAGGCAGAACAGGCCGTCTTCCACTTAGTCACGAAGGGCCCCACTTGTCGGATTCACCAATGCTTAATGCCATACGTGTAATTTTTTGACGTATGGGAGTCAAATACATCAAAAGAGCTCTTAGGCACGTGAAATAGAACAAGAAGTTGAACGGTTTTTTGTATTAAAACCATCTTTGTCTGAAAAACTTGCATCTTTACCACCTCCATTCCCTCCCACACAACTCAGATCCTCTTCCTTCCACTTCCTCGGCCTTCTCTTTGTTTGCATCCGCATCTCCTCCGCTGCTTTCCTCCAACAGGTTCTGGTTGCATTTATTCACTACTCACCCAGATTCCTCTCTACATCTCTCTCTCTCTCTCTCGCTCGCTTTCTGTCTGTCTCTCTGTGCCCAATAATTTGCTACTTTTCTGGAGTGGTTCCCGTCATTCTCTGGAAGGAAGCTGGGGTGTCAAATCTCTGCATATGGTTCTCTTAATGACTAGCGCAGCATTTCATCTTGCCCACCACTTTTTCGTACGTGGGGGAGATATGGCTGCCCAGGTTGCTTTTTATCTGTAAAACCCATGCTTCCACCTTCAAAAAGCTTCATTTCTGGCTGGAAGGCATAGACCCATTTGCTGAATGTACTCAAATATTGAAGGCGTGTGTGTGTCTTGCCAGGTTTTCCCATTTGGGAGGCAGCCTCTTCTTCAGTGAGGCCACATCTCAGGTTCAAACTTGAAGTTCTTCCCAACAATCATGAGTTTCTGAAATCAGATGAAATTTCTCCATGCATAAAGAAAATTGCAACACTCGTATAATCTACTACGTTGAAACAGTTGTGTTGCACTTGTTGTAAATCTTCCTGCTAAGTCCTATTCCAGATTTATTAGTCTCAGGGTGGTCTTCAATCATGGGGAAGAACTCTGAATTGTTTCTTGTCGTTACCATTCTCGTATCACTCTTCTTCTCTCTAGCTTTTGGCCAGTTGCCTTCCTCCCAAGTCCTTAGCCTCGTCAGACTCCGGCAGCAATTGGAATACCCGCCTGTACTCAGCAGCTGGAACAGGTACACCAGCTTCTGCTCCCTCCCTCCCACACCATCTCTCAAAATTGTCTGCACCCAAGACCGAATAACAGAACTGAGCATTGTAGGAGACAAGATTCCATCTTCTTCTCGCAAGAACTTTGCTGTTTCCAAAGAGACCCTGTCTTCGAGCTTTTCACTTGATTCACTGTTCACCACAATTTCCAAGCTCTCTAATTTGGAGGTGCTGTCTCTCGTCTCCTTTGGGCTATGGGGCCCTCTTCCAGAAAAGATCAATCGGCTTTCATCTCTGAGAGTGTTGAATGTGAGCTCAAACTCCATCTATGGCCAGCTCCCATCAAAGATTTCATCTTTGTCCAATCTACAGAGTTTGGTTTTACATAATAATCTGCTCAATGGGTCTGTTCCTGATCTTAGTGGTCTGAAGGCCCTTGAGGAGTTGGACATGGCTAACAATCTCCTTGGACCCATATTTCCCTCTCTACCAAACAAGCTTATCACCATTAAACTCAGCTCCAATAAGTTTAGCTCCAACATTCCTTTTAGTTTTGCTTCTTTCAATCAGATTCAATGGCTAGACATGTCCTCAAATCAACTCATGGGCCCTATTCCAACTCCTCTGTTTTCTCTGCTAACAATTAAGTATTTGAACCTGGCTGGGAATAAGCTGAGAGGTTCTCTACCGAAGACTGTAACTTGCAGCAGGGAATTGAGTTTCGTAGATCTTTCAGACAATCTTCTGATTGGAAACTTGCCCTCTTGCATTGTGTCAAACTCCTCAAACAAGCTTGTCTTCTATTCTGGGAATTGTTTGGCCTCCGTGAGTCCTGCAAATCAACATCCATTCTCATACTGCAACAAGGAAGGTGCATTTGCAGCAATCACACCTCCTACCAAGAAGAAAACTGCCAAGAGCAAGGTGGGCCTTTTAATTGGAATTGTCGGGGCAATTTTGGTTGGTCTGATAATAATGGGAGCAATAATCTGGCTCATCTTCAAAAAATTTGGTGGGAAGAATGGAGAAGATCACTTAGTCCACAGTTCTGTGAAAGAAAAAGCTTCTTTCCGGGTTCCTCCGAAACGATTTGCTGATGAAAGTAATATATCTTAATTCTTATCTCAGACTATAAATATGATTAACGTCAGATAATTTTATAACATTTTATTGAGACTTGCTCCAATTTAAAGTTGTACTCATTTAGCTAATCGATACTGATTTGTTTAAATTTCTGATAAGTTCCATTGATTGAGAGGTAAATCCTATTTTGAACAGGGCATGCAACCCAGGGGATGAGGTTGGGAACTCTGGGACTCCCACCATATTATGCTTTTACAATGGAAGAGCTTGAGGAAGCAACGAACAGCTTTGATCAATCCAACTTCATTGGAGACGGAACTAAAGGAAAGGTATCATCAGGATAGATTTCACTTGAACTTGTTGCAAAAAAGAAATAGAGTAAAACACTAGCATATGAGAAAGTTTTAAAAGTACTATCTTAAAATGACAATTTGAAGACTTGTCGTTCTATCAGGAAGTTTAATTTTAATTTGGTTAAAGATAGATCAGGCATAATTCATTTAATCTTTAACTAAAATCCCTTTTGATGAGCCAAATTTCTCACTTTCTGTCAGCTATACAAAGGATGGTTGAGAGACGGGTCACTGATTGTGGTGAGATGTGTACAACTGAAGCAAAATTATTCACCTCAGAGCCTCCCACAGTATACAGAAACTATTTCAAAGCTTAGGCACCGCAACTTGGTCAGCATTTTAGGGCACTATATTGATACCAAGACCGTCTTTCTTGTTTTGGAATATGTTCCGAATGGGACACTAAGAAATCATCTTACAGGTGCATAATACGACATTCTAATATCTTTTTAAGCAGTACTCCCTCAAGCACATGCAGTTATATTGATCTTCTGTTTTTTGTGTAAAAAGACCAAAAGCATGAGACGCTAAGATGGCCACAGAGAGTTGCAACTGCAATTGGGATAGCAAGGGGAATTCAGCACTTGCATACTGAAGTGTCACCTGGTATATTTGGGAATGATCTCAAAATAGACAACATTTTGTTGGATGGTAACCTTACAGCAAAAATCAGCGGTTATAATATTCCATTACCTTCCAAGTACAAGGCTGCTAAGGTATTAGCTACCTTACACTGGTGTTCTCTCTTCTCTTTCTCCTGATGTCTTCAAATCATAGTACATAGCTAGCCTTGCTTACCTTATTCTGATCAACTTTATAGGTTGGTTCAGAGAGCCCACTTGGTGGAGGGCCTAGTGATCTTGTCAGGTAATTTTATTGTGGAGCACTTGTAGCAAGTATTAATTCACAATTCCAACAAATGATTGTTAAGTATAGGAAAGTTTGGCTCTTATGCAATTTTATTTACAGCATTGAGCAAGGGGAGAAGGCTGACATTTATCAGCTGGGAGTCATTCTCCTGGAATTAATAACTGGAAACCCCATCACATCCGAAAATGAACTCAAGGCATTGAAACAGAAGGTAGATTGCTTGTACATTACACATAGTTCCAATACACATGAACAGTGGATTAATGGAGACCCTTCAACAGAAACTCTCTATGATCTCTACTCATTCATCTGAACTGCTGATCTTGGTGATTTGCAGCTGGAGAGAAGCCTCACTGACGTCCCAAAGAAACTCCGTTCTGCAGCAGATCCAGAGATGCGCGGCACCTACGCATATGAGTCTCTGAGGACTGCCGTGGAGATTGCAGTGAACTGCTTATCAGAAGATTACAGCGAGCGCCCATCAGTAGAAGATGTTCTATGGAACCTGCAGTATTCTGTCCAAGTTCAAGATGGTTGGGCCAGCAGTGGAAATCTCAGTAGTACCCTTAGCAACCTCAGTGACGCATTCACTAATTAAGTGATGTGCATATAACTATTTCTCTAACCCTGCTCTGTACTCTGTAATTCCTCCCAACATCCCATCTGCTGAGGCTAATAAATCCTTCTACTTTCATATTATAATAATCAATATGAAGTTCTAAATCTACTAACTAGCAATATGTTTGAAGTACTTCGAGCTGTTTGATGCAGATTTTAATATTCTGCAAAATGCAAATCGAAGTACAACTTTAAATTATGGATGTGCAACAATAATTGACGAGTCTCCAATGCATCTAGTCCAAATTATATTGTTGAAAAAGGTGTATGCTATGGCTTCAAAGCTTATTTTATGTTCGACCAAATTGCGCTCAGCAAGGACAGAAGGCATCGTCCAAAAAAATTGTTGGGCCAGCCCTTGCAGATCAGAAAGCATCCTTGGTCCTCTGCTTTTTTGACATTCTAAATTAAGATATTCCTTTTCACACTACTCCTAATAAGTCTAATATCATCGTTTAGTAACAAGAAGAGATACATTATGATGCGTAAAGAGAGCCATATATATAACCTCGTAATAGGAGGACCTCATAAAAGGAGGTTCTACAACTACTAGGGGACAAACCCTAAAAAACATAAGGGGAGATATTTATAGGAGGGTGCATGGGATGGTGACAAGTGTACAGTGACATGAGGCTGAGTTGGTAGGGTGCCTTAATACCCTTCGACGAGCTCATGACAGGCAGAGAGCCATGAGCTTGGACTAAAGTTAAGAAAAGTGGGGGATAGAGAGAGGTTTGGTGAGGATGTCCGCGATTTGGTCCAAGGTGGGGGCACGAAGGACTTATAGTGTAATGACCCGGATTTTTCCGCGATTTTTACTTGTTTTGTGGAAAATAAATCAAATTGTCCCTTATATTTAATTTGTATTTGTTCTGTATATGTATGTGTACGTGTGTTACGTTTGGAGCTTGAGTAAGTGGAGAGGTTTGCGTGTAAATTAAACCTTTGGCGTGAAGAGAAGGTTTCAACGTGCAAAAAGGGGTTTTGCACCTAAAATATACGTTTGGCACGTAAGTAGAGGCTTTGGTGCGTAAAATAAAGCTTCGCCGTGCGAAGGGAAGCTTCGGTGTGAAAAGGGTGGGCCCGAGGTTTATTAGCATTTGAGTGCGTTAGAGGCGGTGTGGTGCGTGTACGGGAGCGGCAGCGGGTAAAAAGAGATGCTGAGGTGTGAAAATATTGAAAAGCATATAAAGATTTAATTAAAACCATATAAAGGAATAGTGGATCGTGGCTTTCCGGCCACGACCACTATTCATTCCAAAACTCCAGTAAGAATTTCAGTCCGGGAAGAAAAAATGAGGGCTTTTCCGGACCCTCCGTTGCGCCTCCTCCTTGGTCGGAATCCGCTATTTCTTGCCGGATCTCGCTTCACCCGGCCGCCACGAGTCTAGTGGTACCGACTAGAGCTTCCGCCGTCTCCTCCTTGCTCCTCCTCGTGCTACCGGATTTTGGCTCGGTTTTCACTCTTTTGGCCATTGGAGCGTTGGGGCTTCATTTGGTGACCGTCATGCGCCGTTTCTGGCCGGCCACCACCTCTCCACCCCTCCTCCGGTCAGAGGCTTCCTCCCCACGCCCTTCTTTCTCCTCTCCGACCTTCCTCCCATCCACCGTCCCCTATTTTTGCACCCAAAAGCTCACACCGGGAAGCAAGAACCTTGCTGTCCAGCAGTCGTGTGGCCTTGCCGGTGGCCGTGGCTGGCCACCCTCGCCTTGTTTCTCCTCCTCCTCACCTCTCTACCTTAAATCACGCCCCTCCAGCCCTTGTATGTGGGTTTTGGCCTCCGGAACCACGATTGTCGACCTCTACCCGTTACGGTTTGGGCTTCCAGCGATTCGCCACGACGCCCGGTGATTGACGGTGGAGCTAGACACCACACAGAATTTGGATTTGCATATCAGCCCTTTTGGGCGCAGTGTCCACCCCCGACCACCTCTTGTACACGTCAACGGGAGGCACGGAGATCGACAGGTGTTGAATCGGGACCGGACCAGTTCATCGTGTAAACCCCGGCAAGCTTGCGGTACTTTCGCACCCAGGGGCAGCTCGTTTTATAGAAAGCGACGCTTGGGTTCGCCGAAGTTGCTACTGACGCCGCTACAGTTGTGCGCCCCGACAACACCATACGCCCGGGAAGCGAGGTAGGGGGCTTTGAATTTGTAATTCTATCGTAGCGTGCTTGGTATGTTAGAATGCATGCTAGGGTCAATTTAATTACATGCTTCATAACGCGTAATGCTATGGATATCACATGTATATTAGCTTATACAAATGCTAATTAAATGATATGTTATCGGCTTGGCAAATGAGGGATTGTACACGTTTGCAGTGTAGTAATTGCATGCTAGTAAGATCATTTATCTGCATGCGTTTGCAATGGGTTAGGCACATGTTGGATGTGCTATAATTGTAAGTAGTGTTTGGTTAGTTTTGTGTGGTTTGGTATGCGCAATGGTGGATGTTTATATCGATAGCATCGATAAGTGTATGCTTGATAGGCTGAAATTAGTTTGGATTGGATTAGGCTTTGATGCAGTGAGCGGAAAGCTTCAGAGTTCTCGAGGCAAACAGACTTAGTTTCGAGTTTACTGGTAGACTTGTTGATAGTATGATTTCAGAGGAAAAAATTACACGAGCATAAAGTATTTAAATTCAAACTGGAATGTTAAGTAAAACTAAAATGTTAACCTTATGAGTTTGAGACTTTAGTAGTTTGACGGATTAAGTTCTGTGGTTGAGCTAGCCGGTGATTAATCGGCTAAGCAGTTCTCCTGTCTAGCCATGGTGTGTATCCTGCGGGAGTTTGTCTGTGTGCTGTAATTAAGCCCAGACAGTTAATGCTCTATTGAGAGCACCGTATGATTCTGCCCTAGAGTGGCACTGTATGAATTCTGCCCAAGAGTGGCATTGGCACTATAAGACCCTAAAGTATGGGCAATTGTATGACCCTAATGTGTGGCCGTTTATGTTTGCGCGCTCAGGTAAGTAGTATCATGGAACTACTCTTACCTGTTTGATCCTGTGCCCCATGAGCATAGGTGTACCTTGCATTCGGAAAAGTCCATGGCGTCTAGTACTTTCCGGAGGTTAAGGTGATGCCCCAGTGGCATTCCTTTCCATCGATGTTGGAGCTTATTAGTTTGATAATGAGCTCTAGGTGTCAATCATAAGTGTATGTGTTGAGTATGACTGTAAGAGCAGGACTGTAAGTGTAAGAGTTAAGTAGGACTGTAAGTGTATGTACATGCGTAGGATTGTGTGGTAAGATGGAACGAACATGAGTTCATGATATGTGTGTGGTTATGAGCATCATATTTTGATTTTGAGAGACTTTGATTGCCATGTTTTGTTGCTTCATGTTATGTTTCATGAAGGCAACTACGTTTAGGCTTACAAGTTCATTGTTTAGAAATCCCCTACTAGGTATTTTCTATTGAGTATGAAAATACTCACTTTCCCTCTACTGAATTTCAGATCCTCCAGTGACTTCTGCGGGTCCCAGCATGAGAGCTTCGTAGGCGGGACTTAGTTTTGGAGGAGAGGACAGACTTGCGGACTTCAGGTCGATTTTTGACTGTTCAGTTTCTTTTGTTTAGTTATGCCATGATCTGATGCAAATTTTGAGTATACATGTATTGGGCGAGTTGAGAGCTTATGCATGTATTATTTTGGACTTGTATATGGACTGTTTATTTTGGGACTGTTATCGGACTTGTACTCGGCTATGCCTGGGAGATGTGTATTTAAGCCCATGGCCATGGCACTCGTGTTTTTATGTGTGTTTGTTTGATCTCACGCCCGGGTGTTTAGTCGGTGTGTTTTGATGATTTAAAAGAAAGTTTAAGGTTGTGTGATTTTAAATTGATGATGTGAGAAATATAAAATGTTTTCACAGGTTTCGATTTTCGTCAATTTTCACAAAATACAGCCATTATATTGCAAAAATTTTTCATGAAATTTACAGGAAAATGGTTTGAAAAACCCGGGCTGTGACATATAGCTTGCCAACAAAGACTTGTTAACAGATGTAGTGATGATTAGGGCTGCATGCTGGCTAGTCTTAGCTAGACCTAAGCTGAGCCCAGATTCTATTCCGCCAACTATAGTCAAGGCCAAAGCCCGGTCTTAGCCCAAAATTGCCCAGGTCCAAGCCTGACCCTAACTAATGGGGCCGGGCCTTCAAGCTTTTTTATTTTATTTTTTAAAAATGAGGCTTTAGCCTTTGAGTGAAGTCTCATTAATGAGCCTTTAACCTTTTGCGTTGGGACTTTCATAGTAAAGGGATGGGGATTTAGGTGTTTTGTCCTTCTTAAATAGGCAACTTCCCTCTTGAGTTTATTTTATCTCAATAATGTGGGATAAACTCAAATGAAAAAAAATGTTTTCCTTATTTTGGGTTAGGCCAACAAGCCTAAGGGCTTTTTTTGCTTCGGTCTTGGCTTGAACTATTCAAGCCTGACTTGCAGATGGGCCTAAAAATTTCAAGCTTGCTAACTTTCAGCTCTAGTGATAATTGATCTCAATATGTTTGGTACGGGAATGGAAGACTAGGTTGGTTGCGAGGGCAATGATGAATTGATTATCCCACAAAAAGGTGGGGATAGAGGGAAGGGGGATCCCAAGGAAGGTGTATATCATAGTCACCCATGCAATATATGTGGCAATGGAGGAGAAGGCTCAATATTTCACTTCAGTAGAGGACTTGGACTTCTAGATGATGGGGGTTAGGACCCATGTAGAGGTAATATCTAGTGATGGAGTGGCAGTCTGAGGAAGTGATCGAATATGCCCAAGTCTTTGATACGAAGGCTTGGTTGAGGAGGCTGATGTCCTCGTGGATAGGGGGGAGGTCCCAGTGATGAGGATGTCATGAACAAAAACTACGAGATAGTGACTTGTGGCCCATGTTTGTGGAGGAAAGAGATGTGTTGGTATGACAATAGGTGAAACTGAGGGAGGTGAGGTGAGCAAAGAACTTAGCATACCATTGGTAGGGTACTTCTTTGTGGCTGTCGATAGCTTTGTGGAGATGACAAATGTGGTTGGGTTAGGCCAGTGAAATTGGGGGGTTGGGCCATATAGAGCTCTTCATAAATGGTACTATAAAAGAAGGTGTTGGAGATGTCAAGTTGCTTGACAAGATAAGAATTGGTGACAACGAGACTAAGGAAAATGTGAATGATATAGGGCTTGGCTTACCATCGGGATGACATTTGATTTTGTAGGTTCAACAACATCCGATGATATTGAAGTGAGGGGTGGACGAGGGTCCAGATTTCCTAGTGAATGAGGGCCCCAAATTAAGCACGCATGGCAGCACACCACTTAGGATTTTGAAAGGCAATGTGGAAGAAAGTGGGATAAAAATAATTTTCTTTTGGGGGAGGGGGGGGGTAAGATAGAGGAATGCAGGGTTTTGTGATGTTAGCTTTGCTCTGGGTGACCTTGAGAGGGGGGAGTTGGGGGACGGGTGGGTGGGGAGCTCAGGTGGGATGTTGGAGGTAGAAGGATAGATGGGTAAGGCTAGGTATCATGCCCCTTGACCTGAGCTAAATAGAGGACGCTTGCTAGCCCAAAAGACTGGGCTAGATCAAAGTGCACAACCACTAGTTTATGTAAAAGCAATTCTTGGGAGAAAACAAAGGAAATTGAGGTATCACTAACAAGCACAATACTGAACATCCTTACGTATATATGAATTCATAGGCATAAAGAAGACCACTGCTTTCAAAAGTAATGAAAGATCCATAACCATCAAAATGAAGGTGCTCTCAAAACATAACTATGAAGTCTCAAAGTCACATCACTTCACCAACTACTAATTATCCTTGAGTAGATGTTCAATCCCCACTCAACATCCCTTTTGTCTTCACCTTGCTTGCAAAGTAAATCATTCTAAATAATAGGGTGACACAACCACATGGGGGATTCCCAAGGGATACCCAAAACCAAAACAAAAGGGGTGAGCATAGCCTAGTAAGGTTTTGAAAGCACAATACTTACATTAACACCACAAAGCACAATCTCAAGATGCATAAAAATTCTTATGTAACACTAATGTTAATATCTCAAGAATACATCAAAATCATTGACACAATATTAGTGTAACACATCTTAATTATGCATCAAATTCCTTACACAATTATGGTGGTGTAAATATCTCAATAATGCATCAAATCACAAAATAAAGAAATCAAGGTATCCAATATCAAATGACAAGATAAAGAAATTGCATTACCCAAAGATAACAATTACTTGTTACATGACATTCCAAAGACTGAACATACAAAACAGCTTAACACCCCTGAAACTAGAAATATAAAAAGTCCATACTCAAGCTAGTGCACACGAACATGACTAAATATCTCGGAGCATAGCTCCAATGTCTCAATAGTTCATCTCAAGCATCTCAGCTTGGGGAGCAAACTCGTGCTTCTGGATGTAAAACCCTGCCCTTTTAGACTAAAACATCACCCTTCACACCATAAAATGAATTCATTCAAAATCCAACATGTTAAATCTGAAAAACTATGAAAGATCATGGTTGATTTCAATAAACACAATTTATGGCTAATCTTGATAAACAAGGTTGAACAATTTAAATCACAAGAGGATAAATTATGATGCATGTGGCATAATTCATATGCAAAGATGCATGTAAGAATAAGTAATCCTACTATCTTAGATAATTACTTGCTAACTATATGCAAAAGACACATCCAAACCACCAAGATCTAGTTTTAAAATAAGACCATATAGTAAAATGTTACCTGGGTGATTGATTGGGCCAGAGGGTGATTAATCAGTTCATAAAACAAGGGACAATAGGTTCGGAGATTGATTGGGCTTTAAAACCTATATTCAATTACCTTAGCCGATTGATCAACCCATGGTTAGTTGCTAACAAACAAAAACAAAAGACAATAGCATTTTAGATTGATCAGTCTATAGGGGCAATCAATTGGTCATGAGCAGAACTGCAAAAACTACGATTTTTAACCAAATGAAATTGCAACAAACCATCAAAACATCATAATATGAAAACATCATCAAACCCCATGTATAAATAACATTAAAACTTGTACTTGAGAGAATCAAAGCTCTCATAATAAGCACGATTAATCATATAATCTAAGGTGTTGATGCAATAAAACATCATCAAGCAAAATATCCTGACCTCTAAACAGCTAAGAATCCATTTAATTCCTCCGTAGATCAAGGTATCCTTAATCTATAAATTAGGATCCATTAGCCCTAAACAAAAACCATAACTTTCCAAAAAATAGTCTCAAAGCCACTTTTAACAAGGCAAATTATGTATTTCCTTGTTTCTAATGAAATCTAAACTCGAATCAAAAGGTTTTGAACCAAAAACAAAGATCTAGGGCTCTACAACTTGGTTAAAAATAATGATTTCCGGAGCTTTCAATAGAAGAAGACATGGATATAATAAATATACAAAAAAGACCTTTGAATCAACCGAAAACTATGAAGTAGAATCAACTTAACGCATCTTGGGAGAGGCTAGGGTACATGCAAATCTCAAAAACCTTAAAAGAAGAGAGGAGGCCAAGTAAGACCAATTTTGACTTTTTATATTGTTTTGGGTAAGTAGGCCATTATGGGTATAATTAAGGAACACAATAATTTTTTTCCAAAATTTGTTGAAATAGATATGAATAAGCCCATGCCCAATAAATAAAGGATGATAGCCAAAGAATTGGTGATGATGCCGAGAAGAGTCATGGGGCCCACTTCCTAAAAAAATTACAAAAAATTGTACCAAATATTGCAGTAAGCTTGTGGTTTATGGTAGGCACTAATGCACTCTATAAGTGTTCCAACCTCATGACTAGGAGAAATGGGTATGCCACTCCTCGAGCATAACCCTGATAAACTGAGCCCACCAATTCTTCACAAATTTTAAAATAATTGAAGAAATTCCTAATTATCACAAAGTCTTTACAAAATAAAGAAAAATAAAAATATAAAATTTACGGATCTCACACCAGGGGAGGGTGGAAGGAGAGTGTAAAATGAGGGAGCTGGGCGGGAGGGAATGTGGGAGAGGGGAGGGGGTGGAGATGGTGAGTAGGGTTGGTCGTAGATGTCCATTGTCCAATGTTCGGGCCGTGGCCAAGGTGTCAGTGGCCGGGTCAAACCCATTTTTTGTCTGTCAATTTTCAGACACGGCAACATGCAAATACCTTATCAGGCTGTTTGTTTGAGGTCTAGTTAATTTTAAATATAATTTATATTTTTACATAAAAGGACATTTTTTATTTCTCCATAACTACTCTTAAACATCATTTTCTTATACTAAAGTTCTTAATAATTTAAATACAATCATGTTAATGTTATATTTAAGTTCTTTGTTAAAGTTAATTACTAAATACTCCTATCTCCTACATCAATAGCTCCGTTTGGTTGTTCAAAACAAATGTGTGGGAGCATATGCGAGGAAATGTCATTGGTAGTACTATTTTAAATAAAAAAGATGGTATGTATAAATCTAAGCTATCATTATATACTAAGTTATCTAATCCAAAGATACCCCAGCTGCCCTACTTAATCATAGTTGTTGATGCCTCCCTTATTCTCTCCAACCATCTCAGCCCTCATCCATTTGCCTATGAGGCTATATCTAGGGACAATGTTTGTATCCACCATATATATGACTTCATTCATGGACAAAACACCAATGGACAAATTATTAATGAACGCAAACATGGACAATCCTTGTGAGTCGACTGTTTGGCAGAGGACCAACTCTAGTGGTGAGGAACGAGAAGTCATGCTCAAGGAAGCGAACATGGTGGGAGACGTAGACATATTGGGTAGAGCGGTTTAGGCAAAGATATCATTTGACGGTAGGGCAATATCCTATAAAGATGCAAGGGAGGGACCAGAGTTCAAGTTTATGGTGGGAGTAGGGGCTAGTCTATGGGTAGCATGTTTTGAGGGGGGAGTAGTCAGGTAGCAAAGATTGGAGAAGTTGATAAGGGGATTTATTGTGAAGGGTGGGAGATGGGAGACAATTGATGAGGTAGGAGGTAGTACATGTGGGCTCAACCCAGTAGGACGTGGACAGGGGTAAGAAGGATGATGGTGGTCTCAACTTGGTTTTGCTCCAAATTATGGGGGCAAGAGAATTGGTGGGCAATGTTGGAGGTAACAAAGTAGGAGGAGAAGTTGGAGTTCATGTACTCATGACCATTGTCGGAACAAAAGGTGGTAATGTAGTGGTGTAGGGATTTTTGACCATAGAATGGAATAATAGGAATTAGTCAAACACATCAAATTTGTTCTTAATGGGGTATAGCCATGTGTAGTGGGTGAAGTTGTCTACGAAAATGACATAGCATTGATACCCAAGGAAGGAGCTAATAGGGGTAGGGCCCCAAACATTGGAGTGAATAATTTTAAGGGGGGTGTGTGATGACACTGTGAAAAGGGGAAAATAGAAGTTTACGAGATTTGATAGCACGACAACTATTGCATGTGAGGTGTTTTATTCTAGCAATGGGAAAGGAGAATGAGGAAACAACTAAGTTGAAGGTAGCAGAGGACGGATGACTAAGTCGGTGATGCCAAAGATTGGTGAAGGTTGAGTGGTGGAGTAGGTGGTCGGGGGACAAATGTGAGTGGATAAATGTCGTTCTGACGGTGGCCACAGTAGATAATGCATTTGGACTTATTGTCCTGAATAGATACACAAAAAGAGATGAAGGTTAGCTGCAATCATTGTCACATGCAAGTTTGTGGATAGAGATGAGATTGTGGGAGATGGCCGACATGTGGAGAATGTGTTTGAGTGAGAGGGAGGAGGAGAGAAGAGGGGGAGTCCAGCTGCCAATGGAGGTGAAAGGAAGGGACTGGTCATTACATATGTAAACATATTTGGACGTGGGAAAGGAGTCATGGATGGCTAGTTGGTGAGTGCCAAAGGTGACACGATCACTAGCACCACTATCAAGGAGCCACTTGGGGTGCCCAATAGCATTGACTTGAGCAATTTGGGCCGTGGTGGAGGCCTTTGGTAGCTCGGAGAGGTTGGTGTAGTAGCACTCCTAGCACTTGAAGGCCTCATGGTTGGTGGCCCCACAAATCTAACAACAGGCCTGACATGGGCCTCCATGCTCGTGATTATAGGGAGCCGATTGGGTAGGGAGGGACCGGTAGTAAGGGCAAGAGAGTGCCCTAGGGGAGTGGGCAACATTCTGTAATGGGGAGAAATAGGGGCATGGTAGGTGGGGAGTGAAGGATGAGCATTGCACACGGTGACAGTGGAGTCGAGGGGTTACTGTGTCAGGTGTAGAAGCAAACTGTTGTGGGGGTGTTGCCAATGGCAATGAGAGCAATCAGGGTGGCGAGAGCAGGGCCAAAAAACTTAGTGGCGTTGTGGGAGAGGGTGGCTTCCACGACGAGAAGGAGGTTCTAGAGCTCAGGGATAGGGTGGCCTAAGCCACCACGAGTGTGAATGGTGGTAGAGAAGGCAACATATTCCGCGAGCAAATTGTTGAGGGTCTACATGAGGAGCTTGGCGTCAAAGATAAGGACCTTCACTGCTGTTAGTTGGTCATTGGCGGGTGAGGTAGTGAGGTAGCGTGCCTCAATGGCATACGAGAGGGTGTGAGAGGAGGTGTACCCAAGGAGATGAGGGTAGGGTGCAAAGTCTATGGTGGCTTAGAGGAAGGTGAGGAGTTAGAGGTCAGTGGCCGACTAGTCACCAAAGGAGGGTTTGGTTGATCGGAGAGGGGTAGCAACGACTGCCTTTATAATGCCCCATTTTTCTGATTGTGTCTAACCCAAAGGGTTAGTATTAATTATGATTTTTTGGATAATATTTAGGAGATTTTAAGGGATAAAATCCATGTATGTGTCTAGAGCTTGAAGTAACGAGCATAAAATAGAAGAATGCATGAAAAGGAGGCTGGGAGAGAAAGTTATGACCTAGGAAAGCATGCCACAAGGGCAAGACCCACTTAAAAAGTGTGGGATAACCTACCCATGTTGTCCTGTTATAGGGGAGGTTTTCTTCCAATTTTGAGTATAATTTCGCTCGTTTAAGAGGCATGTTTAGCTAATTTAAGGGTGCTCTAGCAATGGAAGAGTTCATTTGTCACGCCCCGGGGCCCGCCCGACCTGAGCTGAACCTGGTCCAAGGGCCGGTCGAACCACACGAGGGTGACTAGTTTGCATTGCGAAAGTTTTTAACTCCTTAATCGGGTATTTAACACATACATGAAGTCGGGCACCTTTAGTTATTTGAGCAAGAGAAATAAGGTAAAAGAAGATAGGATAATATCTCTAAAATAAATCCTCAAGCTTAACCCACATACATAACATCCTGAGCCGACACATAGCTCGAATAAGAGAATCTGAGACAAGTCTAAAAGTATTAGATACACACGAGTCTAAAACATAAACATTCATACAAGGTGTTTTATGAACATAATAGCATAAATTAGAAAACAGAATAAAGTATTAATGTATCCATATCTACTCCCACGCATATCCCGGTTGTCCCTCATACAGGGAATCCTGATCAACTGCATGTCATACCATACACCCCAAAACAAAACACAAAAAGAAGGGTGAGTAAAACTTAGTAAGGTTTGAAATACGGTAACATAATCAAAAAACAACCACGACACAACATAGTAATTCAGATCCACATTTCACCTAATATTCTCATTTCTGATTAATTCCCTTACCATACCCCAATTTACCCATAAGTAAATGTCATGCATACAAGTATCTCATACATACTAATCATGGCATGAATAATCACAATATGGCATAAAATTCATCTTGCATAATAAGTGATTCTCACTCAATCACATCATGCATAAACATCATATATTAACCTGCATGAACAATGTCTCTAATCCCATATTCAGATCATGCACATTCATCACATAACCTTACATAATAGTGTCTCAAACACACATAATCACATAATGCATATTCATATAATTCATCCATAAATCATTCACTCTACACGATAAGTGTCTCAATCACACTATACTAAATCATGCATAATAAATCATATCCACATATGTAACATAATGTCAATTATCCCTGCATAACCTATGTAACCTGGGCATAATATTATCCCATACACATGCATCATCAACAAATGGTGAATGTCTCCATCATAGAGAGAAACATAATCATATCAACTGCTCTGGACGTGGTCTGATTTCCTAACTAGAAACCTAGGGCATTGCCCGCTCTGGACATAGTTTGAATTCCTTACAGAAACCTGGGGTGTTTGGGGTAGTCAGCCCCTCTGCTCACCCTGGGTAATCCAAAAGGACCTTATGAAAACCTAGAGCAATCTACTCACCCTAGATAGTCCTGGCCAGGAACACCCAAATTCCTTACGGAAACCTAGAGCAGTGTGTTCACCCTAGACATCTATGCGGTAGGAGAGTTTGAATCCCACACGGGGAACCTAGAACACGTGGTAGCCGGTGCACAAAGGCAAACCACTTTGGATTCTCAGGGTCCAAGTTTGATTGTCTCAAGAAAATATCAACTGCATCAAATGACTCACTCAACCAGGGGAGGATCCATGTTCCAATCAGGAACTCAAACCGAAATCATGTCCTTTTGGACCAACCAATTTTCGATTAAGCCAACGATCGATTAATGCGACACACAATCTTACATCATTGCATTTAATCGATCAACCACAGCTAAATCTCGATAAAGCCTCATTTGGAAATCCATTTTATGCTGCATGCAACATGGTACATACGTGGCAAAGCATACATGAAACCTATTCATTAATTGTGCTCCTATCAGCCGTCGTGCATCATTCATAATCATAATATCAAACATCATCATAATCATCCTCAGATGTGTGTGTGCATGGTAGAAACATTTAATTCTAAGTATATGAACATGTCGTGTAATTAACTCATCAACATACCACACATGCACATTAACATCTAATAATGGTTTTAACTAAAATCGTGGGTGAAAACCATCGAAAACCATTAATCAAGTCAAGTGTAACCTTATGCTAAACTATGCAATCATATTCACAATACACTTGAATCTAGACATGGAATCGTCACTCACCCATAATTTAATCATATTATTTGAAGACATATCAGTTCATTTTCATGCTATAATATTGCAGGAATCATGCTTAAAATATAAGAAATCATTCAATCATGGATTCAATACACTAATTTATAACATGCTCAATCGAACAACATAAAATCCACTTGACACATAAGCATTCATCATGGCCTTCAACATCAATTTATACCCTTCCAGCAGCTTATCATAGCATATATTCCATATCAAAGTCATAAGAAATGATATTTAAGAGTAAAGGCATAAAAATAAGCATAGGAAATGAAATGGCCAAAACTACAGTACTGTCATTCAATTGGCCTGCAAGGCTGTTTGAATGGTTGGCCAATCGATTGGCCTACAGGCCAGTGTGATCGCCATAACGGCAGTTTCTGGTTCGTCTTCTCCATTTCGAATTCAAAACCGAAACTTCACATACACTTCATAAATCATCAAATAACGTCCCCAAACTTCATTATAACCCAATTCATGCTTCAAGAACATCTAATCTAGCCATTACTAACCATAAACCCTAAGAAATTACATTAAAAATCAAACCTTTCTCAAATCACCATTAAAGCTCATAATCATGGGACCCATTTCAAAACCACATCAAAACTTAAATCTAAACCACAACAATGTTTGAGACTAAAACCCTTACCTTTTAGCAAGTTCTTGATTCGAAATGGCTCCTTAACTCCTTCAAAACCTACCCAAAAATAGAATTTTTATTAATACTTCACAAATCCGATTTTAAAGCACCTAAAACCTTCAAGAACAAGTAGATCTAGGGTTCAAGAGACCCAAAAACGAAATTCTAAACATTAGGTTTTGAAATAGAAATGCAAATCAGTAGTTTTTGAGTGAAAATCGAGATTGATTCAAAGTAAAGGAAGAGATTTGAAAGATTTAAGTAAAACCCTATCTGGATTAATGAAAGCTTAAGCAAAATCATACCTTAATCTCCTTTCTCCTTTAGAAAAATAGGGATTAGGCTCTTAAGCTCCAAGTCTCAGCCCTTTCCCAACTAAGAAAGTGGCTGACCCTTTTCTTTTATAGTAAAGGGCGGGGTAGACATAATTAACTAATGGGGTACAAATAGGGTTTTATACTAAAAATAGTAAAACTTGCTTATTTGAAACCCAATTTGATGTTTAAAAATTTTGAAACAATTATCCAGGGTCTTAGGTTGATGTTAGAGATATTTAAGGCTAAAAATCCCAATTATTCCTGTGGGGCCCACAGTGGGTCCCGCCAACCCTAACTTTTCGGGAAAATAAGTGAAAATTCCAAAAATTCTAGAAAAATTCTAAATGACTTAAATTAACTTAAAAACCTGAAATGTAAAGAAAATTTTAGTTAATACCTTTGTTAACCACTTTATTTTAAAAAATAGTCCAAAATTGATCATAATTGACATCAAACACACAGAAGCAATTAAATAAAATAAAGTAAACCGGTTAAGGTTTAGGGATCTTACATTATTCCTCAAGTTAGCAACTCTAAAGAGGGGAAATTGCACAAAGCAAGAGGAGGCTCAGTTCATATCCCTCGGGCTCAAAGAGAGATAAGCCGCCCAGAGTAAGAGGAGACTCTATCCTCCACCATCGGGCCACAACGATATAATTGGCTCGGGTAAGGGGAGGTTTCATCCTCAGCCTATGGGCTTCACAACACATACACACAGAGAGAGAGATAAGGGGAGGTTATGTTTGCCACCTTTGGGCACAACAAGAGAGAAACGTCTCTGGGTAAGTGGAGGATATGTTTGTCGCTTTTAGGTGCATAGAGAGAAAAAACGTCTTGGGTAAGTGGTGGTTCTATCCGCCACCTACAAATGCAGAAAGAGAGAAATCACTGGGTAAGAGAAGGTTTTGTTTGTCACCTACTAGGGAAAAAAGCGAGAAAAGCTCTGTGAAAGGGGAGGATCCATTTGTTGCCCTCATGCGCAATGAGAGAAATGTCCTGGGTTAAGAGAGGTTTTGTCTGCCGCCTTTGGGTAGGAAATGGAGAAATATTCTGGAGCAAGAGAAGGCTTTGCCCACTATCTCCAAACCTGAAGGGGAGAACTCCCTAAAGGAAGACTGCACTACTTCCGAAAACTTTAACTAAGTAAGTGATTCTGACATTCCAATTTTAATACATGTTTATATAAATACATGTGCATCTTATTTAGTTCATTTAAGAGGCTAAATGAGATATAGGTTTTGCTCTGATCCAATCTGTCTAATCTACTCTGAGATGTTCTACTTTGCTTTGTGATAGAAAGAGATATCTGACTCCAATTAGTTTATTATATTCCGTCTGATTTAGAATAATTTATCATATATACGACTCCTATGATTTATTAGCTTCCGTTTAACTCTGAAGATTTTAATCTGAGTCTGAATGATTTATTTAGATATAAATATTTTGAATTATGTAATTTTCTATTGTGTGATGCATATATTAGCCATTAGGCAAAATTATGTTTGGATATGATCATATTTGAATAACATCATAGATACTATTCAATATGTACATAGGCGACCAACAATACAATACTATTGACCCAATCCAAATAAAGAATAAAATATAATTTTATTCTGGTTAAAGAACATTATAGATCTCTCACATAGAAGCCACACTTAGATAATATTAAAAAATTTACTCCAATCTAATTTTCTGAACCCCAGCTAGATCATGGCCCATGGCATTACATCCTTCTTAGCCGAAGAGGTCGTACGCTTCCAAAATAGAGGAAAGTGTTAGAGGTGAGCTTGGCGGTAACAAGGGTGGTGTGTAAGAACTCTTATCTTGAACCGATTTACATTCAATTTTATTTATTATTTAACAGTCATCGTGTAGTTTAAGCCTATTCTGATCGATTTCGGTGATTTTAAAAAATAAATATGGTTTCTAAATGGTTTAATCAAAACCAACTTCATATTTATGGGTTTTAAGTGAATTTAAGTCAATTGTGAATTTTTAAGAATTTTTTTAAAAATTAGGGTTTGGCCGAACCCCCATTGGGCCCTACAGTTGAATTTGGGGTTTTTGATCCAAAATGTTCCCGACATTAAAACAAGTCATTAGAAAAAAAAAAGTTAGAATTTTTCAAGACTTAATTTGGGTTTAAATGGCCAAATTACCTATTTTTAGTTAAGAATTCTATTTACACCCTAAGTTTTAATGAGGTCTAACCCATTCTTTCCTATAAAAGGAAAGGGTTGACCTCTTTCCCATTTGGGAAATGGATGAGCCAGAGAATCAAGAGCTTAATCCCCATTAGGCCAAAAGATGAAGGTGATTAGAGGTAAGATTTTCTTAATCGTTAGGGTCTCTTTCATAAACATCTTCTAATCTCATCCTTCTCCGTTGATTCATTTCATTTTCAAGCCACTAAATCACTGATTTAGATCTCTACTTCAAACCCTAGCTTTCAAATTTTCATTTTTATGTCTCTAAAGCTCTAGATCTAGAATTTTTTATAATGATTTTCAAGTTTAAATCGGATTTAGGTGGGTATTAACAAAAAATCATATTTTAGGAAGGT
This sequence comes from Saururus chinensis, assembly GCA_035235625.1. Lineage (NCBI taxonomy): Eukaryota > Viridiplantae > Streptophyta > Magnoliopsida > Piperales > Saururaceae > Saururus > Saururus chinensis. The sequence goes on along the minus strand of CP141143.1, from coordinate 23,566,689 downwards.
TTCGGAGGTGATTAAGGAGCTAATCCAACTCAAAACAAGGTGAAAGATAATGGGTTTTAATCTCAGCCTTACTATGTTTGCAATTCTCAATTTTTATGTGTTTTGCTTTAATGAGTTTCATATTTAGGGCTTTGATTGGAAATGGGTAGATTTAGCATTTTGGAAGGATTAATTAAATTTGTATGATGTTTGAGGTTTTGAATGGAGGTTTCAAGTTTGTTTAATGGTGTCTCAGTTTGATTTTCAAAATGGAGAAGACGATCTAGATCTACCGTTATGGAGATTGATCGCCCTTGCAAGCTGATCGATTGGCCATACGGCATTGTAGGCCGATTTTAAGGCCAGCAGATCAAACGCCCTTGCAGGCTGATCAATCGGCTATACATTAGATTTGGGCATTTTAGGTTTTTATGCTTATTTCGGTATTTTTACTTCCAATTGATGTTTCTAATATTTATGTGGAGTGTTTTGAGTTAAAATAAGCTATTGGAAGAGTATGCTATTTATGTTTGGATTTATGAAGCATGCTTAAGTATTATGTGGAATTACATGTTGATGGTTAGACATGTTAGCATTGATTATCTTAAATCTATGGTTGATAAAATTCTTATGTGTTAAGCATGTTTCCAGGAAGGTTATTGTATGAGAATGATATGATATGTCATCTTATAATATGAATGGATTGTGGGTAAATAGTGATATTATTTTCTAGCTTCATGTGTAGAACAATTATTTTTGTAGGAGTTGAGCATTTGATTTCACATGAATGGAATGATGGTTTACGATGGAATTGACCCATGATTTTAGTTGGTAATCATGATTAGATTTTATCAAAGTAGGTGTGTACTGCCTTATGAGCTATTGTCAAAGTATGGTCATGTGCTTAGGAATGTATGAACACACACATGTGGGGGATTTATTATAAATTGTAGTTGTTTATGATTCAAATATAATGCATGTGGGGACTGATGGGAGCACATTCCATGTGTTGGAATTCACGTAGAGATTGCTCACAGATGTATCATATTACATGCATCATGGGATAGATTTCATGAATAAGACTTTACCGATGTTTAGCCGTGGTTGATTGATTGAATTCAATGATGTGAGACTGCGTGCCAGATTAATTGATCGTTGCCTTAATTGAAACTTGGTTGGTCCGAAAGGACATGATTTCGATTTGAGTTCCTATGTGGAACATGGATACTCCCCGGATTGAGTCGACTTGAGTTATGTGGGGACGAGTTGTGTACTTGTCTTGCGGTTGACATTTATTGAGATAGTCATCTAGACCCTGAGAATCCAGAGTGGTATGCCTTTGTTGTAACGATTTCGAATTTCCTTTAAGATTTCATGCCTTTAATAAAACTTTTTTATGAATTTTTAATGATTTTAAATTATCTAGAGGTAGACTTTTGGTGTGTTTTTATTTGGGTTGTTAGATCTCATAGAGACGAGCGTAACGAGCCCAAGAACACCAGAATCGGACACCAAGGTCAAAAGTTAGGCCTCGGTAAGTGTGCCACATAGGCGGGATCGACATAAAAAGTGTGGGATGACCTACCCATGTGTGGTCTTATTTTGAAGGACTCATCAACACAAGTCCATCGGTAATAAGTGTGTGCGATTTTGACTTTGAGGTAGGAAGTTATTGCGTTTTGAGGTTAGGATATTATTTGAATAAAATAATATCATTTTGGATAGGATCAACACGTAGAAAATAAGACTGACGACGAAGCGGATAGGATCGATGATGTAGTGAATAATATATGCCAGGTGTCAGCCTCACATCTATCTACTTTTTCTATAAATAGTGTCCAGAGCATCCAGTTTTCAAGTTCTTCCTCTCCCGCGTTTCTTCATTTTCTTCTACATTCTTCAAACTTCATTTCTCTATTTCTCCCTCATTTTAAGTCTGATTCAAGTCATTCTTGAGGCGTTCTTACCTAAATCGTGCATTCCAGACATCGTGGAGGGGTTATTTTTCTAGTTGGAGACCTCCAAAACCCCATAAGTGGACGTCCAATTTCGTGGTGTTCAGTGTATCGGCTTCAAACTTGTGCGGAGAGCGAGGAAGAGGCCTTTATCTTTTCTTAAGGCATAATTATGAACTTTAGTTGTGTTTTTAACTTAATAATTATATGACACTTGCATGTTATGCGTTAGAGATTATTTTCAAGTTATGCTTTATAATTTCTACACATATATTCGATTTGTCAAATGATTAATCGTTGGGATAGAATATGAATTATATACCGCATGCTTACAATTCTATTATGTAAATTTGATTAGTCGAATGATTAGCCGTTGGAAGTGGATATGTTTTATATATTGCATGCTTTTGATTGCCTCATGTATGATTCTGTTGGAAACGGATATATTGTATGTACTGCATGCTTCACGGTTGCCTCATATATGATAGTTTAATCGAATGTTTATCCATGGAATTTGATGTAAATTATACACGTTGGAGCGTGTGAGATAGAGACAAACTAGCTTCACCACTATTTTCATTGTGAATGAATACAGTATGTTTGAAAGACGGATTTAGAGGACTCGTCCTTGTTGAAAGGAGGATTCTCAAGATTATTTTTTAAAAGAATTATAAGCATGGTGATCGAGTCATTGATGCAGGACAAAGAAGGGGTTATTGTCTCATTGGAATGAGTGACCAACTTTGCCTTTGTAGTTGTTGATAGTGACGCTCCCATGGCTTGTAGAGGCAAAGCTAGGGTTTTTAAACGGGTAAACATTGGGATAAAATATTTTAAAAGAAAATAGCCCTTTTTGGAATCTGGGAACTCTTGAAGATTTTGATGATGAGTTTAGGACTCAAGATTATGAGTCTAGGACTCAAGATGATGAGTCTAGGACTCAAGATTATGAGTCTGCGACTCATGAGTTTTTTGGTTGTCTAGAGCTATTGTTAGGCACCCCGATAGCGCTCTATTGACTAGATGAGGGCACAATTTTAATCCGGCTTGGAATCGGATGCACGCTACCTATTTTAGCCTGATGATCCCAAAAAGAAGGGCAAGACCCCTGATTAGCCCCTAATGAAGGGCACATATCAAGGCTATGCACGCTAGGGTAGAGAGTATCATGGGAAGATTCTCTACTCTCTAGATCCCTACGCCCCATGAGCACGGGTGACTCTTCTATCCACAAGCACGAAATATTTTGAGATGATCTTTAGAGGAGTAAGAGGTCGTTGCTTTGTACCTGCAGCAAATTCCTATTAATAATATATGTATGGGACATTAGTAGTAAGTCGTGAGAGGTTACAAACCCTAGAAGCATTTTCAATACGTAGGAAGAAGCTCTAGGGGTGGTTTTGGGTGAGAGACACACCCCGTTCTATGAAAAGTATTATATATGATATGTGTTGTGAAACTGTCATGTGTTTATTCGTGCCTAATAGTATAAACTCCCCTACTGAGTATTTTAAAATACTCACCACCCCCCAGACTTTGCAAGACTCAAGAAGCTTAGTGTGCGGGTAGAAGGGCCTACTTCGAGTTTTATCGATGTGATTTAAAGGTTTTCAACCGCATAGAAATGAGTAAGAACTCTCATTATTTTTCTCTTGTGTGTTTGTACATGGACTGTGATTCCTGCGGAAATGATTATTATATTATTCCATAAGGCGAGCGACTCCAGTCACGTGCCCGGGTAAACTCAAATATCTTTATGAAAATAAATTTTATATGCTTCCATAATCCCGAGGCGCAACATTTGTGTACCAGCTACCACATGTCCTAGGTTTTTTGTGTGGAATTTGGACTCTTCCCACTGGAGAATATGTTTCAGGGCAGACACACCTGCTCTAGGTTCTCTATGTGAGATTCAGACATTCCTTAGCTAGGTTTGTCTAGGGTGAGCAGACTTAGGGGCTGACTACCCCGACCTTTTATATTTCCTGTGTAGAAATCGGTCTATGTTCCGCCTGTGTGGAAATGATTGTGTTCACTCCTTGATGGAGTCATTCACCATTTGTTGATGATGCATGTGTACGAGAACATATTATGCTCAGGAATTCATAGGTTGTGTAGGGATAATGTAACACATGTGGATATGATTTATTATGCATGATTGTGTATCATGTATGTGACACGTTTGTCGTACAGGGTGAATGAGCTACGGAATAGATGTATGGGATATGAATGCATGATCTGAATTGTGTGATGGAGACACTACCATGCATGTTTATGTGATTTGAATACATGATATAAATTGTGTGATTGAGATACTACAATGCAGGTTTATGTAATATGAATACATGATTTGAATTGTGTGATTGAGACACTATCATGCAGGTTTATGTGATATGGTTGCATGATCAGAAAGTGTGAGAGAGACACTTCTCATGCGGATTATGTGTGACATTATGCTTGATTGTGATTGGATAAGGATCACTACTTATGTAGGATGGATGCTAAGTCATAACATGATCATTTATGCCCTGATTTGATATATGTGTTATATGCATCACTACAACAAAAAAGACTATTAGCGACACATTTATGCGTCGCTAATAGTCCCATAAGCGTCGCTAATGACTATTAACAACGTATAATAAACGTCGCTACAAGCGTAAAAAAAAGTGTCGTTGGTATTATCAATTAGTGACGCGTACAAAAAGTGTCGCTAATAAGGCGTATTAGCAACATATATTATACGTCGCTAATAATATCTTATTAGCGACGTAGAGTCTATAGCGTCGCTAATGATAAGCTATTATCGACAATTTTTTACGTTGCTAATAGAAAAACAATTTCAAATAAAAATTAAAAAAATAAATTATTAGTGACATATATACATAAGCGTTGCTAATAAGGGATTATTAGTGACATTTATGTATACATCGTTAATAATTTTTTTTAAAAAAAATAACTTATCAACGACGTATAATTCAAGGATAGCTAATAATTCATTATTAGCAACGCTTTTATACATCACTAATAAAATAATTTTTATTTTAAATCAAAATTAAATTGAAATTATAATAATAATTAAATCAAAATTAAATAGTGACATTGTTTAAGCGTCACTAGTAATTTTTTTTTAAAAAAATAGCGACTCTTCAAAAGCATCGCTAATATTGAATTTTATTTAAAAAAAGGGAGAGGTGCCGGGGGGCCGGAGGACGGTGAGGCACTGGAATCCGAACCCCTGGCTCCGTCCCCCTCCTTTGAAAATCAGAGGAGGGAGAGGGGGGGCCAGTTGGGGGAAGGGGGCAGCAGGGGTGGTGGGGGGCTAGGCTGGGGAGGGGGCAACAAGAGGAGGGGGGCCAGTTGAGGGGGGAGGGAGGGGGACGAGCAAGGGGAGGGGGGCAGCAGTGAGGAGAAGGGGGATGGGGGACCGGAGCGGGTGATAGGGCGGCGGAGGACCCCCCCCCCCCCCCGGAACTTTTTCTTTATTTTTCTTTTTGGGGGGGGACTCATTTTGAATTGAAATGTGTCTCACAATCTAATTCTTTCGTTCCTTGTGTGGAGGGGTCCAAACCAAAGCCACCATTTTGAATGAAAAAAAATGTCCAATAATTATTATTTTATTGGAATCCTTCTTATTTTCACTATGCACAAATGGGTCGAGATACATATATGATATATTATATATGTATGGACATAATTCTTGCATATTAGGAACAAGAAAAATGTTGATATGGTCGAATGGTAAAATTTCTCTTTGCCAAGGAGAAGATGCGGGTTCGATTCCCACTATCCGCCCATTGTAATGTTATATGAGAAATAATTCTGACGAGAGGCTGATCGTTTATAATTAAACCCTTTGAAAGTGTACAAGGTAATTGTACTAGGATAACTATTTAAGGGTTGTCGAACCTCAGGGACGGATGAATTATTACTAAATCTAAAGAGGAATTTGCTGATTAAAAAGTAGAAAGAACTTAAACTTAAATTAAGCAAAATAAAGGAATCAACTAGTTTAAAAACAAGAGATTAATATGATGGAATTTACTTAGGAAATCGAATCCACAATAAAACCATAACAATTCCTTAACTATTAATCTAAATCTAGTGTGAATATGAACAAGTATTCTCAGCTACAAGCTAGAATTACTTCAGAAAGAATCATTAATTAAATTCATGACATGAACTATCTTCGACAATAGCACGAATCATCTACACTAAACTAGCTATAAGCATGACTCGTCTAATCTTAGTATAACTCATCCAATTCATTAATTATCTAAACATTAAAACTATTGTATGAACATCTCAACTAAATCACAGAAATTAGAATCGATGAAAATATCAAAACCATATCAATCTATCATCTACAAGACAATAAATCAACATAGACTTGAATAAACATGAAAAGCTCTTCCATTAAAAAGGAAATCCTTATCATACAATTGTCATCATTCACAACTGAGATCTAAATTTAAAAGAAAAGAAACTGAAACTTATCTATAGCTTCATCAACTCCTAAGTAAAAAAAAAGTCTAGCCTTCCATTGTAGAAGAAAACACTTCAATCTACATTAAAAGCTTTGAGTTCTATTCCATCTTCTTCTTCCTTTTTCTCTTCAGAAAATCTACTGGAATCCACCAATTTCAAGCCAAATATGTCTTTATATAGGCAAAAGAGCCGGAGAAAGAAGTCCAATATGAAAAGGATTAAAAATTGGCTAAAACTAGGAAAGTGCACGTTATCCCGTTCGAACGCCCTACATGCCTGTTTGAACTCCTATACTGTATTTTTGTCCGAATTCACGTTATCCCGTTTGATACTTCAAACGCCCTGTTTGAACGGTTACACTGTTTCTGCATTTTGGACAGTTTTTCTGGACAGTCCAATTTTTGTTCATTAAGATTTTCTTCATGTCCTTATTACTTTTCAACTTGTTTATAACTCCGAAAAGTTGTCCAAATCACTTTAAAGCATGTCAAGACTATTTTTTAATTATTCCAAACATCGTCCAAGTACCTCGATAAGTGTACTTTACCTACAAAATATAAAATATCATCCTTTAGACATGTACAATGTAATTAAAATCCAAACTTTGTTTAAATACATATCTAAACTACTAATAACTATAAAATTATTAATAATTAAACTAAAATACTAATATCTATCTTAATCTAAATAAACCATAACTAACTCTAAATTAACCTAATATATACTAGTAAATAAGGTAAAAAGGCATATAATATATATATATATATATATATATATATATATATATATATATATTTCATACTTATCAGAGGCCTTGGGCGGAGGGGTGGTGTGGCGCAGCAGAAGGAGGATCGGAAGAGATGGGGGATCGGAGGTGGTGGGAGGGCTACGGGGGAAGGAGAATCGGAAGGGAGGAGGCGGGCCATGGGCGAATGGTGACCGGGGCTAGAGGACGAGGAGGCGGGTGGCGAGGCGGCAGGGTGAAATACGGGGAGGGGGGCCAGTAGTGGGGAGAAGGGGTATGGGGGTGGGAGGGCGGCGGAAGATGGGAGGCCTTGGCCGGAGGGGCGGCGTGGCAGTGGGGAACGGGGCGGAGCAGCGGAAGGAGGACCGGAAGAGATGGGGGACCGGAGGGGGTGGGAGAGCGGCAGCGGAAGGAGGACCGGAAGGGAGGAGGTGGGCCGGGGCGAGGAGGCGGGCGGCGAGGCAGCAGGGCGAAATACGAGGAGGTGGGTTGAGCAGGGGGAGGGGGGCTGTTATAAGATGCGGGCCAAATTTTGCCCATGCGTGGAAATTTCGCCCGCGTCGATTTTTTTTATTAAAAAAAGTTATTAGTGACGCTCGTAGCGACGTAGAAATTTATACGTCGCTACTTATTAACTTATTTAGCGACGCTTATATATAAGTGTCGCTAAAACAATTTGTTTATATTTTTCTCTCCTCACTCTCTCTCTACACTACTCACTCACTCTCTCCCCCCTCTCCTCTCTCTCTCTCCTCTTCTCTCTCTCCACCCTCCTCTCTCTCCCTCTCCTCTCTCCTCCCTCTCCCTCTCCTCTCCTCTCTCTCTCTCCATCTCCTCTCTCTCTTCTCTAATTTCAAATTTTTAAGAATTTTTATTCCTTAAAATTATTTTTAACAAATAAAAAAAATTAAAAGAAATTATATTAGTGACGTATATAAATATATGTCACTAATATTACACTTATTAGTGACGTATAATTATATACATCGCTAATACATATACTAATAGCGACGTATATTATTATATGTCGCTATTAGTATAAATATTTTTATTTTATTTAACAAAAAATTAAAAAAAAATAATATTTTTTTAAATTACTCTCCCTCTCCCTCTCCCTCTCCTCTCTTTGCCTCTGCCTCCTCTCTCTATCTCTCTCCTCCCTCTTCTCTCCTTTTCCTCTCTCTCTCTCTCCTCTTCTCTCCCACTCCTCTCTCTCCCTCTCCTCTCTCTCTCCTCAAATTTCAAATTTTTAAGATTTTTTATTTCTTAAAATTAATTTTTTTAAAAAATTAAAAGAAATTATATTAGCAATGTATATAAATATACGTCGCTAATACATATACTAATAGCGACGTATATGAGATATGCCGCTATTAGTATTTATTTTTATTTTATTTTTTTATGTTAAAAATAAAAATAAAAATAAAAATTACTCTCCCTCTCCGCTCTCTTCTCCCTTTGCTCTCCCTCTGCTCTCTTTCCCTCTCTTTCCTTCTCCCTCCTCCCTCTTCTCTCCCTCTCCTCTCCTCTCTCCCTCTCCTCTCCTCCCTCTCCCTCTCCTCTCTCTCTCTCCCTCTCCTCTCTCTCCCTCTCCTCTCTCTCTCCCTCTCCTCTAATTTCAATTTTTTAAGATTTTTTATTCCTTAAAAATAATTTTAAAAAATAAAAAAGAATTAAAAGAAATTATATTAGCAACGTATATTATTATACGTCACTATTAGTATTTATTTTTATTTTATTTTTTTATTTTTAAAATATAAAAATTAATAAAAAAATTACTCTCCCTCTCCTCTCTCTCTTCCCTCTCCTCACTCTCCTCCCTCTCCTCTCCTCTCTCTCCCCCTCCCCTCTCTCTCCATCTTCTCTCTTTCCCTCTCTCTCCACTCTCCCTCTTATCCCTCTCCTCTCTCTATCTCTCTCCTCTTATCCCTCTCCTCTCTCCCTCCTCTCTCTCTCTCCCACTCCTCTCTCTCTCCCTGTCTTCTCTCTCTCCTCTAATTTCAATTTTTTAAGATTTTTTATTCATTAAAATTTATTTTAAAAAAATTAAAAGAAATTAGCGACGCTTTTGTATAAGCGTTGCTATTGAGAAAGTTATTAGTGATGCTTAAGAAAAGTGTCCTTAATAGTTATTTTTTCTTTTTTTTATTTATAATATATATCTTTTAGCAACAATTGTACAAAGAGTCACAAATAGAGGAATTATTAGTGATGCTTTAATCTAAGCATCGCTAATATATGACTATTAGCGACACATATGAAAATGAGTCGCTAATAGTTCATTTTTTTTGCAACGCTTTTTTATACGTCACAAATAGTTATTTTTAGCGATGCTTAACTAAACATCGCTAATAAATGTGTTGCTAATACTACGTTTTGTTATAGTGCATGCTAGATCTTTTACATATGGATAAGTAGGGGTTTAGTAAGGATATGATTAGAAAAGGGTATACTATGTCATTTAGGGATCTGAATTTTCATGATGTTGTGCCGTGATGATTTTTTTTATTAATGTTACCGCTTTCAAATCATTATTGAGTTTTATATGCACCCCTCTTTTGTGATTTGTTTTGGGGCTACACGGTGCGACGTGTAGGACACCTTATTTGAGGGACGACATGGGTACTCATGGGATTAGCCTTCGTGGCATTCTGATGATGCTTTATTTTTTGATTTTCTCTTGGTTTACCTTAGAGAACATTATATGGTGGATTATGTATTATGCTCGAGTTTATCTGTTGTTCTTAGATTTGTCTAAACTTTTTTGATTTCGAGCCATGTGTAGGCTCTGGAGTTGATTATTATGTGGGTTGTGTGAGGATTTATGATAGTTTATTATCCTCTTCTTTATCCTTATTTCTCTTTCTCAAAGGATGTGAGGTGCGCTACTCTATTAGTTGAATCGCCCGTTAGAGGGCCTAAGTCTTCCGCAATACATAATATGATAAATTCTGTTGCCCCCGTGCACTAACCGGCCCTTAGACCGGGTTCGGCTCGGGTCAGGCAGAACCGGGGCGTGACATAGTGAGCTTGGAGGCAAGGAACTTGTGACAAATGGGGAGACGTCGGAGAGGAAGTCAAGGACAGTGAGGGGGGTGGAGAAAGGGTTGGTAGGAGAAGGGGGAGGGCGAGTGGTGGTTAGGTCGATGGAGGTGGGTAGGGCTTTGGTGGGAGGGGGCAGAGGAGGGTTGTGTTTTGGGGGAGAGGGGGAGAGGGGGAGGAAGAGTCCATAATGGTCTATGTGCGTGGTGGGAGGGAGAAGGTGCCCAGGAGGGTAGCACATAGGGGTCAAGAGGGTGAGAAGGGGTAGTGATTTGGGGGACCATGGAGGAGGGATTGAGGTGGTGGGAGGGGGTGATAGAGGGACGGTGGGTAGGAGCAGGGGGTGAGGATGACAACGAAGGCAAAAGGGGGGGGAGGGGAGAGCATGGCAGTTGGCGAAGCTAGAGCTTAGAGGGGAGATGCTTGCAGGTGTAGTACGAGGAAGGCAATTGGGTGAAGAGAGAGTGAGAGACTCATGTACCCTGCGCATAAGAGAACTACTTGCGTGCAAAGGACTCTTTGGGGCAGGTTGGTGTGCAAAGATAGACAACTGTGGGAGGGGGGCAAGGGGTTGGATGGGGTAAGAATGGATGTTGGGAATGTGTGGGTGAAGGTGAGGGGAATTGTACTGCCGTCAGTGTTCGTGGCGGCAAGGGGTAGAATTTAAATTTGCAGAAGTTGTCTTAAGAAGATGATGATTGATCTTCACAACGGATGAGGGTTGGAGACGGATTCAAAAATTGGCCATTGAACGGCAGATGAACACAAAGCTTTCAGGCTCTAAGGTACATACAAGTACAACTTTCTTTAAGTATTTATTTGTCCCCCTTGGATAGATCCAAGCTGCTAACGGGCTGCACAACAAACTTCCTCCCAGGATACAATAGAGCTTTTGAGAAACTGTAATTAATTAACAATGTTGAAGAATCCTCCCTCTCTTTGAAACTGTATAAAAATGTGGCTGAACTTTGTGTTTGAAAAACAAAAGGGAAAACATAAGAGAAAAAGGAGAACAAAAGATAAGGAAAAATTGTAGTATGTGTTTTCTTCTGTCTCCGCAAATGCCGAGGCCTAGGTCTATATTTATAGACTCCTAAGGGGTGCAAAATGAAGAGGTATGTCCCTTTATGAAGCGGTATCTCATCACAACCAAAGGGATGCAACCATTCTTAATGGTTGCAACCCAAACACAATATTTAAAGGAGGACACCTTTCACCAAGAGGTGCAATATAAATGAAGGTCACAAATATACTAAGAGATGCAATCCTTTACCGAAAGGTGCAACTCTTTATTAAAATTCATTTATTATTTTTAAAAATATCAACAGTCAGGAAAAGGAGAGGACATCAGGCAGGAGATGAGAAATGCTGAAAAGGGTTTGGGGTGGGAGGAGGCTCGCACTCCCTCTTCCACACAAAGGAGGGTAAGCCTTAGGGAGAAACTTGGCTGGTTTGTGCTACTGGCTTTGATTCTATGTTTAGAAATGAGAGGAGATACATTCTAATATGTACAGAACCATATATATAACCTCAGAATGAGAAGTTTTAGAACTACTACGGGATAAACCCTCTAATACATAATGGGAGAAATATACAGGGAGGTGCATGGGATGATGATAAGTGTACGGTGACGTGAGGTTGAGTTGACAGGGTACCTTAGAATTAGGGGAAGAATTCGATGACGTTATGTACTACACTTGGTGCCAATGGATATTCTTTCTTCCTCAAAACCTAATTATCACACACATTAGGTAATTGAATAAGTAAGTTTAATCAACATTTAGCAAAAAAAATACCTCTAAAAATATCAATTTTTTCGATTGTACAATTGAATTCAACTTCTTCCATATGAAAAAGGGGGACGAACATTACAATAATTGACAATGTTTACTGGATCAGTTCGGATTGGCTTTCATATCGTAAATCTTTCTCCACAACATTGCATCATATCTAGAAAGCTTAAATGAAACATGACTGACTACTGGGTTAATACTCTTGGGCCAGCAAAAACCACAACTGAGGCTGAGGTGGATGAATGGGAGAAATGTTAGCCGAGGAGCTTGCCACAATAAGAACAACTTCTGAGAAGAAATACAGAGAAAGCTTAATAAGAAAACTGAGAGGAGAAACAAGGAAAATAAAATGAAACCAAAGCACATGACATATAGTGGTAGCCAATGATCAACTCAACTAGTATAATGTAACAAAATAATATAGCAGAGTTCAATAGCCTACTTACATAAAAGTACCACTTACAGTGCCACATAATCTAGCACAGTGGTTGCACCAAATTGGATCCTTCATGTGAGATTTACTCGCAGCCAATGAGTCATTGTTTGAGAGCTTATCATGACCATGTTTAAGTTTTTCTATGATCAAATGGGATTCACCCTTGCCCTTGTTGTCGATGTGGTCCTCATCCACCACCTCTTCCTCTTCCTCATCAGATATATTCTTGTTGTATGTGGTATCAAAAGATGTCGCACCCCAGGATTTTTGGAAGCATATAAAATTTTCTTTTCATAAAGATATCGGAGTTTACCCAGGCCCGCGACTGGAGTCGCTCGCCTTATGCGATAATATAATAATAATTTCCCAAGAACTATGGTCCGTGTACAAACACACAAGAGAAAAATAATAAGGAGAGTTCTTACTCGTTTCGGTGCGGTTGAAATCTTTAAAATCACATCGATAAAACTCTGAGTAGGCCCTTCTACCCGCACACTAAGCTTTTTCGAGTCCTACAAAGTCTGGGGGGGGTGAGTATTTTAAAATACTTAGTAGGGGAGTTTATACGATCAGACATGAATAAATATATGATAGTTTTACAGCATACATCATATATAATATGTTTCATGAAACCAGGGTGTGCCTCTCACCCAAAACCACCCCTAGAGCTTCTTCCTACCTATCGAAGATGCTACTAGGGTTTGCAAGCTCTCACAGCTCGCTACCAATGTCCCATATATATATATTAATAAGAATTTACTGCGAGTACAAAGCAGCGACCTCTTACTTCTCCAAGATCATCTCAAAATATTTCGTGCTTGTGGATAGAAGAGCCACCTGTGCTCATGGGCACCGGGATCTAAAGAGTAGAGAGTCTTCCCATGATACTCTCTACCCTAGTGCACGTAGCCTTGATATTTACCCTTCGTTAGGGGCGAATCAGGGGTCTTGCCCTTCGTTAGGGGCTCACTAGGCTAAAATAGGTACCGTACATCCAATTCCGAACTAGATTAATTGTGCCCTCATCTAGTTAATGGAGCTCTATCGGGGCGCCCAACAATAGCTCCGGACAACCAAAACACTCATGAGTCCCGACTCATAGTCTTGAGTCCCAGACTCATAATCTTGAGTCCCAAACTCAATCCAAATATCCTAGAGTTCCCAGACTCCAAAAAGGGCTATTTTCTTTTAAAACATTCTATACCAATGTTTATCCTTTTGAAAACCCTAGCTCCGCCCCTACAAGCCATGGGAACGTCACTATCAACAATAAAAAGGTAAGGTTGGTCGCTTATTCTAATGAGACAGTTACCCCTTCTTTGTTTCGCTTCAGCGACTCGATCACCATGCTTATACGCCTTTTCAAAAATAATCTTGAGAATCATCCTTTCAACAAGGACAAGTCCTCTAAAACTGTCTTTTGAATATATTGTATTCATTCGCAATGAAAACAGTGGTGAAGCTAGTTTGTCTCTATCTCACATGCTCCAACGTGTATAATTTATATCAAAATTCACAGATAAACATTCGATCAAACTATTATATACAAGGCAATCATAATGCACGTAGTATAAAACATATCCGCTTCCAGCGGCAAATCATTCGACTAATCGAATATACATAATAGCATTATAAATATATGATATATAAATCATATTCTATATCAACGATTAACCATTCAACAGATCGGATATATGTGCAGAAATCATAAATCATAACTTGAAAGTAATCTCTAATGCATATCATGCAAAATTTATATAAATAATAAGTTAAAAACACAACCAAATATTATAATCATGCCATAAAAAAGGATAAAAGCCCTTACCTCGCTCTTCGCTCGAGTTCAAAACCGATAAACTAGACACCACAAAATTGGATGTCCAGTTCTGGGGTTCTGGAGGTCTCCAACCAAAAAAATAACCCCGCCACGACATCCGGTATGCTCGATTTAGGTAAGAACATCTCTTCAACGGAAGAAAACGGACTCTGAACGACTCCAGAAACTCTTTTTCCGTGCCCAGAGGCCACAGACAAAATCTCCCCTTACCCCAGAATGTTTCCCCTATATAAGATCACTAACTCATGGAATAGATACTTCCATTGCGTAGAACACCCTCGATTTAGCTAAGAACGCTTTTTGAACGGAAGAAAACGAACTTAAAAAGAGTGAAAAACGAAGAAAAGAAGTCTAAAAATGATTTGAATCAGAAAACCAATGCTATTTATAAGCAAACCGAATTGACGCACGTCTGATGCGTATCAGACACACATCACGCATCTAACACGTTATAGACACGCATCACATTCCTGACGCACATCTCTGACGCTCAGACACACATCTCTGACGTGCATTAGCTTCTGACACCGCCATAGGGCCTTTATATTTTAAATACATATTTTTATTTTTTAAACTTAAAAATGTGATATCTTTTTATCCCAAGTCGGATTTACACGTTCTTAATACTGATGGACTCTTATCGACGAGCCCTTCGAAAGTAGACCCCATATGGGTAAGTTATCTTACACTTTTAAAGTAGGTCCCGCCTATAGGGCACATTTCCCAAGGTCGTAACTTTCGCTCCCGACCTCCGTTTTGTGTGTTCTTAGGTTCGTTACGTTCGTCTCACTGAGCTCTATCAACCCATATAAAAACTCTCCAAATGTCTGCCTCTAAATAATTTAAAATAATTAAAAACTTATAAAATAGTTTTATTAGAGACAAAAAATTATACCAAAAATTCGCGGTCGTTACAAAAGATGCTTCAGAAGAGTGTATAATTGTAACATAATATTGTGAACAATCGTGTATTACATATCGTGTAGTATATGTCATATGTCTCATAACATGATATATAAACTATCATGTATTTGAACCTATGAAAAAAAAATAGAGTTTGATTATTAGGCCATTACACGGAAGTCACCGACTTGTTGATGCTGATGAGCCTTACTAGATTAACCCCTCGATGGATTGTTTAACTTCGCCACAAATCACTACTTTATAGGGGGCGTGTGAGTATACCCTTGAGCTGAACCTCACTTCACAACCATAACTTTACTTGACGGGTCGGATTTTGGAAATGTGGAGTCGGAAATTGGACCTATGACTATGTTTTTGCCTTTTGCAAATTGGACTTTGAAAATCGCCAGTCGGATGGGTCGCTTCGCGGCCGGTTATTTTTGATTAAATGCGTCAATTTGTTCGATTTATATGATATAAAACCCTAAACCCTATTTCGGTCTTATTTTTCTAAAATATTGTGTAACTTTAGGTTTTGTGCCATTTTTTACTTCAAAACTAGGGAATATGGACTTTGGGCTTCATCGTCCATGTAATACGAAAAAACTCTATATTCTAATATGTACAAATAACTATTTATATAACCTTAAAATTGGATGCTCTAGAACTACTTAGGGGACAAACCCTATAATATATTATGGGAGATATATTTATGAAGGTGCATGGGATGATGACAAGTGTACGGTGCTATAAGGTTGAGTTGATAAGGTGTCTTAATAATTACTATTGAGTATTCGAAGAAGAATTGGATGACGTTATGTACTACACCTGGTGCCAATCAATGTTCTTCCGTCAAAACCTAATTATCTTATTAGATAATTAAATAAGTTTAATCTAACATTTAGCAAAAAAAACCATAGATATCAACTTTGTCTATTGTACAATTGAATTCAACTTCTTCCATATGAAAAAGAGGACGAACGTTAGAATAATAGACAATGTTCACAGGATCAGTTCACATTGGCATTCATTTTAGTAAATCTTTCTCCACAACATTGCATCATACTGGGAAACTTAATTGTAACATGACTGACTACTGGGTTAATACTCTTGGGCCAGCAAAAACCACAACTGGGGCTGAGGTGGATGGATGGGAGAAAGGTTAGCCGAGGAGCTTGCCACAATAAGAACAACTTCTGAGAAGCAATACAGAGAAAGCTTAGTAAGCAAAAACTGAGAGGAGAAACAAGGAAAATAAAATGAAACCAAAGCACATGGCATATAGTAGTAGACAATGATCAACTCAACTAGTATAATGTAACAAAATAACATAGCAGAGTTCAATAGCCTACTTACATAAAAGTACCACTTACAGTGGCACATAATCTAGCACAGTAATTGCACCAAATTGGATCTTTCATGTGAGATTTACTCGTAGCCAATGAGCCATTGTTTGACAGCTTATCATGACCATGTTCCTCATCAGATACGTTCTCGCTGTCTATGGTATCAAAAGATTCTTCAGAAGAGTAACCCTCATCGTCCCAAGCATCGCTTCCATGGGGATCTAGACTTGCCATCACCCTCTTGCTCTGCAACCAAATCAAATCAAAGTAAAAAGAAACAACGAATTACATGTATCTGAGTATTTCAATAGAGAAAAATATAAAGATGGAAGTTATGAGCAAGAGTCCCGTTACTCTGTGCCCGACACATGCCGAGATGCATGCATTGGATGCATATGGGCCACACAATTTAGTTGTGCGGCCCATAATACTTAGGGGGCATATGTGTTTTTATCGCCCACCTGCCCCCTCATATGACACGTGCATCCAATAGTTCGCGATGCTGCGGGGGTATATTTTTCAATATACAACTGTATAAATACATTCATATAAACAAAACTTTATCATATAATTAATAGTACATTGCACATTCACACTTGCAGGTACAGCATACCTGGCCCCATGTAGCTCTAAGAAAGACAATGTTCTTAGTAAGGTCTTTGTCGGAGAAAATCTTTCCACAATCATCACAGCTCCTGAGAGGATACAAAAGAGAACAAGAAGAAGAAGAAGAAAGTAACGTAGTTCCGAATCAACCAACAAGGCTAGCAGAAGTTGCAAGACAAACTGAGGGATTCATACTTACAAGAAAGAGCCCTCAACTCGCACATCGCAAAGCCTGCCACAGTGGGAACACCAGCTTCTCATCTTTGCAACAGAAAAATTATTCCAGATTACCTGTGATGCACCCGAAACGGGAAGAACACGGTGACTTCAAGAAGAACAAAAGTGAAATCAACAAGAAGAGGAATACTAGCAAATAAGTGGTGACCCAGATGATAGATGAAAAGTCTTGTACTTAAGTAGGGAAAATCCAAGACGCGGTGTGAGAAGGAAGAGAAGTAGGGAAGGCAAGATTGAGATATACTAGGAATTGAACACAATCGATGAAACACAAACGCCGGAGTCATGCTGTCTAAGGGCGTGTTGTATATGTATGGCAATTTCCTAATCAAAGCAGCAGAATGATCATGGTTGCATTCCTACTAGGATATCATAAGATGTCTTGTTTGATAGTGAAGTGGGATTATTTCCCAACTCTGATATACCGTAGGAAAAAGTAGTAAGCTTACACCGTTGGATGTAGGAGCATGTTCATTGACTGGTGGGGCTTCCTGCTCTGGTCTTCCACATATTCAACAGGTAAAATTGGGGTGCACGGCAAGTTTACAGCTTTCCCATATTCGAAGTATAATCGAATACATTACATATTCCTTGGTCATTTAGGAATATTTAAGATGAAGTCGTCAAAATTACATTCTCATTTATTCTATGAGACCATATGAGTCCGGGCTCACAATTTCGTGAACTTGACACTGCATACCATTATATTTAAATCAGATAAAATTTTTCATTATTTGATCAACCTGTTAGCGTAAGCCCATGCTTATATAAATTTTTTATTATTTTATTTATTTTTTGTGAAAAATTAATCTAAATTTACTTAAACAGGATAAGGTGCTCCAAAAGGCATGTTGCTTTGACCCTAATATTTAAATATCCGTTGTTATAAAATCAATATTAAAGAAATCAAAATTGGAGGTATACTAGATGGTTATCAATTATTTTGTGACCTCAACCGGCCTGATAATTAGAGGAAAATATATTTGATATTTTTTCGACAATGAGTTTAGTGCATATGAGTCTTTTCTTTATGAGATTGATGGTGCACACATTAACATTAATACGTTCATCATCAATCTTAAATATTAAGGGATTATATGCATAATTTACCTCAGGTTTGTTGTTGATGGGAGCATAAAAAAGCTTCCTAATCATAGGTGCGTTGGCCTATGCACAATGTGCAACTGTTCGAAGACTTATTGCTGGAGTCACTGGCCATTGATATTGCTCCAGCACGCAGACGAACTATGTGGTCTCCCAACTCATGAGATGGGTGGGCCTCACCATGCTGTGGAAAAGATTTCGGCCCAAGCCCAATAAGCGAAGTGGCTGTAGCCTATATAAGGCGGGCGATTCAAAAAGCTGGGCCTGAAGAATGAGAGGCTTCGTCTCCATAAGGGAACTGGTCGCCCAAGGATTTTACCAAGAAGCCCTCGCCTTCTACACCCAATTACGCTCCACCGGCTTCCTGCCCAACGACTTCACCTTCCCATGCCTCCTCAAGGCCTGCGCGAAGGTGGAGCATTCAACCCCTTCACTGGCCCGAGAGCTCCATACCCATGTCATCAAGTCCGGCTACTTCACCCAAACCCACACGGCCACTGCTCTGACATGGCTGTACGTGAAGCTCGGCCTCGCCGAGGATGCGCTCAAGGTGTTTGGAAGAATGCCCCACAGAAACCTGGCCTCCTTCAACGCCCTCGTTTCTGGTTTTTCTCAAATGGGGTCATTGGAAGAGGCCTTTTGTGCTTTGAAGTGGATTGGGTTGGAGGGGTTGATGCCCAATTCGGTGACGTTAGCTAGTGCTTTGTCTAATTGTGAAGAGGTTAAAGTGGGCGGGTTGTTGCATGGATTTGCCATCAAGGTTGGGTGTGAATTAGATGTTTATGTGGGCACTGCGATTTTGACCATGTATGCGAAATGCAAAGAGATAAAGTCAGCTTTGTGGGTTTTCAGGATGATGCCTCACAAGAAGGTGATTACTTACAATTCCATGATGTCTGGGCTTCTACACAATGGCTTCGCTCGTTTGGTATTTGAAATTTTCGTTCAAATGAACCTGTGTTTGAGGGAGAGTCCTAGCTCAGTTACTTGGATTACTCTTCTCTCATCCTGCTCAGAGCTGTCTGCTTTGCAGTATGGAAGACAAATTCACTGTTTCTTGGCTAAACATGAAGTGAATTATGATGCGCAGGTCGGAACTGCACTTGTGGACATGTACTCCAAATGCGGGTCTCCTAAATGTGCTTTCCAAGTTTTCGAGAGACTAAGCAGTAAGAATTTACTAACATGGAACTCAATGATTTCAGGAGTGTTTTTATACGGACAGAGTGATATTGCTCTGGAGCTATTTCGCCGATTGGAATCAGAAGGTTTGGAGCCTGATATGGCAACATGGAATGCTATGATCAGTGGATTTTCGCGGCAAGGGAACGGAGTTGCAGCTTACGACTTCTTCAACAAAATGCAGTTGGAAGGTAAGAGAGAGCCGAGCCTAAAATCTATTACGAGCGTTTTACAAGCATGTTCAACCTTGTCTGATCTTAAACATGGCAGGGTGGTCCACGGATATGCCATTAGAATGAGCTTTGATGATGACAAGTTCCTCTTGACTGCCCTGATTGACATGTACATGAAATGCGGCTGCCATTGCCAGGCCCGCCGGATTTTTTATCTGACTGATGTTATGCTTAGAGATGCGGCAATGTGGAATGCAATGATCGATGGGTACGGACGAAATGGAGAGAATGAGTTGGGGCTGAACATCTTCCATCAAATGTTGAACGAAAATGTTCGACCCAGTTCAGCTACATTACTTTCCGTTCTGTCTGCATGTGATCATACAGGTCAGATTGAGAAAGCACAAGACCTATTTAGGAGGATGAGTAGTGATTTTGGTATTGTTCCATCTGCACAGCATTTTAGTTGCATGATTGATCTTCTGGGTAGAGCTGGAAGACTTAATGAAGCTCAAGATCTAATTAAAGAAACCCCGCAGCCTTCTAGATCCATCTATGCTTCTTTGCTTGGTTCATGTAGAATTTACTCGGATGCAGAACTTGGCAAGGAGATGGCTACAAAGCTTGCCGAACTAGAACCGGCAGATCCAACTCCTCTGGTTATTCTTTCTCATATATATGCTGATAAAGGAAAATGGGAAGAGGTTGAACGAGTTTGGGAGATGCTAAAGAATAAGGGATTACAAAAAGTTCCCGGTCGCAGCTGGATTGTTGAAAGTTAACAAACATAGCTTGCCGAACTAGAACCGGCAGATCCAATTCATCTCGTTATTCTTTCTCATATATATGCCGACAGAAGAAAATGGGAAGAGGTAGAACGAGTTTGGGAGATGCTAAAAAAGAAGGGATTACAAATAGTTACTGGTTTCAGCTGGATAGTTGGAAGTTAACAAATGTACTTGTACATGTTGGAGAGAAAAAGAACAGCGCAACAACTGATTTCTAACCGGTAGTTTTTAAAACAATGAAGCTCAAAATAAGGAATATCACTTGTTCAGCATCTCCTTTGCAGCAAATCCAAAATAGTTATCAAAGTGATCTGGAGGCTCGTAGATGAAGCATGAGATTACATCTCGAAGTGTCACAACTCCCATCATTTCGGACTTATGACCAACTACGTAAATCCTGTGCACTGAGTTGGAAGCCAGGCTTTCAATTACACTTCCCAGAGAAGCATCAGCTTTGCATGTAAATGGTGGAATGATTACTGCCCCCTGGTTAAGTGAAGCAACAGTCGTCATGAAGTCAAATACTGTCAGCTGCCTGTTGCAAAGCAAGAAATCAAAGGTGGAGGAGGCATGGCATGTTACAGGTGATAGATGCAGGGATCAAATGAGAAATTTAAAATATGTAGATGCTGGTTAGTAGGCCAATTTCCATGCCACAATTAAATTGTATTTTGGATATTTTTTCCATTATTGTCACTGACTTCAATTTTTTATGTCAGTTTCATTATTCAAAATGTGGATAGACATACACAGTACAGCTCAACTTAAAGTGAAGATGTTCTAGAAACTATACTAGTTCGGAAGGGGCTCTACAGTTTTAGTTCAGGAGTCAGTAGCTGACGGTTAGGGTTATGGTTACTTTGGACAGCAACAGAGATTGGTTACAGACTGAGATAACTTCCAACAACAGACCATCTTATTGACCAAAGTTCGACTATCAAGTCCGCAAAGATATTTCACTATATGACGACAAAGGAAATCATTTGGTTGCATGTTGGCGTAGGAAGCAAAAGCGGTTTAGACTTCTTGTTTCTTTTCTTTCTTTCTTTCTTTTTTTTTTACTATAGGTGATTTTGGACTATGTTTCTTTGCCACTATAGTTGCCTCTTGCTCAATGCCTCTCTGTTTTGATTTTTAACTTCATGATGGCCTTTTCTGTATGTCAAGAACTACAGTCATCATTGCAAAAGATAAAGTTAAAGATAAAGAGGCAGCTGTTAAAATCAGCAGCTACAAATGTATGGATCTAACTTGTGCTTTTTTTATCTATGTATGGGTATCATGTTAACAGCTAAATACCTGAATTTTGAGAAGAGATGAGGATTTAGCAACAAGAATCTAATGTCTCTTATGCTTATGTTCCCGATGATCTTCCCTCCTGTGCTTTCTAAAACTGGAAGGCCACCAACTTGATTGTCTCTCATAAGCTTGAAAGCTTCCAAAATCAGCTGATCAGCATTGACACTGATAACCTGCAATATTTATAGTGATACTAACCTTATCAGAATAACAATGCTAGACTGGCTCAGCCTGCCAATTCCTGGAGGAAATACAATTTCCTATGTTGTTGAAGTAAAGTGTGACGATATTACCTCATGATAACTAAATAGTTATATTGACTGTTACAACATTCTGAGATGGAATTGGACATAAAAGCCCCACGTATCTGAACATTCATCCTATTTCATAAATGCATAAAAAATGCTATTTGATAGATGTGTGCAACTAACGATTGAAATAACATATGAATTAAAATAGGAAACTATGACTGCAAACTATAATATACATTTGAGTAATGGATATATTTCACCTCATCACTGCTCATGAAAGGAAGTCCAAAATCAGATAGGGGACGTGACGCTATGCATTGGAACCAATCTCTTCCCCTACATTGCTCAAGGCCTTTGACAACTGCGGACTGAGTTATAAAGTTCTTAATAAATGGCTTCCCCACTTCTATTACTGGAACATTTCTTAGCCTGTATTTTGAGAGCAACAAGAGCATAGTTAACATGGAACTGTCTACAGCAACAGGCAAGAAAGGGCCCCAACGGTAAGACTTCAAGATTGAACTGACCTGAAAGAGAAATCTTACTGTCAAGTTTTGCACTAAATTTTAAAACTAAAAAGGAATAAGATATCATAAAAGATATCTATTAGTATCAACAATAATCTTACAGTGGTTGACTTGAATGGTTCCTCGTTGAGGAGAACCTTGTAGAAGTCTTCTCCCAAGCGGTCTGCGGCAGTTGGTGCATCTCTTCCTATTACTCTATCTGCAGCCACTCCTCCAGCTGCGGCTGCACCAATAGCTGCAACAGTCAGGCCGGCAACAGCCATGGGACCTGTTGCACCCAAGGCCAATGCGCCCAGAGCACCAAATGCACCAGCGCCTACTCCAGCAGCAGTGGCAGATCCAGCAGACAATGCAATAGCTGCAAGTTCTGCATTCTCCATCACCCACAAGATGATAGCTGAATAGTCTATAATCCCCAGATAGCGGTCCCTCCAATCAAGACTCGTCAAGGCCTCTGGATTCTTCACAGGAGCAGCTAGAATATTGTGCTCGGATAAAATTTTAACTGCTTCTGCAATTGTTGTGTTTGCTGGGATTTCAATTACTACAAAAAGGACATGCAAAAATAAAATTTAAGTAATTAAGTCATTTTAGAATCAGTTTATAAGAAAAATCTTATAATCAGGATGAGTAAGAATTGGAAATGATCACCTTTGCCCCCTGGAACCTCTGGAAATGAAGAAACAGGTATCTTAGCAAATGCAGCTGTCAAGGACTCCTGTAAATCTTTTGGTAACTTTTTCCGGGACTGGATAACCTCAAAGTAGTCATCACAACTTAGCATCCTTGATCCTTCCTCATTTTCTTGTGCCATCTCTACATATTAAAAGCTGTCAGTTAGAGGGGGGAAATGAAAAATCGCAAGGTAGTTCCAGAAGTTAATCTTTTTTCTCCACCATTTGCATCAATGATATATACAGTTACCAGGTCACGGAATCAATGTTCTGATTAGTGGTAAAAACAAAACACAAAGTAAATAAAGAAAAGGTTGGAATTACTCATCAATTTTGACAGGAACAAGTACAGGCATACAAAGACTGTTCAATGTAGTCTAGAGCACTCATGAATCATGGGCATCAATTTTCCTTAGAACTAAATATTTTCTAGATGACCATGTAGATTCTTATACAACAAAAGTATCTATCCGTAAGGTAAAAGTTGCATTCCTAAAGCTTCAATTTCTTGCATGCAAGTTAATCTTTTATTAGAACTACTTCTTTTACATCTTAATGAAAGTACACAAATTATATTAGGAAAATTCCACCATTATTATCATATTAGAACGCAATCTTCCAACTAAATCCTGAAGATGAGGCATAATGGCTGGTTATCAATATGGAAACGACCAGCTAAAATAACGCTAACATGTTTTGATTCCATCATAATGGCATAGCTTTTTTTTCATATTTGAATGTTACCTATATATAGTTTTTACCAGACACGCTTAATTCAAAATTTTGCTGTCTCAAGCCTAAGCCTTCAGAGTCCGAGCCCAGTGATGTGAAGATTATATCACAATTCATTTCGACAGAGATCTGATCGCCACTCAATATAGTTTGAATTTGTGTGTCTAATTTCATTTATCTTGATAAATATGAACAGTACGAAAAAGAACCTTCAATACTCAAGAGACTCTACATTGGACAACAATAATACTTTGAACTTCATGTTGCATCCATCACAGAGAAAAATAAGAGACAAAACAAAGGAAGAAATGCAAATATGTATTGTCTAACACCACATTACTGCATCAAATACATACCCTGCTTTTTAGAGTGAATGAGCAAAGGAGGTTTCTGGTTCTGTGGCTGCCGGGATCAGCTAAAGAGGGAAATCAGTTGCATGTCCACGTTCTTTGCAGGCCAAGGTCACACGTTGACAGCAGCACAGAACACGTAATTCATTGTGATGGGCCTAAAGTTACTAATTCCTACTTTGGACCCGTTTTGAAAAGTCTGAAATGGGCTTAGTTGCTGAAAAGCCCATTGACAAGTGACCTCTTAGAGTGTAGACCCGTTTGATTGTGTGTGAAATGGGCTTACTAGCTGAGCTCGTGACGCAGCCAAATTTTGCCATTTTTAGATGAAAATGGGCCAAGGTCACACGTTGTACCCATATGAGGCCACAATACCAATAGCTGGGCCCAATTGCTGAAAAGACGTTTTGAAGAGTGGCTTTTTCTTAGCACGTAGGCCCGTTCCATTGTGTGTGAAATGGGCTTACTAGTGGAGCGCGTCAGCTACAATATGCGGTTTTCAGCTGAAAAATGGGCCCTGCTTGCTCAGGACTCAACCAGGGCTTTCTCAGCTCAGGGACCAGATTTACCAAATGGGCTTTAACGAAGATAGCCTGCAAAAATAAGGCGACAATCAACACGTAAGTTGAGAATAAGAAGCAGAGTCCACATGAACGTTCATAACTTCAACACATTAGTACTATTATTTAAATAACATACTTGTATGCTCAAGGAAGTTTTACTTTTTCAAATGCTAATAGGAAATTCACTTTCTATCGTTACACATGTAGATATAATTTATTTTAGGTAAATAAGATAAATAAATTAATTAAATATAAAATATGTTCTCCCTTTGTCTCTTATTAATAACTCTATTTAGAAAAAAAAATTGAATCCCATATTAATAGCTTTATTTTGCCTAATTTAAGTGACGGGCTACTTTTAAAATAATCTGAGAAGTTAGTTCCATTCTTTTAACTAATTCTCATTATTTAATAAAATTTACTCTCTCCATTCTATATTAAGTTATATGTAAAAAAATAATAATTTTTATTAAATAGTGATATTATCACCTAAGAGAATAAAAAATAGGCTTATAATACTCTTTATTAAATACCCAACTATTTAAACTTAATAAAATATTATTAATATGGAATAAAATTTTTTGTCAAATTAAACTATTAATTTATCCCAGAAAGAATATTATTTTTTTAAATAAAACTATTAATATAAAATATATGTATTTGTATACCTTAATTGGCGACAAGACAAGAATTGACAGAATTTTAGGCGTAGCCAAAAACTTTCTTAGAAAGTGAAAAATTAGATAAAACATCTCCACCCTCAAATCTCTAAACTAGTGTGCATGAATGAATGATGGATCACAGAGCAAAAGAAAAGACAAAACAAAGGAAGAAATGCAAATATGTATTCTGTAACACCACATTACTGAATCAAATACATAGCCTGCTGCATGTTGAGCTTGGGTTTTGAGAGTGAATGAGCAGAGGAGGTATCTGGTTCTGTGGCCGCCAAGGTGAGCATAAGAGGGGAATCAGTTGGAGAGGAAGAGCGGGCCATTCTTCGGATGCG
The DNA here is from genome assembly GCA_035235625.1 of Saururus chinensis. Classification (NCBI taxonomy): domain Eukaryota; kingdom Viridiplantae; phylum Streptophyta; class Magnoliopsida; order Piperales; family Saururaceae; genus Saururus; species Saururus chinensis. The sequence goes on along the minus strand of CP141143.1, from coordinate 23,540,670 downwards.
TGCATGCATGTCCACGTTCTTTGCAGGCCAAGGTTAGCACAGAACCCATAATTCATTGTGATGGGCCTAAAGTTGCTTATTCCTACTTAGGACCCATTTGAAAAGTCTGAAATGTGGGCTTAGTTGCTGAAAAACCCATGACAAGTGACTTCTCTTTTGCTTGTAGACGCTTTTGATTGTGTGTGAAATGGGCTTACTGGCTGAGCTTATGACTCGTCAACAAAATTGTGCGATTTTCAGATGAGTAAATGGGCAAAGTTCACACGTTGACAGCACACGGTACCCGGCCACAAAACACATAGCCAGGCCCAATTGTCAAAAAGACGCTTTGAAAAGTGGGTTTTTCTTAGAGCGTAGGCCCGTTTCATTGTGTGTGAAAATTGAAATGGGCTCACTAGCCGAGCGCCAGCCAGAGTATGCGATTTTCGGGTGAAAAAATGGGCCTACTCATTCAGCAACCAGGGCTTTCCCAGTTCGGACCAGATTTATCAAATGGGCTTTTAATGAAGATAGCATACAAAAATAAGGCGAGAATCAACAAGTAAGTTGACAATGTATGAAGCGTGTCCACATGAACGTTCATAACTTCAAAAACATTATTATTATTACTATTATCAAAAATAACATACTCATATACTCGTATGAAAGTTTTACCTTTTCAAATGCTAATAGGAATATTCACTCTATATCCTAACCTTCATTTTGCTCAATTTAAGTGGCTGACTACTTTTAAAAAAATCTGAGAAGTTATTTCCATTCTTTTAGCTATGAGCCTCACTATTTAATAAAAATTATTATTTTTTCAAATAAAGCTATTAATATAGGACATATGAAGTATATGTATGTGTATGCATACTAATTACGTACCTTAATCAGTGACATTTTTTAGCACTTGAATTGACAGAAAGCCATTTTAGGCATAGCCACAGAATTCTTAAAGTGAAAAATTAAAAGCATCTTTACCCTCAAATATCTGAAAACTAGTGTCAGCATTTTGACATTAATAAATATGGAGTGCAAGTGTACAAGTTCATGCTTTGCTAGCATGAATCAAGACTTTCCAAGTCTCCTTCTGAATCTAATTAGAAATTTGAAGGAAAACTTACATTTGACTTGTTGTTAGAGTGATGGTCTATCGAACGTACCTCATTCATTTAAATCCTGGTTACATCCATCCAACTCATTGACTTTGAAATTGCAATTGGCTTAAAGAATTATGTGAACTTACTAGTTCGCCATGACAGCTATAACTGTTAATATATGAGTTATAAGCCAATCTTCATGGAAGTAGGTCTATGATGTCATACAACACAAAAGTAACAATGATTTTAAGACTTCGAAGCACCTAGTCGCATAATTAATGGTCTGCATTAAAACATATCCGGCGAGAGCAAAATTGTAATTAAAGTTTGTGTTACCATATAAAGTAATAGCATATGTGTAACAATATATGTGTAAATAACAATCTTTATTCCAACAAATAAAGACTAAAAAATTACAAGCTTTATCCATTTATCCTTTCTAGATAAGTGCTCCGCATACCCGTGATTAACCAGACATGCTGAACATGTAGTTCATCTAGGTATTTGGTCTCAGCATGGTAGATATTCATTCAGATATATAATGATATTCACTCAATAAATTTACCCTAAATTTTCAATTGGGTTTTGGTTAGACAAAACATAGGAGCCTCCCACAAAGTTCACTTGGGCTTATATGTTTTGTCCAACCAGAACTCTACTAGGAGTTTTTGTTAGGTAAATTCGTTGACTAAATATCATTTTCCTATTCAAAAAGTTTAAAAGGTACACACTTTGTCTCATATTAATAGCTACTTTTAAAAAAATATTAATTTTAATACCCCCTCTGTCCTAAATTAATAACTCCATTTAATTTTTTAAAATAAAAAGTTAAATGGAGCTATTAATATAAAAAGGAGGGAGTATATTGAATGGTGGTACCCGTAGCCTAGCAAATGGAAAATAGCTTATGAGACATTTTTTTACTTACACAACTACTTAAATTGAGCTAAATAAATCTATTAATATGGGATAAATTTGTTTTTTCAAATATGAGAGGGAGGGAATACATTTAACTTAGTTACCCGATATATGGTTAGAAACCAGTTGTGTTATTTATTTAAGTGGAGTATTAAATTAAGAGGAAGGTCAATCACAAGGTGGTACGAAAAAACCATCATTGAATAATGAGTAGCTAGGTGTTACTTTGAAGAAGTGCACAATTAAGGCATAGGACCAAAAAGCTAAAAAAAAATCCAAGTCTCAACTTAAGTAACCAAAAAGTCAATTACTCATCAACAACATTGACCTCACCAAATAAATCTATCATTAGCTGGATCTTAATCTAGTTCATAACTTGTCAAGGTTCTATGGCTCAAAAATATTGTTTCTGTTTGTTATTTAGTGCAGATGGACCACCAGAACATTGTTTGTTATCCCACTGTGTATATTCTATTGATATACATGTTTGATTACTACAACTGATCGATCAAAAGCTCCTTTTCAACCCGTCGTTTATGTTTTATATACCAGAGTTAAAGAGTTTGTAAACTGCAACACGTTAAAATAAAGTATTGATTGTTGACCTTCATTGGGATTTGTTTAAACAAACCTTTCTTGAAGATTTTAAGTGCCTTGATAGAAGTCGTTTACATTCCATTACTCATTTTTAATTCGATGGCTACAAGTGGGCATCAAAGAAATCTCACATAAGGAACCTTTTTTTGTGATCGGTAAATTTTGGGGTATAAACCGCTTGGATAAGAAATCATAAGAGTTCAATTATAAGGATCCAAATAAAATAACATAACATAATTAAGGAGATTGTGGAAACAACACCTTCTAATGAGTTAGCAAGTAAGGGAGTTCCTGTCTATTTGAGAGCTAAAAGAGAATTTGATAAGTACGTTCAAACTTTAAATTCAAGATTGCTAAATAGCTAATTTCTTCACAATGAAACTCCTGGGAAGACACGGGTGTTACGTTCCCACCAAATGTGATATATAGCTGCATTAATGAAAACCTTAAGGATATGTAGTGCCGAGATCAATATGACGCTTGCTGATGAAAGAAATGTCTTCAATAAAATTAATGAAAGAAATATCTTCACATAAGTAAGGAACTTCAATAGAATTTATTTTGACAAGACAAAAGGAGCTAGTATATTGACTTCTAACCCTGATATGATGTAAATTACAAAGCTCTTAGCAATACTTTTAAGGTTTTCATTAATGCAGCTATATATCACATTTGGCAGGAACGTAATTTCACCCGTGTTTTTAAAGGAGCTGCATTACAAAGAAATCAACTATTTAGTAATATTGAATTTGGAGTCCAAACATGCTTATCGAATTCTCCTTCAGGTCTCAAATGGTTACAAGAACGCTCCCTTACTTGCTAATTCGTCGGAAGATGTAGTTTCTATTATCTCCTTCATGTCATTGAGAATAACAAACTTATTTTGAATTCTAATCCAGACACTAGCCTTTGGAAGCCAACATCTTTGGGCAAATTTTCTACATCTTCGGCTTGTAGGGTGCTCTCAAAACATATGTCTAAATTAAACTGGACTCAGTTGGTCTTTTTTAAACATCTCATTCCCTGCTATTTGTTCATTTGTTGGCTAGCGTTGCATGGTCGCCTCCTTATTTTGGATAAGCTTCAAGCTAGAGGTATTCAAGTTGTTAATAGATGCATTTTATGTAAGTCATATTTGGAAAATATGGAACACATTGATCAAGATGGATTATGAGTTCTATTTTCAAACTTTTGCAAGTTGACATTTCTTGTCAGCATACTTCCCAAGCTCTCAATCATATTGCTACAGTAAGTAGGCCTATCCCAAAACCTGGAAGTTATATTGAAATTATTCATGAATGCAGTCTACCATATTTGGAGGGAAAGGAATAACCGAGTATGCAGGAATGAATGTCTCCATAAATGAATTCTATTTAGACAATACGAATACCAAGTTAGAATCTATGTCACTGCAAATTCACATCTCTCCAAGAGCATCCAGGAATTTCATTTCATTTTTGAAAGATGATAGTTGTAATTTCTTTTTCCTTTTCGCTTTGTAATTCACTCAGTTTTAATATAACGGAGAACCCCCATGTTTTATTGTTTCTTTTAGATCCTTCAAATGGAGCTATTATGATTTCTAATGCAAGGGGTTAATGACCCAAAATTTACCAAAAAAAAAGACAAAGAAAAACCGAGTTTATGGAGGGAGAAAAAAAAACAAAATCAACTTTAGGGTTTGGAGTACGGTATTAGGTAGAGGAAAGAGTTTTCCATATTTCCCTTTACAATGAGCTCAGCATAAGCTACATATAGAAATTATTAATATTTAAGATCAATGACACACACTAGTGTACATTATCATAATTGTATTGAAGCTAATATGCACTAGCATATCTACGGTCCATCTTATAGATGAAGCATTGTCAATGAGGGGCAGGAAAAACACTTCCCAAATCGAGTGGACATTTTTGCTCTAGTTCTTAACACGAATCTACTGAAAACCTTGTTCATTTATGGAAGTAGTAGAGTTCACAAATGCATGTCTTTGTGATGTGCAGAATTTATTCGCTTATATTCAGTCTGAATTAGATTCATGCAAATGCATACTAAAGCATACATCAAAGAAACAATACAAGCCAAACGCAGAGTAAAATGATCAGATGATACAAATGTTTGGTATTTCGATGGACTTGTTACATAATTGTTTCCTTCAGTAAATTCGGCAATAATTAATGTTCACTAAAGAACATTAGTGTGCATGACTGGAAATTGTACAGAAAGAAAACATAAAATATTTCTAAGATAGGGACTATAGTTCTTCATAAAGCTACTGTAGATTTTTTCCTTGCCTGTTCAGCCTCCATGCATGGCGTAGAAGATGAATTTTTTGCCCCAGGTGATGACTCTGAGCGCCTTAGACGTCCACTATGAAATTATTCCGCGGTTGCAGATTGGATATTGTGAAGTCAATAGCCTGATAACGGCGAGAAGAGACAACAGACTTTCTCTACTTAAGTCCGCACTCAATATCGTGTTTAGTATAGTTTTCAAATTCACCCAGTACCTGGAAGGAGTTCAAACACGTAAAGAGCTGTGTTCTACTTTGAAAAGATACCATGAAAGCTGAAGGGATAAGAATAATGAAACATGTTGAAATTCATCCATTCGGATTATGGCAACTTGTATTGAGTCTGGCCGAAATGAGGATATCAATCCTATATATGACTAGATATCTCTGATTGAATCAGTTGAAATCTTTGTATCTTTTTCATGAAGCTAAATATTTGAAATTCAACGCACCCTGTTGTCCTTTTTGTTTTCTTCTTGCTCAACAATAGAGATTAATCATTTTTTTAGCACCTCGATCTTTTTTTCCTGTTTTTCACAAGTTGAACTTTTACCTATCAGGAATAATAACACCACTTTTTGTATTTGTAGCCCACAAAGATCACTAATCCCAGCTAGGATAAATTTGTTAGGCATCCTAATATATATATATATATAATAAGTTGTATGTTTATGTCTAAAACATATGGAGTAGAGAGAGAGATGAACATTAAACGCGTAAGCAATGGCTCCATGCGTGGATCTGGTAAATGGATATGCGCAGTGGGTCGATGAAGTACCTAGTTCTGTCTTACGTAGCATGACGATTGTCAAAGCCTGAACCAAAACAATTTGAAGTTGAATTTTGCTTTGATAAATAATTAATAAAAAAGTCAAAAACTTCATTATTTTCTTGTTCTTTGCCCGAGTGGGTCACATTGACAGAAACGTTGAAGGGTCACATGCTACAATTCCATGAGGTCTACGCGGACTAGTTGACTCTTTCCAACTTTCCCATTTTCCTTCATTTATTTACTAATGAAATCTCACATATGATCACGCACTTAAATTAATAATATATATTATAACTTTCCTACTAATACATATATTTCTGTTTTATCTTTCTTGATGATTTCCACCGCCATTCTTTTTATACGGGAGTAAGCAAAATATGTATTCGTGCATGAGCAAAAACAAAGAAATGTATTCATATTTTTCTTCAAAAAGAAAGACCTTTAAATCTTCAAAACATGTGGTAGGGCACCTACCAAATTTTTAAGATGTGTTTTAATTCATTTAGTGGGAGACTTTTCATTGCGATCACCCAATGTTACTTAGTCAAATTATAATTAAAAATCTATTGCGTAGATGACCTTTGATCAACAGTAATTTTACATGAATTATTAGCTATCTAGTTTAAAAATGACTCGCTCACATAAATGCATTAAACATAATTAAGAGTATTTTTATGATGGGTGCAGATTTCGATGTCCAAATTGACAAATCATCAGTAGATTAAGAAGTTGGTGTATCTTGAGTATTAGACATTAATTTACTCATGCACCCTCCACCCCACATTAATACCTCCATTTGGTTTTTTAAAATAAATTAAAATTAGTTCATTTGGTAAATTAAACCAAATAGAGTTATTAATGTAAGGACGGCAAAAGTATAATGTGTAACTTTTTAATTTCTAACAATTAGCTAGTTTTTTTTTCTTACATTTTGTGAATTCAGATTTTGACTAAGAAATAATCATAAGGTGTAGGAGAAATTGCAGATGATCGACAGGCGGACTGGAATCAACAGGTTGACAATAAACCACAAGTTCTAATATATAAAATCTCACTTAGAGAGAAATAAACCAATGGAAGACTTTATACTATTTAATGATAGACTAATACAACTAGCCCACAAACTACTATCAAGTGGGGAAGATGCTTTCGGTAGCAATAAAGGGGGTCTCACAATTCAACTTGAGACTAAGCCTTCTATATAATTTCTGATATTTTTAGCGCCATTTCATTTAAAAAAAGCTCCATGATAAAGGGAGATCTAGTTGGAAGTCCATGGAAAGTGTGAAAGTAAGAACAGAAAAAGACCTGGTTGGCGATTACATATGTTCCCACTCAGGTCATTGTCTCTACAATTTTATTTTATTTTAAAAAAAATTGTAGCTGGAGAAGGAATCTGCAAGCTGCCAATCAAACATGGAGTCGGCCGTTGTAAATTTTATGGACCTTTTTTATCAGGATTTCAACGCTTTGGGATTAAAGAAGGACAGGAAGCCCATAAATGGCGACCAAATCCAACTGCCGGTGGTCGTTGCTGGAGACCAAGAACCACCTATGATCCCCTTTGGATGCCAGGGTATGTATGAAGACAAGACGTGTAAGCTGCAGCCCAACATTGAGAGTCTTCTCTAACATTATTGTAGGCAGATCATGTTCAGCTTTCCTCTTGGTTGGTATACTTAACTACTTTTTGATTCATTAATGTTGTTTTTCTATGTTTCATCAGCTTTTGTATTTATTATTGTCAACAAGCTGAGATAAAGAACCTCAGAGGCAATGTGTATTATATATTTTTTCCACATTATGATGTGAGCTTCCAGTTTGGCACGCCTTGCTTTCATAAGGGCAACTGCTATTTTTAGTCAGCTTGTATACCACAAGAGCTGAGCCCAATATCTAAATCTATCTCCAACTTTAAAGGCAGCCTCAGCTGAGTTCGATATGATATTTCCTGGCTGCTCTTTCCTCATTACATACTCTTTCCGTCTTATATTAATAGCTACATTTGAAAATAAGCTTACGTAGTTTATATTGAACGGTGAAACCTACATCTCATAGAAGGAAAAATAAGTTTTGATATATTTTTTTAAGTACCTAGTCACTTCAATTTAATAAAATAAAATAAATATAGAACTTTTTTTTTTGCTAAATGAAACTATTAATTTAAGATGGAGAGAATATTAAGAAAAATTATTAGGTGTGCAGTGTGTAGAGAAAAAACATGTTAATGAGATGGACACATGCAGCAACCTATGATCCCAAAAAAAAAACGACTTATATGTGTTCATCACTACAATTTTCTTGTACACATAAGAGTACCTAATAATTTTGCTACCTTTAGAATTATAAAAGTAGTTATTTCTTTGGTTGGTATAAAATGAGAATAAAATTTCAAGACATAGTTGTCATCGGCCATTTTGCAAAGCAATTATTTTTTCATTAGTTTTATGTACTCGAGTTGCATTAGTGATCGTAGGTTTTGAGGAAAGTATGTGGCATTCTCCATTTACCATATTTTCATAGAAGCTAATTGCATATATAGCGGATCATCTTATTAAATATATAGATCCTCGTTTATATGAGCTCGGACGGGCTTATGCAGCCTAATGTGAACCCTAACATCACATGCTGATGGATCTAAATCTAACGGTAGACATAACTAAAGTAGGCCTCTTCACAAGATCCAACAACCCATGAAGCCTGAACTTATACAATTTTTTCCTACTAAATATCTAGTAAACAACATTCTTCTATAGTGTTTTTGCCTATTTTTTAGGAGTATCATTACCTTAGAAGGATAGAAACTCTAGATGCTTCAAATCTTTATTGAATTTAAGATACAAATAAGGTATTTTCTTTTGTTTTTTCTATAGGCAAGTGGTTGTTAGTTTGGGGCCAAGTACCCTTGGTGGTATAAAAAAAACAAAAGAGGAAAGTACACTCTGTTAAGGTGTTAACAATATTAATTTTTTTATTTGTCCCTAACGTGAAACAATAGGCATGCTTTAGGGGTTAATTAAGGATCACCATGTGGGTTAGGGGTTCAAACGTTCCACGTCCTCCCCACCTCACATCCTAATTAATTGCCTATAGGTCTATATTAACATTAACAATACTCCCTCAATATGCAAGTACCACTGAGCATAAGAGGTAAATGTGAACCAAAGATGATAATTTTAGATTGAATATATACAACAAACTCATGCCCCCATGAGGTAATGCATTTTTTGTTGGATAATAATTTTCCTACTATACTTTTTATCCAACAAAATTTTATACCATATTTTGATTTGACTCTGATATATAGATCCCCATATTCTCATGTGAAATTTATTTTTCTCTATCCAATCAAAACTAGGCTTCATTGGACAAAAAGTGGACTAGGGTTACTGCTATGCTACCATTGGACAATGAAAGCAAACTTTGTGAGCCCTATTTTCTCTGTCCGATAAAAACGTGCAAATGTGAATACATTATGTACGTACTAGTTAAAATATATTTTAATTATAAAAGATCGATTCAAGAAGACTATGAACCTATTCAATTCCCTCAATTGGTGTACGTCTACATGATGCGAAGTGCATACTACTATATCTGTATGTGTAGTTACATTGCTTCTTTAATTGAATATGATTGATTGGAAAAATGATAAATAGGTTTACTTGCTACTTGTGGAAAACCCTAAAAACTTAAAAGACTAAAAATTTTGTTTTTATAATTATCATATGATGCATTTTCAATTTTAAGAAGACTAATTCAAAGAGTCCATCATTAGTTCAACACCTCCTTCTTAGGACAGAAAGGTATGTCTATAGTTAACTAGTCTAGCCAATGTCTATTTATTGTGTAGTCTGCTCCTTATGTTTGGAAAAAAAATTAAAAATTAAAAAAAAAAGTAAAAGAAATGAATTGGTTCAAACCGTAGTTTTTGCCTACGCTCCCTTTTGTGAGCTACGATAATAAAAAAAGAAAAGAAAAAAAAATAAATACAATGTTAATGACTATAATAAATAAATACGGAAATGGAGAAGACTATACAATAATACAAAGCAAAAGAAAGAAAAAAAGAGCCTTTTATACTATAAAAAATAGGGCCATTAACACTCTATTAATTGCAGTACTATATTAATTTTCTGCCATTAAAAGAGAAAAATAAACTATGAATTGTTAGTCTCTCTTTTCTTTGGAGGGAAAACTGTCCATAGTTTTCCTTTTTTTTTGTTGTATTACTCTCCCTTTCTTGAACTTAAACATAAATATTCTTACACACCAAAAGAAAGAAATTTTGATAGCTAGACAGTACCATTCAGACCTCAACCCGGGCTTAATCCGCTCTGGTTTAGATTTAACAAACGTAATTCTTCACTCAATTACTACCCTTCTATAGGATGAAGATCGAAGCGGTCGCTGATTTTAGATAGTTGATCAGCCTACATTGCATTGTCAACAAGTCAAGGCAAATGCTAGTGCCAGTTAAAGGGCTGAATTTCCATGAAAGAGTTCCACAAAAGACTAAGTGGAGGAGACTTTTTAGTCTTCATTAATTGCAGTAGACCAAAGTTTAAACCTGTTCAAAAATCATTCTGCCCGACTGTTCCTGGAGCCCAGCTTGAGCCGGACAATTTGTAATGTCAAGCTGCTGAGCTCGTCCTCGCACCTAAACTAGTTGCAGGCCGGTGATAAATCTGTTATTTTACTGGTACATCCGAGAGGTCGGTTCTGATTAATTAGAAGAAATTCATACAAATTAAGATGTTCGATTGGAGTCGTTGGTGTAGGGATATTACACTATATAGTTCAATGTTTTCAATGCAGTCATTATCTTGGTGCAAAGAAGCACAGTAGACATGGTTTTGATTTGTGGGGAGGCAGCCAATTCAACGACTTACATCATGAGGATGTGTTGCTGGAACATTAATTACATACTAGTGTTATTTTCTTCGATCAATTTATTATTATCCAAAACTTTAATGCACAAAGACCTAACTAAATAAAATATAACGGGGGGGATCCCCAAGCAATGTGCATTGAAGACCGTTAATCAAAACAATCCTGCACGTAAAGGCCATACTCACAACAATAATTAGTTAATCGGAACTGCGGAAGGTGTCAGGTTGATTTAATCAGAATTGCTTATATACTAATCCAAGTATACACCCAACACAAGTCTTGTGTGGTAAGGGTATGAGTTTCTTGGAGCTACCAACTAATGAACTTGAATTTATGGTCTATGAGAAGTCTTAGATAATATTTCAAGTATTTTTATTCATTATAGTGGTAAGATTGAGGTAAAATAAAGGCCTTAAACATTAAACAGCAACATACATTAAAAAATTGAGGAAATTTGACCAAAGGTCATTAATAATTTGACGTGCTTGCGCAAGCCTTTATTGACAAGTGTATGTTAATTATTAACTTATTATAATCAATAAAATGTTATTTTAGTTGATTGTGAAGCTCAATATGGAAAGATTGCAATCTCGTTGGATGAAGCTACGATAAAATATAATTTCAGCTCAACTACCAATTAAGCAAGTGATGATGAGACTAACAATTGCCGCCGTGATAAATCATGTAGCACTTCAAGAAAATATTGAGGATGTTGAATTTATATTTAAAGAGGTAACATGGTGCAATTCATTTGGAACTAATTCTGACAAGTTTGCCAAATGGAAATTGAGCAGGTGTTTCCAATATTGCAAAGTTTATTCTATTTTTAATAAAAATAATAAATGTATAATTGATCACGCACTTATGAATGAGGATGTGATGATATATATATATTCCGCACCATATTAATAGTCTCATTTTAAAAAAATACTTATCCCACATTAGTTGTCCTATTTACTATTCTCCCTTCAACTAAACATCTTTTAATACACTTCTTCCCATAGTAAGAAGAGTATGAAAATTTACGTTAGAAAAGCTATGAATTTTTTTGTGCCCTAAGAAGGTGCAGAATTTGTTATAATTTTGTCTTTTGTGGTCTAATAAGATGATCTTCACTTTCTATAAAATTTACACATTTTACAAATTAGATAGTTAAAATAGAGAACATATATTGGGAATATATACTCCGCGTGATAGTGCAGATAGCTCAGCACTACTACTCTCCTATATGTACAAAGGAAGGAGAGTCATCAAATCTAACAGCCCAAGGACTGCAGCACGGTGAGCCAAATAGCCTAAGTGAGGCTAATATTCCTGATATTATATAATATCAGGGTTAAACTCAGATCTCATCGAATGAAGATTGTGGAGTGGAAACTATGATTATCATGACATGCATCCAAATGATGGCTATTTTGGCTTCACATTATAGTGGTGCACATACTTAAGACTTGCAAAAAAATTTAATTTGTAGTTGAATAAGGATATATGGTAAAAAATGTTGGGCAACACAAGAATTGAATTTCTTTAAAAAAAAAAGGAATTCAATAAAATGAACATGGCAAAATATGAGAATGTTAAAATGGTAATTGAGTGGAAAAACTATAAGAGGTTGACCATATTAGGGGGGGAATCAAAAGTATTCCTAAGTAAAAACTGAGAGAAAGTTTAATTGGGATGGAGTAGGAACTAATGAAAAATTATTTGTCGATGTTATGACTTAAATGTACAGATGGTTTTTTATGGGATGGAGCAGAATACGCCTCCCCGAGTACCCCACATAAGAGGGAGAAGTTTATTGACAATGACTTAGTCAAACAAGGAGATGGTTGTAACAAGGAAAAAGTTAGTATCGCCCAAGCGTGCACATGGGTCAGCACAAGCGAGAGCCATCGGATGAAAATCTAATAACATAAGGGACCAAGCAACCTTAAGTTATGTGTACGGTCGGATCAAAATTTAAAGGCCTATGTAGCCACGCTCATGCTAACGCACATAAACCCAACCAAACTCATAAAAAAAAAAAACCAAAAAATATGTTTTGATCACCGTCCATGTTACCAACAACCACGTACAAAATCTCAGTTAAGAGCTAAAGATACAATTTAAGAAAGACTTTGGATATTCTTCGGAAGCCAATTGTGTTTCAAAAAGATAAACACTCTTTAGGTATCATGACTGACTTTGTTTAAATTATTAATCTTTACAAGTTTTTGTACACTTCAAATGAGCTGACGACCCACCATACCAAAGCACCCGCCCATATGTCGACTTGGGACCGACCTCACGGATCTCGTACCCCTCTTGCCATCAAATTCAACTGGGATGGCTTGTTCACAAGGGAAAGTGCCTCAACTTGACCAAAATGTGACAGCTGAGATCAACCAAGGGGTCCCCACTGAGACCAGGTCCGGCCACCGGAATCCGGCAGCCGCAAAGGGACTGGGCGTCTCTCTTGACGTGAGAAGGGATGTGAGGGGAGACTTGAATTTTCAAAGGCGACGATGTCAGAAGTAAGAAACCGGAGAGTACGGCTTAAAACTAGGATTAAAATTTGTAATTAAGAAGTCCCATGTCTTCCCCGTTGAAACTCTCTCTTCTCTCTCTTGTTTGCTTGTCCCACTGGCCTATAGAGTTGACATTTGGGTGATAACATGCGTTCTTGAGATAAGCACTTGCCTTTGAATTTTGGTGTTAAGAAAGGAAGTCAAAAACGGGAGGCCGTTGCTATATTAGGAGAGGACTAGTGTTGCTCATAAGGCGAGGAGGACAGCAAGAGTCTTGACAGGAGGGAAGATCAAACTTCTATGGCAATGGAGGTGGTGTTCAAAGGGTCTGGACCGTCTGGTCCTAGAGGTGGTATTGATGGTAACGAACAGAAAAGGGAGCTCAATGGGGAAGAAGAAGATAATTTTGATAAGGTGACTCTCTCTCTCTCTCTCTCTCTCAATAAATCTACTGTGGATGCTGAAGAGAATCATGAGATTCACAGAATTACGATATGAACTATGATAAAAAAACAAACAAAACCAGTTGGTTAAAGGAGCCAGATGATTTGTCAGTTTGTTCAAGTTTTTCTCCTACAAATCTTGTGGCCATGTTACTTCTTCTAAATCGTCCCCAATGACCATTCATTCGCCTAGATATTTCCAACAAACATTGAATTGCCTGGACAAAGTGAGGCTGAGATTTCATAACTTTTTGCAAGTCCATTGTCTCTATTCAACTTCGATTTGTTTATCTTCTGATGTAATCTCCCGTTTTGGTTCTACATATCATATTTTCACCCACCAAAAAAACTTCGGTTTGATTGATAGAACATGCTAAGTTTTCTTTATTGATAGTAATCTTCCGGTCTGAAGTTCTAAACATATTATTCGCAGGCCGGCAGTGGGAGGTCATCTTCTGAACTGCATGGATCCAAGCCATCTTCGCCGGATCAAGCAGATTCAGCCATAAGCAACTGCAAGCAGGTATATATTTAGCGATTATAACTTCATGATTTATGTCTTCAGGTTAGTCTTTAGTTAAAATAACCATAAGCAATTACACACATATCATCTATAGAAGCCCATCTTTCGCTATTCTAAACTCTCGTTTTCTGCTATGAGTATAGGCTTCACCTAAGATCCTGACAGACATATCGTCCGTGGATGCAACTTCAAGACCTTCATCTTCCAATTTAAAAGATTCATTTGCATCTAAGCAAGTAAGAACAATTTGATCATCTCTTCAACTATAGACCTTCATCAAAATCATGCAAAATAGCGTTAAATTTGAATCATTATAGGATATCAACAATTTTTTTGGTAAATATTTATTAACCATGTGATAGGCTTATTTTATTTTCGTAGGTCAATCACTAGATCATTTTATTCACTTTAACATACTAGGATCTACATTTTAATAATGATAGTCAATTATCATTAACTGCTAGACTTCCTTTAATATTCATGACGATAGCAATTTCTTCATTTCCTCAATCAGAATCAACTTGAATCGGCCAAAGCCCAAATGGGTGAGGTGAAGGAAGAAAATGAGAGACTGAAGATGATCTTAGCCCGGATTATGAAGGATTACCAGTCCCTTCAGATGCAGTTCCACGACGTTGTACAACAAGAACAAGACAAGAATTCAACTGAAAGTGCTTCCAATAATATGGATATCGAAGAACCGGAGTTTGTGTCTCTCAGCCTGGGAACTGCCCCAAGTAGGCCCAAGAAGGAAGAGGTGGCACCAGAAGCCTCTACAAAAGTAAAAGATGATGGGAAGCCTAAAGAAGACCTAACTCTTGGGTTAGACTGCAGATTTGAGAAGACAAAGAATGACCCAACTGAGCCTCCAAAAAGCCAGAGCCCTGATAACAGCTTTGAGGAAGCCAAAGATGAGGAGGTGGGCGAGCCATGGCCACCCAGTAAGGTTCTCAAAACACTGAGAAGCGGAGACGATGAAATGTCACAGCAAGCTCAAGTGAAGAAAGCTAGAGTTTCAGTGAGAGCAAGATGTGAAACACCAACAGTAAGTATTATATCACTCTTCGTTCATATATAGGAAAAACAAGAAAACATACTATATACCCAGTATTTGTAGTCTGCTAACAAGCCTGTTTTCCTTGCTACAGATGCATGATGGATGCCAATGGAGGAAATATGGGCAGAAAATTGCCAAAGGAAACCCTTGCCCAAGAGCATACTATCGTTGCACAGTTTCAGCAGGATGCCCAGTAAGAAAACAGGTATAAATATATATGATCATCCTTCCTGATTTCTTCATACTTGACGCATAAATGTTGGCTAGGTGATTTATTTGGTGTAATTCATATGTATCTAATAATTTTGAAACCACAGGTTCAGAGATGTGCCGATGACATGTCCATACTAATCACCACATATGAAGGGACCCACAACCATCCACTCCCAATCTCGGCCACTGCTATGGCCTCCACCACCTCTGCAGCTGCATGCATGCTCTTGTCCGGCTCCTCCACCTCCAGGCAGTCCATCGGCAACTCTTCATCAGCCACCACCACCTCGGCCGACCTCCATGGCCTGAACTTCAATCTGTCCGACAACTCAAGATCAAGACCATTCTACTTTTCCAACCATTCAATCTCCTCTTCCCCTTCTTACCCAACAATTACACTAGACCTCACTGCACCCGCATCATCATCTTCCCAATTTAACAGGTTCTCCACCAGCTTCCCCTCCGCTCCCAGGTTCTCTTCCACGAGTTTCAATTTTGCCTCCACACCATGGAGCAGTGATAACAGCTACCTTAACTACAGTGCCGCTCAGCCATACAACAAGAGCCAAATCGGGCCTTTCAGTCTAGGGACTGCACAACCTCTAGAGCACTTCTATCAGCCAAACTTGCAGAAAAACACGACCAGTACTCCAGTAACTCCACCGCCGCCAGCATTATCAGAGACGATTGCGGCCGCGACGAAGGTCTTAACCTCCGATCCGAACTTCAGGTCGGCGTTGGTTGCAGCCATCACTTCAATAGTGGGCAATAATGGGGCCACTAATGGAAGCCATGGAGGGGGGGATACACTTGGACACACCTTGAAGTGGGGAGAGCAGTTTCAGACAGTGCCACCTTTCTCAGTTCCTGCTGCAAATAGCTGTGTACCTAGCTTCTTGAATAGATCTTCATCTACTTCCAGTCCCCAGCCAGGGAACTTCATGTTTCTCCCTCCTTCATTGCCGTTTTCTTCTGCCAAGAGTGCTTCAACTTCTCCAGTAGACAACAGAGAACACACAAATTAGTTTATTCTTCTTGGGGGACTTAATATGGAATGACTGTGAATAATTCATTGGAATTTGCTGCCATAAGCTTGGCTCTTTTTTATTTTCTTATACTGTTTATTTTTTGCTGGTTTCTTAATTTGTTTCTAATTAGTGTTCAAGTGGATAGACAATTTATCTTTTTTTTTAATGCTTGTGTTACAGTGTCTGAAAGTTAAACGCCCAGTAGAATCTCCTAATATTGATCACGAACTTGTTTGGTCTTGATAGCTAAGTGCATGGAAGAACCACTGCCAGGCCATGTGAGCGAGCATTCTAAACGTCACCATTCACCTATCTACATGAATTGGGATTTTTTTCTTCATTGGAACCGTGCACGAAAGTTTCCGCAAACTAGCTGAAACCAGTGACTAGGCCACCTTGAATTTCGTACATGAAGTAATCTGCAATAGTTCTTGTTTTATGGATACTGAAAGTAAACGAAGTGTTGCATGGGTGCGTCTAGCCTGACCGTGCTCCGTGACGATAGCCCTGTGACGGCCCTAATTCATAGGAATTAAAGCCCTTTATGTGCCATATTCAGAGCATCATATAGGGCGGTCACGGAGCTGGTCATAGAGTTTTGATCAGGAAAGCATTTATTGCATTCGTCTGGGGGTTTACCCACAAAGGGTAGATATTTTCAATGACCACCCACGGTGACCAAAAATGTATAACCAGTGCAAATCAAGTTCCCAAAATTTTCTTCCACTACTTTTTTATAAAGAATGGTCTCTCGCGGTTGGTTTGGTCATGTTAGATAAATCCATAAAAGGTTTATGTACCTAAGGGGCTATTAATGGGAGGGTCTACGTAACTTAGGGTTTGTTTAGATTAATAAAAATTAGAAAAAAGGGAAAAAAAGTAAATCCAAATAAAAAAAATTAAGAGATTTTAAAAAAAATTATTATTTAGTTGCAGAAATTATGATAGAGAAAATTGAAATTTAAATCTACCAATTATAGTAGAGGTATGGAGTTAGTCATAGTGCGAAGGTGGTAGTAGTAATGATAGTGGTGGTGATAACAGTGGTGACGATAGTAGTAGCGATGATAGTGGCGTAGGTAGTAGTGACGAGGGTAGTGGTGGTCGTGACGGTGATAATAGTAACGGTAGTAATGGTGGTGGCAATAGCAATAACAACGGCGGTGGTGGTAGTAGTAGTGGTAACAGCAGTAATAAGGGTAATGGTGGTGGCAGTGACAATGGTAGCGACAGCATTGGTGATAGTGATAATGGTAATTATAACATCAGCAATAGTAGTAGTGATGGTAGCGGTGATACTGATGGTGATGGTCATGGTAATAGTGGTGATAACTGTGATAGTGGCAAAAGTAGTAGTGGTGGCAATGGCAGTAATAATGATGGTAGTGACGACAGTAATGGTGAAGGTAGTAACAGTGGTGATAGTGGTGATGGGGTAAGATATAAATCTTTGGTACGTTAATTTTTTTTTAAAATCTATGGGTTGATGGGTAGAAAGTTTTAGGGTCAAATTTTCATCTATTTTCTTTCAGTTTTCACTCTAGTTTCTCTTTCCTCATTACACCAAAAGTAAAAACTAGGGATTTTTATAAAATTTCTTTCCTTTCTTTTCCTTTCCCTCACTTTCCACTAACCTAAACAAACCCCAAGGGGCTATTGATAGGATGGTCAGGATCAAGCCTCCAGAAGGAAAGTGAAAGTTCTAAGTTCAAACACTCACTCTTGACCTTCGACATAGATTTGTTTCCCTACTTACCCAATGCATACGATATGTGAGCCAGTATGTGTTCGATAGGATTAGTGATAGGATGGAAAGCATTTTTTATGTTTTCGACTGATAATGATCCTAGCATAATGAGCCTAGCATAAGCTACATGGGAGCTCTTCATTTATAAAATATATGATGTACATATTAGCACACGTTAACATTAGTAGCAGTCATTAAGCATTGGTCATAAAAATTAGTCATGTTACATAAGTATGCAAGAAAGGGTATACACCACTAAGGGGGTGTTGGTGGGATGGCCAAGATCAAGTGTCGGAAAAGAAAGCGGAGATTCTAAGTTTGAGCCATCATTATTGACCATCGACGTAAATTTGTTTCCCTACTTACCTAGTGCATATGATGTGTGAGTTTGTACATGGTCAATAGGATTAGTGACAGGATACATGATGCGGTGAACTAACATGTCAATTGAGGTGTCCCCTTCTTATAGGAAATATTTTTTATGCTCTTGACAATGAGCCTAACATAAGACATGCATAAGAGCCCTGTAACATATATATTAATCCACATTAGCATCAGTGATACTAGACACTAATATGTACTAGCATATGTGTCTTAAATAGCATAAGAGCTCCTCCACGTGGCTTATGCTTAGCTTATTGTCATTGGGAAAACATAGAAAAATACTTCTTTTCTCGTAAAGTCTTAGGGAGTTAAACACCCCTCATTAATTAAAACAACAAAAAAAAAGTTCATGCAGATATAAGGGTTGCGTACCAAATAACATTGGCCAAGGTGGTGCATTGGGTTCATTGCTAATGGAGTTTCCAGCTGCATGCACAACTCGATAGAAGCTTTCCATGGTTGCCAAAGTCGAGTTGGTCACTGATTGGCTCCGGCCCTCAAATTGGAACCGAATATGCTTCCTTTGGCTGCCCGAGTCCAGTTGGGTACTGATTGGGTCCCAGACCTCAAAATGGAACTGAACATATTCCAACCGTATGGACGTGTTACTGGTTTTCTTTCATCCTCGTTTTGACATAAGAAAAAAATGTAGTCATGGAATAATGTGTGTGCACCAACCCGCTTGTGGCACGTGGGCATGGTTCCCAAAAATGCCCGCTGGGCCATGCCCATGTGTGGGCCCCATGCGCACTTGCCTGAGCAGCCACTTTGACATTTATCATAATTCTGGCTAATAATACATATATAGCTGGAAGTTCATGATGGTTTTGATCAATTTAAGCTAATTCTCAATGGTTTCTTTTTCTTTTTTAGATCAATAAGTTAAAATGTATTAGCTCAAAAGAAGGCTATATAAAATATTACAATGTCATAAAACCCTTCCTAAGGCCTAGAGCAACTAAGCACCTCAAGTGGAAACAAGAAAATTTTTTTCCCAAAAATCAAAATAGGAAACAAGAAGGATAAAAGAAATCAAGATAACTAGAAAATAACCTATAATTTTTTTGTTTTTCCTACAACTACCCTTCTTGTTTTTCTTCTCAAAAGAATTAGTTGATTGATTGATGTATTTGTGGTAACTTTGAACCCGTCGTCTTCATTGAACTCCAAATTGTTATCTGATAAGTCACTTGGATAGTTTATTATATGAATTTAAAGTTTGATTTAGGTTGGCCTAAATAGGTCCAATACTAAATTGTAATCATCTAAGCATTGACGTAATTCAACCAAACCTTTTCATTGATACCTAATCAAGAGCACCTATGACACTTGTGGTTTTTGTGTATTTTTGTACTTTATATTTATTATTTCTATTTGTAGATTCTTTATTATCCTTGAGTTTTATTGGCATCACATTTAACAAGTTGACAAACTAATTTGGTAAAGTTAGTATCACTAAGTAATTAACTCAAGAAAGTAATAATAATAATAAATTTAAAATCATTCAACTTTTTATAAATAGAGAGTTTTTATTGGTAGGCATTAACACTTTGGTGTCTTCGCTACTGAAGTTCTAGATCACGGTCGGTTATAAGATTTAATATGTCGGTCATTTCGTAGATGAAGCACCAAAAGCAGTGTTGGTTGGCCATCAACATGTCGACACTTTGGGCAAGT
Source organism: Saururus chinensis (assembly GCA_035235625.1). Taxonomy (NCBI): domain Eukaryota; kingdom Viridiplantae; phylum Streptophyta; class Magnoliopsida; order Piperales; family Saururaceae; genus Saururus; species Saururus chinensis. Next base: position 23,520,539 of record CP141143.1, on the reverse strand, counting down.
CTTATAGATGGGCTTGAAATTTCATATAAAAGCGGTGTTGAGTAGTTTTTGAGATAATTATACACTAGAATTCAGTTATATTCTCTCTTATGTATATATTTTTTGACAATCCTTTACCCAAATTTATCTACCTTTTTGACTTTGAGAAAAAGACGAAGGACTAGGGCACATTGCTAACCTTACTATTATTATTTGGTTTAGAAGTGAATATATGAGATGAATTATGATTTTTATGTGACATGAAAACATGTATAAAATAATCTTATAAAAATTTTGCTATGAAATTGTTGAGGGATCATATTTTACTCATGTTTAATGATCATTTAATAATAAGAATCTTTAGTTTCTAGCAAGGAAAGGTGCTATATAGGAAGATATGTGTTATAACATTTTTTGGAGCTAGTTTTGGGAACCAAGTCAATCGCTATTATTTTTTTCCAATCAATAACATGACTATCAATATATCAATGACAACACTAATAAAAAAAAAGAGATGATAATATTAACACTAACAAACATCAACATATCAATTTATAACTGGTTAATCATTAATAGTGAAGTCAGTGCATTGGTGTAACGTTGATAAGATTATGTCAACCTACTGTTAATGGAGGTTTGACACATTTATGGTAGTTTGTATTGTCTTTTTTCTATGTTAGTCTTAATAATATATAACATTTCTGAGCAAATTATGTAAACAAAGAATAAATGATATTTAATCTTATTTTTCCCAAAAGCTACTAAATAGCTAGAAGTATAAAACACTAAAAAAATATTTCTCATTATCTTATAATATTTGTGATATAAAATTGTCATTACACTCCATTCTCTTATTTATATTTAGCTTAAATAGATATCACAATACCTCAACAACATATCAACAATTTTGTTATTTACTAATCATTTATAGATAAAAATGTAAAAATGCCTATAGCATGCATTCACTTATCTGCCAAAGTTAAAAATGCTCCTCTTTTTTAACCATATGTGCAAATACACGTGCACTGACTAGTAAAATAAAAATTCACTAAACCCAGTGGGGCCTACACAGGGAAAGGGCCAAGTCGGCTCCTTGAAGTGTAATCCGGTGTGCTGCTAGAGCAATTAACGTTGTGGAAATTTTACAATGGGTTTAGAGGCCCAATTTTGCCGTCTGTAGCTTTCGAATGTAGTTGGGCGGATTCATAAGAGAGACCAATAGACATAGTGCTTATGGATTAAAGGTACAAAAATTAATTTCCGAAAGTAGGAGAGGCGATGTGCTCAATTCCGGTAATTCAAAGAATAGAAAGATTTAGAAACCGCAATGCCAAAGAGTGAAGGCCCCGTTTCTGGGCCCATTGGATCAGCGGTGTGAGAACAGTTACGACCAGCTTCACATGGAAAAGATGTTGATTTTAATTCCACGAGTGAAAGAACTGGAAGCAAAACGACAGAACCCAAAGCTGCTTAACAGGGGGATTCATTCTTCACAATTTCATTGCTTACAGTTTCATAAACACATTTCACTCAACATGTGTAATAAACGACATTCTATATCTTTTTGGTAACTAACGGTATATGTATCAGCTTATCCCTACTGCCAATATGCACATACCTACTGTCAATATGTACTCATAATGCATGAGAGTCCTGCCATAAGATTAAAGGCGCATACAGTAACACGTGCGCGCTATCAATCTTAAATATATCTGAGCGCATTAACAGTGGGGAAGCTCCCCAGCTTATGCTGCAGAATAATCATGTTTCATCAAAGGATATGCCCTCCTCCCAAAATTTAGAATGCACATGCGTCCCCTGATGAGGAAGTTGCTCCCAAGAATGTGTGAAGTCCCTGTAGTACGTAAAACTAGGTCCTTCCCAAAAACTACCATAACTAGTCACAATTCGGTAACCGTTTACAGCCATGGCCGACAATCCCAAATCTTCGACTCCCATCTCCCCAGGCATGCTGCATGACAAAGAATTGTTTTCTTTACCTGTGTCGGTCTCCCAAATCTTGACAAAGGAGTCTCTTTGTCCTCCAGTAACTATTCTACACGAATCCATGTGTATATGAGATACATAACCTTCGTGACCATCCAATTCAGCCACTGGTTCGGGCATTTCTCCACCTTTTCTTATATCCCACAACATCGCTCTGCATAATGACATTTATCTCTTGTCAGTCCAGGTATCTCTGTACAACAGATTGCAGAAAGAGTAATTTACTCCTGCATATATGCCAAACCACTTGCCGCATAGAATATCTTACATTAAAAAAAATGAGAGAATGATCTCCAGGAGGACAGAACATCAAGAAGTGAAGATATAAACTGCCAAAACTAGATCCATTCTATTCAAGAATGTTTAAACTTTAAAGCCACTAAACTATATACAGGTGAAATCAGATCAAGTTGAGAAAAGATTTCATAAGATAAAGATATGTTAGTAATTCAAAATATAGCAGCAAGTAAGGATTTAAATTTCATGACATGCACGCACAAAGCAGCCACTTACTTGCCACTTCCACCCGTGCATATCAAAGATTTAGATGGTAGAATCTCCAGCGAATGTAGCTTGGACTGATCAACAGCTATTGTAGAGACCTTACGCATTGTTCTGAAGTCGATTGCAGTAACAAAGCAGCCAGCAGCAACATAGCATATGAGTTCATGGCATTTCAGGCCAACAGGATCTCCATTCACACAAGTCATTCCAAGACATTGTGATGAACGAGTAGCAGAGGAAGAATTTGTGTCCCAGACTCTCACCTATCAAAGTGAAAGACCCATTAGAAAATAAACTACTTGCCACAAATAGATAAGAAAAGCAAAATAAAGACTCTCCAGTGTGTTAATCCTTCCCTAGGCAGTGTCTAGGGTTAAAATAAATAAATCTTATTACCCCTTTAGAAAACATCTAAGCTGTAAATGCTGTTAAAACCGTTGATTATTGTCAAATCTTCATTTTTTGACATTGCCACTACTAAAAATCGCTTACTCAATAATTAGAAGAAAAAAAAAGAGATCAAGATACATTTAAAATATGCAGAAAGCTCATTAGTCTAAGAATATATACACGAGCATAAAAGTGTTTCTCAAGTACCTTGGCATCTTTAGATACACTGACCAGACGAGAATTGTTGAACCTGGAAAAAACATAAAATAGCATAATATAATAGACCGTAATATGAAGCAACCATAGAGCTACATCTTCCATTGTGTCAAATTTGATGTCAGAACTTGACCAAGAAGATCAAGTGTGAAATTATACTTAATAAAGCTTGCGCCAATTAATAAAATGCCTATCTTTTTAAAGTATCTCCTGGAACAAAGAAGCTGTAACACAGCAATAAAAAAAATATGGACTCCAATAGCAGAAACAGAAGCATGCAATTGTCCAGAAGATATCCTAGAAACATCTCTGGTTAAGGTCAATTCAAAAACCACCTAATTGATGTTCAACCATTGGTTGCCTTACAAGGAAAAAATGAAAAGTCAAACGTCAGGCAAGAGAAATTCTGACAAGGCCAAGAACACCAGAGAGAGAGAGAAAGTGAGGGAGAGAAAGAGTAGACAAAAACACGTACCCAGAAACAGATAACAAAACAACAGGCTTTTCATGCCCGTATAATGTTGTTTTTAGAGCATGTTGGCCACGCTTTGCAGTTGAGCTAAGGGACCACAGACGAACAGTTCCATCTTCCCCACCACTTGCAAGTAACTTTCCACCACAATCTTCTACTAGTTTATCTGCAATGGTGCCAACTGGACCATTGTGCCCTCGTAAACAGCGTTGGCAACGACCCTATAATCGATTCCATACAATTGAAGAAGTGCTAAAAGGTGAAACAATATCTAGTAATATTATGTATAAAACATAAGAAAAGAGAACACTGTAATTTATCTAAAACAAGAAAAAAAAATTGACATTCTCAACCTAGGCTACTAGAAAAATCCTATCAAACAATTAAGATGAAAGTGCAGCGTCCTTTACCATTACGGGATTTTACCAATGAAATTCAATTATCATAAGAAAAAGGAACCAAATATATGAGACGAGAAAGAAGCAACACTGTTCTACAAGATATAACAGAACATCCAAAACAAAACACTATATCCCACTTACTAGACCAAGCTTAGAAGACAAAATGTAACTGAAGAAATTCCAACAGATATTTCTTCATTTCTCAGGTTAATCTTTCATATTGACTAATTTTCATGAATTTGCAAGACATGTTAACAACAATTGATTAAGATCTGAAAGTTTTGGACCAATCTAATTATCCTCAAAATTTGTCGTATACTTGAAATAACATCATCACTTCAGTACAATAATTCAGGCATCCACCAAATTGAGAATTTTCTGCTTAATCAATCAAATGAAAGAACATTTTCTTCATGATAGTACAAACCTTCCACCACAAGCGAATAGTTCGATCACAGCTTGATGTAACAAAAAAATTATCATTGTTATCTGCCTCACTTCGAAATAAAGATGTGTCTTTGACAGGAAATTGCCTGTATATCCAAACAAAGAACATATGTTTTACAAGTTGACATATGGATAACCCAAATGCCCACTTGCAGAGGACAAAGTGGTGAAACTTTTTGCTTTCTTGACAAGTATTGCCTCTCAGTAGACAGGTAATATGGGAAGATTATGAACAAAATTAAAGAAGTGCAACTTTTAACAGTGAACAAGCTTCCATTATTTGTTATTTTGTAATGTTTTTTGTATTCTTTGGTAGGTCAAAAACAAATATTTATATACTTAAAAAGGTTTAACCACAATTGGCCACCATAAAATATGTCCATAATTTTTTTGCATTAATAATAGTTAAACCAATTAAGGACTTCAGTTACTCTTTCATATTGTATTCATCAAAATTGAGTCCAGCACTCACTCAATTTATTCTTGTTCTTGATGAGAGGTAAAAGAAAAGAACGTATCTATATGCACCCCACTAATCCCCTTGGTACCCTGTTTTACTCATAAATTCATGAGGGGGTTTATAGGGTTATTGGGGTACTCAGGGGATTATTGGGGTGCATATAGACTCATTCAAAAGAAAAATCATGAGCATATTTATCTTTCAAATAGATCTTCATAAGATGAGGTGGCAACGATGCAACACGACACATAAAGAATACAGGAAAATCACACATAACTGACAACAAATATCCAAGTTCAAAAAATTATTTGAATTCCTTTAACACCTTTCATGTCAGATCCCAGAAATATTTTCTTCCTTTTTTCTTCTTTATTATTCTGAAGTTGGTCAAGCATTTTGGTCCACCTCGCCTTCAAATAAAATGATGTTTATTGATATTTGAACGCTATTGAGTCAGAAAAAAAAACACTCAGTCTAAACCAGTCTCATTTATTAAACACAGAAGTCAACTAAACAATCTCTATGAATTCTTTATCAATTAAGCTGGGAAATATGGTGTGCACACCTCATACACGTTATTCTTGATTTATGATCCCCCAAACTTTTAAATGAGAACTCCCCCAGATCAACATTCGGCTTCATTAGTTTCACAGTTGTACCTTGTAAATGAAGAAACAAATTTACAATCCTAAAAGCTCTGTCAATTAGAAAGAAAGCAAAAGGACAGAATATCAAGCAGAAAAGCATCTTTCTTCGTTGGTGTAATTAAAAAGAAGACATAACAGCTTTACTTGCCGTTCTTTTATCTGCACAGAAGACAGATACAACTATTCATAGTGATGTTAATTCAATTCTGGAAGGCACTTTTATTATTCATTTCACGACCATAATATTTATACCTCTGCAAAAATTACAGCCTCTTTGTCCAGCAAAAGATGATTGAAAGGAGTTGGTGACACGAAGACTCCCATAAAAGGATCTTCAAATTTAAATTGGCGCAAGGCAATATGCCTTGCAATATAGTCATCCCTGACTCTTGACATTTGTGAAAAAGAAGTTTCGCACACTGCTGGCCAGCGTTCCCTGTGGATTCAGCCATAGAACGCTCTAAGCATACCTTTTTTTTCCAAAGTATTATGACAGACAACACTAGTTGGGCAAGCTAAAGACAAGCCAGAAGATGGATAATCATAATAATGATCACAACGAGATAAAAGCATTGGCATGTGGACAATACTCTAAACGACCTACATACAGCCACAATCAGATGTGATCCTGCTAAGATAATGTTGGAAGGTACCCAATAAAATACTAGTAATTTGATGATTCTTTTTGTTAGTTACTATTTGATCATGCTGTTATTCATAGTTAGGATATGATGAGGGGCACTGAGTAGAATTGACTTATAAAGAGGTATTTTTTTTATCAAAAAAGTTTATATAAGCTAGCAATTATTTTGTTATGCATAAAAAAATAAGTATATAACACTACAACAATGCATCAAAAAGTTAAGGTCACTTTCCTTATGAATTGATGGTCTTCGGTAAGGTTATTTAACCTTATATATTTTCAGGTTGTTGCATATGTATCAGCTGACTTGGAAGCTTAGCTGCCTAACTTTGAGGCAAATTTCCTTCTACTTCTGGAGACAAGTCGTTAAGCACTTGGCTTGCTTGACCCTTGACGCTCCCCTAAGGCCAAATCTATATTGTGCTTAATTTAAAATGCATAACTGGTTTTAAAGTAAGCAACTAAATTTCTTAGAGGTATGCTCCATACTTTACGAATCAAGCAACTTACAACGCTTTCGTAATATTATGTCACTGTAAGGAACCGTCAGCAACGAATAAAGGATTTAGTAATAGAAAGGTTCCATAGCAAGCTCAGAATTTGAATGGAAGATGCAGATCAGGAAAATTATCTTGTTTCAGCCATATTTTTAGAATTCATGGAAACTATATTATCTTCTATTTATTCAGGCAAAATATATCTTGCTTTGTAGATTAGAAAATAACTATTTTGGTAATTTTAGATGCTAAAAAGTTTAACAAATCTTTATTAGTAACAAAAAAATTCTGTCCTCCAAAGTTCCATTCCAATACATATGCATATAGCTTCCTTAAAAGTTCAGTATCAACAAACACACTAAAGAACAAAGTTTTTTTCTGTCCAAAAACCACGCACAGAACCTGCCCATAAACGCCAAGTTTGAACTAATTTCAATAATCAACCAAAATGGGTGTGGTCAAATCAGCTAAAACGGAAACCACAAATATCAAACTTGGACAATTGGACCATGCAAACAAAAATTATGCACTGGCAAGTAAGGTAGGACACTTGCGCGAGGAACCTGAACAAGCGGCGCCAGACGGAGTCGGAGTAGGCGGCGGCGCGGAGCGCCTTGGAGGAGGCGGCCATGCTCGCCAGGTCCCGAAGGCCCAGCTTGCCGGCGCAGTGCGCCAGGGCGTCGGCGTCGAGGTCCACGACGCCGGTCGAGCTGCCCCCCTCCCCCGCCGTCCCTCCCATATCCAAAGAACAATACTAAAAATTCCCACAATTTCAATTTGAAGCGAAACGTTCTGAATATCGGAGCAATCGAACGATTTGCAGGAGAAAAAAACGGCTCCGTTCTCCGGCCCGGACCACGGCCGATTAAGAAAAGGCGGCAAAACCCTGCGGCTACAGCGCTATTCGCGCGAGTTGCCAGAGAGTACTTGGACAACCCTACGGCCTACGGAAAATTGGGTGGGTCGATCCTACGGCCGTAACTGCCCCTGTCGTCACGCGAGTCGCTTCGCCTGGCTTGACGGTGACAAAAGCCGAGCGCAGGGTGGAGGAGGAGCTGGGCCTGAGCTTCCAGTGTGGGCCTGGAGGCATAAATCGAGCTTCTGACCATTGTGGCTCAAGCTGGGCCCGTGCTTCTAGTTTTGAGCCTGCTCGATCTCATGGGAAAAATTTATGAACCTTCCGAGGATGTAAATATTGAGCCCACCTAGAATGAGCCCGTAATATAGGGAATAATTTTTTATATTTTTTTATTTATAATGAGTTTAAGAATTAAATAAGTTAGAATCATCTATGAGAGCCCTTGATCAATGATATTAATACATACATCGTGGATCTCATAAATAAAAGGCACCTATATGGCTCATTGTTAGTAAAGATTAAGAAAAACTCATATAGATTGGTACAAATAAGTAAAAATTGACTACAATCGGTCATCTTTTAAAGGTAGTCGGTTTCTCTGTCATATGTTTATCTAATATAGATCGATACAACTCCGTACTGATTGATATGTATTTATATTAGTGAAGACCGATACGAGTATGGGGTGGTATGCCCCCCACACCAAAATATGAAACATATTGGTTGTATCGGCTATATCATATTAATACGGCCGATACGTGTTGATTGGTATTTAAAAAATAATTTTTTTATTTAAAAAAAATAAAAAATATAAAATAAAAACACAATTCAAACACAACTTCTTTATAAGTTTAAAGATAACAATATTTTTTGTTATATTAAAAATAATATTTTTAAAGTTATATGAGATCAATACGAGTAGGTCCATACAATTTACATAATTATTTTTTAAATATTGTGCTCCATAATTATGCATTTATTTAAATATATAAACGTGACTCATATTAAGCATATTATTTGGTTATAAAATAAACTAATTTCAAAGCACCTAATACAGGAAAGAATGAGTAATAATTTATATGGGATGAAAAGTGTAATAATATATGGTTTCAAAATAAATTAATTTTAGAATATTTGTATCAATTGATATGGCATTCTAGAGTCTTAATATACTCTAAAAGAAGTATTATAATGATATATTATTATTTATGTTTGTAAAAGGGTTCACGCCCGTTTCGATGCGTACCAAGTATATCATTGACATATACCTATATTTATTATCATCAATATTATCATTTGTATCGATACAACATTTAAATACCTGTCATAGAGACACATTTTAAACACATTACATATGGGCACATGTAAATATCTTTTGAACTATTGATCAATCGTGGCGCATATAAATAACGCATGCATGTTGGTATAAGAGTTGCTTAGTATATGTGTGCTAATATATATTCGTTTATGTGTCAATAACCTTACAATACACTGCTCCTACAATCTTACCCAGCAGTGGATACCAGACCAAAATTTCTCCACGGAATTAGCCATTCGCAAAATTAAAAAGATGCTGATATGTCCGACTAGGGAAACTGGATACAGCCGATTACCTCAAAAAATGACCGGTTGCTGTCAGATTTAACTAACATGTGTCCACTTGCCATTGGGGGCTATTTTAAAATGGCTACCTATCCCAACACCTATAAAAGTAACAAAGGCCTCCAAATTTTTATCTTTTTTTAGAAAAAATTTTTAAAAAAACTGCTAATTCATTTTTTTGTATAGGCCACCAACATGCAGTGTATTTTTGTATCACATATTCTAACTCTAATTCAATCATCTCAAATGAGACTTTAAATAAGAGAGAGATAATAAGACACACCCTTAACGATTATCTGCCCCATATCTAATTTCTCATATAAATCTTTCTTTATGCATCAAGGGCTTTTACTTTTACAAAAGCCACCTTATTAACACTCATATATAGCTTGAAATTTATCATTCATACTTTAATAATGATGAGCTCAGTGTAAAAAATATATATGAACCTTTAATACTTGAGATCAATATACTTATGCTATCGTATATTAATGCTATTATATATTAGTATAAATAATATTAATATATACTTAATATATGCACCATGGATGTATTTATACGAAGCTCATTGTCAAGTAAAATATTAAAAAAGCTTCCAACACCCATTGGGCCGTCATATGACACCAATAGCCCATTTAGAAGCGCTACACACCGGGTGGGTTGGGTTGCTGACGCTCCAATGGGCCCAGACCCAGTGGCTAGGAGAGTGAACAAAGTTGCATGACATTTTTTGCGTCAAAATTGGCCTCCACCCCGCTTTCCGCTTTGTTTGCACAAGAGATGATCCCAACAACAACCAGACCCAGTGGAAATGCATCGTCAGCCACCGAAAGCCATCACGTCTGTCACCTCCTCGAGCGCTTCAATATGTTTCAGAGACCACCCACCGATGTTGGGGCTCCTCCTCCCCTGCCGGTGAGGGAAGTGCCCCTCGCGGGTGGGTTTTGTGGGAAGAGGAGGACAAAGACAAAGACAATGCTTAAGACTTGGGAGTTGGGGAAGCGACAGACGTGTTGGAAGGGGGGCAAATGCCAAGTTAATGAAACATAGATTAACAGGTGATTAGCAACGAGAATAACCCTCTCAGTGGGGGGCAACTGAAATCCAGACAATCATCCAATTCCCAACTTCAGTTCTTATATATATGATCCTCTTTCTCCGTTTCCGCTTTATGATCCCTCTTTAAGACCACAGAGCTCCCTGCCATCGTCAATTCCCCTGCCACATTCTCGTCCATGGTATTCTCTTCTTCTTCTTCTTCCTTTCTTTCTTATGTAGCTTCGTTCAAACTTGCGGAGAAGGTGAAATTTGTTGTTCTTCTGTTGCGACTGCATGAAAAAAGTGCGGTGATTACTCAGAAACTTTTTCTTGCTAGATTCTTTGATGAATTACTTTGCCTCCTGATGTCTGACCATGGAGATTATACACTTTCGCATGTCCTTCTTTGATGAATTATTTTTTTCTTGTGAAATTTGACAATGGAGATTATATACTTTCGCATGTGATTTTGTCTTGTCAAGTCTGTTCTTTGATGAATTGCTTTTTTCTTGTGAATTTTGGCGATGAAGATTCTACACTTTTGCATGTGATTCTGTCTTGTCAAGTATGTTCTTCGATGAATTGCTTTGCTCTATACTCCTCTTGACGTCGTCTTTTTTTCTTGTGGAATTTGACTACGGACATTCCACACTTTTGCATGTTCTTTTTCATTTGGTATTTTTTCGATTGTGTGTTCTTCGATGAATTGCTACACTTGCGCATGTCCTTTTTCTTTTCGATTCTGTCTTGTAAGTGTGTTCTTCGATGAATTGTTTTTTCTTATGAAATTTGATGATGGAGATTCTACACTTTCTCATGTGATTCTGTCTTGTCAAGTTTGTTTTGTTTCTGCACTTCCTTGTTATCTTCTATTATTTTTGTCATAAACATTTTTTTTCGCTCCCATAGAGGATGGCCACTGGATAGTTCCTCTGGTTGTACCTGGTAGTACTTTGTTCTTATGCGTCTGTGCCTTCACATGGATCAACCGCTGATCAATTTGATGGTAAAGTTTTTATATGCCAAAGAATTGATTTCTACAATTTAATTGCATCTCTCCGGTTATGGCAAATATTTTTCTTGTTCAGTCATTGCACTGCATGATTTGTATAATTCCTTGAACTCTCCAACTGAGTTGAAGAGCTGGAGTAAAAGTGGTGAAGATCCCCGTGGGGAAGGCTAGATGGGAGTGTCATGTTCCATTGTATCAGTGAATGGCATCAAGTTCTTCTCTTCGCCTATGTCTCTGTATCCTTCTATGTCATTCTTTATTGTTGATCTCTGTATATCGACTTTTTTAATAGAAATATTCGAAACATTGGTCTTAATGAATCATTTGGCGCACAATTATCAAGTCGTAGTTCTTTAAATGAACTGTAAGTAATTTCTTCCTTTCAGTGGAGAAAACTAAATTCCGCCTTGAACTCCTTTCCTATTTGGAACTAATTATCATTTTTGTTTAAATGATATGTAAAGGGATCTAAGCAACAACAACATAGGTGATGATGTTCCTTCTAATCATTCACAGAATATGTCCATTATGTAAGATGAATAACTTAATTTCATTTTCTTCTTTTTATGTGCGACCTAATGCTTGTCTAATTGTTTTTGCATCATGTCACCAACTCAATTAAATTTTCCAGTCCTTACTCCATTTCTGTATATTTAAATTATGATTTTTGTGATAAACCTATATTTTTGACTTTTAAACCCCCCACCCAAAAAAAAAGAGTCAACTCATATGCACACTTTATGGTTATTTTGAGTAATTGTTACTGTAACTTTGTTGTGATACAGTTTTTGCATGTATAAGGGTAGTCTAAGTAATTAGATTTTGGTTTCTCAGGGATATCTCATACAACAGCTTCGCGGGAGACCATCCCATCTCATTTAATGGTTTGAAAAATCTGCATGAGCTGCAAGTACATATTTATGTCTCTAAAAAACTAGCATTGTGTTCTAAATTGTACTGGAATGTTTAACATAGTCTGTTCTTACAAATCAATCAATGAACTATCTCAATTGCATTTCTTGCAAATCTTCCCTTCAACTGATTTGTATGTACTCATAAAATTACCATGAGTTTGCACTATTTTTCTATGTTCAGATTCTTATTTTAACTCATGTTTCTCAGGAATATCCAGAATATATATTTCAGTGGAGCCTCCCTCTCAAAATCTAAGAATTTATTCAGATTCACTTTTCTCTGCATGGCCATATGGATGTACATGGCTGCTAGAGGTGGGAATCAACAAGAGGAGTAGGGGCAGAATCCTAAGCTATCTCAGGAGGAGAAGTGCCGTACAATTGACAAGATAATGAAAGGCAAAGGGCCAAAGGAATTGCCAACTCCTAGTAAAGATGTTAGAGAATCCAAAAAGGACAAAAAAATTCTTAGTGGCAATTGTTTCTCAGTTCTATTTGAGGAGGAAGAAGCCTAAGCTAAGCTAGCTAGGTGATGGCAGAGTTGATTGATGCAGGAGACAATGTCGATTCACAATGACAATTACAATGGAATTTCAACAACATCACAGAAAACCAGTTGAGTAATGAAGATATTCAAGTCTGCTTTTTTAGAGAAACTCTGTAATTTTCAATTTCTTCAATGTATGAACATGTACAAACAGTTGTACTCCAATTACATCAAGACAATACAATGTTCATCAAAAGAAATTACATGTAAATTGCTTTGCCTCTTGATGTTTGACCATGGAGATTATACACTTTCGCATGTCCTTCAATGAATTACTTTTTTCTTGTGAAATTTGACGATGCAGATTCTACACTTTCGCATGTGATTTTGTCTTGTCAAGTGTGTTCTTCGATGAATTGTTTTTTTCTTGTGAAATTTGACAATGGAGATTCTACACTTTCACATGTAATTCTATCTTGTCAAGTTTGTTCTTTGATGAATTGTTTTTCTCTATACTCCTCCTAACGTCGTTTTTTCTTGTGAAATTTGACCAGGAAGATTCCACACTTTCACATGTCCTTTTTAATTTGGTATTTTTTTTATTTGTATATTTTTCGATGAATTGCTACACTTGCGCATGTCATTTTTCTTTTCGATTCTGTATTGTAAGTGTGTTCTTCAATGAATATTTTTTTTCTTGTGAAATTTGACGATGGAGATTCTACACTTTCGCATGTGATTCTGTCTTGTGAAGTTTCTTCTTCGATGAATTGCTTTGCTCTGTACTCCTCCTGATGCCGTCTTTTTTTCTTGTAAAATTTGACCAGGGAGATTCCGTCCTTTTTCACTTAGTATATTCAATGTGTTCTTCGAAGGTCACTTAGAATTTTTTCGATTCTGTCTTGCAAGTGTGTTCTTTGATAAATTGCTTTGCTATTTTTGTGAAATTTGACCTTTCGCATTCCTTTTTCACTTGTATTTTTCCATTCTGTCTTGTTCTTCGATGAATTGCTTGATCCTGACGTCGATTTTTTTGTAAAATTTGACCATGGAGATGCTACACTTTCACATTCCTTTTTCACTTGCATTTTTTCGATTTTGTCTTGTTCTTCGATGAATTACTTGCTCCTAATGTTGTCTTTTTTAAAAAAAATTGACCACGAAGATTCTACACTTTTGCATGTCCTTTTTCATATGTATTTTTCTTTTCTGTCTTGTCAAGTGTGTTCATCTTGTTTTCTTGTGTATTTTTTTTATTCCGTCTTCCTTTTCGTGGGTATTACAAAATGTAATGGGGAGTTCCCATTCATCTTTCCAATTACAAATGCACGTCGAAGTATGCAGAAATAATACAGCTTAATGGCAGATAATTTCTACGTCAGGATGCATGTTATTGTCTTGTTTTTTTATAATCTTTTGATATGTGTGTCCTGTTTCTCTTCCATATATGTTGTTTCTTCTTTGTTTTCCTTTCGCCCTTCCTTGTTATCTTCTATTATTCTTGTCATAAACATTTTTTTTTTTGCTCCCATAGAGGATGGCCACTCGACAATTCCTCTGGTTGTACCTGGTAGTACTTTGTTCTTATGTGTCGCTGCCTACACATGGATCAGCCACTGATCAACTTGATGGTAGAGTTTTCATATGCTAGAATTTATTTCTACAATTGAATTACATTTCTATCCGATTTTGGCAAATATTTTTCTTGTTCAATCATTGCACTACATGATTTGTATAATTCCGTGAACTCTCCAACTGAGTTGATGAGTTGGAGTAAAAGTGGTGAAGATCCCTATGCGGAAGGCTAGATGGGAGTGTCATGTTCCGTTATAATATTGTATGGCATCAAGTTCTTCTCTTTGCCTATATCTCTATTTACTTCTATGCCATTCTTTATTGTTGATCTCTGTATGTCAACTTTTTTAATAGAAATATTCAAAACCTTGGTCTTAATGAAGCTTTGGTGCACAATTATCCAGCCGTAGTTCTTTAAAAGAACTGTAAGTAATTTCTTCCTCTTAGTGGAGAAAACTAAATTCCACCCTGAACTCTTTTCCTATTTGGAACTAATTATTATTTTTGTTTAAATGATATGTGAAAGGATCTAAGCAACAACAGCATAGGTGATGATGCTCCTTCTAATCTTCCATAGAATATCTCCATTATGTAAGATGAATAACTTAATTTTATTTTCTTCTTTTTATGTGAAACCTAATGCTTGTCTAGTTGTTTTTACATTATGTCACCAACTCAATCAAATTCTCCAATCCTTACTCCTTTTTTGTATATGTAAATTATGATTTTTGTGATAAACCAATATTTTTGACTTTTAATCCCCTCCCCCGCCCAAAATAAAAGGGACAACTCATGTGCACACTTTATGCTTATTTTGACTAATTGTTATTGTAACTCTGTTGTGATACAGTTTTTGCATGTATAAGGGTAGTCCAAGTAATTAGATTTTGGTCTCTCAGGGATATCTCATACAACAGCTTCATGAGAGACCTTCCCATCTCATTTAATGGTTTGAAAATTTTGCATGAGTTGTAAGTACATATTTATGTCTCTAAAAAACTAGCATTGTGTTCTAAATTGCACTGGAGTGTTTAACATAGTCTATTCTTACAAATCAATCACTGAACTGTCTTATAACTCATGTTTCTCAAGAATATCTAGAACATATATTTGAGTGGAGTCGCTCCTTCAAAATCTAAGAATATAATAAACCTCAGGTGAGTGTATATTCACTTCTATTGTGAGAGTTTTTGCATTTAATGGGTAGTCCAAGTAAATTAGATTGTGCTTTGTATTCCTTTTTAGTTATTTAGATTCAGTTTTCTCTACATAGTCATCACATGGATGCACATGGCTGCTGGAGGGGGGAATCAGCAAGAGGGACATAATCATCAAGCGGAGCAAAGTCAGCAAGAGGGGCAGAATCATGAGTTATCTTAAGAGGCAATGCGTCGTATTACATTTGATAAGATAATGAAAGGCAAAGGGCCAAAGGAACTGCCAACTCCTAGTAATCAGTTCTTAGTTTTATTTGAGGAGAAAGCCTAAGCTAAGCCAGCTAGGTGATGACGTAGCTGACTGATGCACGAGACAATGTTGATTCACAATGATGATTACAACGGAATTTCAACAACAATACAGAAAACCTGCTGAGTAATGAAGATGTTCAAGTATGCTTTTGTAGAGAAACTCTATAATTTTCAATTTCTTCAATGTACGAACATGTACAAACAGTTGTACTCCAATTACATCAAGACAATACAATGTTTGTTAAGGGAAATTACATGTAAATGAAGTTAAATTGGATCTAACAACAATGCTTTATAGATCACTAACTCAATTGTCACAAAATCAATAGAAACAGAGTAAGAATTCAACAGTTGAAATCCATCAATAGTCGTCAATTCCTGAAAGAAAATTAATGCTCTTAGTCACTTGAATCCACGAGGAAGCACATATTTGGAAAATATTGAGAAGTTTGCTTCAAGCAATTTGAATTTTGAATTTGGAATTTGCCCTTCCAAATGGCTCCTTTTTGCCCTTTTATAACTACTCGACATCAGCTGAATTGGTTGTTAGACTGTTATGGTTGTTGTCAAGTAAACTAATCCAGCATAGTTGCTAGTGTATTCTCCATTTTATCCCTTCTAGTAAAATGAGCTTCCGTTGATGGTTGAAGGACAATTTCGTCTCCATCATTTTCCTCCCTCTTTTGTAAACTTGTCCTCGAGTTTAATTGGAAATCCAGTTCTTTAGGATCCAAATATTTAAAAGAATTAACTATATTAAATGTTTTAGAAATTGAATACTCTGAAGGTAAGTCCACTACATACATTGACCTTGTGTAAGATCCAATAAGGACCCAATTTGTTTGGCTTCAACTTATTATAGGACCTAATAGGTTGTCAATCTTTACTTAAGTGCAACATTTCCATATCTCCTTTTGAAAATGATTTTTTTCTTAGCCAACTATTTGTATTTAGCATTGGATTGTTGAAGTTTTTGACTGACTTCTTGATGGACAGCTGAAAGTTTTGCCGATGTTATGTGCAACAAGATTGCCTTCTACTTGCTTATTAATATGTAACAAATCCAAAGTGTGTCGGGGATTAGAACCATATATTATTTCAAATGGAGTTTTCCCTGTAGACTTATTCAAACTCAAATTAAAGCAAATTCAGCCCAAGCAAGAATTTGGTCCCACTGTTTAGGTCTGTTTCTAATTAAAGACCTTAGCAAATTTTCCAAACTTCTATTAACAATTTCAGTTTGTCCATCCATTTATGGATGAAAGGCTATACTGAACTAAAGCTTTGTATCACATCTTTTCCAAAGAGTCCTCCAAAAGTGTCCCAAAATCTACTATCTCTGTCAGAAGTGATAGTTGTAGGCATTCCATGTAATCTCACCACTTCCTTGAAAAACAACATTGCTATATAGGTTGTATCAAAGGTTCTTTTACAGTGAATAAAATGCGATATTTTTTAAAATCAATCCACCACCATGAAAATAGAGTCAAAGCCCCGCTATGTTTTAGGTAACCCTAGGATAAAGTCCATTGTTATGTCTTCCCATGGATATTGAGGTGGGGGTAATGGTAGGTATAACCCTGTGTTTTGATGATGACCTTTTGATTCTTGACAAATATAGCAATGTTGAACCACTTTCTCTACATCTCTTTTGAGTCTAGGCGAGTAAAACCTTTCTAAAATAGAGTGATAGGTTTTATTCCTTCCAAAATGACCAGCTAGACCTCCATTATGAAGTTCTGTAACAATTTGTTTACTTAAAGAAAACTATGGAATGCAGACTGACTGACCTTTATATAGATCAGGCAACTAAAATCCAAACAGTCATCCGATTCCCAACTTCAGTTCATATATATACGATCTCTCTTTCTCCTTTTCTACTTTATGATCCCTCTTTAAGACCACAGAGCTCCCTGCTATCGTCAACTCCCTTGCCACATTCTCGTCCCTGCTTTTCTCTTCTTCTTCTTCTTCCTTTCTTTCATTCATTCATTCATTCTTGTGTAGCTTCATTCAAACTTGCGGAGAAGGTGAAATTTGTTGCTCTTCTATTCCGACTGTATGATGATTACTCAGAAACTTTTTCTTGCTAGGATCTTCGATGAATTGCTTTGCCTCCTGACATCTGACCATGGAGATTATACACTTTCGCATGTCCTTTTCCACTTGTATTTTTTCGATTTTGTCTTGTCAAGTGTGTTCATCAGATCCATGAACAAGGTTGGTGAATTGGTAAGACCAAATGACATCACTAGGAACTCATAATGCCCATATCATTTACAGAGCGTCGTCTTCGACACATTGTCTGGACTAATCCAAAGCTGATGATAACCTAATCTCAGATCGATCTTAGAGAAGACCTATGCTCGCTGTAATTGATAAAACAAATCATCAATCCTTAGTAAGGGGTATTTATTTATTTTGGTTACTTAATTTAAGAAACAAACTTGCACCATATAATCTTCAAGAAGAAAGACTCACATAGAGCATATAACTAAAATCAAGCTTTCAACTGCAAAGCAAAACTATCTCCAAGAAAGAAGTAAATAAGCAACACTGCCAACAATATGTAACTCATAATAAGACAAACCTAGAATAGATTGGATGGCAGCACATGCTGCCAATTGTTCTGCTTCTTTCTTTCTCTTTCCAGGGCTTCCAATATAAGTTTTCTCATCAAAAACTATAGAGGACATGAAAATTGGAAGTGTACCTTTCAACTGAGTGGTAGTATATGCTGGCAGTTGTATTTGTCTTTTATTGGCATACTCATTGAGTATGGACTTGCAAAATTGAGTATCCTGAATCAATGAAGAGGTTAGATGCTAACTACGTATTTTGAAGTAATAAAAGAAATAGTAAATTACTTAATTGTGCTTGACCCAAATGAATTACAAAGAAATTGATAATAACCCCTATGTATTTAAAAAAAAATACACATAACCCCGTGGCCCAACCATTCTAAATAATATTGTCAACATTTTTCTCTGAATTCCCATACTACTCCTCTTGTGCTACTTTCCCTCCATTTGTCCTCAAGCTTCACTTGCCTCCTCTCCACCTGATGGCTATAGCAAAGTCATCACTAAGGGTGCCTCCCATGCATCGAAATCCATAGTCGGACCCACTCCATTGCAGCCCCATCATGCACTCTACTGCAAATAAAGTGAGGAGGTGGAAGAGAGAAAGGGGAGAAGTGGGAGGTGTTAAGAGAGACCACATCAAGCATCATATGTGAAAAGAGTATGGTTTCTTTCAATTATGACAATAAAGCCAAGAAAAGTGCCAAGAAAATTAACTTGAAGGTGATGCAAATCATAAGGTTGAACAGAACATCAAAAGTACGAAGGGCACTTAAGGACAACATAACTTCATGCAAAATGGTTAGACAATATGATGGAAAAATGAGTTGTGCAAAACCAATTGGACAAAGATGGTCAATTTAGCATTTGGAAAACTGATGTAGCTCAAAATAGAACCATGACCCATGAGTTTGTGGTTGTAATTTATAGAGCACACAACCATGCTCAGAATTTACAACATTGATTGGCAACTGGTTCATCCTTCAGCTTCCAATGCAAAATTTTCCTTCTCTTCATCTCACTCACCTAAAAACTAATTACCACTTTCCCCTGTTAATTACAATTCTAAAAAAAAAGTGTAGTAAAACAACTTTCCTTTCTACTTTGCACAACTTGAAGTCAAGTGTGCAAAGTTGAAGGTGAATGGCTTAGCCATCAAAAAGTTGGACTAATTCGGAGGGGATTGGGCTAGGAATGAAGTGAAGAGAAAGAGAGTGGGAGGAAACTCAACACAGAGACGAAAGGAAGGCAAGCAGAGCAGAGAGTTCTAGAGCCGATAATATTTCTCTTAGATGTCCTCTTCTTCACTGCTCTCCCTTCCCACCTTCCACCCATATGTAAGAAATGCATTTCACATAAATGCAAACCACAAAAAGGCATTTTCCAGTAAGGATACTCTTCCTCCTCCCTTGCGTATGTATTTTTCTCCTCCTAGCCCTCGTACACTACTAATGAGCTCAATGAATCTTGTGCCCACTCAAAATAGAAATCAAATCTAAAAGTGCTACTTTGACATTGGACTATTAATGAAGAGCAGTTTCTTGTCATTCTATTTTTTTCATGTTAAAAAATAATTGAAGAGATAATAATTTGAACATATTATGGGCTATTGCATGGGTAATGGTAGTGGGACTCGTTATGCTCAGCTCTAGATTTGCTCAGGACTTGTCATTGCACAATGTCTCTAATATCCGCCATTCCATTGGCATCTCTTAATTATTATTCAAGAAAAAAATTCATATGTTGAACATAACAAAGTGGATGATAAAAGGAAGGAGATAGGGAGGGGTAACATAAGAATAATACATAAGAATAAGGTTATAAGAGGGATTAGAAGAAAGATATTGATAGTATCACTTGAAAACATTAGTGCATAGGGGTTGTGTGCTTATTGTTATAATACATAGGGGTCATGTGCAATTTTGTTATAATACCTACTGGCTAAGTAGAATTTACCCTTAAAAAATTACTAGAAACATATGTGTATATAACAATCAACCAAAAATAGCCATCATCATCAACTTATCTCTTGTAATTAAATAAAAAAAATGCCAGAATTTACAACAAATAATTGTAATTGAGTAAGAACCTATGACTAAGTTGTTTGAGATATAATCGTAAACAAATTTGAAAATCAATTCAACATATGAGTTTTTTACAATAATTTTTTGAATAATATCTCATACATATTCAAAATATGCTGATTTGAACAAAATAACAAAATGCAACTTTAAATGAGTTTGGAATACTATTAAGGGAACTCAATCCAATATCCTTTTCCTTTGGCTTCCAAAACACTGTAAACATCGAAATGGGAAAAAATTCAACTAACCTCGCAAATTGGAGGCACACCTTCAACATTTAATGTGTTCAACATGTTCTCAAATGCAAGCTTAGCCACATCCTGTTCTGCATCTCTTTTGCAATGAAATGTGTTGCATGAAGTATATCTCACTCTGTTGATTATCACAGTTGACCTAAACCTTGGTGCATTAACAGGTCCTTCATTGATTGTTTCATAATTAGGGAGTTCATCATTAGAGTGTTGAAGAGGCACACGATGTATATACTCTTGCAAATGGTTTTTATAAGAAGGCACTTCTGAAACACCTATTTGAGAAAAAGAGACAAGCACAACATTTTTAGGGTGAAATGAATCAACTCTCAATGTATATGTAAGCATACACCATTTTAATATATGACAACAACGTATTATCGAATGGGAACAAGTAAACAACAACCCTTTATGTTGAGGCACAAAAAGGAACAACTCTATCTAACATCAAAAACCTTAGTAGCAAACTATAGTTGTATTTGGACACAACAAAATCCATAGGCAAATTGGAGGCACACCTTCAACATTTGATGTGTTCAATATGTTCTTAAATGCAAGCTTAGTTGCATCCTATTCTACCTCACTTTTGCAATGAAATGTGTTGCACAATGTATATTTCACTCTATTGACTATCATAGTTGACCTCAACCTTGGTACATGAAAAGGTCCTTCATTGATTGTTACATAATTAGGGAGTTGAAGAGACGCACGATGTGTATACAATTGCAAATGGTTTTTATAAGAATGCATTTTTAAAACATGTGTTTGAGAAAAAGAGACAAAATACATAATTTTTAGGAAGAAATGAATCAACTCTCAATGTATATGTAAGCAGACACCATTTTAATTCATGACAATAATATATTATCGAATGGGAACAAGTCAACTACATCCCTTTATGTTGAAGCACAAAAAGGAATAACACTATCTAACACCAACAACCTCAGTAGTAAGCTACAGTTGTATTTGGACACAACAAAATCCATAAGCCAAAAGGGACATTAATGTTGATACTAAGGGTAACAACTTATTTGGAAGATTACATATATAGAACATGAAAGGTTACAAATATACAACACAAGAGAAGCATATATATATATATATATATATATATATTAGCAAAATGGGTTGGAGCACTATAATTAGAAGTTTACTAATCAACAAACAAACTGAATCAAGAAAATAGATTGATTATGACGAAGTTGAGAAGGTTTCTTCCAAGCAGATCTCACTTTCAAACATAAGCCTTGTATAGAAACTAATGTGAAATACATATTGTCTCTGAATAGCTTAAGCTGTTAAGAAATTGGTTATTAGTATATTTAAATTTCAATCCTCCTCTGCACGAGCTAGCATGTGAACATAACTAAAGGAAAATACTTGATGCCCATAACACAAATGCAAGAAACTCTACGCCTCACGAGAACTAAAAATTGCCTCCTATGGGATTGGAACCCAAGACCTTGGCCTTGATTAAGTAGTTAAACAACTCAAAAAATGATCAGAGAAATTTTTGTTAAAAAAAGTTGACCTTCTATAGAGAAAGGAGGGGGAAATATAAGATGTCGGAATAACATTTCCTATTTTGCGTTGTTGGATTATCTTACAAGCACATGCCATATAAAAAAAAAACATTGAAAAAAAATTGACTACAGTGAGCAACAAGGCAGACTTACATCATGCCTCACGAGAACTAAAAATTGTTTCCTATGGGATTGGAACCCAAGACCTTGGCTTTAATTAAACAGTGAAACAACTCAAAAAACGATCAGAGAAATTTTTGTTAAATAAAGTTGAACTTCTACAAAGAAAAGAGGGGGAAATACAAGATGTCGAAATAACATTTCTTATTTTGCGTTGTTGGATTATCTTACAAGGACATGCAATATAAAACAAAAAACATAAAAAAAAAAATTGACTATAGTGAGCAACGAGGTACACTTACATTGTGCCTCACAAGAACTAAAAATTGCTTCCTATGGGATTGGAACCCAAGACCTTGGCCTTGATTAAGCAGTCAAACAACTCAAAAAATGATTAGAGAAATATTTGTTAAAAAAAGTTGAACTTCTATAGAGAAAAGAAGGGGAAATACAAGATGTTGGAATAACATTTCTTATTTTGCGGTGTTGGATTATCTTATAAGCACATGTAATATAAAATAAAAAACATAAAAAAAAATTGACTATAGTGAGCAACGAGGCAGAGTTACATTGTGCCTCATGAGAACTAAAAATTGCTTCCCATGGGATTGGAACCCAAGACCTTGGCCTTGATTAAGCAGTTAAACAACTTAAAAAATGATTAGAAAATTTTTTGTTAAAAAAATTTGAACTTCTACAGAGAAAAGAGGGGGAAATACAAGATGTCAGAATAACATTTCTTATTTTGCGTTGTTGGATTATCTTACAAGCACATGCAATATAAAACAAAAAATATAATGATGACTAAATTTGTAGAGACCTTTGTGTTTCATGAATGGAAAGATGTTGGATTACTAACTTTGCCGCTGTGATTTGGTTTGGAAGTAAATATATGATAAATTATGATTTTTATGTGACATAAAAACATTGAGATTTTTGCCACGAAATTGTTGTGGGATCATATTTTACTCATGTTTAATAATCATTTAATTGCGTAAATTATTAATTGCTAGCATGGGAAGGTGTTATATGGGAAAATTTGTGTTATTGCATTCTTTGGAGTTAGTTTTGGGAAATAGGACAATCACTATTATTTTTTTCCGATTATCAGTACAATCATCGATATATTAGTCACGACACTAATAAAAAAAATGACAATATTGACACCAACAAACATTGACATATCAATCTATAACCGATCAATCATCGACAGTAAAGCCAACACATTAGTGTAATATTGATGACATGGATTGTTCTATATCAATCTACTGAAATGAAGGTTTGACACATCAATGGTAGTTTGTGTTAATCTTTTTTCTATGCTCATCTTAATAATATATAACATTTTTTTGTGAAATATGTAAAAAGAAAAAGAATAAATGATATTTAATCTTAATTTTCCCAAAAACTACAAAATATCTAGAAGTATAAAATGAGCAAAAAATATTTCTTATTATCTTATAATATTTGCGGTGTACAACTATCATTTGTACTCTATTCTCTTATTTATATTTAGCTTAAATGGATATCACATCATATCAACCATATATCAACAATTTTGTCATTTATTATCATTTATAGGTAAAAATATAAAAATACCTATAACATGCATCCACTTATATGCCAAGATAATAATGTTACTCTTTGTTAACCACATGTACAAATACACATGCACATTGACTAGTTAAAAAAATCACTATACCCAGTAGGTCCTACACAGAGAAGGGGCCAAGTCGGCTCCGTAGAGTGGAATCCAGTGCGCTGTTAGAGCATATTAACGTTGTGGAAAATTTACAATGGGTTTAGAGGCTGAATGCGCCTTCTGTGGCTTTAGATTATACATGGGCTGGTTCATGAGAGAGACCAATAGACATAGTGGCTATGGATTAAAGGTACAAAAGTTAGTTTCTGAAAGTAGGATAGGCGATGTACTCAATTCCAGTAATTCGAAGAATAGAAAGGTTTAGCAACCGTAATGCCAAAGAGCGAAGGCCCACTTTCTGGGCCCATTGGATCAGGTGTGTGAGTACATTTGCGACCAGCTTCACATGGAAAAGATGTTAGATTTTTATTCCAAGAGTGAAAGAAATGGAAGCAAAACGACAGAACCCAAAGCTGCTTAAGAGGTTACAGTTTCATAAACACATTTCACTCAACATGCGTAATAAACGACATTCTATCTCTTTTTGGCAACTAAGAGTATTTGTATTAGCTTATCCCTACTGTCATAACGCATGTAAGTAATGCATGAAGTCCTTAATCCATGAATCTCATGGCACACACACTAAGCACATGCGTGCCTTCAATCTCAAACATCGAGCTTAGGCGTCCTCCTCAGATAAAACTGCGAAACGATTCCCAGTCATAATCTTTTTGTCCTTTTCAAATTCTCTAATATCTTTACCAGCAAGTTGCAGAGGCTTTATATTCTTGTTTATGCCTTTTATTTTAGGCAACTTCACCTCCTGAGATTGCTCTTGAGCTTGCGGCCCCACTTGCTGATTCTGCCCCTCTTGTTGATTCCCCCCTTCTGCGGCCATGTACATCAATGTGACGGCCATGCAGAGAAAACTGAATCTGAATAAATAAAAAGAAATCAAAACTAAAGTCACAATCTAATTTACTTGGACTACCCATTAAATGCAAATACTCTCATAATATAAGTGAATATACACTCACTTGAGGTTTAGTATCTTGTCAAATTTAGAGGGAGCGGCTCCACTGAAATATATGTATTGGATATTCCTGAGAAACATGAGTTAAATATAAGAATCTAAACATATAAAAAATAGTGCTGACTAATAGTAATTTTATGAGTACATACAGATCAGTTGAAGGAAGATTTGCAAGAAATGCAACTGAGAGAGTTCATTGATTGTTTTGTAAGAACAGACTATGTGAAACATTCCACTGCAATTTAGAATACAATGCTATATTATTTGAGACATAAATATATACTTACAACTCATACATATTTTTCAAACCATTAAATGAGGTAGGAAGGTCACCCGTGAAGCTGTTGTGTGAGATATCCCTAAGAGACCAAGATCTAATTACTTGGACTACCCTTATACATGCAAAAACTGTATCACAACAGAGTTACAGTACCAATTACTCAAAATAAGCATAAAGTGTGCACATGTGTTGACTTATTTTGGGGTGGGGGGAATAAAGTTAAAAGTCAAATATATAGGGTTATCAAAAAAATTATAATTTAAATATACAGAAAAGGAGTAAGGATTGGAAATTTTGATTGAGATGGTGACATGATGCAAAAACAACTAGACATGCATTAGGTCGCACATGAAAAGAAGAAAATGGAATTAAGTTATTCATCTTACAGAATGGAGATATTTTGTGGAAGATTAGAGGGAAAATTATCTACTATGTTGTTGTTGCTTGGATCCCTTTACATACCGTTCAAACAAAAATAATATTTAGTTCCAAATAGCAAAGGAGTTACTAAAAGGAAGAAATTATTTAAAGAACTACAGCTAGATAATTGTGCACCAAATGTTCCATTAAGTCTGAGGTATGGAATATTTCTATTAAAAAAGTTGACATACAAAAATCAACAATAAAGAATGACATAGAAGTATCTAGAGATATAGGCGAACAGAGGAACTTGATGTCATACACTGATAGAACGGAACATGATACTCCCATCCAGCCTTCCTCACATAGATCTTCACCATTTTTACTCCAGCCCTTCAACCCAGTTGTAGAGTTCAGGGAATTACAAAAATCATGTAGTGCAAAAACTGTCAAGGAACAAGAAACTACTTAATATATGTCATAACCGGAGAGAAATGCAATTAAATTGTACAATTCAAGTCTTTGTCATATGAAACATTTACCATCAAATTGATCAGCGGCTGATCCCGGTGAAGGCAGTGATGCATAAGAAAAATATACTACAAGGTACAACCAGAGGAACTCTCGAGTGGCCATCCTCTGTGGGAGAGAAAAAAAAATTGTTTATAACAAAAATAATACAAGATAACAAGCAAAGGGCTGAAGAAAAACAAAGGACAAACGACAGATATCCTAATAACTCTGTTTGTAGGGGACGGGTATTTCTCTTCAGACGCTTTCGTTGGCTTCGAGAGTGCGGAAAGGGACTGGGATGACTGACCGGATTCTGATTATTTCGGCGCTTAAATAGTTTGCACATTTCCTGTTAATTACATGTAACTCCCCTCAAACGGACTTTTGTGTCGCGTAGCCTGAAGGAGCATTGCATGATCTAACCAACGATTCTTATGGCATGAAGCTTGTCGAACTATTGCATGATCTAACCGACGATTCTTATGGCATGAAGCTTGTCGGAGTTCTGCTGGTCTTCGTTAATTCCACTCCTAGCCCACTGTGACTGTTTTTTTTTTTATCTTTGTCCACTTCGATCCAGAATTTCCACTAGGACGAGCTTGTGCTTTGTAAGACTACTAGCAATACAGGCCCAGTTAGCTGAATTAGTATCGGGCCCAACATGGGTGAAAAGAAATAGCAAATGGATTTACCCCCGGCATCCCTACCCATAATTAGTCTCGTTCACTTTGGAAATCTGCGACTGCACCAACAACAACGCGATATTACTCCTTCCACTCGATTGTTTCCCTGTAGGCAAACTGGCCGAGGATGGTAAAAACATTTTATCTTGTCACCTCAGGACTAGAATTGGGTTTTGTTACTTTTGTAGAGTTTTGGGTAAATAATAGATATAAAATATTCATAATTGGCTATATAAGAAATGATGAATATAAGTTAGGTTTAATAGAATAAGTACCATGAAGGTGGATATTATATATATATATAAAATAATAATAATAATAATAATAATAATAAATTGTACTTACACCAACTAATATTTGACAAATTTACACATGCCATACATTTCAAATATTATACATAGACCCGGTGCTATTTTTAAATGATAAAATTATTTTTATTCTTTTAACCTTGTGACGGATTCTAGTTGTCCCCCACTGAGACGATTATTCTTGTTGCAAATCACCCATTAATCTTTCATTAACTTGGTATTTGCCCCCCTTCCGGCGTGTCCATCACTTCCCTGACTCCCAAATAAGAATCATGTCTTCATCCTCGCTGGCACCTTATGCTCTCTGGCTTCCTGATGTAATCAGATCACAGAATAGAACACAACATAAAATTACAAATCTAGAAGTTTTTAAATTGAAAAGTTGAGAGAAAAGAAAAGATTACTGAAGAGTGATCATTCCTTAACATGAACATAACAAGGATGTACGATTTATATATGCAGGAGGAGAAATTGAGAAGCATGTGAAAAGAAGAAGAGACATCTAGGAAGATGAACAGATGTCTAGGAAATAGAGGGAAGATGAAGAGTTACATAGGAAAATGTATATCTTTAATACACCCCTGCAAATTCATGGCGGATGAAGAGCCATTAATTTGAAGTAAGACTCTAAAATTGTTGTATGGGGAGTGGCTTAGTGAAGATATCAGCAAGTTGATATTTGGAGGGAACATGATGAACCTTCATGTTGCTGGCTAAAACTTGCTGTCGAATGTAGTGATGGTCAATTTCAATATGTTTAGTGCGAGCCAAAAAGATAGGGTTGGTTGTGTGTATCAGTCGCACCACAAAGTAGGAGTCTCAAGAGAAGAGAGGCCAAGGAACTTATGGACCATGGATACCCAAACTATCTTAGTAGTAGTGGAAGAGAGGGCCCAATATTCTGCTTTAGTAGAAGAGCGGGCAACATTTTCCTGCTTCTTTGATTTCCAGATGATAGGATTGGGACCCAAAAAGAGACAATACCCAGTGATCGACTGACGGTCAAGTGGGTCACTAGCCTAGTCAAAATCAAAATAAGCAGTGAGGGTGAAGGAACCGGGTCGAATAAGCATGCTATGAGAGAGAGTGTCATGGACATGCTGAAGGATCCTTTTGACAGCTGCATAATAAATGGTGGAGGGCTTATGCATATGTTAACACACGTAGTTCACTAAGTAGGCAATGCCAGGATGTATAAGTGAGGTACTGAAGAGCTCCAACAATGCTCTTATAGTGGAAAGGATAAGAGAAAAAGTGGATATGTGGGAGATGTAGGAGGTCGTTTGTAGCCAGTAGGAGTGGGAGTGGGTTTGCAGTCGTCCATGTTAACCGTGAGGAGAATGTCTTAAGTATATTGAGCATGTGAGTGGAAGAGACCATTGGGAGTAGTGGTGAATTCTATGCCAAAAAAGTGATGGAGAGGACCAAAGTCTTTGACAATAAAGACTCAACCAAGAAGGGCAATGATATGGTTGATGAAAGTAGGGTGAGTACCAGTAATGAGAATGTCATCAACATAAACAACAACGATAGTAACCTGAGAGCCGGTCTGATAGAGGAAGAGTGAGGTGTCAGCATGATAGACTCAAAAACCCAGGTTGAGAAAATAGGATAAGAGTCGGGCATACCACTGGCGGGGGGCTTGTTTGAGACTGTATAAGGCTTTGTGGAGCCGACACACATGGTGGGAGAAAGTGGAGTCAATAAAGCCATGAGGTTGAGCCATGTACAGTTCTTCCTCAATGGTACCATGAAGAAAGGCATTGGAGATATCCAGTTGTTTTACAATCCAGGCTTTGGAAACAACAAGACTTAGTATAATTCGAATGGTGTAGGGTTTGACCATAGGATTGAAAGTTTCATGATAGCTATGTCCTTCTTCTTGAGTGAAACCCTTTTCAACAAGACAAACCTTGTACTGAGAGATGGAACCATCAAGACCTCGCTTGATTTTGTAGGTCCATCGACACCCAATGATGTTAGAGTTGAGTGGCGGAGGAACAAGAGTCCAAGTACCCTGCTTGAGAAGGGCCTCATACTCTTCATGCATAGCAATACACCACTTAGATACTTGGGAGGCAATGCGGAAAGAGGTGGGTTCGGTTTGAGGGGAGGTTTGGGCCATGAGAGAGAGTGAGATGTGAGGGCAAAAAATACTGACTTTGCTATGGGTAATCATCAGATGAGAGGAGCCAGGGGGAGGTGGTGGGGTGGGTGGGAGTGATGATGTTGGGGATGAGTGAGGGGTTGAAGAAGTAGTGGGGTTGGGGAGGAGAAGGTGTAGGAAGGGGGTTGGAGGGAGGGTCTGGTGAGTTGGTGGGGTTATGGAAGGAGGTAGGTGGGGGAAGAGGTAGAGGGGGGATAAGGTGAGGAGGAGATGGGGTAGTAGGAGAGTGATGGAGAAAAGGAAATTCATTTTCAACAAAGTGGACATAACGAGAGATGTAAACACGATGTGTGACGGGGTCAAGGCACCGGTAACCTTTAGTGGTTGGGCAATAGACGATGAAGACACAAGGAATAAAACGAGGTTCAAGTTTGTGGTGAGAGTAAAGACGAGTCCATGGGTAGCACCAATAGCCAAAAGTTCAAAGGTGAGTGTAATTAGGAGGGATGAGATGAAGTAGTTGATAGGGGGAGGTGTCGTTTAACATGGGAGTTAGGAGACGATTGATGAGATATGTGTCGGTGCATACAGCATCAACCCAATAGGAGGGAGGCATGTGAGCAGCAGTAAGAAGAGTGATAGTGCTCTCAATGATACGATGATGTTTACGTTCAGTAACACTATTTTGTTTTGGGGTGTGAGGATAGGAAAACTGATGGGTGATGCCGTGGGAGGTGAAGTGATGAGTGAAGCGGGTGTTGACATACTCACAGCTGTTGTCGAAACGGAAGAAGGTTATACGATGAGGGAGAGCATTTTCGACCATAGACCGAAAGGCAAGAAAACCTTCAAAAACATCCGATTTGAGTTTGAGAGGGTAGAGCCAGGTGTAGTGAGAGTAATCATTGATAAATATGACGTAGTATTGATAACCATGAAATGAAGGAATAGGCGAAGGGCCCTAGATGTCAGAGTGAATAAGTTCAAGTGGACGAGTAGATGATCGTTGTGAAAGAGGAAATGGTAATTTGTGAGATTTACTAACATGACAACTATTACAAACAAAGTTTATGAGCTTAGGGATAGGAAAGAGAAAATTCGATACAATAGAATTAAAAGTGGCGAGGGAAGGATGACCAAGTCGATGATGCCAGATGTTAGAAGAGGAAGTAGTGACGTGTGAGCGTACGGAGGACCGGAGGAGAGAGGGTAGACGCCGTTTTGACAGGGGCTGTGATACACGATGCGCTTAGACTTATTGTCTTGAATAGACACATCAGACGCATTAAAAGTTAGAGAACAATCATTATTGTGAGTAAGTTTGTGTACAGAGAGGAGATTGTGGGCAATAGTGGGTGTGTTAAAGAACAGTATTAAGAAGAAGTGTGGAAGTGGGAAGGGAGAAGGTGGTGCTACTTGTAGAGGAGACAGGGAGAGAGTGACCATTACCAATGTTGACGTGAGAGGAACTAGGATAGAATGCAGGGGTGGTGATGTAGTTCAGATCTAGAGTGATATGATCACTAGCTCCAGAATCAAGGAGCCAATCGGAGGAGCGATGCCTGCCTCCTTGGGCACACAAGGCAAGGCTGGGACCCATGGTAGGGCCCTAGTGAGAGGCATTGAATCATTCTTTGCAGTTGATAGTAGTGTGGGGTCTGCCACATATCTGGCATGAGGGACTAGAGCGGCGGGATCCCCCTTGGCCACAG
The DNA here is from genome assembly GCA_035235625.1 of Saururus chinensis. Classification (NCBI taxonomy): domain Eukaryota; kingdom Viridiplantae; phylum Streptophyta; class Magnoliopsida; order Piperales; family Saururaceae; genus Saururus; species Saururus chinensis. The sequence continues at coordinate 23,489,722 of CP141143.1, read as the reverse complement.
TTTTGATAGCGGTCGATATCACCCCCACGTCATTGTTGTTGATAGGGAGGAGAGGACAAACGACCAGGGGGGATGGGGTGTAGACCAGGTGAGGCATAGGTGGTAGCAGGAGGTGATCCGGAGTGTTTGGAGTGATTAGCAGGAGCTGTGGTGGAGGCTGGGCGAGAACCAAGAAGAAGTTGCCTCAAGGTGGCACTAATCATGTTGAGAATGGCCGAAGAGACGACATAATCAGCAGAGGGTGTAGGAGGGACTATGGTGTTGGCGGCGGCATGGAGGGTAGTGGGATGTTCTAGGGGGGACCAGTGAGGGCCGATTGTTGAAGAGAGAGAGAGAGAGCAGCCCCCTCCGCAAGGAGGTTCCAACGTTCTGCAGCCGGAACCAAGGCACCACGAGCCCAAATGCCAACGACAAATAGGAGTATTCGGTCGGGAGACCAACCAGAGTTTGGTGAAGGAGATCAAGATTGCTTACAAGAACACCAACGACAGCAAGTTGATCGATGAGGGGTCATAGTTGATCTAGATAAGTAGCTATCCCACCTGGGCCAAGACGGCAACGACAAAGATCACCCATCAATTGAATGACCGCAGCAGGCGAGGCCGAGTAGCGAGTCTCAATAACACTCCATAGGGCAGCGGAGGTGGTGTATGTAAGGAAGTGGCAGACAAGTGTTGGCTCAATGGTGGCACATAAAAAGACTAGGAGGTGATGATCAGTATGAATCCAGTCAAAATAAGACGGGTGAGAAGATGTACATTCAGGAGAGGAACAAGGTAGAGAGCCATCAACGTAGGGAAGAAGCTGGTAGGCATTTAGGACAAAGCCAGTGGTTTCACACCAAACGAGAAAATTAGAACCATCAAGGCGAACAGTGATGAGGGAGGCCATATTTGACACAAGAAATTTAATTGAGGCTGGAACCGTGGTTAAAAGATCTGAGGCAATCGGAAGAGTAGTGCCCGAGGTATCCGTGGCGGGGGGAGATTTAGGAAAATCCATTTAGGTAGAATAAGTAGTTGTGAACAAGAGAAGGAAAGATAAAAAAAAATTTGGTTCAAAAAGACTAGACAAAATAGTAGACGACTGAAGGCGAGGCCAAACAAAGATCACTGGTTCTGAACTATGGTTGGATGGACCCCAAATTTTAGACAAAAAAGATTGAGTGAAACTGGACTAAGAGGACAAAAGGAAGAAAAGAAAAAACTCGGCCCCAAGGAGTTATCTAATGATTCAATAGACATTAAAAAGTTGTGTTGAATCAGCTACTTAATTCTATAAGGAAAGGACTGGAGCTTATCCCACAACACAAGCTTTCTATAATTTTAAATTTTAAAATTGACTTTTATAAATGACTTTTTCCCCTTTTATAAATTGGATAGGAAGAAAGACTTAAAAATAATTTTACCCATATTAAGAAAGACTGATTCATGTCCGGATAAGTGGACTGACTAAAATACCCCTATTAAAGAATAGAAAAGAATGACTCATTAGTCATTTTTTAATACTTGCCTTAGTGTCTTATTTAGACTAGACACCAAATGTTTGGTAAAGTGTCTCCATCAAATTGTTGCTGAAATTTTCTTTCACATCAGATCTTTCCTCAGAAAAACTTGGCCTCGAGTTTGTAAATTATGGTACCTCTGCTGGATAGTCATACAAATATCTTACATCAAAAGTTCTTGAGATAGATAGATGGGTTGGTGACTCCACAATGTAAGTATTGTCATTCACTTTGTGGAAAATTCGGAAATGACCAAACTTCTTTGGCTTGAATTTGTTATAATTTCCTACTAGCAGCCTTTCCTTGCTCAAATACACAATGACTAGATCACCCACTGTAAATATTTTATGCTTTCTTCATGAATGTTATGACTAACCTTTTGATGTAGAGTTGCCATTTTTGAAACCATGTTTTGAGTTTGTTCATTGTTTGCTGTTGGTTTAGGAGTGGGTAGTAAATTAAAAAGATGATGAGGGTTTCTTCCATAAACCACTTCAAAAGGAGTTATTCTAGTCGACCTATTGATAGTAAAATTGAATGCAAATTCTGCCTGTACAAGGCACATATCCCACTGCTTTGGTTTATCTCCTGATAGACTTCTCAAGATGTTACCCAAAGTCCTATTGTCCACCTTAGTTTGCCCATATGTTTTAAAGGACCAAAATTTCTCCACCTAAACAGTCATTCGCAAAATGAAATAGATGTTGATATGTAAGTGTAGGGAAGCTGGCTACAGCCGATTACCTCCAGAAAATGACTAGTTAGCTAGTTTTAGCTAACATGTATCCATTTGTTATCGGGGGTTCAATTTAAAATGGCCGTCTATCCTAACGCCCATAAAAGTTACATAGGTACACAAAATTTTATTTTCAAGCCTAGTTACTTACCCTTAGTATACATACTCAAATTGGTCATTCTTCTTATTTGAAGTAGACAGATTTTGGAGGCTTTAGAGAGTTTTACCCTCTCTCAAGAAGGGAAAACTTAATCTAAGATAAATCGCTCAAATCTCTTCTATATTTTCTCATTTTTTACCTTTAATCTCATATTCTTCTCCTCTTGAATTAGATTCCATGTTTTTTTTCATCAAGTTCATTCTTTCACCTATATTTTGAATTCCTAGAATCTTATTTAATTAATGCTTTTACTCTTGTCACTTTTGTTTTGGGCTCAAGAGGATGATTAATTTATCTTCTTTTAATGATTTTGAGTCTTTATTTAGTAAAAATGTGAAATTTTAACTTAAGTCTAATGTGACATAATTTGTTGGGTAGGGATTTTTTGAGCTTGGGAGGAGATTTAAGGGTCTACAATCTAATTTGAGGTAAAAGAGATTTATTTTATGAGGTTTTATTTGCATTAACATCATGTTTGTAGGTGTATTTATGTTTTTAAGCTTATGGATGTGTGAGCTTAAATATTTATAAATTGGTGATATAATAGCTTTTTTATATAAATATGCATGAGTTATGTTAGATCTATTATGTCTAAGGGTTAAATGATAATTACTTAGAAGTTTTATTAATTTTTATGGAGTTTGGAGATGGCTTCAGATCAATTTCATTCAAGAATCAAAACGATTTTTTGGTTTCTAGGCAAAACCGATCGATTAGGTGATTGATTGGCTAAACCCAAAAAAAACTATTGTAATTTCTTTGTATCCAATTGATCACCCCTTAAAGCCAATCGAACTTCTAACTAGAAAAGTGACTATATGCTTATTTTTAAACTAGATTTCAAGGGTTTTTTCATGTCTCTTATATGTTATTAGTAGAGTATGATCATGCTGAAGTATGAATACTTGCACACATGCAACATCAATCATGTATGAACCATGTTCTACTTATTTTAGTTCATTTATTAATAAACACTTAGGTTTACATGTACTTATGCTTACATGACCTTTATATTTACATATGGACCATGTCTTATGCATGATAGGGTTGTTTACTAGTTTGACTACTTATGCTTGCATACTGATGTGCCTGGTGAGGGCACAATCAATATTAAGGAGTATTCACACAGTGAAAGGGGAGAAGCAAAGAAGAAAGGGGAGAAGTCTGAGTAATTTCAATAGCACACTGTCAAACAAGAGAGGATCGCCCCATATAGGGGACGACCAGTCCCCTAAGGAGTCGTGCCCAACCCAACCCAGGCCGGTTCAATTCCCTAGGTGAACACGCCAGTTAGTGGTTCGGCTAGCCCGGGCCACTAACTGAACTAATATAGTTTTCCATCCAAATACCAAACCAATCCAAATACTAAACTATTACAATAATAAATAGTTCAATACAACTATGTAAAAACAATAAAGTAGAGACTGGGGAGTCCTCTGAAAGACTGGTCATCGTGCACAACACTCCACCATGCTTCCGCTATTTGCCTTGTCCTCAAGGCGACCAAGCTAGAAAGCGAGTCAAAAATTCATCCTCAGGAATCCATGTAGAATCCTCCAGTGGCTGCACCTACGAAGAAACAAAGACCTTCGTAAAAATGCGACCAGAGCGACGGACCCGACGCTTCTCAAGCACCAAAGCAGGGACAGGGTTGGACGGTGGAACTAGGCCCATTAGGGGAGGAGGAGGAGCACCCACAACCAATGACTTGTCACCCACAAATTGCCGTAGATGGGACACATGGAAGACAGGGTGAACCAAAGAGTCAGGGGGCAAGGCAGGTGGTATGCCACAAGAACAACACGTGCCTCAATAGCATACGGACCATGGAAATGGGGAGCAAGCTTGGAGTTAGCAGGCTTAAACAAGGAGGTTTGTCGATGAGGGAGATCCGACACATAAACCAAATCACCCACTGCATATTCACGATCAATATGGCGACGATCATAAATCTACTTCATCCACTTCTGGGCAGATGACAAATTCTCCTTTAGCTAGCATAAGACCTCATCGCGTGTATGCAACATATAGTCCACCTCTACCACAAAAGAACGGTGAGGTACATATGATAATACCATCGGTGGCGAGCGGCCATAGAGCACCTCAAACAGAGAGAACCCAGTGTGCATATGATAGGCAATATTATAAGACCACTGGCCCATGGAAGAAGCTGAAGCCATCAGAGGGGTTGCGTCATAGTAAATCATTGAAAATACTACTCCAAGCAACGGTTAACCACCTCAGTCTGACCATCTGTCTGGGGGTGATAAGCAGTGCTCATATGGAGAGACAACCCCTGTAAAGTGAAAAACTCCTGCCAGAACTGCAAAAGGAAGATCCGATCACAATCAGAAACATTCATGCGGGGCATACCATGAAGTCGGGCCACCTCACGAACATAGATCTCAGTGACAGTCTTGGTGGTGAAGGGATGGCCCAACGTGCAGAAATGAGCATACTTGGACAGCATGTCCACCACGACCATAATAACGGACTTACCCTGCACCATAGGCAAAGCCTCCACAAAGTCCATTGAAATGTCCTCCCAAACCTTATCTGGAATAGGCAAGGGCTGCAACAAACCGGCGGGTGAGGTCATGGTCACTTTAGCCCGCTGACAAACATCACAAGCGGCCACGTAGTCATGGACAGCCCGGCGTATGCCCTGCCACGGGAAGCTGTGGCTGACCCATTTGTAGGTGTGGAAGGCGCCCTTGTGACCAGCCACAGGAGCGTCATGGAAGTGCGATAGGATGCGGCGGCGGAGGTCAACAACATTGGGAACCCACAAGCAGTCCTTCCAGAAGAGAAGGTCATCCCACCACACAAGGAAGGGCCGAGAAGCAGGGTCGGACTGGAGGGCGGCAATCACATCCTGCATCCAAGAATCCACACCATAAGCTTGTCGTAACTCCTCAATAAAAGGACGAGAGAGAGAGAGAGGAGAAAGCCAAGCAAGAGCCCGATGCCGGACTGTGAGAGAGCGCATCAACCACAATGTTCTCCGACCCTTTCTTGTGCATGACCTTGTAGTCATATCCCAACAACTTGCTTACCCACCGTTGCTGAGAGGGAGTAGACACTCGCTGCTCCAAGAAGTACTTCAATGGCTGGTGATCGGTACGAATCAGGAACCGGCGACCAAGTAAGTAAGGATGCCACTTGTCAACTACGAAGACGATAGCCAACATCTCCTTTTCATACACGGACAGGGACAGGGATAGGCCAGCCAAGGCTTTACTGAAATAAGCAAGAGGGCACTCGTCTTGCAAAAGAACAGCTCCCAAGCCCGCCTCTGAAGCGTTTGTCTCCATCACAAACGGTCGGCTGAGGTCCAGTAATAGCAGAACCGGGGCGAAAGCCATAGCTTACTTAAGCCCCTCAAATGTCATTTGGGCTGCCTCAGTCCAAACAAAAGCCCCCTTTTTAAGCAGCTCCATAAGGGGGAGAGCCAACTCACCATACCGATTGATAAACCACCGATAATAACCTGTAAGGCCTAGAAAGCCCCTAAGTGCCTGTACACATGTGGGTGGCGGCCACCTTCGCTGGGTCATTAGCAACACCGTTCCTTGAGATAATATGGCTCAAATAATCAACCTGCAGGCTGCCAAAGGAATACTTCGAACACTTTAGGAATAAAGGAGTTAGCTCACAAGATAGAGAAGACCGACCTGAGGTGCGTCAAGTGCTCTACCCAAGATTTGTTGTACACCAAGATATCATCAAAGAAGACCAATATATAGCGACGTAGGAATGGCCTGAAAATATCATTCATGAGGCATTGGAAGGTGGAGGGGGCGTTGGTCAACCCAAATGACATCACAAGGAACTCGAAATGGCCATCATGAGTCCGGAATGCAGTGTTGTGCGCGTCTGCTGGCTGCACCCGGATCTAGTGATATTTTGAACATAGATTGAGCTTACTAAAGACCATGGCACCTGTCAGCTCATCCAACAACTCCTCATTCACCGGTATGGGGTATTTGTCTTTGACGGTGATTGCATTCAAGGCACGATAGTCAACACAAAACCTCCATGAACCGTCCATCTTGAGAACCAATAGGACTGGAGATGATAGGGGCCGCCCTCAGAATGCTAGGAATCTGATGGTCATGAGGCTGGACCGGAGGAAGACCCTGCGGCTCTGCGAACAAGTCCTGATGGTTGGTCAACAACTCCTAGATATCTAAAGGCATCTTGTCCTGAGTCATCTCGATAGTGGCACGCTGTTGCAAGAGAAGTCCTTGGAGAGAGAACTGGAAGAAGGAGCTCACAGACTGGGCAAAGAGGAGGGTACCCGGCTGTGAGCCTTCGATCCTAACATGCTACCTGTTGAGCACAAAATCCATCACCATATCCTGAAAGTTCCAAACCACATCACCAAGCTCCTGCAGCCACTGCACGCCCAACACCACATTTGCCCCCTTCGTAGGCAGGAAGAATAGGTCGGTAACAAATGTGTGGCCCTGGACAGAGAGCGTAACCTGAGCACACACCCCGGAACTCCAAAGATGCTTTTCGTCGCCACTCAACACATTAAATGGCTTAGAGTCTGAGACAATACAACCCAACCGATGGGCTACCTTGTCGTTAATAAAATTATGAGTAGACCCATTGTCGATCAAGACAGCCACCTGCTCCTACTGAAGGTAACCCTGTACTGGCATCATATGCAGAGTGAATGCCCCCGAAAATGCATGGACTAAAATTTAAGGCAAAACGTCCTCCAGGGAAAACAAATCAACTCCGGCTCCTCCTTCGCTATCATCTTCTACCTCCTTCACGAGAAGGCTGCTCTTAACAAAATAGCGGTGCTCGGGAACAAACATCTCATCAGAGCGAAAGCACAGCCCTTTTGACTGGCATTCTTCCATCTGGGCTGGGGTGAGGTGCCAGACAATCTGATTGGGCAGCACAACCTGCTGGCCAGGGCGGCCTGCTGCCGAGCTGTTGGTGGTCGCCGCTAGTGGGTTGGCGTTTAGGGCAGGCTGGGGCATAGGTCCAAGCCCCCCACCTTTGCGCTGCCTAGTTAGCTTCTCTTCTTCGATGCGGGCATGGCGCATGACATCCCTCATGCTGGCGCAAGGGAAGTGGTGTATTTCCTCAGAAATTTCAGGCTTTAGACCACGCTTGAATGTGCCCACCAAGGCAGCCACTTGCTAGTCAGGGAGTCGGTTGGCCACCTTCATAAACTCTGTATAGTATGTACAGACAGTGGTGGTCTGGCGGAGGGTGGAGAGCATCTTGTTGAAGTCATGGAATTTATTTGGCCCGAACTGAATGCAGAGCGCGTCGGAGAAGGCTGCCCAAGTGGGGTAGCGCACCTCTTTTTCGAAACTCTAGAACCAGACTGAAGCATCCCCATCAAGGTGAAAGGCAGCGATGCGCAGACATTTAGCCTCCGAATGTGTCCCTTGGTAGGTGAAGAACTTTTTCGCCTTGTACAGCCATTCCACCGGATCATCATCACCATTATAGCGGGGAAACTGTAGGCGAGCCAAATGGGGTTCAGTCTCCCCCCCCTCGTTGTCCCCCACGATGCCTGGGATACTCGTCCCACTCCTCCTTTGCGTCATGGAACTGATTTGGAGGGGGCTGCATCATAGGGACATTTTCTCGAATACCTGGTGTGCCTCGCATGTCCCAGGCCTGGCGTCTTCCCTCCAGCGCTGGATTGCCAGTGCCAAATCGCACCGGACCTGGGAAGACCCTCTCATCGATGTCTGCCGGTGCTGGGGGGCCGGAAAGGGTCTGTTCGGGGGGCTGCGACGGCGCGCCCTTCTCTTGGACAGCAGGGGACGACCCAGGTAGGCTGGGTGCTATGCGCGCAGCCAGGAATGTGTGTTCGCCTCCATACTTGTCATACACACATTCATGGCCTGCAACGCAGCTATGATTTCTGATAGTGTGGCTTCAATTGCCGCAGGAATGGCCTTCGGGCTGTCCGCAAATGCTGAGGCTAAAACCTCCTTCTTCGAAGGGATCTCGGGAACAACGGTAGCTTGTTTGCCTCGAGCCATGGCCGGGGATCATAAATGCTCCAATACCAATGATGTACCCAGTGAGGGCACAACGATATCAAGGAGCATTCATGCAGTGAAAGGGGAGAAGCAAGGAAGAAAGGGGAGAAGTCTGAGTAATTTCAATAGCACACTATCAAACAAGAGAGGATCGCCCCATATAGGGGACGACCAGTCCCCTAGGGAGTCGTGCCCAACCCAACCCAAGCTGGTCCGGTTCCCTAGGTGAACATGCCAATTAGTGGTTCGGCTAGCCCGAGCCACTAACTAAACCAATACAGTTTTCCATCCAAATACCAAACCAAACCAAATACTAAACTATTACAATAATAAATAGTTCAATACAACTATGTAAAAGCAATAAAGTAGAGACTGGGGGAGTCCTCTGAAAGACTGGTCATCGTGCACAACACATACACTTAGCATTACTCACATATAAATCATGCCACATACATCATGAGAATTATTTTATTAAATCATGTTAACTGTGATTCATTGGCATTTAGTAGTTTTTTGGATTAGTTGTATTGGAGATTTGAAATAATTGGTTTTACATCCGAAAGAGGTTTTTTGTCTAAAAGGGCAGGGTTCTACGTCCATCCCTCCTAGTTTGAGAAGAGCTCAAGGCTATTTTGTCCGTTTACACCGGTTAACCATTGGCACTTCTGGTTTACAGAAATTGTCAATTGCTTTTGGTATCTTCGGTATTTGATCGTTTGTAATTAAACCCCTTTGTAATTGTACAAAACAATTATACTAGGATAAATATTTAAGAGTTGTTAAACCTTACATATGGATGAATCAATTATTGAATCTAAAAGAGGAATTCATTGATTAAAAATGAAAAGAATTTAAACTTGAATCAAACAAAGAAAGTAATCAAACTAAGCTAAAAAGAAAATATAAATATAATGGCAATTACTTAGAAAATTGAATCCATTGTAGAACCATAATATTTTCTTTACCATTAATTTAAATTTAATGTAAATATGAATAAATATTCTCAACTACAAGCTAGAATTACTTTAAAAAGAATCATTAATTAAATCCATGACATGAACTATCATCGATAATAACACGAATCATCGATACTAAACTAAACTATAGGCATGACTCGTCTAATCTTGGTATAACTCATCAAATTAATTACCTATATAAATATTAAAACTATTGCATGACTATCTCATCTAAATCACAAAAATTAGAATTGATGTAAATATCAAAACCGCATCAATCTATCATTTACATAACAATAAATCAATATAGATTTAAATAAACTTGAAAAGCTCTTCCATTAAAAAAAATCTTTGTCAATATAATTATCATTAATCACAACTAAGATTTAAATTTAAAAAAACTAAAACTTATCTATAGTTTCATCAACTCCTAAGTAAAAGAAAAATTTAGCATTACATGGTAGAAGAAGGCTCTTGAATCTTCATTAAAAGCTTTGAATGCTTCTTTATTTTCTTCTCTGTTTTCATCTTCAGAAAATTTACTAAATTTCCTTAATTTTGAGCTCTATATAATTTTATATATTCATGAGTCATACGAGGAAGTCTAATAGAAAAAGGACTCAAAACCAGCTTAAAATATGAAACTACGTATTGTGCCATTCGAATGCCCTACATGCATGTTCAAACAACTATATTATTTTTGTGATTTAGATAGTTCTATTTAGTTTTGTGTCTAGTTTCTATTTAGGAAGTTAAGTTTGTTTATTAGACAGTCCAATTTTTTATCTAATTTTTACTTTGTTCATTAAGCTCTTCCATTCATGTCCATATTAATTTTTATATTGTTTGTGATTCCAAAAAGTTGTCCAAATTATTTTAAAGTGTGTAAAGAATATTTCTAAAAATTTTGCACATCGTCCAAGGACTTCTATAAGAGTACCTTACCTATAAAACATAACAAATTATATTTTAGACATGTAGTACATAAATAAAATCAGGACTTAATTCAAATACATGCCTAAACTACTAATAATTCCTAAATTAATTAATTAAACTAAAATATTAATATTTCTCTTAATATAAATAAACTATAATTAACGTAATATTATACTAGAAAGTAAGGTAAAATGCATATCAAATAGATATATTTTACACTTATCAAGGACTTGGGTATAAAAGCCTGACACTCATTCAACAACTTGAGTGAGCAGTTATAGTAGTACTTGCAAAGGGAATAAACTAGCTCAATGTCCCCTTGTAATATGATTAGAGGCTTTTATTCTTGGGGTGTGTGTGTGTGGGGGGGGGGGCACTCTAAAGCACATTTGCGCCAATGGTACTAGTACTAACATGCACTGGCATGTGCGTCATCAATCTCAAATATTAAAGGCTCACATGTGTTTCTTATGTTGGGCTCATTATCAGAGGAGATCATGAAAAACTCTTCCCTCAGAATAAAACACCCATTATTTGAGGATGGTTTTTCTTGTAACTTATTAAAACATTTGCATCATTAATTGCATAATACATGAGAGTTTAATATCCATCTAGATGAGAATAGTGAATCACAATATTGCTCATAAAATTAGTACTTTATATGTAAGAATTAAGAGTTTTAGCCTTTATGCGTAGATTTTTTTCTATAGCAAAAACAATAAAAAAGAAATAACTATAAGCATTCATGATTAAGATATCAAGCAATTAAATCGTAAAATAAGTAAAACATACAAGGATTTAATATAGAAAACCCCAACAAGGGTGAAAAATCATGGCAACCTCAACTAAGGCTAAATCAATGAACTATAATGATATAGAACTTATAAGATACAAAATAACTAACCAACCACTTAACTTGACACATACTCTATAGCATTTGAGAATTTTCAAAATTTTCGAAGTCACCTACGTGGAAGTTAGGGTATTAGACCCTTTGACATTCTCGTATGAATAACTTAACTAATGTTTGGTTGGAATTGGTGATTAAAACTATATAGATAGAAAGTAAACAGAAAGAGCTTGAAAACGACACCAAGAAATCGCAAATCGGAGTTTGGATGAGAAAGAAACAACCATTCGAAGTTGAATATAGCGCACATGGCCCATTTACCCGATTTGGACAGGTAAATTGGCCATTTAGCTCACTTTATGGGCCCGATTATGATGAAGGAAATTAATAAAAAAATAGGTCTAAGTAGCCTATTTAGCCCTACTCGTAAGGGGATTAGGAACCTTAATCCCCATGTCTATAAAAGGAACTGATTAGGGCTTTTAAGGGGGTTCTTAATTTTTGGCCAAGGTAGGAGAGAGAAGAAAATAATTTTTCAGCAAAGGTGGCAATGACAAAGCTGAGGAGGAGAGAGGTCGAAGTTCTAGCAGCAATGGATCGACGACAATCCCATGTTTGAGGCAGGATTATCAAATACGTTTTTCACAGTATAATTATATATTCCCTAATATAAAATTAAGTAAAGAGATTCGATATTAATTTATTAATAAAGGTGACTGGATGATTGAGGAGGTAGTTGACTGGCTGGCTATTATCGGCTCTGCTGTCGACTAGCATTGGCACTTCTAGTCAGCTGTAAATTGTCGATTTTACATTCTGTTGTTTTGTTTTGATGTTTTGTTCTAGTTGCAAAATGGAAAAGGAGGAACATAGGGTGTGGAGAAGAGGGTGGCTCGGGTTTAGATCTTGATCCGGGCCGGCGATGGGACTTGGGCTCCCAGACTTGAGCCAGCCTACTGTCAGGCCACAATGGGAGGTCAGCAGCTGTTTTGAGCAGATTGCCCAAAACAAAAAAAAAGAGCTTCAATTCAAATGGCGACCACTGGCTAGCGGCGGGATTGCCCTCATGGAATCGCCACTTGAAGGTGATCTGGTCGAGCCAAGGCTCCCGGCTAGGACCAGCCACCGCCTGAGGCCAGCAAGCCTCCGGCCGGTTAAATTAAAGAAAAAAAGGGACCGATTAGTCCTCGGCCAGCAACTGGGTGGCACCGGGGCGAGGTCCACTGGAATCTCTACGCCGCTGCGATTTGGGTGGACTCGGCCTTTGCCGATCATGGAAGCCGGCGATGGTGCCACTAGAGTCCAGAAGGCCTTTGGCCAGCTGCGGAAGAGATGACCCATAGCGCAGGTCATTGGGTCCAATTACGAGTCGGGTCACATGACCCATTTCGACAAAGCCGGTTCTTTTAAAAAAAATATACCCACTTAACCGGGTCCGGTTCAGTTGGGTTTAGGTGTAGGAAAAATTTAAGAAAATTATATAATATTTGAGGGAACATGATGAGTAATTGGACCAAGTTTCATACTGGAAAAAAATCCCAAATGTGTAAAATGATTGTTTTACCTTTAGAGGTAAAATGTAGCAATACTTAATTACCCGTCTCATGCTCCGGTTTAGGGTGGTCTATATGTTAGAAAATTTTGAAAAAAATATCAAACTGCTAGAGGATCATAGCAAGTGATGTGACCAAGTTTCAGCTTGAAAAATTATAGAGACTACAAAATAACCCATTTACCCTTTATAATTGAATTGCCATGTGATAACCACCTTCCTGATTTAGGGGCTCCAATTGAAGGGCCTATGAGTGGATTCAAAAATTAGAAAAATTCTCAGTGAGAGTTTAATTGGTAACCTAAATATAAAAAAAGTAATATTTGAGAAAAAATTAGTGAGTGGGTAATTGACCATTTTGCCCCTAGGGTTAATCGTAATCTGTTAAACCAACTAGGTTGGTTCAAGAGGTTCATGACCCTGTCACATGACAAAAAAATTACACTAAGTCCATGAAGTCAAGTAGTACCCTTGAGCCCTATTTTGGACCGCTTAGACATAAGGAGGACTTTGAACAAAATAACAGAAACACTCCTATGAGCAACTGCCCACATTCGTGTGAATGGAAGCGTGAGTCATTTTGGGAGTGCAACCTTGGGAGAGGGCAATAACTAAAAATCAATAGAGGGACAATGAGATGACCAAAATGACCCAAGGGTGGTTACCATACCCTAGGTAGTAAAATTATCTTGATGCCCTTGGGGTAATATATTTTGTTTTTGCCGAAATGTATAACCTAGATAACCAAGCGTTAGAGAACTTTATAATGATAATTAAATGGCTTCAAAAGGAAGGGGTGTGACCAGTAAGTGACACAAAGACCTTGATAGGTCATAGAGTCATGGAAAACAAGGGGAATAACACTAATTCTCAAGGTTTAGGTCAATGTATTACACGTGTTCGCAACACAGCGCAGAAATAAATTAGGGTATTATATACGTAACTCACATGATGTGTTAGAGTTATTTACACTCTCGGGCTTGAATTCGATGAGCCCTAGCTTTGCAAATGAGTGCAATGGGCCCCCGTTTATTATTTATTTATGCACTTGTGTGACAACATGTTATTTATGTCGATTATTCTAATGCATGCTTTTATTATTGATGCATTGATTTATAACAGTAACTTAAGATTAATGAAGATTAATCATGAGATATTGGTTGTCATTGGATTGAGGGGAGAACATCTAAACAAGATAAAGACTAAAATACCCTCAATAGGGTTTGGAACCAGTTCATGGAGTGAACTGGGCCTTGACATAGAATGTTACCTTGGTTAATGAACCGAGGATAGTTATGGGAGTTTACCCTGGTTCGTAGAGACTATTAGGTTTTGGGGATGTTCTCTGAGTCATAGCTCAGTGGATGAGTTGTTTATTGGGCCAATTCACAATGTGAAGAGGACCAAAATGGTTGGGCAAATACTTGACTAGATAAAAATAATCTAGTTTAAGTTTTGAATGTTTGGGGGAGTCAATGGTCATAAAGACTTGAGGCTTCTATCGATACATTATAATGTCTTAGAAGACATTTTCTCCCAGAGTTGGGATGGTGGAGATTGTGATACACTTTCTTCACTGCCACGATGGTTTGGGTATTGGCCAGAAAGGTCTCTACAGTAGGTTTTTCGCAGATATTGGCCAGAGAGGTCTCTCAGGGGTTTCTTGCAGGTCTTCCAAGGACCATATAGTATATACAAAAAGTGGAGTTGTATGAGCATCATAGAATGCTTGTGCGTCTCGCCAATCTATGTCCATGAGCACTGTTGGGATCCTCTTCTCCATATTTGTAGTAGGCTATTGGGGATTTGGGTCAAGCTATTGTTAAGTAGTCTACTCCAATGTTGGAGTTCTAAATCTAGAGATTTCTTTTAAAGTTGAGTTATCTCTGAGTGGATACATATTTGTTAGTATTAATTATTGAATACGGGTCATGTGATAATTAATAACATTATTTGATATTACTTATTTAATTAGACAAAAAAATAATTAAATGACTTGCATAAAATGTAGGTTGATTAAAAATACTTAAGCATTGCATGTGAGATAATATACTTCTTAGGATAGTATAGTTTTAGGCAGAACTACATCTGGATCTAATCTTGTTGGAAATATTGGAGATGTTGTCTGATGAGTACGTAGGCAACTAACATTGGGTGATGTTGGCCTGATTCGAAAAATATTAATAAAACCTTTTGTAACTTCCGGGAATTTTCTAAATTCCTGAATCATACACTTGGAAATTAAGGTGTAGGACTCCTTAAACTTCCCATGGGAATAAATTAATTAATACTTGGATTTGGTGGCTGAAATATATATGGATGGAAAGTAGACAGAAAGAGCTTCGAAACACCACCAAGAATGCGCGAATCGGAGTCCGGATGAGGGAGATACAACTGTTTGAAGTTGACTTTAACGTGCAGGACGTATTTACCCGAATTGAACGCGCGAATTGTCCATTTAAGTTGCGATACGGGCCCAATCAATTACTATTCCGAAATTGGGTTTTTGGGGCCTAATTGCTCATGGGATTAGGGCTTTCTGGGGGAGCCTTTTTACGGTGAAGGAAAAGGGAGAATTTTTCCGGCGAAGCATTGGCGACGGTGGATTGACGACAACTCGGCCATTGAGGTAGGATTTTCGAGTTGAGATTATTAAGGAATTTATTAGCTAATTTTATTGAAAATTATGTTAATAGTGAGTTCAGCAAATTCTTTAATTTCTCTGCAAACACTGTTCATCATAATTACGATGAACAATGATCTATGCAGCACTGTCGATTGTTTGACGGCCGGCAACCGGCCGATGACCGGCTGGTCCTTTGGGTCTGGCTTCTCTCATAGGAGGGCCAGGCTCCAATTTGCAGCATCCGCCAAGCTGGCTGCCCGGCCGCTCTATTTTTAAAGAAAATTTGAGTTGCGCAGGCTCGGCCCCTACGCCCTTGGCCGCGCCGCCTTTGGCCGCTTTGTCCTTGTTTGCGCCGGCCCCGGCTGCGGCAGCCTTGGATGCAGTGGCGGCCTTGTGTTTTAATCAAAGGAAAAAGAAAAAAGAAAAGGGGAGGCCGCTTTGTCCCCAGCCGGCCACCGGATGGAAGCAAGGCCGAGTCCATCGGATTCGCCAGGCGACGGCGATCCGATTGTCCTCAGCCTCGCCCGCTGGAACGCTTGGGGGAAAAGTGGCACCGCCAGAGGCCCTGGCCGGTCACGAGGAAGATGACCCTCGCGGGTCGTCTGCTCCCTGGACTGGGTCGGGTAACTCGACCCGATCCGGTCCGGTCCTGTTTAAAAAAAAGCAATATACATTCCCTGAACCGGGTCCGGTTCAGGGGGTTAATTGTGTTAAATAAATCCTAAAAAATTATTATTGGACCTGGAGAGGGTTGGAATTATTCTAACCAAGTTTCAGCTTGGGAAAAAATCCCAGAGATTGTGAAATGACTATTTTACCCCTATTAGTTAATTATCGTATAATATTAACTTATTCGAGTTTGAAGCTTCGGTTCAAGGGCCTACGAGTGGATCTAAAAATTAGAAAAAATCTCAGTGAGAGTAAAAATGGTCACAAAATTTTAGGCCCAATATCTTAGTGAATAAAAATCCCAGTGAGTGGTTAATTGACCCTTTTGCCCTTAAGGTTTATAGTAAACCATTAAGCAAACCTGGGTCGGTTCAAGGGGTTCACGACCCCGTCACATGCCAGGAAAATTACATATAGTCCATGAAGTCAAGTAGTACCCTTGACCCTAATTTTGGACCCATTGGATATCATTAAGGTTTTAAACCAAATGACAAAAATACCCCTTAGGGTGGACCCGCCCACATTCGTGTGAATGGAAGCGTGAGTCGGTCTGAGAGTGGAGCCTTGTGAGAGGTCAATGACTTAAATCAATAGAGAGGCAGTAAAATGACTAGAATGACCCAAGGGAGGGTATCATACCTTAGGTGGTAAAATTACCCTAATGCCCTTAGGGGCAATATGTTCTGTTTTTTATGAAACAAATGACCTAGTGAATCAAGAGTTAGGGTACCCTATAAATGACTTGAAAAGGAAGGGGTGTGACCAGTAGGTGACACGAAGACCTTGACAGGTCACAGTGTCATGAGAAAATAATGGAAAACCCTAATTCTCAGGGTTTAGAGCAGTGTATTACACGTGTCCGTAACACAGCGCAAAAATCCACTAGGGCATTATATACGTCACTCATGGAATATGTTAATTTACATATCGGGCTTTAATTCTCTGAGCCCTAGCCCGACAAATGAATGCAATGGGCCTCCGTTTATTATTTATACATTTGTATGATTGCATGATTATTTATGCTGATGCATGCTTTTGATATTGATGCATTGATTTATATCAGTAACTTAAGATTAATGAAGATTATTCAAGAGACATGGGTTGCTATTGGTTTGGAAGGAGAACATCTAATCAAGATAATGACTAAAATACCCTCTTTAGGGTTGGGACCAGTTCATGGTGTAAACGGGGCCTTGACATAGAATTTTACCTTGGTTAATGAACCGAGGATGGTTTTGGGATGTTCTCTTAGTCATAGCTCAGTGGATGAGCTATTTAGTGGGCCGATTTAGGTGAAGAGGACCCACATGGTTGAGTGGTTACTTGACTAGATGAAATAATCTAGTCTGAGTTTCAGATGTTTGGGGGGGTCAATGGTCATAAGGACCTAAGGCTTCTATTGATACATTAGTAATGTCTTATAAGACATTTTCTCCCAGCATTGGGAAGGTGGAGATTGCAATATGCATCTTCATCGCTACAAAGGTTTGGGTATTGACCAGAGGGTCTCCCGTAGGTCTTCCCAGGACTATTTAGTACGTACGAAAAATGGAGTTGCATGAGCATCATGGAAGGCTTGTGCTTCTCGCCAATCTGTGTCCATGAGCATAGTTGGGATCCTCTTCTCCAGATTCGTGGTAGACTATTAAGAGCCTTGGGGATTTAGGTCAAGCTGTTGTTAAGCAGTCCACTCCAAGGCTGGAGTACTTTGTTTGGGGATTTCTCGAGGGGCAAGTCATCTCCGAGTTGCAGATTTGATAGTATTAATTATCGAACAAGGGATGTGAGATAATTAATAACAATGTTTGATATTGCTTGTTAACTAGACAAGTGGAACGGTTAAAGGACTTACTAAACTGTAGGTTGAAAATATCTAAGCATTGCATGTGTGATGCTATGATTCTTAGGATAGAGTAGTTTCTAGGCAAAACTATGTCTGGATCCTATCTTATTAGAAATATTGGAGATGTTGTCTAATGAGTACGTAGGCAACTAACATCGGGTGATGTTGGCCAGATCCGAAAAATATTTATAAAACCTTTTGTCCTTTGAAAGCTCTTCTCCTGTAAGCGGAGATGCTCCATTGTGGTTGTGGTTGTTGTTTGGTTTGCTTTGTTGCAGATCCTCCAGGCGACGACAAGTGAGACCAAGGCAGGCGTGCACAAGAGGTTTCCGCGTTTTTGTAACTCCGGTACGTAAGTGTACCTTAAGCGTGAGAGTCAACTTATTATTTATTTTTAGACAGACGATGGACTTGTACTTAGATGGATGAGCTGGTCTTTATGAATTTTTAGATGTTAAATAATATCGTATGATTTGAAATTTGTATTTGTGAACCCTAGTTATCATGACGTGGATATTTAATCGAATAGTTTATTTTGTATTTAAAGAAAAACAAATTTTCTCGCTAATTATTGTTCGTGTTATTTAAAAATGCTTTTAAAAATCCGGGTCATGACACCTTTTGCCCCTTTGGAAGTTCTTCTCGTGAGGGCAGAGAGGTTTCATTGTTGTTGTTTGGTTTGGTTGGTTGCAGGTTCTCTAGGTGACAATAAGTGAGACCAAGATTGACGCGCACAGAATGAAGTTTCTTTGTTTCTACAACTCTGATATGTAAGTGTATATTTGGTCTGAGAGTCAACCTAGTTATTTATTGTTAGACGGATGATAGACTTGTACTTAGATGGATAAGTTGTTCATATTAAATTTTAAGACGTGTAATAATATCATATGATTTGATATTCGTATTTGTGAACCCCAGTTATCATGACCTAGATATTTAATCGAATAGTTTATTTTATATTTAAAAAAAGATTCTCGTGACTTGCCGTTCATGATATTTAAAAAGGCTTTTAAAAATCCGGGTCGTTACATACTCTTTTGTTCAATCTTCTCTTATTGTTAGCTTTCAATTCCTTCTCCTTTAATCTTTGAAGTTTTTCCTCTTCGTATTTTATTTTTCGTCTTCTTCTTCTTGCAACTCAAACAAAGATTCCTTAATTGTTTGTTAATTTACCTCTTAAAATTCTTCAATCACTCCTTGAAAATGAACTTTGTTACAACTCCTCAAGCTTTTGTATGTGTTGTATTGTGAATTTATATTTACTTTTGACTAATTGAATTAATCTTTAAAGCATAAAGCCAAAGAAAAATTCTTTACTCTCAAAATTTAATATAGTAGACTCATCAATAATTCAATATGCTAACAATGACTTCATTTTTCTTTTCCCACATCCAAAACAACTCTCATATAGTTAACTAAGTCAATTTAGATGTTAGACCTTAAATAGGAATCAAATTTAACTCAAAACTGCCTATTTTAGAAACTAAAGACTCCAGTGATCGATCACTACAGTAACTAATTAATTACTAAACTCTCGACTCCATTTTACAAAAAACTGTTACAGAAATTAATCGACTACTATAAGAGTATGCTACATTGTTGCTATAATGCCGAAAATTTAAATTATTTTCAATTCATTCCTTTTTAATCCTAATCAATTTTAAATAAAAAATTTATATACTTATGTAATTTTTTACTTATTATTTTTTCAAAATCTAATATAATAAACTGTTTATCCTAAATATATAATATGATGTGAGGTATGTATATTTTTAACTTGCAAAAGTACTCTTGAGTGTTCTTATATACTTTATCTTCGTTATGTGATCTTGAACTATAAAAATTCTATTTTATAACTTAAATTACATATTAATTTAATATTATTTTATTAATTAAAATAAATTAATATAATATATATTATCACATATGATCAATACAACATATTATTTTCCGGAACAAGCTGCGTTTCCACCCCCTTCCCCACCATCTTCTTTTTTGATGACATAACCATCCATTGCGTATTTTTTTCTTCTATTTCTTGCTAAACAGTTGGATTGGATTGGCTGCCACACTTATATCATCGTTTCGTTGTGTTTGGACGGTAGGGAGAAGAGGCCCGCCAACTCTCTCATCCCACCGCTGCCGTCCCTGCAAGTCTGCGACTGGAAATCTAGAGTCAAGAAGATGCTCGTGGGGAGCCGGCAGGCAATGGTGGCGGCTACAGCTACGAATGGACCACTGGAATTGGTTTTGGCAAGGATTGTGACCCAGGATTTACAGATGTGGCCATAAAGGGGTGTGCTTTGAGGTTTCTAAAACACAGTGAGGAAGATGGCAAGTGGAACATTGGGGCTAACGATGCAAATGATGATCGGGTTTTCTGGAGGGAGGCGTATTGCCACAATGGAGAACAAACTGTGATTTTCATTCTTTTGTGACATGCGGCCGCAGGGGTCGTGATCGTCTGGGGTGACCTTGACCTTGTGTAAACCCTCCACACTTTCTACAACCCCATAAAAATTACAACATGATTCGTGCTTACCCCTACCCATATTATTATTATTATTTTAAACGCAATAGAAAAAGCTTTTTCCTTCTCCGGCGTAGGCACCAGCACCTACGCCGAAAAAGCACCTACACCAAACTTACCTTGGTTGGTGTTATGGGCACGAAGCTTTGTCTAGCATTCGCACTCGTGATGACTGACTACACCGCATAGCCAGAAGCCACTCTCTTCCCTTCTCACTCATATGCGCAAGGGAAATATAAGCAAAACAACAACACAATCCGACCTGGTGCAAGGGTCCCTGCCCAAGCTATATTTCTGTTCGCTTAAATACAATGTAGAGAGAGGGCAAGGCTAAACAACCAGGCTAAGAACTCTCTTCTCTTACTCCCTGGTTCGCTGTGCAGGAAGAAATCAGATCATAATCTGCCATGGCCGCCCCTCTCATCCCTTTATTTAGATACAGCCTTAGGCTAGCCGTCCTAGTGCGATTAAAAGTACAAAACCCACCTAATACAAGAGTCCTCACCCTGTCTAACTCTCAGCCCAAAGCCAATCCGCCCCTAACATAGAATAGGAAACCTTCAAGAGTCCGTCTTCCGCTAGAAGTCCATCGTCATGCTGCCTCCAAGAGTCAGCCCATCCGAGGAAACCAGCCACTCCAACTCCCATCCGTCCTAAGAGTGTGACCAGCTTGCCTGTGCGAGTCATGTCCGTACTAGGAACCTATTGCCCGGTCTCCTACTCCAATTAGGAGTGCAGCTAGCCAGCATAAGCTGAATCCTATCTGCCTTAGGAGTCCTCCCCTAAGTCCAACTAGAGCCCAGCTTCGCTGCTAGAGTCCCGCCCGCGCAAGGACTCCTACCCAACCTGCTCCGCAAGGCGAGTACCTTGGCCTGAACATCTCCTGCGCTATCCCAGCATCCGTTCATGCCCAAGGGGCTGCCTAGGCTATCCGCTGCCTAGCAAAACTTGGTTGTCTGCTGCCAAGTATGGGGGTAGCCACCCCCTTTCCGCATCCGTCAAGTTAAGGGGCTAACATGCCTCCCGCACTTGATTCTTTGATGCCCTCGTCGAAGCCCCAACTTCCCAGGTGTACCAATTGAAGCACTTCAGCCATCCGCCTCGCTGAACCCGCCAGCAAGAAGCCAACACTTCGCATCACACCACGGCCAAGTCAAATTCCACCCAGCCTAAGTCATCCTTCAACCAGGTTTGAGCAACACCCACTGCCCACCATCTTGCGAACCTCTTCATCAGTCCACCCCTTAGCTGCTTCAATCAACCAAGGCTTGGGGAGTCCGCTCCCCTCCTTCCTTCGAATTCTCAATGACCCAAAGTTGCCCCCTCAACCGGGGACTCCATCAACCGAACACATCCAATTCACTGTAAGGGACTCATCCGGACTACCTCCTCGTGCTCAGATTCCGCCTTCTCCTCTTCAGCGACAAGTGCATTCAGCCTTTCCCGTTTCGGACACTCCTTGGCACGGTACGGCCCATCGCATATGAAGCAGCTACTACTTCTGTTAGGCCAGACAGTCTGCTCGCTACCCTTTGCTTTACCACCGTTACCACCCTTAGTGTTCTCCTTGTTGGATGCCTTCGCTTCCCCATTCTTCTTCGCTAGCTCAGCGGGAGTTTGCTTGAAATCCGCCAAGCTATCAGCCGCTGCAATCGCTGCGGGAAGGTCCTCCACTTCCCTCCGTCTCAGCTCGTTCTGAGCCCAAGTCTACAAACCTGCCACGAAGTAGAATAACTTATCATCCTCCGTCATGTTCGTCACACCCAAAATCAGTAATTGGAGCTCCTTAACGTAGTCCCGGACTGCCCCCGTATGCCTAAGGTTCTTCAACGCCTCTCGAACCATCCAAGACACGTTTTTGGGAAGGAATTGTGCCTGCAACTCCCTCTTGAACATATCCCACATCCCTATCTTTGGCCAACCAGCAGCTGCATCATCCTCCAACCGCGTCTACCACCACAGCTTTGCATCCCCCTCTAGGTACATCGCTGCCACGGTAACATTCTCCTCCCCTTGAGTATGGACCAGCGTGAAGTAGCTTTCCATATCCCAAAGGAAGTTCCCTATCTCCTTGGCGCCTCGCATCCCAGCATACGCCTTCAGTTCAGGGACCTTAGTCTTCTTCGCAACCTGCTAAGATGTGGACTCACCCCTATCTCGTGATGAAGTGTTGAGGACTGCCTGCTTCAGCAACAACACCTCATCTCCCAACTCGCCCATCTTTGCTGCCGCTGTCTCCTCAACTTGTTGCACTCGCTACCTAAGGTAGTCTGTCGTCGTAGCCACATTAGCTGCTAATGTGGTGAGACGTGCTGCCCCTTCAGCCGGACTGCCTTCTTCCTGAGACTCGTCAAGGTGTTGTGCAACTTCTAGCAGGGACACTTGCTAGTCGAAGAGGGCCAAGCGCTCGTTGATGTTGTGCAACGAGTTCTGGACTATAGCCAATGCCCCATTCCCTGTGGTCATCGCATCAACCTTCGCCTCAAGCTCAGCCATGCGAGTTAGCATTGAACCTACCATCAGTTCCCTGTATTTCCAGCAACTCGTCAAGGAAGGGTCTATACGCAGCAAGGATTTTTGATCTGTCCAGCACCAACCTGCAAGGAATCCACCTCTCCCGAGTATCCCAGCGACTCAGCAACCTTTAGCCAACTCCTTCGCAGAGATCGTACAGAGCTTTCACCTCCTTCAGTATCCCGGCAAGGGAACCAACTGTCACGGGCACAAAGCTTTGCCTAGCATTCGTACTCGTGATGGCCTGACTACACCGCGCAGCCAGAAGCCACTCTCTTCCCTTCCCACTAGTATGCGCAAGGGAAATACAAGTAAAACAACAACACAGTCCGACCTGGTGCAAGGGTCTCTGCCCAAGCTATATTTTTGTCTACTGAAATACAATGTAGGGAGAGGGCAAGACTGAACAACCAGGCTGAGAACTCTCTTCTCTTACTCCCTGGTTCGCTGTGCAGGAAGAAATCAGATCATAATCTGCCATGGCCGCCCCTCTCATCCCTTTATTTAGACACAACCTTAGGCTCGCCGTCCTAGTGCGATTAAAAGTACAAAACCCACCCAATACAAGAGTCCTCACCCTATCCAACTCTCAGCCCAAAGCCAATCCGCCCCTAACATAGAATAGGAAACCTTCAAGAGTCCGTCTTCCTCTAGAAGTCCATCGCCATGCTGCCTCCAAGAGTCATCCTATCCGAGGAAACCAGCCACTCCAACTCCCATCCGTCCTAAGAGTGTGACTAGCCTGCCTGTGCAAGTCCTGTCCGTACTAGGAACCTATTGCCCGGTCTCCTACTCCAACCAGGAGTGCAGCTAGCCAGCATAAGCTGAATCCTATCCGCCTTAGGAGTCCTCCCCTAAGTCCAACTAGCGCCTAGCTTCACTGCTAGAGTCCCGCCCGCGCAAGGACTCCTACCCAGCCTGCTCCGCAAGGCGAGTAGCTTGTCCTGAACATCTCCTGCGCTATCCCAGCATCTGTTTATGCCCAAGGGCTTCCTACGCTGTCCGCTGCCTAGCAAAACTTGGTTGTCCGCTGCCAAGTATGAAGGTAGCCGCCCTCTTTCGGCATCCGTCAAGTTAAAGGGCTAATAGTTGGTCATGGCTATCCGCAATAGCGCTAGCCAGAGCGGTGATGCTTGGGTAGCCAAAGCCTTGCTCTCGCTAGATCGGCCTCTAGCAAGAGGGCCAAAACGATCTCTGGCCAGAGCAACTACCACCTCTGGCTAAAGTGGTACTAAGAACTTGATGGGACAGAGAGAAATGCTTCTTCAACAGCTATTTACAGCAAGAATGATCCCAAAAGAGACGACCAAGTGCAACAGCCCAATAGCGTGACATGCAATTTTGAGTGTAAAAGATTTTTTTTTCCAAGTGCAACAAAATCAAAATGCTGCCTCATCACTAAAACCGGAAAAAGGTTACAAATATTTCTACTCTGGAATCCTTTGGATTTGGAAGTATCTCCAGTTGATTCATCAGATGCATGGGCACGACCTGTAGAGCCATTTTGAGGGTGACCCATTAGTAGAAACTAGGATTTTGGTCAAGGATCGCCAGGTCGGATGTAGACCTAGCGCCAAGCGCCTTAGTACAGAAGCACTCTTCATTGAGAAGAAGAGAGAAACCGCCTCTCGAGTCCTGACGAGGGTGGGGAACAACAACTCACCTTTTGCATCATGAGTCCCTGCTGCTTTTGTTCTTTGGTTCCAGCCCAGAGATTGTATTTTTATTTGTATGGAGACCTAGTTCTACGCAGCGGCAGCGGCCGGTATCAATGCATGAGAGAACAAGGAGGGAAGATGGTGTTGCCGTGTTGGGGTGGCCAAGTAAAACAGTGGAGTGCAATGGGGGGGTTTGAGCAGTAAAAAGTTTTCTAACTCTTTTTACTTTTTCGGGGGTACTGAGCTTTCATTGCGGGGAAATAGAGGCATTCTTTTTGTTATTGAATACTGATTTCAAGATGTAAATCGAGCTGATCGACCAAGGCAGGAACGCTTGACATGTACGAGCTCTTAAAGTTTAGGAGTATTATAAAAGAAGAAATTCTTCCAAACAATTGGATATAAAATCGAGCTTGTAGGCCCCGCAGAACAAGCTATAACACGTAGTTTTAATACTGGATACGGCAAGAGGAGCGTCTTGCTGCACCTGCATGTCGCTGTTTTTTAAGCTTGGTGGCATATGCTCTCTTTAAAACCATCAAAATGCAAATTTTCTATCACCCCTTCTATAACTGTTTTTGACATTTACTAATTTGCCTTTTTATTTGCCGCTTGTAAATGTCAAAATGGCATCATAGGTTGCTGCAAAAAAATTGCTTCTGTGTACGAGGAGCTGACCAGCATTTCATCGACATAGAATATAGAAGTTTCTAAAAACCTAAGGCTAACTCTATTTACATCATAGTTAACCAGGACCAAACTTTTATTCCTTTGTAGAGGGGTGATAACTCGGATCTCAATCTTCACGGAACAAAACTCCCCAGAATGCCACATTTTTACCCCGTTTGTCGTGACCAACAAAGAAAATGGAACGGTGACCAAATGAAAGGGGAGAGGGGGGCAACAAAGCGAGTAAATGGTATTAAAGTGCGTTTTAGAGCACACTTAAGAAATCTGCCATATGTTAAATACATCATATTACAATAACAAAATCTTAGACAACTCCAAAGCCGCCTCTAACAAGTAAAACAAACCCTTTCCAATTGGGCGGCACTTCTATTTTACACTTACGGCATCCAAACCAGTTTTGAACACTCTCCTAATAATTGAAAACATAATTGCAATCACAAAGTCCATCTGTACATCATGCTCACGAATGACGGAATACATGTATCAGTTCACCCAAGATGGATTAAATACACATAAATTACCTCATGGCCAATCTCTCCTTTCAAAATTAGGTCAATCTGATTTCTCCCTTTCCTCAATTTTCAGTTTATGAGGTTCCACAGGGAAGTATTTTATGCCAACAAGATCACCAACCTTGCTGATCACCTGATAAGAACCATAAAGCAGAAAAAAAAACTCAAGGAAATGTTTAAGAATTGTTAATGGAGAGGATCAAACACTGCCAGTATGGGTAAAATGTAATCAATTTTTCTCTTTTTGTAATGCCGGTCCAAAGAGGTCAGTGTCAAGAAGATCATACAGCCATAAAAATCTTATCATTTCCAAGATACAGTAATTGTGCACTAATGATGATGCTGATGATGATGACAAGGATTGATGAAGAGGATCAAAGAGCAGAAAAGCAGTAGATGTACTAGAAATCAATACATAGAAGACATGTTAGAGTGGCCTGCCAAGGGTATCTCAAGGAAAGACCATGATCAACATGACACAAGGATTCAGTTGGTAAGACAAGATTTTGCATGGCAAACTAATTAAAAAAATGGCAATAATCGATTGAACAAATGGAAAAGAAGAGCTATCTTGCCTCCAATCCTTTCACAAGATCTTCTTTGGTATGTGAAGCAGATATGCATATGCGGGCCCTGGCTAGTAGGAGCGGAGTAGCAGGAAATGCAACAGTCACTACTGCAACCTAAACAAAAGAAGACGCATAACAGGGCTTTAGTCTAAAGTCTAAAAATAAAAAAGACAGTTTTACAACCATCTTATTTATGTTTAATTTTCTTACATCACAACATTAAGATCAACAATGATGCACTATGAACCTCAATATCCTTGAAGATGGCTTTTAATGACAAGAAAATTTTAAAGATAAAGAGTCTCATTGTCATCATGCCCACAAACACCTGCTTGCAAATTTTGACAAACTAAATGCTCACATTTTGCTTAAGACATTCTCTAGAAAAGGCCGGAATCTTTGCAGGATTGTACAACATTATTGGCATCACAGGAGAGTCATTATCACCAAGGACCTCAAAACCCATCTTTTTAAGTTCTGATCGGAAAAAATTACTGTTCTCACGGATTCGTGCAAGCTTCTGAGCCCCTGTAAAAAATGCATAGTAGTCATAAGTTATAACCAAACAAAACTTGAAAATTTTCAGCTCTCATAAATATCATTCCTAACAATAAACAGAAGCTGATTTAGATAATTTCATTAACATTTCAACATACCTCTACTAGAACCATCTTCTCCAATAATAACTTTTATTGCAGATATGACTTGTTGAACTGCAGGGGGTGACATGGATGTCGCATAAAGATGTGCAGGACAAGTGTTCTTCAAATATTTTATAAGTTCCTGATAACAAATGTACAGGCCATCCATATTGAATTGCTTGCTCTATCATTATCATCCAGAGAAAGGCATCTAAAAGACTAAAATTAAAATGTCTCCATACCTTGGAGCCTGCAATGTATCCCCCGCATGAACCAAAAGATTTTGTAAAAGTTCCCATCAAAATATCGACATCAGCAGGATCCACACCAAGGAGCTCACAAACGCCTCTTCCTGATTTCCCAACAGCTCCAATGCTGTGTGCCTCATCTAAATATGTATATGCCTGTTTAAATAAAAAATTAACAGTAACACAGATTCCAACAGATTTTCTACAAAACATATCCGCCTACCACATCTAAGTACAAGTGTAAAAAAAACAACATATGAGAGCTAGAGCAGACACTAATATCTACAATCAATAGACCAACATGACAAGGGTAAATATTTTGGAAAAACAAAAGATGCCAGATGCAGCATTAAAAATTGGAAGGTTCTATAAATCAAGACCACTTGTTTATAACCAAGCAAATAAAAAAATATTCTATATGTTGCATATGAATGATGATATATTGCTATCACTTCTACTCAGGAACCATTAAACTATTAAAATATATGTCCATCATCTGATTGATTACAAGCGTCAATTTCAATTTGCTAGACATTTGTAGAAGTATGAAAATGATGGCATCACAATGTCAATGAAAACGGTCAAGGTTATGCATGAAATTTCTTTTTCAAGCCAGTCTCAACTAGAAGATGTCAACATTAAAAAAACACAGATCACAAAACAGCAAGAGATAAAATCAAACAAGAAAATTTTCAATAAGAATAACCTTGTATTTCTTGCAGACAGCTATTATCTCGGGAAGCTTGCAGAGTTCCCCTTCCATACTGTAAATTCCTTCAATAACAACTATGATCTTCTTCCACGGCCTATGAGTTCGTGGCTGTCCTTCAGCAATCTGCTCTCTCAAAACCTCTTCTAGATGAGATGGAGCTACAAGAAGGATATGTATTAGTATTTATATAAATATATAAAATATATAACAAAAATATGAATATATTTTAACGTGTCCAACATGTTCCATAACCAATAGTGCAAAAGCATATATAATCTTACTATTATGTTGGAAAACTCTAACTGTTGCCCCAGATCCCCGAGCACCATTGACAATTGAGTTGTGGTTCAGTGAATCGCTGACAATTAAACCACCCTGTAAATAATCACAATGAGCATACATGACTAATGTAAAAGGTAAATACACATCCACCAGACATCCAAGTCCATGCACTATAAATAATGTCATTGTTCAATACATTTAGCATCATTTTGTTATGGCCCTTCCATCAGCATTGGTTCTAAACATCCACAACACATTCCACCCAACCAATCTATTGCAGCCAAGTTCACACACGTAAATTACAATCAAATAAAGCCATGGTCCAATTAATCAACTTTATTTGACAGATAACAAAATGTTGAGACCTATTTGCATCCCCAACAAGTAATATAACTGGTTCAGGCATCTGCTGCAGCTTAAAAGCTATGTTTTTAAGTAAATAATAAAAAGAAATAATACAAACCTTTCCAATAAGAACTGGGATGATGGCAGAATTTGTCACATAGCCCATACCAAAAACAACAGCATCCGGCTTTCCAACAAACTTAGCAACTAATTCCTCCAATTGAACGTGCAGCGTAGTGGAGCCTAATGTCATACTAGTGTTAGCTGGGCCCAAAAAAAAGTGATGCTCTTTAAAACACCATACTCACCTCCATCAGCACGAGTACTGCAAGTACTTGCAGAAAATTTCTTTAAAGACTCAATAACACGAGGTGTACAGTATTCATCTGATGCAGCAAAGCCCAAGTAATTATATGATCCTAAATTGAGGCATTTACTTGTGTTTGTAGTTCGGCTGCACCAAATACCATCAGTTGCAAATGTTAGGCTTTCCACCCACATGTATGTGGTAATACTAATATGGTTTTATAAAATTAAGGAGGCATCTAACTTATGAGCCATACTATGAAGTTCCGTAAGAGAATAGTAGAAAGATGACTGGAAAGTAGAAAGATGACAGGAAAGTAACCAAGGTAAAGTTGAACCAATTTTTGTTTTATGAGGGAAGTGAACAATTGTGGTTGTTATTTTGTTACAACATTTAGCAGAGAGGTATAGGAATAGGTGACAATACCTCTATATGGCCTTCACAGATTTGAGAAAGCATATGAAAGAGTGCCTATTGAGCTTATTTGGAGTGTCCTAGATCAGAAAGGACTATAAGGGGATGCATAGAAGTTATAGAAGCTATGTATTATAGGGTAGTGACCAATGTAAGAACAATTGGGGAAGTGACTAATGAATTTCATTCAAAGTAAGTCTACATCAAGGATCAACCCTAAGCCCTTATCTTTAGTCATGATAAGTTAACTACATATCCAAGATAGGGTAGCTTGATGCATGTTTTTGTAGATGGCATAGTTTTATATACAAGGCTATAAGTGTGGAAGGAAGATTTAGAATCAAATGATTTTATAATAAATAGAATTAAAACGTAACATATGACGTTCAATTTTATGAAAGCTAGAACAATAGATGGACAAGAAGTGCCAAGCTATACATATGTTGTGTGATAAGCCCGTGACAACTAGGATTCAAGGAAAATTGTATAAGACTACAATACCCCAAGGAGTGGAGGGTTGGACTGAAAAGAAAAGTCATAATTGAATGTAGCTATAACAAGGATGCTAAGGTGGATATTATGTTGGAGAACTTCGAGGTGGCACCTTTGGATAAGAAGCTTAATAGGACTAAGTTGTTTTGGTGAGAAGGTTGGAGAGGATGCAAATTGAAGAGAGAAGACCCAAGATGACATGGTTGGAGTTAATAAGAAAGGATATACCTATTCTATTTAATAGCAAAAACACATATCACAAAGTTCACTAAATCAGTAGGGAAAGATCTGTGTCACCAACCCCAAACAGTTGGGAAAAGGTGCCTCCTGAATATGATTATAACTATGTTTATGTCAGTGACATTTTTACCAACTTAAATATTAAAAACTGCAACAATCAAGATCGTTTTTGTCCAAATGATGTTTCAATAGAGCAACATACTGTAATGTCTTGTTATTGTCCTTAGAGTAACGCTCAACAACATTAATCCAAGCATCAGGAGCACTTGATATTGGACGTCCAAAACAATCCTACAAAAATAAAGGGAAAACATAAATACAAAATATGGTAGAGGACATATATTCTACAAGCATCATCATTTGTATTATGACAAGAGTTAAACGGGATTTCAGGTTGCCGACTACAGATAGAAGAGTTAATGCATGGGAGAAGATAAGCATAAAAGCTATTTAATTCAGCATTCAGGAGCAGAAGATAAGTTCTTTAACTCAATCATGCAGGAATTATCCCCATTTATTTACAGGTACACTATTTAAAATTTTCTTTCCCCCTCTTTGTATCTTTCCCTGTATCACAAAAAAGTGACAAATGTGTGCTATCTCAGACTTTCGTTCTCTTTGTTTGACTCCCCTGCAACCAACCAAAGCCTTAAGAACCAACATTTGTAACAGAGATCCATTTTGAAGGCTCGGATCAGTCTTAAGTAAAGGAGTCTAGAATTAAATAGTATTTGCAATTTTTCTTTTTCACTTACCCTCTACTTCTATCCAGAAAAAAAAAACAATATAGGATTTTAACATTGTTTATACTCTTGTCACCCTGAAAAAGATTAAAGATTCAGCAAAAAGGTAAATTGAAAGGATGATAACTAGATACACCACAGAGCTACTAGCACATGACTCTCTATTTGGTCAGATATCTCTTCAAATTTATATCACATCAGGCTCCATTGTTTTCATTTTCTCTGTGCCTGTATCAGCTACTGATTCCACATATTTATTGGCTTCACTTGTTCTATTAGCCCATTAAATGCACTTCGTCCAAGCTTAATTTTTTCTGCCTACCATAATAAATTTCCACGGCCAAAACCTTGCTTGCATACATAATGGTGCTTTAGAGACATCGTTTTGATGAAATTAGCTACCACCCAAATTTATCACAAAAGAAAGAAGGAAAACAAAATATCCCATTAACAAGTAAGAGACAAGAAGTAAAAAAACTCAATAACCTGAATCCGAAGGTAGAGACGCCGGGTATAGAAGTCCTCAAGCCCAAGGCAAATGGGCGCATAGCCCTTCAGAAGAAAAAACAAAACTGGGTCATCTCCAAATTATCATACAGTACCACATAGTAAGACATAGGGGTGATCTCCATTAAAATTAACATAACAAATCACCATTAGAATAAATACACAGATACCCAAATATTAAAAAAACACATGATGAAGAAGATGAAGGAATGGCCGAACCTGGAGATTGCTGGATTTGGAAAATTCGAGAAGCTTGCGAAACAGATCTCTGAACTGACCGAAAGCGAAGAGGAGGCCATAGCTGAAGAGCGTGGTGAGAGCAGTGAGATAAGGGATGGTAATCATGTCGACTTTTCGATCTGCCCCTACCCAATCAGCAATGCCACCATTCGAATTGGCCTACCGGGGAGACAAGAGGGAGGCTTGGAGCGCGTCCTGGCGTGTGGAATTCGCTCCCCAGCCCACAGGGCAGGTCAAAGAGACGGTCGTCGTTCTTTCTGTATTTTCACAATTTCGTATTCATTTATCCCATTTAAAAAATTGCGTATTTATTAAAAGAAGTATTTTTTCTAAGGCAGTGACTATTTTTGGCAAAGACGAAATCGAGCTTGAAATCTCGTCGCGATTTAAACCAGTTCAGTCCGCTTCAACGATCACTCCCAAATTTAGCATCAACCCAAGAAGGCAAGAACACAATTTTTATAGGGTCACCGGAAGTCAGCCCAGTTTGCAGCAATTTTCATCGGAACTGAGAATTATCTTCTAGATTTGCATATCCAACAAGCAAATGTACAGCGATAAATCAGTAAATAAGCAGGACAAAGAGACGAAGACAAAATAAGAAAATCGAAATTACCGGATTCCACGTCCTAAAGCCGGCGTAGGGACGAGAGAGAAAGAGGGGTGGTGCAGTTCCGGCGAGCTGATTCCGGTGGAGATCCCACCAGCGGAGACAGAAAAGAGCGAGTGCAAAAGAGGATGAGGACCAGAGGAGAGAGGCCACATGCATGAACAGATCTCAGCCGTTGATTTCGCTGCCCAGAGCCGCCGAGGCGACAATTACACTTCCTTTGTGATTATCTTCTGACCAATCGCTATTGAGTGTTTGCTATTAACATTCGAAAAGACTGGGGCATTTTCGTCATTTCGTATATTTTAGTTGTGTGGTACAGGCAATGTGAAAATCCGACTCGGTCAACGACCAAGTGCGGTGTCTCGGTCGGGCCAACAGATTTGATCTGGTGGGTCACCCGTATGACATATTGACATTATACTCCATCCGTCCTTTTAGTAAGGGTTCATGGGTTATTAGGCACTGAAGAGATTATTGAGGTGTAAAGAGATTTATTTTTAAATTAATATATTTATTTTAAAAAAAAATATTTTATATTAAAAGTTTTATTTTGTTAAATTTTATTAATTAGGTACTTTAAAAAGTATTATAATGTTATTTTTTCTTCTTTTAGATATGGGTTTTGTCATTCAATAAAAACCACTATTTCTTAGCTAAATAGAAAAGAGTAATATATAATGTAAACTCCCTTTGATATTAATTCACAAAGTATGAGCTTTAAATACGAATTAGTGTTTTTGTCCTTATTATTTGCCATAATAAATATATTTGTAATAGTACATATATTTTCCATTTAATTCATGTGTTTCTCGTTTAATACATGTTTTTTCTATATCATATACATTTTCCTCTTTATTTTAGGTTACATAACCTTATGAATATTTCTACTCTAAAAAAGATTTAGTTTTTATCTTCTACTTATTTTTTTATTTCTCCATATTTTTCACATTTTCCCCATTGTTTTGTCATTTTTCTCTGTATTTCACCCCTAACCATACTATTGTTATACCCTTTGTTTGTCACTTAGCCATAATATGTTGTCTAATAATTTTTTAAAAAATTAGAACTATTCTCTTAAAAGTACCAAAAGAGAAAAATACTTTTTAAAATGATGTAGACTTGGTAGGTTAAAGCAAGAGAATATTGTGCAATAAATAATGAAGTATTGCATGTCACTCGGTTAATTTCTCTTAGCAAGCAATATGATAAGTCTCCTCTAGCAATATCATAAAAGAATGAGTTATGGACTTACAAGACTATTGTCACACCCCCAATTTTATATTCTTTTCTCCAAATGGAAAATTATGGCATTTCACCCTTCATAACATGTAGGGAACAAAATTATCTCATGACTTTATAAAATATTGAAATGATAGACTAGGGACATGAAAGTCACATATTTCATAAACCATGGTTGCGATAATATCATAATTAAATATCTAAACAACTATGTACATTAAAATACACAGGATTCACAATTGGGCATTTGTCCATTACATATGCACAAGCTAATAAAAATGACAAATTACACTTTTTTGTGCCTAGAAGCAAACCTATAAAAAGGTGATGACTCTACAATTATGACCTTCCCGATACCTCTAAATAATCTTCTACTTAGAGAAATACACACCACGAAGGATGATGAGTATACGGGGATACTCGGTAGAATTATAACCATTTAAAAACAAATAATTTGGCAAACATATCAAGAAAGAGTTTGTTGCCAAAACAATCATGGAAACCATGATAACCATGTCATATTTACTTTTCTAAGTCAAATATGCTTACAATAGAGAACTTTATTTTAGGGTTCACTAAACACGATAACATCATATAGGAGTTTCCACTCAACTAGATATTAGACTACCACAAACACAACTTCAATCTTTGCCTAAAACCTACCACACCCCATCCACACCATGAAGCAAGGGCCAATAGTGCTATGGACCTTAGTGTCGAGATCCCAACTACCATAATCATTAAAACTTCTTATATTGTGTTATACAAGACTAATTATCTTTTAATACTCTAATTTATTTTAACCTAACTCACAGACCAAGGGAGTGACTCTATACAACTCCTACCCTTGGGAGCCAGAAGATCATGATCTTTTTTCATATTATACCCTTCTATCTTTAGGAATGGAAGGTGTGGAAGTTTATAGGAATTGAAGTAAATTCTTTTGGAATTAATTCAATGGATTCAATATCAAATCATAATTATGGTTGGTAATGAATTTTTTTAGAATAAATTTGGATGAAACTTCGAACTCATTTATTAAACTAAAATAACTCTCTCCCCTTAACTTGGATATGCACATTCTTATTATTGTTACACTCATATTGATGACCCCTATCAAATGAGACCCCACGTGTTGCCCATTTTTAGTGTTTCAAGAACCGATTGGCATTGTCATCTCCTCTACCGGCCACCACCTTTTGGTCATGCTCTAGCTGCCACCATCCAACCTTCCTCCTCCCTTCTGTATCCATTTCACTGCCCAAAAATCACACTTTTTACTGGGTATGGCCGGGACAACACGTGGGTGTGCTATCTAACAACTAATCTGCACCTCTAGTGGTAGGAGTCAGCCATCATTGACCTAAGCTACCTCTGGAACCACTCATAGCCACCTCTCACCCTCTTGTTACCCTTTATGTATGTGCGTGCATTTTAGGGTAAAGGTGCTTCCTTTGCACCATACTGATGGCTAACACTTCCACTGACAATATTCAACCACCAACACAATCCTCCACCCCTCCCTCATCCTCCAACACCTACTCATGCTCTCCATAGATCTTTTTGACCATCAATGACAGAAATTGCCATTGTCAAGTGCTATCTACCGGCAATTTCAAAGTCTCGTGGCTGGTGAGCACTTCTTAGCTGCCAAATGACCTTCAGTTTGCCTACCCCCAATTGTGGTCGAACCACCACTCTTTTTAGCATGACTCTGCTCTCGACCATCTTGTGCACCACCATGGACCTTAAATTCTCTACCCATAGTGCAATTAAGTATTTTTTCTTGCCAAATCTACCTCTAGTGTTCCCTAAATAATTGGGACATAAGTTGTAATGCCCCATTTTTCGATTACATCTAACCGAAGGGGTTAGGGATAATTATAAATTTTTTTGATAATTTTTAGAGGGTTTTAAGGGATAAAATCTATTTATATAGGTAGAGCTTAAAATAACAAGCGTAACAAATCAAAGAACACACAAAATGAAGATCAAGAGAGAAAGTTACAACCTCAAGAAACATGACACATGGGCAGGACCCAATTAAAAAGTGCGGGATAACCTACCTATGTGGTCTAGTTTCGAAGGACTCATCGATACTAGTCCATTGGTACCAAGAACACACGATTTCAACTAGAGTAAGAAGATATCGCGTTTTGAAGTTGGAATAATAATAATAATAAATAGGAAAAGACAAAATTGCTGGCATCATGATGATACCAACAGCTCAAGCCATGCCGCATCAGCCGCGTAGCGTGGGGCTCCCGCAAATGCGGCTATCCGTGCAACACATGATGGGAATCGTGGCAAACCTGAGCAACGCCCAACGTTTGCATGGCAAGAGCGTGCATCACACGTGCACTTGCCATGCCACCTCGTCATGGACACATGACATGTGAATTGCGCACATCACTCCGTCGGCTCACTATTTTTCCACTATAAATAGGAAACACATGTGATCTTTCAGAGGAATTTTCTTGCTCATTATGACTCTATTTTGGCCCATTCAATAGGTGTTTTTAGCTAATTCGAGTGTGTTCTACACAATGGAAGCATCCATTCCTCGAGTTGGTAACTCTAGAGAGAGAAAACAGTGTA
The DNA here is from genome assembly GCA_035235625.1 of Saururus chinensis. Taxonomy (NCBI): domain Eukaryota; kingdom Viridiplantae; phylum Streptophyta; class Magnoliopsida; order Piperales; family Saururaceae; genus Saururus; species Saururus chinensis. Next base: position 23,453,773 of record CP141143.1, on the reverse strand, counting down.
ACATCCACCATTGATTTTTATGATATAATAAACATAATAATCTTGTTCGACGCGCAAAATTAGTACTCATGTGACTAAGCATGATAGTCATCGATGCAAAATAGTCACAAATCTCTCATATTATCATCACATGATCATCATAGACTATAATGGAGCCATTGCACAACCAAAAATTTTGAAACATAATTACTAAATGTCATAGTAAAAAAAACATAAAATTATTACACATACCAAAGACTACTGTGCGTAGAGCTAATAGTTATACAAAGCTTATAATTCTCTGGGCACATCATGCCTTTACATATTGGCCATATAAATAATGACATAATTTTTCAAATGCAGCAAACAGATAAATTATTTGGAAATCTTTTATTCTTTTACTTCTACCCTTGCTGTATCACTTGCATAATCTGGGGGTGGATGAGTATTTATACTCAGTAGGTTGATTTAAAATCTAAAGGAGTGCTAAGCAGAAAATTTTGAAAAATCATTGTAGTCTTTTCCCAAAATCTTTTATCAACAGTAATTCAACCAGAAGACCAATCAATTCAGAATCAAATCCACAAGTTGTGATACCGAACGGTCTACCCCCGCACTAATGGGGAATGAAGGTGACTTAGGGAAGGAGCTTCCCCATGATACTCCACCCTATGCGTGCCACTTGCCGATTATTTTTCTTGGTGGGCATCAAAACACTATGACAATTCTTGGTTTATAAGCCAAGGAACTACCCATAAAGTGGACTTAACCAAAACACAATGCAGCACGTGCAAAATCCATTCACAGACTAAAACAAGTGTCATAAACATACCCAAGCAAAATAATTCAAAAAAAAGTTAACTTTGATCAGTAAAGCATGTGTTTAGAGTTTTAAACCCCCTACCTTAACTTTAGGTATAAGATTCGTAACTATAGAGACCTCAAATGATAAAAACAACCCCAGCATGGTGTTTAACAAGTTTGATTCAGTAGAGAATGTCTTTTTGAATAAATAAAATTGAACTTAAAATGACTTGGAAATAGTAGAAATGAGTCTGGGGTTCAAATGAACCCCCCTCCCCCTTAAATGAACCTTGCCGTTGCAAAACCTGCATTGCTGCCAAAAAAATTTGGCACACACATGGCATCCACCCTTCACGCATGTGATGCCCGCTTATGCTGCTGTGTGCAGGTCTACCCTGTGATGCATGGGATTGCTCATTTGGCGCGTTCATCGTGCGTTGTGCTACATGGCCGCATTGTGCATGTGCTATTTTTTTATACCATTTAGCTCGTATTGATGAGCTCTACAAAATTGGACCACTCGAGGTAGGTTATCCCACTCTTTTCAAGTGGGTCTCGCCTATGAGACACCCTTCCCGAGATCATATCTTTCTACCTCGAACGTATCTTTCAAATGCACGTATCTTTCAACTCCAAACTCGAATTCGCGTGTTCTTGGTACTATTGAACTTGTATCAATGAGCTCTACAAAACAAAACAACTCAAAGTAGGTTATCCCTCTCTTTTCAAGTAAGTCCCACCTATGAGATACGCTTTCTGAGGTCATATTTTCTCTCATGACCTCCGTTTCTAGTATTTTTTGACTCGTTACGATCGTTTCTTAGAGCTCTACCACAATCTTATAAAATAATTATCACATAACAATAGTTAGCTATTTAAAAATTAATTAAAACTCTAAAATTAACTTATTAGAGATTACAAACATCCCAGGGCATGAGGAGGCTTTGTCCGACGTCCTCGAGCCAAAAGAGAAATAGAAGTTGCCCAATGTAAGAGGAGGTTCCATTCTTCACAAATAGGCCACGCAGTGAGAGAAGCATCCTTGGGTGAGGGAAGGTTCTATCCGCCACCTATGGGGGCAAAAAGTGAGGAGTGTCCCTAGGTAAGGGGAGGTTACGTCCATCGCCTACGAGCGTAGAAAGTAAGAAGCGTCTTTGGGTAAGGGAAGGTTTTGTTTGCCACCTGCGGGCGCAAAAAGTGAGTAGTGTCTCCGGTTATGGGTTGGTTCTGTCTTCTACCTATGAGCATGCAAAGAGTAATGCGTCTCTAGGATAAGGGAGGTTTTGTCCATTGCTTTAAGGTGTAAAGAGGGAGAAAAGCCTTGAGAAAGGGGAGTGTTTGTCTTTCACCTTTTGGCACATTGAGAGAAATGTTCTGGAGCGAGAGGAGGCTCCATTTCTCCAAACCTCAAGGGGAGGATGCCTTGAAGGAAAGAGCCACTTCGAATGCTGCTACTTCTAGAACTAGAGGGGAGTAAGCGTTTCTGATCTTCTAATTTAGTATATGATTATATGAATGTGTGTGCTAAGTAAGATATATGTTATGTTCTAATCTGATGTGTTCTCATATGCTTTGATCTAATATGATATGATAAACTCTAATGTGCTTTGTTTTGATCTAATATGCTCTGATCTGATCTAATATGGTTGGATGAGATTTGATATGATCCAATTTGCTGTGATGTGTTTTAATCTACTATGTGAAAGTGTGAGATGTGTTTTTTTGTTGATTTGTTAGCTTCTGTTTAACTCTGATGATTTATGAGATTTCCTTCTGACTCTGAATGATGTATTTGAATATAAGGATATATATATTTTAACGTCTATGATTTTGTACTTATAGATGCATGTATTAGCCGTCAGGTAGCACTACATTCGGATCTGACCGTATTGGAACAACTTCATAGATGTTATCCAATACGTACGTAGGAAACCAATGGTAAGGCAATGTTGGCCCAATCCAAATTAGTTATAAAATTAAGTTTGTTCTGGCCTATGCGCTATAGAGTACTTAAGTTCCTTAGTGCATAGAGTAACTTTATGGCTCTCACACTAAGACTCTACCACTCTTGGTTTATTGATAATAAAATTAAATTACTCCAATTTTTTGTTCCGAACTACCGGTTTGGATCGGTTTCTAGGTCAGGGAGTTACATAAGCTCTCTAAACTAGGCAATGTTTTTGGTTGTTGCTGTAGCCACCGTCATGTGCTTGTCATCGAACTCACATGGACTGTAACGTAGGGGACTTCGTGAGAGTAATATCTATCAAATCAACCTAATGGACCACCACATTGCCTTTAGTTCATTTATTTAATGAAGATAAAGATTATGAGTTACGTCCTCTTTTGCACAAGAATTTATTCATATACCAGAAACCAAAACCTAATCACTAAGTGTCATTCATGAGTAATCTATCTATAAAAAAAATTAAACAGAGTTTGCAATATTATATAAGAATTTTTTATGTGGCAAACCCCAGCTAGGGTAAGAACCACAAACAACCTATCTGGGCCAAATCAATGCACTAGTAAAGAAGAACTTATAAGACCCAAAGAACAATCAACCAACCTCTAGCTACTCCTATAAAAACAAAACTCCTTTCTTTGCTCTTTTCTCTTCCTTTTTTTTGTTGGCCTTCAAGTTTTCCTCAAACCCTTGAAGCTTTTCTCCTCATGTTCTATCATTGTCTTCTTCTAGCTCTTCAATCAAAACTCCTTTTGATTGTTGATTTGCCTTAAGTATATTTCAATCACTCCTTGATTAAGAATACAACTCCTCAAGTTGTGTTTGATGTTATGAATAAATCCTCAATAATTATTCATGAAAAGAACAATTGAAAGATCCCTTAATGGCTGATTGAATTGATCTAAAGCATGTTGCCAATGAAAAGCTCTAGGCACTCAAATCCCAATAGAGTAGACTTACTAATCTCTCTCTATGTTAACAATGGCTTCACTCTCTTTTTCTCACGTCCAAAACACCCTTTGGATACATAAGTAAGTTGGTTTAGGTTTAGACCTTAAATAGGAATCAAATTTCACTAGGAATGACCTATTTTGGGAAACTACACATCAAAACGATTGATCTTTCAACCAAGCAACCGATCTGCTATGCTTTTAGCCTAAAATCTAAAAAATAATTGTAAAAAGATCGATCACTACACTAACCGATTGATCAATGAACAATACTATTATAGTACCTTGCTACAATGCCTTGCTATGTTACTACTATAGTTACAAAAGTTAAAATTATTTCCTAATCAATCCCAATTGATCTTGGGTGAAACATTTACATCAACAATTTTTCACTCATTCTTTTCCCACAATCTAATATGATAAACCCTTTATCCCAAGTCTACAAATATGATGGGTATGCATACTTTTACCTTCCAAAACACCTTTAAAATCTTATAATCTACTTCATCTTTGCCATGTGGTCTTGAGCAACAACCAATCTATCTTATGACTCAAACTACACTTCAATTTAACGTTATTTTGTTCACCCAAATAAGTTAATATATTACATATGACCACATATGTTCTTAAACTTTGAACTTGTAATTTATTAATAGTATGTTTTGATTGATTAGTAGCATGTTAGGGTTATTAAGATTTAATGCTTTGGATGCCGAATGATAATCTTATTGCATGATGTGAGAGGGAAATGATGAAATATTGTATGCTCGATTATGCATATATTGAGCATGTATGATACAAGGATGTTTTATGTATCTAAATCATGTGAATGTTAGTATGCTGGTTATGAGTATGGTGGTAAGTTATATGATGAATTATGAGTATGATAAACACATATGTGATGGATGGTAAGCTATGACAGGTTGATTATGTGTGGATTTTGTAGTGGAGTTGTGGGTGTTTGCGTGTTAGATTTTGGTGGTTGTATGATTAATAGGCAAGGGTTGGTTTCCATTAAATCAAAGGTTAGAGCAATGAGCAAAAAATTTGGGGACTTAGTGAGTAAGTAGACTTAGGGTCTGAAGCTTATGTAGGGGAGTGCAAGACACTATGATTCTACAGCATAATTATATAAGCATAATATATGTATTATGAATTAAAACATAATAAAAATAAGTAGGTTATTAGTAAGAGTTTGATGACTTTAATCAGATCAGATGGATTTAGTTTAATGAATTTCAAGCAAGATTATTTGCCAAAAGGGGGATGCATGAAATTGATTGTTTATAATTAAACCCTTTCTAGATGTACAAGGACAAATATTTATGGGTTGTCAAACCTTAGGGAAAGATGAATTTGTATCTAAACTCAAAGGAATATTCATTTTTAATTGAAAACTAAACGAACTTAAATTAAACAAGAAAGCAATATAACGAAATTAACTTAGATGAGAAATCAATGTGATGAAAATAACTTAGGAACAAGAATACATTAATAGAATTATCGCAATTACTTCAACTTCTAATTTATATTATGTATGTGTATGTAACACCCAGCTTTTCTAATTACGTTTAGCCTATGGGGTTAGAGGTAATTAGATAATCTTTCTATAAATTTTACAGGTTTTCAGAGGTTGAAACCTTTGTACATGGGTAGAGTTCGAAGAAACAAGCGTAACAAATTGAAGAATACATAAAACGGAGGTCAGGACCGAAATTTATGACCTCAAGAAATGTGTAATTTAGGCAGGACCCACTTAAAAGAGTGTGATTTACTACATTAAGTGGGTTTGTATCAAAGGGCTTTTCGATATGAGTCCAACGGTACCAAGAACGCGTAAATCCAAATCCGGGGTAGGAAGTTGAGCATGTTTAAAAATAAGAATTAAAAAGAAAAAAAGAAGAAGAAAAACAATTAAGCCGGCATGCGCCGCAGCGCAAGCCGGCAACGCATTTCCGTGGGTGCCGCTGAAACGCTCCATGGTGGGCACCATTATTCCGTGTACAGGTGCCACAGTTCCACATGCAAGTGTGTACTGCACACTACTGCAGCCCCGCCAGATTTGGCAGTGCGGCACCGCAGTTTTGGAGCACCGTGACCCTTTAAATAGGGCTTTTCTACCAGTGTTTTTAGCAGAACTTCGTTTTCTCCGTTCTTAAGCATTTTGAGTCCGATTAAGGCCATTTAAGAGGCATTCCTAAATAAATCAAGTGTGCTCTACGCGATGGAGGGGACCTTTCTTTGAGTTGGAGACCACATAAGGAGGAAATGCCCCACGACAAGGAGAGGTCATGCTCGTTATCCTCAAGCACCGACAAACTTCATTCTCTACCTTTCTAAGCTTCCTGACTCCGATTTAGTCCATCCAAGAGGCATTCTTGACTAAAACGAGTATGTCCTATGCGATGGAGGGGTCTCTGAGTTGGCAACCGTATAAGGAGGAAATACCCCGAGACAAGGAGAGGCCTTGCCTATCATCCTCGAACACCGGAGCAAGAAAAAGGGACCAGGAGCAAGACAGGGTTTTGTCCAAAGTGGCTGGTCCACAATAAGAGAAGCAATCCAAAGTAGGAGAGGCTTTGGCTTCCACTGAAGAGCCACAATGTGTGAGGAACATCCCCGAGTAGGGGAGGTTCAGTTTGCCACCCACGGGTGTAGAAAACGAGAAGAGTCTCCAACAAGGAGAACGTTTGTACATAGTCTTTCAGTGCAAGATGAGGAACGTATGGAGGCTAGAGGAAGCTCCATCTACTGTCTTCGGATCTGAAGGGGAGGACACCCAGAAGGAATGATCAACTCCGAATACCCCTACCTTATGAGATATGAGGGGAGTAGGCATTTCTAACCTCCCGTTTAAGTTAGAGCTGCTTGAGCTAAATTAGAATGTGCGCTATGTCATGATCCTTTGTGTTATAATCTACTATGCTTTGATGTGACTTGCTATGTTTTGTCTCACTCTAGGGTAGAGCGAGACATGTGATGCATGTGTTCAGTCTCGGCTTAGTGATAGAGCGAGACACGTGGTGTGTTTTTAGTCCCAGCTCAGTGGTAGACAGGACCTGTGAATATGTTCTGTCTCATTCTCTGGTAGAGCGAGACATGTTGGGTATGTTCGGTCTCGGCTGAGTGATAGAGCGAGATGTGTGAATGTGATTGATCCCGCTCTGTGATAGAGCGAGATGTGTAGTGTCGATGTTTTATGGGTTTTTGCATAACTCCGATTGAATATTAGAATATAGGTATTTTAATGTATATGATTTTGTGATGCCTGATATATGTAGTAGTCGTTAGGCAGAACTACGTTTGAATCTAATCATATTGGAATAATATCCAATACGTATGTAGGCAACCAACGACAAGGCAACGTTGGCCCGATCCAAATTAATTAAAATAATATGTTTTATTATGTTTTACACACAACAAACTATGGAACTTCGTTATATATGTAAGGGAAGCCTTAAAGCTCCATAGTGCGTAAACGAACATTGTACCTCTTGCACACAGATGCTAATTCTTGGTTTAAGGAAAGAAATTTTTTATTAAGAGATTTTGTGGGCCCGGCACAAGTCGGGTTGTTACAAATGGTATCGGAGCATTGATCTGTCTGCGAGAGTATAATATTTTATTAAAAAGAATTTTGATTTTAATTTTGAAATAATTAGAAATTGTTGTTTTGAATGTGTTCTGATTATTTTGAAATGAATTGTGATTTTAAAATTTCTCTTCTGGACGTGTTGTCGTGGATTTCAAATAAATTCCGATTTTTATCTTTTGGTTATGCCCGTGTGTTATTATAAATAAATCGTATCAGATTGTCACTTGTAATTCTGTTCTACTGGTGTGATATCAAAATGCATCGAACTCTAATTTTAATAAATTATGTTTTGTTCAATTAGAAGTAATTTGAAAGTTTTATCTTATGTATGTGTATCAGATTGATGGCAAGCTTAGACTTGATGTTGATTTTAAATTAGAATTGATTTAGAATTTTTGCTTTGAATATGTTGCATCTACTTTAGTATGAAATTTAATCGAAGAATTAATTGAGATTTTTATCGCCATGTGTTGCATGAGCTTTGATGCAAACATCAATTTGATAATTTTTATTATTTTTTAATTAAAAATTATTTATAGCTTAAGTTTGAATGTGTTGCATCATGTTTAAATTTTTTAATATCAATTAATTTAGAAATTAATTTTTTTTTAATTTTGCTTTTGAACTTTTCATTTTGTATATGTGACATTGAATTTTATATGAATTCTGATATTTATGAATTTTAATTTTTTATTGTAAGTTATATAAAAATTCTTTTCCGAATAAACTTATTTAGATTTAATTTAGAATTCTATTCTGCATGTGTTACATCAAATTTTTAACAAATTCTAATTTCTCCAAATTTTAATTTTTCATCGAGAATGAATTGAAATTTTGTTTTGCACGTGTGACTTTGGATTTAATCTGAAACTTTGATTTTTTGTATTGTGAGTTTGAATTTGACTCAATCGAAAATTTTGTTTTGGATTCGTTACATTTTTTATATTTTCTACAACTTTGATTTCAATGTGTTTTAAACCACGGTAGAATTATCACAGGGTAACCACCAACCGCTTATGGTATGAGACATGAGGCGCGAGTAGAAAATACTACGGTTAATTCTACCAGTGTATTGAAATGAAAATTTGATTTCGAATTGTTCGTTTTAGAAAATATTTTTTATTCTAAAATTAATTTGTTTTCAAAAGCAATAGAATTACCACGGGGTAACCACTGACTGCTCATATTTACAGACATTAGGTGTCATGCCTCGGCGCTGCCCAACCCTAGCCGAACCCGGTCCAGGGGCCGGTCAAGGGCGCGGGGGCGATGAAGGAAATTGAGATACGGTTTAGCGGAAGACTTAACCCTAAATACGGGCGACCTAACAGAATTTCGGAGCATGCACACCACATTGAGCAAGAATAAATAAGTAGAAAAGAAAGAGAGTCGCTTAACTTAAAATAAACAACTAATCTCAAACCCACAAGCTTAGTCAACCATAGCCCACTCTGGCTCTAAAATAGATCTTAGACAACATAACTATATAAAGTGACATAAATCTAACAAAGAACCATACACAAAGGTTCTAAACATAAAACATAAACCAAGAAAAATAAGTCACATAAGAGTATCCACGATCACATCCAAGTCCTCTCCGATCTTTCCTCAAAGAGGAGATCCTGTTCGTCTGCATGTCGCGTCATGCAGCCCAAAGCAAAACACAATAAAGAGGGGTGAGGTTAAACAAACTCAGCAATGGTTTTTCTAATATACTATCAGCATCGGCAACATGGTAGCATAATAATAATAATAATCATTCAAATCAAAGATTGACAAGATGTAACATTTTCTGATCACACATACACATCACCTAAACCTACATCATAGTGTATAATCCACATAGTGCCATTCACATCATATCCATCTGCATGAAATGTATCTCTAACATACATATCAAATCATTCCTCAACATCATATCAACCTACATGAAATGTATCTCTAACATACATATCCAACCATGTATCACCTCATATCAACCTACATGAAATGTATCTCTAACATACATATCTAATCATGCATCACATCATATCAACCTGCATGAAATGTATCTCTAATATACATATCCAATCATGCATCACATCATATCAACATGCATGAAATGTATCTCTAACATACATATCCAATCATGCATCACATCATATCAACGTGCATGAGATGTATCTCTAACATACATTTCAGATCATGCGTCAATATCATATAAACCTACATGAGATGTATCTCTAACATACATATCTAATCATACATCACATCATATCAACCTACATAAAATGTATTTCTAACATACATATCCAATCATGCATCACGTCATATCAACCTGCATGAGATGTATCTCTAACATACATTTCAGATTATGCATCAACATCATATAAACCTGCATGAGATGTATCTCTAACATACATATCCAATCATGCATCAACATTCTCATTCATCATGCATGTATAAGTATCACACACACACTAGTCCAACATGCAAGTCCATACACATAGAGAATAAACCTGCTCCTCAAGGTCAAAGCCTTCGAGCAACTCCTGCTCCTCAAGGCCAACGCCTTCGAGCAACTCCTGCTCCTCAAGGCCAATGCCTTCGAGCAACTCCTGCTCTTCAAGGCCTACGCCTTCGAGCAACTCCTGCTCCTCAAAGCCAATGCCTTCGAGCAACTCCTGTTCCTCAAAGCCAATGCCTTCAAGCAACTCCTGCCCATCAAGACTAAACACCCGGGCAACCCTGCTTGTCAAAACTAAAGTCCCAAGCAACAATACCTAGTAAGCCGATGCACTCGGACAAACCAGCTGGATTCTCAGGGTCCAGATAATCATAATAATCTCAATCCGCAAGACAAGTACACAACTCGTCCCTACATAACTCCATTTAACTAGACTCAACCCTAGGAGTGCACTCGTTCCACACAGGAACTCAAATCAAAACATGTCTTTTCGGACCAATCAAGTTTTGATTAAGCCACAACCGATCAATCCAGCATGCCATTTCACCACATTGCATCCAATTGATCAAATTCGATTAACTTCGATAAAGCCTTAATTGGAAATCCATTTTCATGATGCATGCAACATGGTACATACGTGGGCAAGGCATACATGAATCCTAATTCATGATAAGTGTTCTCATCAACCCCTAATGCATCATTCATAATTATAATATCAAGCTTCAACATCATCATTAAACCCCACATGTGTATGTACCTAGTATAAGTGTCACGCCCCGGCGATGCCCGACCCGAGCCGAACCCAGTCCAAGGGCCGGTCAAGCGCGCGGGGGCGGAAGGGAAGATTGAGAAACAATCTAGCAGAAGACTTAACCCTAACCACGAGCGATTTAACAGAATTACGGAGTACACACAATCCTTTGAGCAAGAGTAAATAAGAAGGAAAGAAAGAAAGTTGCTTATCACAAAGTAAACAACTAATCTCAAACCTACATGCTTAGTTAACTATAGCCCACACGGGCTCAAAATAAGTCTTAAGCAACACAACTGTAAAATGTGACATAAATCCAAAAACAAAGAACCCAACACAAAGGTTCTAAACATAAAGCATAAAACCAAGGAAATTAAGTCACACAGCGATCTCCATGATCACATCCAAGTCATCTCCGACCTTTCCTCAAAGAGGAGATCCTGTCCATCTACGTGTCGCACCACACAGCCCCAAAACAAAGCACAAGAAAGAGAGGTGAGTTTAACAAACTCAGCAATGGTTTTTAATATCACTATCAACATCGAAAATACGATAGCATAGCAATATAATCATTCAGATCAAAGATTGGCAAGGTGCATCATTTTCTGATCACACATATACATCACCTAAACATGCATTATAGTGCATAATCCACATAGTGTCATTCTCATCATAACATCCTACATGAAATGTATCTCTAACATATATATATTCAATCATGTGTCGACAACCATATCAATCCTACATGAGATGTATCTCTAACATACATATTCAATCATGCATCCATCGTATCAACCTACATGAGATGTATCTCTAACATACATATTTAATCATGCTTCACATCATATCAATCTGCATGAGGTGTATCTCTAACATACATATTCCATCATGCATCACATCAAAATCAACCTGCATGAATGTATCTCTAACATACATATTCCATCATGCATCATATCATAACCACCTGCATGAATGTATCTCTAACATACATATTCTATCAGGCATCACATCATAACACCTTACATAAAATATATCTCTAACATACATATTCCATCATGCATCACATCATAACGACCTGCATGAATGCGTCTTTTACATACATATTCCATCATGTATCACATCATATAAGGAATGCCTCCCTCAAGGAGTAAAACACAATCATTTCCGCAAGTCTGGACGTGGTCCAAATTTCCTAACCGGAAACCTGGGGCATTGCCCGCTCAAGACACAGTCCAAATTCCATAAAAGAAACCAAGATGTAGGGGTAGTCAGCCCCTTTGCTCGCTAAGGATAATCCACATGGGAAATCCAAATTCCCCAAAGGGAACCTAGAGCAGGTCTGCTCACTAAGGACAATTCGGGCCAAGAACGTCCAAATTTCACGTAGGGAACCTAGAGCAGGGTGTTCGCTAAGGACATCTCTGCAGTGGGGAGAGTCCAAATTCCCGCATTGGGAACCTAGAACACGTGGTAGCCGGTGCACAAAGGTATACCACTCTAGGTGTTCAGTGTCCAGATGAGACTATTCTCAATAAATAAATCTCAACCACAACAAGTATACGACTCGTCCTCATATAATCTCATTTTGACTCAACTCAACCCGGGGAGTGCACTCGTTCCACGAAGGAACTCAAATCCAAAACATGTCCTTTTGGACCAATCAAGTTTCGATTAAGCCACGACCGATCAATCTGGCACACAATTTCTCACATTGCATCTAATCGGTCAAATTTGATTAACCTCGATAAAGCCTCAATTGGAAATTTATTTTCATAATGCATGCAGCATGGTACATGCGTGGGCAAAGCAGACATGAATCCTAATCTATGATAAGTGCTCTCATCAGCCCCTAATGCATCATTCATAATCATGATATCAAGCTTCAACATCATCATTTAACCTCACATGTGTGTGTATCTAGTAGAAGCACTTCACTCAATGCATTTCAACATGCTTGAAATTAACTCACTACCACACTACACATGTGAATTAACGTCTAATCATGAATTCCAGCGGAAATCATATAAGAAGAATCAATGAAATCATAACTCAATTCAAAGCTCAACCACAAAGACTAAACACATATAAGATCATTCACTTCATCCATAAGTCATGACATTCACTAACATTCATACATCAACTAACCACATTCTATCATGACAAATTAGTCCATTAATAGGTTGTAGTCCTACTGAAAATACGCTTAACTATAGAGAATCAACCATTCACAATTTCAAGATGACAATTCCAACATCATGCCCCAAAACATAAGTCATTCCACAAAATCTTTAATCATATATCCCAACTTCATAACCTCAATAGCATGCATTTCCAGTAGCATAATATAACTCAAGACACTCCACATTCATATAAAATTGGCAAGTTAAAGTGGAATCATCGAAATAAACATCATGTGAATAACATAAATTTTTGCTGTGTAGCCGTTCGAACGCCCTTCAGGCTGTTCGATCGGCTAAACGGGAAATTTTGAAATTCACAGTTTGGCTGTTCGAACGCCTGGTAGGCCATTCGATTTGCTGAACTGAAAAACTGTCGATCCAACAGTGTTGCCATTCGAATGCCCAGGAGGGCAATTCGAACACCAACAAGGCAGAACTGACCATCTTCTTCTTTTTGTAAATGCAAACTGAAACTTCATTGATAACACTGCAAATCATCATCTAACATCCTAAATACCATCAAAAGTCCTCCATGACTTCTAGAATGCTAAACCACATCATAATAAGATAAAACCCTATGAAATCGGGATTAAAGATTACCATTTTCTAATCATGCCATTAGCACACTAAAACAAGTAACTCCATTCAAAATAAGCCAAAAATTAAGAGTTTTACCATGGATAAACTAAAATTTTGAAAGTCCATTACCTTATCCCTTGATTAGACTTGGATTTGATGGTCACCCTTCTTGAAAACCTTACAAAGACATAGAGTTTAAATTAAAATCGATTTACCAAAGAAATCCCTAATTAGAAACTTAGATCTAGGGCTTGTTGAACATAAAAATCAAAATTTGAAAGCTAGGGTTTGTAGTAAAATACAAATTAGTAGTTTTTGATGTCCAAAAACTAATTGAAACAAAGGGGAAATAGTAGATTTAGAAGAGATTAAGAAGAAAGCTAGGGTTTAGTGCTTAATTAGAGTAGGCTTACCTTAAATACCTTCTAATCCAGGCCTAATTGGGGATTAGGCCTGACCTCTCCTCCTCAGCCTATTCCCAAAAATGGAAATGGCTCAGGTTTGGCCTTTTATAGTAAGGGTTGGGGTATGTATGGGTAAGTTATGAGGTGTAAATAGGAAAAGTAGGCTAAAAATGGGTATTTTACAAATTTGAGCACTAATTAAGTCTAAGAAAATTCTAAAATTTTTTGTATGGGCTTAAGTAGATATCTAGGTTCATTTGACCCCAAAAACCAAAATTTCGACGGTGGTGCCCACAAGGGTCCCGCCAAAACCCTAATTTTTCAAAAAATAGTAAAAATTCAAAAAAATCCTAAAAATTCACATTTGTTTCAAAATCACTTAAAACTACTAATCTGAAAGTTGATTTTGATTAAAATTATCATAAACACCACTTATTCATGAAATCATCGAATAAATCAAAAAACGTATTAACCTCACGATAACCGATAATTAAAGACAACCAAAAACCGGTTTAAAGATGAGGGTCCTTACAAGAAGCACTTCACTCAATGTATATCAACATACTTGAAATTAACTCACTACCACACTACACATTTGAATTAACATCTAATCATGAATTCCAACAGAAATCATAGGAGAAGAATCATTAAAAATCATAACTCAAATCAAAGCTCAACCACAAGCTAAACACATATAAGATCATTCACTTCATCCTTAAGCCATAAAGTTCACTAACATTCACACATCAATTAACCACAACTTAACATGACATATCAGTCCGTTAGTAGGCTGTAGCTCTACTAAAAATATACTTAACCATAGAGAATCAACCATTCATAACTTCAAGATGACAATACCAACATCATACCTCCAACGATAAGTCATTCCACATAACTCTAAATATATAGCTCAACTTCATAACCTCAATGGTATGCCTTTTCAATAGCATATTATAGCTCAAAACACTCCACATTTATATGAAATTGGCATGTTAAAGTAGAATCACCGAAATAAACATCATGCAAATAATACAAAATCTGTTGTGTAGCCGTTCGAACGCCCAGGAGGGCCATTCGATCGGCTATACTGGAAATCTGTCAAACTGACAGTGTTTCTATTCGAACGCCTAGGAGGGCCGTTTGAATGCCAACAAGGCAGAATTGACCTTCTTCTTCCTTTCGAATTTTCAAACCGAAACTCCATTGATAAAACTCAAAATCACCATCTAACAACCTAAATGCCATTAAAAATCCACCATAACTTCCAGAATGCTAATCCACATCATAACAAGATAAAACCCCATGAAATCAGGATTAAAGATTATCATTTACTAATCATGCCATTAAAGCACTAAATCAAGTAATTTCATTCAAAATAAACCACAAAATCAAGAGTTTTACTATAGCAAGACTGAAATTTTGAAAGTTCATTACCTTATCCCTTGATTAGGCTTGGATTTGATGGTCCCCCTTCTTGAAAACCTTACAAAGACATAGAGTTTGAATTAAACTCTATTAAAACCGATTTAACATAAAAAACCCTAACTAAAAACTTAGATCTAGGGCTTGTTGAACATAAAAATCAGATTTTTAGAGCTAGGGTTTGAATTAAAGATGCAAATCAGTAGTTTTGATGTTTGAAAATGAATCAAAACAAAGCGAAATGGTAGATTTAGAAGAGATTAAGATAAAAGCTAGGATTTGGTGCTTAATTAGAAGGGACTTACCTTAAACACCTTCTAATCCGAACCTAATTAGGGATTAGGCCTGACCTCTCCTTCTCAGCCTATTTCCAAAATGCGAATGGCTCAGGTCTGGCCTTTTATAGTAGGGTTTGGGTTGCACTAACTGAACTAATGGGGTGTAAGTAAAATTTTGGGCTAAAAATGGGTATTTTACAAATTTGAGCACTAATTAAATCTGAGAAAATTCTAAGAAATTTTGTATGAGCTTAAGCTGATGTCTGGGTTCATTTGATCAAAAAATCCAAATTTTGATGACGGGGCCCACAGGGGCCCCGCCAAACCCTAATTTTCAGAAAAATAGTAAAAATTCAAAAAAATCCCAAAATTTCACATTTGATTCAAAATTACTTAAAACCACTAATTAAAAAGTTAATTTTGATTAAAACCATCATAAGTACCATTTATTTGCAAAACCACCGAATTAATAAAAAAATGAGTTAACCATGCAATAACCGATAATTAAAAGAAATGAAAACTGGTTTTACGATAAGGGATCTTATATTAGGCGCTAGTGGAAAACTCTATGGTTAATTCTAGTCAAGTATTGAAATAAAATTTGATTTCAAATTGTTCATTTTAGAAAATGTTTCTGATTTATAAATTAATTTGTTTTCAAAGCTGTTAAAATTACCAAAGGGTAACCACCAAACACTCATGGTATGGGATATGAGACATTAGTGGAAGACTCTACGGTTAATTCTACTAGGGTATGGAAATAAAAAATTGATTTTGAATTATTTATTTTAGAAAATATTTTTAACTCAAAAATAAATTTATTTTTCAAAAGCGGTGGAACTACCTCAAAGTAACCATTAAACACCCACGATTTAGAAGGTGAGGTGTTAGTGGATAACTTTGCAGTAAATTCTACCAATGTATTTATATGAAACTCAATTATGAAATATGAGTATTTTGAAAGTTCTGTTTAAAATCTGTTTTGAAAAAATTGTGAAAATCCCGAAGAGAAATCACTAAACACCTGTGATATGAAATAGCAGGCGTTAGTGGATCGCTCTAAGGTTGAAGCTGATGGATTTGATATGAAATTTAATTTTAAGTCCTTGGTGATTTAAAAATGGATTTGAAATTTAGTAGATCTATCTCAATCACCTGTGGAATTGCTAAGAAGAAACCATCAAACACCCATGGTATGGGACATGAGGTGTTAGAGGATAACTTAAAGGTTGATTCCACTATTATATTGAAGTAAATTTTGATTTCAAATCTGCTATGCTTTTATGTGACTTGCTATGTTCTATCTCACTCGGTGATACAGTGAGACATGTGGTGTGTTTTTAGTCCCGGCTCCATGGTAGATGAGACCTATGAATATGTTCTGTCTCGTTCTTTGGTAGAGCGAGACGTGTGGTGTGTGTTCGGTCTCGGCTGATGATAGAGCGAGACGTGTGAATGTGATTGACCCCGCTCTGTGATATAGGGAGATGTGTAGTGCCAGTGTTTTACCGATTTTTGCATAACTCCAATTGAATATTAGTATATACATATATTAACGTATATAATTTTGCACTGCCTGATGTATGTAGTAGCCGTTAGGCAGAACTACGTTTGGATCCGATCGTATTAAAATAATATCCAATACGTATGTAGGCAACCAATAACAAGGCAACGTTGACCCGATCCAAATTAATTATAATAATATATTTTATTATGTTTTACATGCAATGAACTATGAAGCTTCATTTTGTGTGTGTGTGTGTTCGTTACAACCTAAGTCTACGTACGGGGAAGCTTTAAAGCTCCATAGTGTGTAGACAAATGTTGTACCTCTCACACACAGACAATGATTCCTGGTTTAAGGAAAAAAAATTTAATAAGAGATTTTATGGGCCCGGCTCGGGTCGGGTCATTACAGTGTATAAAAAGTATTCTCAGTTACAAGCTAGAACTACTTAAAAAGAATAAGCAATCAATTTCATGGAATGAAGTATCTCCAACCTAAAACAAATCATTTAGCTACACTAAACTAAAATATAAACATGACTCATTTAATCTTAGCATAACTCATCTAATTCATCAATCACATAAACATTAAAGCTATTGAGTAACTATCTCATCTAAACCACAAGAATTAGATTTGATGTGAATATCAAAGCTACATAGATCTATCATCTACAAGATAAATAAATTAACATTGCATTGAATAAAACATTAAAACCCTTTCATAACATGAAATCTTTTATTATACAATTGTCATACATCACAACTAAAATCTAAATCAAAAGAAAAAGTAATTGAAATTCATATATAGCTTCATCAATTCTTAAGCTTGAGAATTTTAGCCTTGCATGGTTGATAATGACACTTGAATCTTCATGGAAAATCATTGAAAGATCCTTCAGCTTTTCTTTTCTCTTTAGCTTCTGAAAATGACTTGGAGTCTTCCAAATTTGAGCTCAATAAGTGTTTATATAGAAGTAAGGGTCTATGGAAGAGTTTTGGTTGGAAAATGACTCAAAAGAGTTTAAAATAGGAATTTGTGTATCAACATATTGATCATGTAAAACCCATAGTTTTTGAAAGGGATTTACAAATATTTTTAATTATAATATTGTATTATAAATTATCTAAGAAAATAATAATTATAAGTTAGGAAGTAAAAAAATCACGATATATTTTGAAGGTCAAAATTTTGTCTTGAACCACCAACTCGCTAGTGAACTCGCAGATGAAACTGTGTTTCCACTGTTGGAGGCATTTGACGTGTCGATGGGCTTACCAATGAACAATAATTTCTTAGTTTGTGATATTTGACGTGATGATGGATACGTCGATAAAACTGTAATGTCACTGTCAGCAAGTTTCAATGACTTAGCGACACAGGAATTGATTTGCCAACAGTTACCAAAATCTCAATAAAGTAGTTTCCCAAGGTTTTTAGAGTTGGTTATGCACCAAAATTCGGTTCCTAGACTTCCTTATAAATACCTTTGATGAATCTTTGACTCAAAGGGTAAAGACTCTCCAAATTTAAGGGAGAGTGGCAGTATATGTTGTGCCAAGGAAGCATAAACAAATTTGTGGAAATCGCTTCGTTGTTTTGATTCAAAGGTCGGAATGCTAACCTTAAACTATGATATTAAGATAAAAAAATCATTTTTGGTGAATGATTATGAAGTAATATGCATGTTGTGGTTGAATCAAATTTAGGATTTGTATGTTTGCTCTATGATTCTTGAGACTAGCAATTTCTGTGTAAATAATTGGTGCTAAGTAGCATATCATACTTGTATTCTCCACATGTGATATATTAATAATGAATCTAATGAATTAGATGATTAGATTTTATGAAATATAATTAATTTAGTGATTCTGGAGACTAGCAATTTTTGTGTAAATAATTGGTGCTAAGTAGAATATCATACTTGTATTCTCCATATGTGATATATTAATAATGAATCTGATGAATTAGATGATTAGAAAAGTTCTATAACTTTTCATTCATCGATAGGGTCATTGACTTGTCGATGATGCTATTGATGCAGAAGGAAGACAACGATGAAATAGTGTTGGTGAACTGATGATTTCATTAGTGACTTACTAGTGAGTCACCAAAAATGATATTGACGTGTCGATGAGGTCATCGATGAGAATGATTATCCTCTTTTATTCCACCATCAGTAAGGGGGTTCGACACGTTTATGGGTTACCGATGCTCATAAGTGGCCTTGTTGATAGGTTGATGAGTCCACCGATGGTGTGTTGGTGTTGGGATATTTAGGAGAAATTATTATGAATATTAGGTTATTATTAAGAATTTTAATAGCATGTCATTCTCTGCATAAAGTTGCAATTATGTGTGATGATGCATGTATATTTGTATATGAATATCCTTGTAATAGATCATACCTAAGGCTAATGTCTTTTGGCATTTGAGGTCAGAGGAACCCTCAATGCCTTGACTCTTCAAGTAAGTCTTTAGCCATGTTGACGAAAGAGTTTTATATGAAAAAGAACCAAGGTCTTTCAGCTCTCTAAGAATAGAAGTTATGTAGAACCGCTTCCGTGGCTCGAGAGTCATGTTCAAATGGATTAGAGCAATAAAAGATAAATAGTCTTGTGCAGTACAATACATGAAGTTCCGACAATCATGGAAGTCGGAACTTCAACCACTTGGGTCCATGACCTATGTAAGCCTTAACTTCATAACGTGAATGGGGTGGGAAGACTTCAAAGTATCTGAAGTCAAAATGTAGGTAGCTTGTAGTCTCAAGAGGCAAGATTGTAATCTAGGACTTTAAATGTTGTGTCATAGAGGACCTACAACTCTCACTTAAGAAGTTGGAGACTTCTGAATGGTTGCCACATTATATTGAAAGGGATTAAAAATGCATGATTATTTATGAAGCTTCTAATGAATGAAGTTAAATTACCCTTGCAACATTTCCCAACCCTCTTTTCATTAAAGGTAAAAAAGATATTATAAAGCTGCAATAACACCAAAGAGGTTCAATTGACTCATCAAAATGTATATCACTCCACAAAGCAGATTTAGAATCTCATTGAATACTTTACTCACCCCATCCAGAACGTGGAGCAAATGTTTACAAGGGCCCATGGAGAACATGGAGCAAATGTTTACAAGGGCCCATGGAGCCAGGTAGCGGCAATTTTTGACCTTTTATTATTGCTAAGAACCCCATATTGCATTGCGCTATGATCTTCTAAAGATAAACAAACTATTAGGCGTCATTACAAGGGAGGAGGAGGTCAAGGCCTTTGAGGAGCAAGCATCCCCTCATCATGGCTAAATGACAAGCTCACACTTAGAATATATACACAAGGTACTCATGACTTCATTTGTATTAAAATAGATCTTAACCTTTTTAGTTAAGCCCTATACTACGGTTTATATTATCCATTTAATGTTACTCACAAAGTCTTTCATTCTTTTACTCACATCAATTATGCAAATAAATTATGTCAATCCCCTTCATTAACCAACTATTGGTCATAACTAAAAGGATATTCCAAAAATCTAAGTCCAACTATGGTTGGTTAGACCATCAACACGTTGGTGCTAGTGTCGATGTCCAAAAATACCTTCATCAACACATCAGTCCCTACGAGAAAAGGGAAGACATTTTAATGTGATCGACATGTTGGACCCCTTGATGATCCCCACTATACATCATTGACATGCCCATGCATGCCGACACTAGGAATAGTCCATCTTCTCCCATCCTTCGACACCTTGTCAATGCAACGGAATCAGTATAGATGACTAGTGCAAACAAGTAAACATGCTTTCAACTTGATATTGATTCAAACCCCTCTATCCCTAATTTATGAGAACCTTCTTGACACATTTTGGGGTCACTTTACACAAGAAACACCCTCCAAATTGTGTCAAACACCAATTGAAAGATCAATACATACAATTCCTCATGTCAAGCTCTACATGCATTATGGAATTCTCCTTGTCTTGCTAGTATCCACTCCTCATAAGGATACAATGAAGACATAACTTCAAACAACTGGTTAAAGCCTAAACTACAATATTTAGAGCGACCTTGTGTCGCACCCCAAGATTTTCTAAATTCATTATTGTGAGTAAAATGGCAAGACACGATTTTTTTATTAAAACATTTGTCATGATATTTAGGGGGGGGAGGTACTCATTTTTTTAATATATGAATATTAAATCATAATACAACAATAATCAAGGTCAAACCACATTATAAACTGAATAGGGTCCTTCTCGAGTACATGCTTCAATATCTTGATATCTACAAATATAAATAAATTGACACTAATGAGCCTACAGTAAGCCACCTTTGAGTAAGGTAACATTTATATATGTTAAGTGGCCTAGCAATATCATTCTTGCTACATATACAAAATTTCAAAAGAACTTTAATCTTACAAGGTACCTGCACTACACAAATTTTGAAATATTAGAATACCCAATGGGATGGTTAAACTAGAACCACAAAATTATAACAATGGTATAAAAAATTTATAATCTCATTCCATAATCAACCCTTAAATATGAAACAAATGTTCACTATGTCCATGATAATATCAAGGAGATCTCCGTAACTCCTCGAAGTGTGAATCACTCCACGAAGTAATTTAAGACTCTTGTTGAAGACTATAGCCTGCTTTGTTATGCTATAAAGCTAAGGCCCACAAAGGCTCATGGACCCAAATAGTCGAGATTCTCAGCGTTCTATGATTAGTAAGACCTCCTTTGTTGCACTGTGTTGGAGTTGTGCATTTTTTAATTCTATAACTCATTTGAACCAACTTTTAGGCTAAGGGAGAGGCTCTACAAATAAAAACTCTCAAGCCTTAAGGAGCCAAAAACCCATGATTTTTTTCTTCAACAACTTTCCTCCGGTGGCGAATAAACCCAATCTTGGAGCCCACCAGGTTATTTGGTACTCCTAAATGTGAGTGTAAAAATACATCAACAAGTCAAAGTCACTACCCTCTTGGTATGCCTAATATAGTGTTTGCATTATAAACCAAGTTCTAAGCCTAGTAGAGAAGGTGTGAGAGCATCCTTGACTATATGCCTAAACGGGCCCACTATGGAGCCCAAATTTAAGGTTCATGTAACTCTTTCTATTGTGAACGTTCTAGGGGCTGCCACTGGGGCCACGTGTTAGGTTAATTAAGGTTTTAATTATGCTATTATGTAATAAGGGCATTTAGGTCAATAAGGTAATTAGGGTTATTAGTTAGGGTTTTCTTTTAATTATGCTAATGGGCCTTAGGTGCTTGCTAGTGGGCCCATTAGTTAGCCTATTTACGCCTTAAGTTGATTAGTGAATGAATTATTATCTTGTCTTCTTCTATTTTCTCTCTGCCTCTCCCTCCTATCCGGCGGCCATGCTGCTCCTTTTCCCCTTTCTCGGCTATCCTACGCCGCTCCCTTCCTGTTACCGGTCTGCCCAGCCATTGTAGACACCGATCCACAACACTTTCCCATTGGTCCACAACACTTTCCCACATGTACTTTATTTTGTGTTCCAACTATTATTTACATTTATTATATAAGTAACATAAACCAAAATACTCCTCGTTAAAAGTAAAAAATTATATATAAATATTACTTTAAAAGCACAAACTGATGTATTGATTGTCAGTCATACTTCTTCAGTCTAGTTCACCGGCACCACTGTCTATGCGTCAATCCCTCCATCATGTCCATTATAATACTTAACACACCCACATGTATCGATACACTCACTTATACTAACATGGTTAGTTCATGTGCTGTCAATCCCGCAGATCAACGACTTGTAACAAGTGGGAATAACTCACAGAAGATACTCCAGCCCTCTCTAAGGAGCATTTCTGTTTAAAAACTTCTCTACTTCATAAACGGTCTGGAGTCATTATTGACATTTTCATTTCCATGCAACAGGAGCAAGCATGGCCGTTTTATTTACCAGTCCCAAAATTTTAATTAATTGTCAAACATCTTCCCATTTCAAAATTTAGTGATCCAAGATGGTTACTTTAACGCTTTCCGCAGAAATGGAAATGCTATGCTATAGCTCAGACTTTATTTCAGATAAGGAAGCTGGGTCACATGATCCATTTTTTACAAAAAGTAATTACTTGTTCTTATTTCTTTTAAACGATTGTCAATCCTTATTCCTTAGCCCGAGGATACATTGAGCACTATAATGTCCAATCCACCTGCTCCAACTAGCATGTTTGATTGAGCCCATTGCCTTTAAACTCTTAAAGAAAATCTGAAGCTTTCTATTTACAAACCGAAAACGCTTATGACTCATTGAAAATTTAAAAAGAAAAAACACATTGCCATGGGTACATGCTTTACAAACACCAAATACAGAGCTTCACTTCTTTCCTATTCACAAGGTCACCGTCTTCTGCGCTTACTGTTTGCCTGCAGCACATAAAAAAATATCATTGCCGACAATGCCTTCATGAAGAAACAAGAACCTGATTTATGTTTATTCACATTCAGCATTCTCTACAGAACCAAAGGGTCTGAAATGTCATTATTTAAGTTTAACTACGTGAACACTTAAGTGCTTAATACTCCATCCGTCCCATATTAAGTGTCCTATTTGGTTTTTCATAATGAATATTGCTTAATACTCCCTCTATCCCATATTAAGTGTCCTATTTGTTTTTTCAGAAAGAACTACTCATTTTGAAAAACCAAATACGACACTTATATAGGAAGGAGGGAGTATATTCTTCAGGTGCAACTTCAGTGCTGATCAATTTCTGTAAATATGATATGTTGTTATCCAAGTGAAAATAAAAGAAAAATGGAGAAGAAAATGATCACATTACAAAGAGTTCAAAGAGAAAACCAATTTAAGTTTCAACAAGAATAACTTGAACTTATCGGCAACTCTAATATTATGTTGTTTTAATATTTTTCCATAACACATTTATCATTTTCACAGCTGCAGAGTCTTATTTAATCACCAATGTTCTCATCCGTATGAGTGAGATTTTTATGCTCAGCTTCAAAGCTTGAAATTGTCATTATCATCATATTTAAAGTCCTAATCTGTCAAAAACAAGACCACTTGCCTAAATCTAATTTCTAAAACCATCGCCAAAGTAGACCTCGATGTAATTCATCGTAAACCAATGCATATCAAGCAGGGCTTTAGTAATCTACTTGTACCACCAAATAAAATAAACCTAAACCACATATTCTAGAAATGCATACACAGATACAGATATATGGAAATGCCATGAACAAACAACAACTGGAAAATTTACTCAACCATTTTGTTTAAGTTCCAATAACTTCAAACTGCATTCCAACGTTTCAATAGCTAGATGATTTCCTTTAGGCATGAGATTGGTTGTCAAGTTCTAAGAAGCTCATGCTGTCCTGAAAGTTGAGGACCCCATTTGGACCAGAAATATTAGGGCAAACAATTAGAACTTGTAAACATACCTTTGCATCTGTTTGTCTAGAAGTTGTTTGGGTATCCTGGCCCCTCACATCTTGCGATACACAAGTTTCACAAAAAAAATGCTCAATCTTCTTTGCTTCTTCCGGGCTCATGTTAATACAAGGAGGATGGAACCTGTTACACATATAAAGTTCTGAATTCACTCCTCTTTTTTCTATATTTCACTGTTTGATTGTCTACATGGAACGATAATAGAAGACTAACCAGAAATTCAATCAACAAAAGCTGAGAACAAATTAAACATTCGAGTATTTTAGCCTTTGCACTAGCTTCTCAAAAGATTTATGTACTAATCATCTACATCAAGTGTATAAAGACTGCCTTGTACAAGTTAATAATAAAATACAACAAAAGATCCCCTTCAATTTTACAATTCAATTGATCAAAATGGGTAATATGACAATTTAAAGACACTGGAAAACAAGTCAAACAGTGATTAAACAGAAAAAACATGTACTGAGTTCCTAAGACTCAGGATGATATTGGCATAACCAATAATAGGCATAACCAATAATAGGCTTAAGCATGTCACTTATGATGGACCGGAGGACAATGTGATTAGGCCATTTGTCAGAGATGGAAGACTCACACTTATGACAACTTAAACTGCATTCTCATATATTCCGATATTCATTTCAAAAACTATAGCTTCAGACTAATTATGCATAGATCCTCATTGCGAAATTGAAGCCTCTACACATACATAACTAGAGACAAATTTTACCCTTTTTTATTGTCTCAATTTAACAATAAAAACACTGCTACCTTATTTAAAACATAATACCTTCCTTCAACAGTATGTAATATTTCAGGAAGCAGATGATACTAGATAACATTTAGCAAAGATCACACTACCTACTATTTAGGCATTCTTCATGCCTACCTAACATTGAATGATTTTCGCTTTATACCTCAATGATGTGCCTAACCACTACAAATTAAACTCATTCAGATTACCTGACCAACATCGCGTTCAATTAAAGAATAATGATTTGAAAAGTTATTACCATTAGGTTACAGCATCACTTGACGTTAAATGATTGGCTGGAAGAGGAACACAGAAAGCAGAAGTAATGGCGCTCACCAGTCATTGCAGCCTTCACACTGAATCATTAAATCATCAGGATTGTAAGGCATTTCACACTTGCAATAGCTGCCACAAGCAGTTAAATGAAAATCAGACTTAAAGTGAAAACAATTGTGTTTAGTGGCCATAAAGATAAACAGGACATCAATCCGGTGGACAGAAAAATACTGATTAGCTACTTGAGTACAAGAAAAAAAAAAGTTGGGGAATGTAACAATATGACATTTAAAAGTTTGAGTATGTTCAGTTCAAAAGAAAAAAAGGAAGGTACAGCTTGAAGTGTGTGATATATAGTTCATTAAGGAGCAAGGTTTGCCATCTCAAATTTCAGATACATCTCAATAGGCAAAAACGAGGGATCCCAGATAATATGTAAATTATGTAAATCTCAGAGAGTGTACATCATATCATATGTGAATTATGTAATCTCAGAGGGTGTACAAAATGAGTAATTGTTTGCTTTATAAGAAAAATGTTTTTGTTAAAGAGTTTTCATTTTTCTGAAATGTATGCAATTAGAAGCTAACAAGTTTTAAAATTCAAAGAAAAATTGGAAGAAGTTGACAAGTTGCAGTCCATCCAAGACAATAAACGATGATTTTGTCTAATTAGTTGGGCCATTTGCCTGCCCAAACTCCTAGTTGTTATTAGATTCTTTCCAATGGCCTTTTGATTTAGGCTCTAAAACATTCAGCTTTAACTTTTCAAATGGGTAAACTCTATCCCCTTTAAATCCCAATGCTAGCTGAAAAGCAATAACTTTAAGATGTCAAAATCTCATCGGTGGTTATTTGTAATGGTAAGAAAATACTAGAGTAACATGAAGTGGAAGGCTCTCAATAAAAGATTTCTTGTTGACAAGTGAACAATAGCAATCACTTGCTGGTAGTGTATACAATATCAAGAGTTGCATTGGAAACGACTTGCAGAACTTATCAGTTATAATTGACCCTCATCCTTCAACCATTTTCCATTTTAAATATAAAACTTATCTATTTACTTTCAAACTATCAACAGATAAGATTTCTAAAATATGAGCCCATGAGAATTAAAGAGAGGCAAGTGCAACAAATTGCGACCAGAAAATACTTTCAATAGCCATTCTAGATACACGCACAAATACAAAGGAAGAGATCAGGGTCTCCATAAGAGATTGAAAAACATTGGAAAGCTGATTCCAGTGAGACATTGGTGAAATCTTGCCAAGATCTCTCTAAGATTGGAAAACTTATGTCTCCCTTATTTTTCTTATATGATTAAATGAAGATATCAATATCTCCAATATCTCAGTGAGATCTTGCGGAGATAGAACTATGCAATTTCGAAGACATCAGTGCAGCATCCCTAAATCTCCACAAGAAATTGAAAGACCATAGAAAGCTGATTCAAGCAAGACCTTGGTGAAATCTTGCCAAGATCTCTCCAACATTGAAAAAACTTATCCCTCCCTTACTTGTCTTATAGATTACTTGATAAAATGAATGAATCAGAATCATCAAAATCTCAATGAGATCTTGCCTAGATGAATTCCCTGTTTAAGACAGGGAAAAGCCAACAGTAATAATAAATAAGATGGTCAGGACCATGTGCAAATTCGTTTCGGTAATCTCAATGAGATGGAAGTATCTGTTTACAAAGGAAAAGACTGACACAAAAACAGTTGAATACCTTTGAAACATTTTCATTAAGATGATATACATATGAAGTGGTTATACGATCAACTACAACACAATTAAACGATTCAATTATTGAAGGAAAAGCATTATCTCCCATAAATTGTTAGCATTCCTCAGGCTATGAAAAAATGTTTCATACAACTCCTTGCATGACTGCAAGAATAGCACGGCAAGCTGTCTAGAATAGAAAAACATCATAATTACCCACCCAAATTCTTGAAACCAATTTTTTCATACAATTTACACTTTTCTTGAAAGCACTTACATTTCTCCTAAAAACCCATCATAAGCCCACTTATCCAGAATCATTGTACATACATATCCAACACTGAACTTGACTTCTTTCATTGATAAAAGTCTTTTCCATCTTCACTGACACTTCCTGGAGATTGAGGTTGCTACAGGATATTTTTTAGACTCATCACCAATTACTGACCATTAAGCATGGAAATTTAAATGCATCATTTGCATAAATTCATTATGTTCTTCAAAGAAAACAAAATACATTGCTATCCCAAACAATAAAACTATATCATTTACAATAACAATTGGCCATCTGATTCCTTCAATTCAGGTTGCACAAAAAGCTAATGCATTTCAGAAAAGGATGCTGACGCATTCAAATATATGCTGCATAAAGACCAAAATATATAACCATCGTCAGTCCATTACAACACGTATCCCATACTATTCATGTGACAGTTACATTAATTTGAACATCCAGCAAAAGACGACACTACTATCCACCTGGAACCCAAAGAAAGCCCCCGAAAAATGATTTAATATAGCGAAGCAATGCAGCAAACTAACGAAGATAAACAATTAAGTCCAACAAAAGCAATATCAATTCGAAGATGTACAATTTGACCTTAGTAGACAATTTAACAATTCAACAGAAATGCGGGCCCTATTATCCACAAGAGACCAGGCTGAACCCTAATTCACTGATAATTGAATTGCTGATGCAAAGATCACTAATTTAGCCAAAATATGCTGTAAAAGTGACACCAAGATATTCAGCTACTCAGCCAACATTTGGTCAGAAACTTAATTCACGATAATCCACCCAAAAAAAAAAAAACTAAAACTCAGAAAAGGAAAATATTTACACGGCGACCCGATCGGGAATGAAGCTGCCAGTGGCAGACTTGTACTCGAAGCGGCAGAAGAAGTCCTCGTTGCCAACAGCATCGAGTTTGGTATAGCTCTTAAAGCTGTGCACCGTGCACTTTCCCTCGATGGTGTCGGCGCTCTGCAAGTCGTAATGGTCGGACAAAAACACCTCCTTTACCCCG
Source organism: Saururus chinensis (assembly GCA_035235625.1). Taxonomy (NCBI): domain Eukaryota; kingdom Viridiplantae; phylum Streptophyta; class Magnoliopsida; order Piperales; family Saururaceae; genus Saururus; species Saururus chinensis. The sequence goes on along the minus strand of CP141143.1, from coordinate 23,425,374 downwards.
TGGAACTGTCTCCGGCCACCGATCGACTCCTCCGGCCGGTAGTACCACCTGACCCGCACCTGCACGTTGCCCCGGGCGTTGGCCTCGATCTTCTCCACCTTGGCAACGTAGGGGGGCTTCGACGAGTCCGAAGCTCTCATCAGCACGCAGTCCCCAACTGCTAGAGGTGAAACAAAAAGGCACACGAGGGGAAGAGGAGATCAGAGGATTGAAAAAATCGAAAAGGAGCATGGAGAAGAGGGAAAGGCGGGGCAGAAAGTCGGGACCTTTGATGGCTTTGTTGGTGCCTTTGATGTTGCAGGAGTCCAGAGCTTTCTTTGGCTGTCGGGCTTTCGCCATTGCCAGGGGAGCAAGGTGGGGAGTCTGCTCTGTGGAGACAGCACCCAACCAGGGGTGTGGGCTAAGTTAGGAGGACTGGTTCTAGAAACTGAGTGAGAGTAAATCCTGCCCCTTCATGATGTGGGCCCACCCAAGCAAGAGGGCATCCAGACTAAACCGACCGGACCTTGACTCGACTATTGGAGTGATTTTTCCCTAGCTTAAATTATCCATCAGATTGATTATTTATGTGAATGTGTATCTTTGTGTATGTCATTAATTTTAAATATTAACGGTTTACATATATAATTTATTTTAAATTTATTCAGTCATTTTTAGAGGAGCATATAATAAACTCTTCTAAATACATTATATATAATGGCGATCCGATGAGCCAAAGCTCACATACGTCAATTATTTTATCTTATTAATAATAATTATATATAATATATAAATATATATTTTTATAACAAAGTTTGTTCAAGCTCTTGCTCTTAGGACCAGACTAGAAAGGGCAAGCCTAACAGCATATACAAAGCCTACCTATCATATGTATTAAATAAGTTAAATACAATCTCAATAAGTACCTAAGTTGCCGAGAGACTTATGCTTCTCAAAGTATCTCCTGACCATCCCACCAACACCTACGTAATTAATATATACATATTACTATTAGGAAAAAAATACAAATTAAATTGGATTAGCCACAAATAAGTACTTAAGTTCAAGTTGAAATGCTTTTAATATTTTTAAAATATTTAAAAAGACTTTGATGCATTTTCATATTTATATGGTGGAATAATTTTTTATCTAAATATTTAATACACATTTTAACATAATTTTACACAAATAGGGTGAGCTTAATCTACTTGGATGAAATTTTATTAATAATATTTCATTGTTGTATTTTATATGTAATTTAATACTTTCTCCATCTTACACTAATAGCTACATTTGATTTTTTCAAATAAATATTTTAAAAACTAAATAAAAATATATAAATATGTTTTCGTCGTTAATATATATGGTAGGCAATTCCCAATATATTAAAAAAATATCAAAAAATTAAATAAAAATATCATATTTTTAATATGTAAAAATTGGCATATGTCAGCCACAGGATGTGAATCCTGTGGCAAGGCCTATAAGCAACAGTGCAGCAGGATTTTAATCTTGCGGCATTGCAACACATGCAAATGGGACTTTTTTTTTATATACCCTTAAAATAGTACCTTACTATAAAAAAATATGTGTGCAATATCTAACACGTTTGGGAAAGAACTTTCATATTGGAGGCTAAAATGAATTTATTTCTCTTTTGATAATTTTCTTGTACTTATTGATTTTTATTTTTTTATTTATTCATCTTTTTACAAGTGTGCATGTAGGGGTGCCCACCGATAGCCTGCACTAACAGTTCGGGCTTCAACCTGGCACGCTAGATAAGTGGGCTCAGCTTTAGCCAGGCCTCTGAAGTGTACGGGAGTGTTGGCCGCTGGCCATGTGGGTTGGGCTGACCCCCAAACTAAAAGTCGTTGGAGGCTAAGCCCCCAACATATTTTTATTTTTATTTTTATTTTTTTAAAAAATAGATTTGAAAGGAGGGGAAATCACAAAATTGTTACCTCCTATAAAAGATAATTTTAACCCCAACTACAATCAAATAAAAAGGTAGGAGAGGTAATTGTTATATTTAAAAATCTATAAATAGGGGGGAGTTTAACTTCTTTCCACCCTTTCCTCTACTCTCTAAGATTCTCTTTCTCCACTCCTCTCATAGTCTCAAGCTCTTAATCACTTTTATTTTTATTTTTAATTAAAATATAAAATTAAGCTCTCACACTCTTAAAGCCTCAAGAACAAAATTCTCAATTCTCAAGTTTTATCCTCTTCCATCAAGTGGGCAACTCAAGTCTCAAGCATCAAGGTCCAAAGTAAGTAAATTTGATTTAATAATTTAATTTTTAAATTGATTTACTTTTTTTCTCTTGGTTTTTTTTTGTTTTTAAAGAATATAGCATCTCACTCCAACTCCAATGCCTCCTCCTCGATCACCCTAAGTCCAACCGCCAATTTTTCTAAAGGAAGATTTCCACAAATGGATGAAATTGACTACAAAGGAATTCCACCAATGTCTTGGTCAGTTGGGATAAAAAAAGCAGCAACCTTTCATGGTGTGGAACCATATGAAGAAAATTAGGGCGGACAATCATAACAACCCCGACATATTCCTCTTAAAAGCCGAATGCAACTATTTAAAAATATTCTAAGAGTGGAAACCAAGGGATGAAGGGGTACTGAACAACTTCTCAGACATGCTAAATCATGCTCCGCCAATCATGGACCAAAGTGACATGCCCAAAAGAATTTTACACACATTTTTCTAAAAATTTCACAAAATTTTCTTGCAATATAACATTTATAAATAGTGAAAATGGGCAAATTTCAAATCTCGTGAAAATATTTTTCATAAATACAAATCATCATACATAAGTTTTTTCAACTTAAACTTTGTCAAATCATCATTTGGCCAAACCAAACAATCTCAAGCGTGAATCTAATACAAAACATGAAAATTAAATGATATGGCCATGGGCTTAAACGAAAATATACCCCAGGTGTCTCTGAGTAAAACCCATAATAGTCCAAGAGTGTAAGGTCTCATATACAAGTTTAGAAAAATATAAACATTACAACTCTCATCTCACCCAATATAACAATTATCAAATTAATACATCAGTTGTGGCAAAACTACAAATGAAACATATTGAGTCAAAGGTACACTAAAAGTCTAAAAATAGGTCCTTCAACAATAGCACTAGCGAAATTAAAGGAGCTCTCGATCAAGGACTTGCAAAAGCCTCCAAAATATATGAGGTTAAAAAGAAAGAAAATGAGTATTTTTATACTTAGTAGGAGAGTTCTAATTAATGAACTCTATAAGTTTAAACATAGTTGCTTTCATGGAGCATCAACATAAAACAGGAAAGCATAAAGAAATCAAAACTCAAAATAAACATATGCTCATACACATTAGCTTACCAAATGTTCTTACCCAAACTCGTACACTAACCATCTTACTCGTACTATTGTACTCAAATTTGTATACTTACAATCTTGTTTAAAGAGTTTTACACTTACTCTTATTTAGAAGCTTATAAACTTACTCTTACTCAGAATCTTACAATGTTACTTTTACCATAAATCTTACACTTACTAGTGACAACTAGAGTTTATTATAGTTTAACCAGCTCGAGCTTCAAAGGAAAGGAATGTCACTAGGGTGTCACCTTAACCTCAGGGGAATAACTAGACACAGTGGACTTTTCTAAATGCAAGACACACCTATGCTCATGGGGCATAGGATCAAATAGGCAAATAAAGATCTATGATACCACTTACCTAAGCACACAAATGCCCATACTCTAAGGCCATATAGTGCCAACTAAGGGCAGAAACCATACAACGTCACTTTTGAGTGGAAACTTATAGTGCCAACTCTGGGCAAAAACATATATCGCTCTCAATAGATATCTCGCAGGATAAACACCATGGCTTGATATGAGAAACACTCAACCGTCAAATTACCGGTTGGCTCAAACATGGAACTTAATCCTCCTAATCCCTAAGGTTTCATACTCACAATCTTACACTTATAGACTTACAAACTTACACTTACAACCATCAACTAGAGCCAATTAAAGCACTAGTTGACTTTAGCGCAATAAATAATGAATGTTATTAGGGCATCACATTAACCTTCGAGGAAGATTTTATTTGCCATAGATTTTTTCGAAGGTAAGGTATACTTGTGCTCATGGGGCACATGATTAAACAGGTAAGAGTAGATCCATGATATACTCATTTGAGCAGAAAAATAATAAAAGTGTCACAAAAAATTACAAAAAAATTAGAGACGCTACACGAAGGACCCCAAACAAGCATAGTTAAGTGTCATGAGTGCCTATTCTACCTCTCTTAGTACTTTTAATTTTAATAAAGATACAAATCAGAGGGATCTTTTGAAGTACATTGTGCACGATGAGCAACCCTTCTCCTTTGTTGATGACTCCTTTTTTGAGACGTATGTGAGGCAAGTTCTCAATCTGACCTTCAACACAATATCATGCAACACTTTGAAGAGAAATATTTTCAAGCTACACAAGGAGTACAAGGTAGAACTTATAAACACCCTACAAATAATTCTAAGTAGGATTTCTTTAACTTTTGAAATTTGGACTAATAACGAAGATATTGGCTATGTATGTGTTATCACTCATTTTATTGATGAATCATGGAGATTAAATGAGAGAATAATATATTTTAATATGATAGAATATCCTCATTCCGCTTCAATTACTAAAAAATAATGGATTTTTATTTTAAATGAATACTCAATTAAAGATAAACTTATGCCTATTACTTTACACAATGTCTCTAATAATAATTCTATTGTAGAACTTTTAGAAGCTCATTGTGATCACATTGGTGCAATAGAATCAAATATGTTTCATATTAGATATGCATGTCAAATAATTTATTTATTTATTGAAGATGGTTTGAATGTTGTTAATCCTCATATTCAATTAAATAAAAATATTTTGTTACATATCACCTATTCACTCTCTAGAATTCAAGAATTTAAAGACTTGTGTAGATTACAAGGTAAGAAAAATAAAAAATTTCAATTAAATATTCGTCATAGGTGGAATAACACATATTTAATGTTAGAAACTTGTGAAGGATTAGAAAGTTTAATTATATGTTGGGTTACAAAAAGCTACCTCATATAGGACTTAATGAATGTCATGTTTGTGAGATCTAATTTATTATTATTATTATTTACTTTATTGTGTGATGGTTTAGTTTGATTATAAATATTTATTAGTCTTGTTTTGAATTTTGTAAAAAAAATTAGTTTGTAGCATAAACTACTATATTACAACACTAATTGTTGTAATTTTTATATATTTTCTTGTATTATGGAAGTGGGCCCCACTCAAGGACCCATGACCATCCTCAGTGTCATGCCAACTTCTTGGGCGGCCAACCTTCACTTAATATCTTAAATAGGTTTGGGTTTTGTCACACTTATTCTAGCCTATTTCCCTAAGTAGGTTCACTTGTTCCTTTGTTGAGCCCAATGCAAGTCCAATTACTTACCTTATAGTATAAATATCCATATCGGCCGTTCTCCCATTTGGTGGTGTGATATTTTTGAAGGGTTTAGAGTACTTTACCTCCCTCTTAAGAAAGGAAAACTTCATCCAAGGTAAATTCATCAGGTTTCTTCATGATTATTTATGTTTTCACCTTTAATCTCATGTTCTCTCCTCTTTAAGCACATTTTTTTACCCATGTTTTGAAACCCTAAATCTTTATTTCTTTCTTCTACTATTGTGATTTGTTTTGGGTACGAGTGAATGTTGATTTATTTTTCTATTAGTGATTTTGAGTCCCTATTTGGTGGTAAGTTGTGGTTTTTTCTTAGGGCTAATATGACCTAATTTGTTGGGTATGAATTCCTTGAGGTTAGGAGGAGATTGAAGGGTCTACTAATTGATTTGAGGTAAGGGGTGATGAGTTTTTTTTTATATTAACACCATGCTTGTATGTGAAATTATGTTCTTGAAGTATGTTGGATGTGTGAACTTAAATCTTTTTGATTATATATTTTGTTGATGTTTTGACATGAATATACATGAGTTATGTTGGATCTATTATGTCTAAACCTTAGATAATATTTTCTTAAGGTTTGATGAGGTTTTGATGAAAAATCAGACTAGTTTTGTGCAAAAGAAATTAGGTTTTTTGTGTTTCTATGCATGATTGATCGATTGCCCTTGAACAACGATTGATTGGTAAGTGATCTATCTTCAGTTTTACTATGACCGATTGATAGCCCTATCTTGGCTAATCAATCGGTTTGGCCGATCGATTATCCGGTTGGACCAATCAATCACCAAACTAATTATTTGCCATTTTTGTATACTCAATTGATCTCCCAAGTGAAAATTAATTTTTATGCTTATTTTAAGCTAGATTTTGAAGGTTCCTTTATGTCTCTTACATATAACTAGTAAATAATTATCATTCCATGATATGAATGTTTGCACACATGTAATATTATTCATGCATGAACCATGTTTCATATACTTTAAATCTTTTATGAGTATGACCACTTACATTTACATGTACTAATGCTTACATGACCTTATTAACTACATATGAACCATGTCTCATGCATGATAGTGTTATTGATTAGCATAAATATCTATGCTTGCATGCACTTAGCATTGTTCACGTATGAATCATGTTGCATATATCGTAAAAATTATTTGTTAAACCATGATTAGTCATAGTGTTTTGTAGTTTTTTGGATTAGTCCGAAAGGGTGGGGTTTTCTGTTTGAAAAGGGAAGGGTTTTACGTCCTCAAGGAAAAGGTTCCTCCCTGAGTTGAGAAGAGCATAATGCTAAAGTGAGTAAATTCAATGAGACTTCTAGAGTGAGCTTTAGGTTGGTTTGCCCTTGTGCAATGGCTAACCAAGGGCAATTCCAATTTATAGGATTTGTCAACTTCTTTTGGTATTTCTAGCTTAGGAATACCGAGTAAGAAAATATTAAGTATATTTGGGTACCAGGAGTATCAATGATTTATGAATTAGGATTATCAATGATTTATAAATTACTATGATGCTTATTTACACATGTTTTGTGTATAAATTCTGATGCTTATTTACATAGGTTTTGTGTATGGATTATGATATTTTATTTACACATGTTTTATGTCTAGATCATGATGCTTATTTATATATGTTGAGTATGGATCATGACACTTGATTATATAAGTTGTGTATAGATTATGATACTTGAATGCATAGGTTCTGTGTGTGGATTATGATACACCATTAAGGCATTTGCATAGGTTTTGTTTATAGATTATGATGCATCAATGAGATATTTGCACAAGTTTTATGTGTAAGGGATTTAATATGCTCTTGTGTTTTTAACACTAATAGTGCTTAAGGTTTTGGTTATGCATATTAAGGATTATATTTTTGGTGTTAATGTGAGATATATGTTTTCAAACTCTTATTGAGCTAAGCTTACCCCGTTTGCATTGTTTTGTTTAGGGTATCCCTTTAGGATCCTTTATGTGGTTGTGCTATGAAAGTGTTGAGGATGATTTATTTTGTGAGCAAGGTGGAGATTAGGCAGACTCAGAGTAGGGATAGTTCACATGTTTTGGGATAGACTTTAGTTTATCTATGATGTAGCATTGTGACCTAATCATGTTTTAGAAGAGCATTATTTTGATGACATAGATTATTGCCGTTTTGAGGATTGAGACTCCATTATGTTTGTGAATTTATGTTGGTAATGTGAATGCTTATAGTTAAGCTTAATAGTTTCATTTGAATTTCTTTTTTCGGATATTACTTTTGCACAAAGTGAAGTATTGTGTACTTCGATCTAGACTGGGTTTGGGTTTATAACTTATCTAATTCACACCCTTACCATTCCTTTTTGGCAGGGTTCAGGTTAAGGGGGCATGATGGGGGCATGCCAATTTTGCCATAAGTATTTGTTTGATGCATTATTTATTTATTTATTATAATATTACTAAAGATTTATCCAGAGTTTAGTATCTTCTTGTTCAATTCTAAACCATTTTTATGACATAATTTTTGCATTTAAATAATATCGAAATAATGAATCATTTGCACATCCTGTATTGAAAATAGAAACAAATTTAATAAATATTGCTCTCTTTTCTCTGTAATTTATTATTTAGGTGCTATAATGGATCTTAGGGTAGAAACTAATTTTTTTTCTTTATATAATATACATGAAATAGCCTTTGGGTGAAGAAGAAATAAATCAACTTCTTCTTCTACTCTTATGCTTCTTCCACATAAAAGTACGTCTTGGATGTTACTTCAAAAAATAAATAAAAATTTAGTTCTAATATTAATATATTAGCTAACTATTTACAAATTAATTTTCACTCCTTTTTAGTGAAGAAGAACTTAATAATATGAATATTTTAACTAAGTGGCAAACATATAGAAAGACAAAATCTTGTATTGTCTGCTTTAGCTTGTGATTTACTAACCCCTCTTGAATGTCCACAATAGTATCAAAGTTTGCTTTCGATGCAGGAGGTAAGGTATTGGATGATAGGTGTAGTTAATTAATGCCTAATGAGGTGGAGACATCCAGTTACTTGAAAGATTAGTTGGATGCTGAATAAAAGGTAGAAGCTTCCAACTTTAAAGAAGAAATAAGAGAAGATTTGCATAACATGACAATCGATTAGTTAATAATTTAATTTTTACTTATCTTTATATTTGAGGTTTTAGATTATAATTACAAATGCTAGGTAAGTGAACGAGTGTCAACTTAATTGGGATGAAAATTTTTAATGTACAAAAATCACTATCTAGAGCTTACTAAGCCTTTGAGTAAAATAAGAATATAGTTGGAGATGCCAAAATTAAATTTTTCATTGCTTCAGGGACATAGGTCATAGATAAGATACATAAATTATAATTCAAATTTAAATCATAGTTATCATATAATCAAATAATTAATAAAGAACAATACAGGCAAACCTTTAGGGGCTTTGCCTCTAGGACATGGCCTTCAAAATACCCAATAAAAAACATGCCTTTTATACTTAAAATCAATTTAATTAAGTTACAAATAAAAGTGACTCTTTATGCAATAATATGATCAAGATCACCACGAACCCTTTCACATGAAAGAGATGAGAGATCAACCAACACTAGCCTCCTTGTAGCATATTAAGCTGTAGCTTGTCCAAATTCACAAAGTGGCATACAACCCAAAGAGCTGGCAGCTCTAGTCCAAAGGCTTTCCATCTCTAAATAATTTGTGCTTTCTTTCCTACATGGGCTATGACTAGGCCCATAAGGACTCTCTTAAGATGACTTATCTTGTGGTCTCAAATGTATAAACCTAAAAAAGCCTAACACACCCCTCGTAGTTGAGCCCATAAGAGGGTTGACCCTTGTTTAGGTAGGTCATGTTAAGGAATATATATATATATATATATATATATATATATATATATAAGTTTATAAAAAATTAATAAATATTTATATATTTTTTAAAATTTAATTTTTTTAAAAAAAACACTTAAAAGGAGAGTGGGCCTAGAGGGTCAGGCCGGGCCCCTTCACCCCCATCGGCCCGGCTCGGCCCGCCTCCTGGAGGGGCCCGTCCCGTGGCCACCCCTCTCCGTACATGCTTGGTGTTGTCTCGAGCGCTTGATTCAGTAATTCTTGCAGTACGATATAAATACTTTGACCCCTATCTTCTTTTCCTCCCAAATTAAATGGTGCGGAGCATCTTGGCCGCAAATCAGGCCGGAAATCGCCGTTGCATCCGATCGCCGCTTCCCTTCGCTTTCGCCATCCGCCATCGCAGTGCAGGTACTCTCTCTCTTTGTCTCTTTGCCGAAAGGTTGGCTGGACTTTACGAATCGGTAAGAAACATTATTGTGGATTCTTTTTCCTGCCTTCAGAATTCAGATGCTTCCGCTAGCATCCAATTTAATACCGGTTGCCGAATTCTACCTCCACTGTGTTACTCCATTATTAGGTGGAACCAGATAGCCAATAGTCAAATTTTGTACACATCAGTACATCATAGCTTCCCTGCTTATGGTTTTGTGGGAATATGTAAATAAGGCGGTTTTTTTTGTTTTTAGTTTTGCTCTGTAGCATCTACTAAGGGTGGTGGGATTTTGATTGGACCTGCATCTCTCGGGTTCCCGCAGCCACATTGTTTTGAAGATCATAAACTGTATTTCAATGCTCAGATGTAGACTAGACTTGTTTACCGCCATTTTGTCCAATTTGTCTTAAATGGAAAGCTTGGGTACCAATAAAATGTCTAAAATCGGATGTTTGACACGCATTTCTGGTTGGTGGTTGCTCTTGAACAAAGTTCCCATATGCTGAAATTAGTCATCCCCAGACACTTAATAACTAAGCTCCTATGATGTGTCACAGTGTTGGTGGCTCAATTTCTTTTAGGAAGTTGGGAATGAGAATGCATGCAGTATTGTGATAGTTAATATAAGTACGTAACAATTGTCTGTGGTTCAAATTTTGCTAAACAATTTCTGGGATCTGTCCAAAGATGTGGGATAATGCCTATGGGTGATTTCTTAAATGGCGAATGTTCCCTTTTTGCTAAGTGTGTTGTGTGTGATTTGCTCTTTAGTTATGATTTTAGCACATATGCTGAAGTGGATGGTATATGTCTATTAATTATGATCTTGTTTATGTCAGTTGTGTTTGCTCACAATTGTGGACAATGTTTCATCTATGTTTAAAAAAACAGCGATATTGTTTCATTTCCAGAAATTATCCATCTAAGCTGACTAAACAAGAAATAAAAATTTTGATGATTTCCATTTGAACATCATTTCTAATCATTTCCAGAAAAATAGGCGCATTTCTATTCCAAGCATGTCCACAGCGTCAAGTATCTCTTCACTTAAAGTTGGCTTAGGATTATATATCAGGTGTTATGCGTTGCTTTTTTTCTTAAAAAACATGAAGAGCACATGCTTAGCGTGTTTTCTAAAACATTAGTGAATATTACAGAACTAGACAAGCCTAGCCTTATGACTGATAACAGCTGAAGCTTTTCTGTCAAGTCGGTAAACCCACTGATTTCATACATGATGTACTTCACTAAAGTTGTGTATATATCTCTAGCTCCACCTTTGGTAATAAGTCCAGATGCATGCACATAGCTATTTTGCTTATACAGTTTGTAATCCAGATGGTTGTAATGCCTTTGTTTTGGGATGCAGTTAAGCAATAAGCTACAGGATCGGGAGAAGTGTAACAGATGGAGCTAGCAGTTGGTGCTGATACTGATCATATGCTTGAAAGAACGTCAGACAGCTTGTGTATTGATCCAGCTCGGGCTCGATTTCCATTCTGTGTAGTGTGGACTCCATTACCTGTAATTTCATGGTTTGCTCCATTCATTGGCCATATGGGCATATGCAGAGAGGATGGTGTCATCTTAGATTTTGCTGGTCCCAACTTTGTTTGTGTTGACAACTTTACATTTGGAGCGCCAACAAGATACATCCAAATTAGTGAAGATCATGTAAGTAAGCTTTTATCAATTTCGTAAGGTATTCTATAAATTACAGAGATTTTATACGGTGTTCATCATCCTTTCCCTGGTGGGACGCCAACATGAGGTCTTATAGGAGGCCAGTTATGGATGAATCTGGCCATTTTAAATGGAATTTATGCAGAAATTAAGTTGCAAATTCAACAATTAGATATGACTGGATGTTAAAATGGTAGTCTGCATGGTTTGATTTCAATCCAGCATATGATTGTTTTTGTATAGACCAACAAACTTTAAGGTTTTCAGTATGAATTTTGTTGTGACACATTTGCGATTTACAATTACCTAAATATTTTAACCTGGTGATCATGCAGTGCTTCTCTTGTGTTGGGCCTGAAAAAGAAATGACTTGGGATGATGCAGTTCGGAAGAGCACGCAAGAGTTTCAGCATAGATCTTACAATCTCTTTACTTGCAACTGCCACTCTTTTGTTGCAAATACTCTGAACAGATTGTTGTACAATGGTCATAGCCGGTGGAATGTTGTGAATTTGGCAGCACTTATTTTTCTGAAAGGCCGGTGGGTGAGCAAAACAGCAATTGTACGAACATATTTACCATTTTTCATTGTGTTGTGCATAGGGCTTAAGTTAGGCGGCTGGACGTTTCTGATGGGCTTGGCGTTGTTCTACGTAGTCTTTGTTGGTTGGTTCCTTGTGGGTACTTGCTTTTTTAGTGATCTTATTCAGGTGTAGCTGTCTGACATGATATTTTCTCACCTTTTAATATCTTTTTTAATATTTCTTGGCTGTAAGATCTCTGATCTAAGGGTGGTTTATGTTAAAATACTTAAGTAATTGTGTAGTACTTGTCATTTAAACATATACTTGTGCAGAATGTGATAGCATAGTCGGTCACGGTTTTTTTATTTTTTTGACATGTATTCAATCAACATACTTATATGCGACATTTATACATTTTGATAGAATTTAGCTGTGTTGATATAAGTTTTTTATAAAAAAAGTCAAAATTCAAAAGCATTTCGAAGTTTGACTAGCTTTAAAGGGATCAAATTTTCAAAACAAATAAAGTCTTTAAAGTTGACAAAGTCCAAAGAAAAGAAAAGGGAAAAATCAAATGTAATCCTACACACGTAGGACTGAAACTTCTAACTTTTTTATTTTAAAACATAAGGATTTTATGAAGCTTCCTTATATTTAAAGTTAATTATAAAAATTAAATTAGCTAAGTGAGGCTTTATCATCCATACATAATTATATTAAATAATTATCAAATTAAAAATTTAAATTATAAAAGGCTATGTGTGACTGTATGGGTTTTATGTCAAAATAGTCATAAAATTGAGATTAGTAAAATGTTAAATCAAAATAAATAAATGGCTGAGTGAGACTTATTGGGTTGAATAACCATCAAATCAAAATTAGTAAAAAACTAAGTGAGACTAGTAGCCCCTACATTAAGTTTGCTATTAAAAATATTTAGTCATAAAAGACTAAAATGATTAAAATACAAAAAGTCAAATTTCAAAAACTCGAAGTTAAAAAAAAAGTGCAACGGGATTATGTGGAGACTCCATAGGCCCTACATAAAAAGTGGAAAGATTAAGTCAAAAATATGAGGCTCGTAATCATCTAATCTAAACAAAAAAAATAAAAAAATAATAATAAAAATAAAAAAATAAAAATAAAAATAAAAATAGAAAAAAGGAATGCGTAAAGAGAGTGATGGAGTGGGGGAAGACGAAGTTAAATTTATAATGTTGTAACTTCTTCTACTACTTTCAAAATTACATTTATCACACTCCCCATGTCCCACTAACTCACTTCCTACTAATTCGATTATCATCAATCATCATATTCACTCATTCTCCACTACCCACAAACTACCTCACTAACTTATATCCTACTATTTTACTTAACTATATAACTCCAATATTATAAATACCTCATTATTTTCATAAAGATGGGCTTGTGGCCTTTAAGTCAAATGAACCTTTAAAAAGAAATTTTGAAGCCCATCACCTACCCAAAAATATCCAAAAATTTCAAAAACCTTGACCTTTTAAAGTTGAAGAAGTTTGAGGGACTGAAAGACAAATAGAGTGTTGCTTTATGTAAAAGAAGAAGAAGTCATACAAGGGAACTCTCATCTTTCACAAGGAGTTTCTTTTTTTATTTTTTTACTTAATAATTGTGGCTACTTCTTTTGACAATTTTGTAACGTCTGGGAATCTAAATTCCCGAAGTTGAACATGGGGAAATTAGGGTGTTGGACCCCTTGACCTTCTTGTTAGAATAAATTATTCAATACTGGGAATTGGTGGCAAAAACCTATATGGATGAAAATTAGACAGAAAGAGCTTCGAAACGCCACCAAGAACGCGCGAATTGGAGTTCGGATGAGGAGATACGGTTGTTTGAAGTTGAACATATCGTATAGGGCCCATTTACCCAAATTTGTTGCGCGAATTGTCTGTTTAAGTTATTATACAGGTCTGATCAATTAGTATTTTGAAATTGTGTTTTAGGGGCCCAATAAGGTGGCTTATATGGGTAGGTTTGGCCCAACTCTTTGGGGGATTAGGAACCCTAATCCCCATGTGTATAAATAAGGCTAATTAGGGCTTTTAAGGGGAGAGAAATTTTCCGGCGACACTTCGGCGAGGCATTGGCGACAGTGGATTGATGACAACGTGGCCTCAGAGGTAAGACTTCGAATTGAGATTGGTGGAGAATTTGTTAACTGATTTGATTGAAATTTATATTGACTTCTGTATATATTGTTCATGTGAATAGTAATCTAATTTTTTTGGTTGCCGGAACAGTGGTTGAATAGGAGCTGCGTGGCGGATTCACCTACAGCTATGTGGGTGCTGGTTGTTAAAAAAAAAGGAACTTGCAGTGGCGTGGCATTGCTGGCGGCCGGAGGATGGACTAGGGCTGCTGAAATCACCGGAATATGCCAATCCGGTCAAGCCTAGTCCATTGGCCGGCCATGGCAACCTGCCGTTGCGACGCCACCACCTGTTTTAAAAAAAAAGATCAGCCAATTGGCCCTCCGCCGGGCACTTAGTGGCAGCAGGCCTCGCTTCAACGGAATCACTGCCACCACCTGTTTGAAAAAAAAAGGAAATAAAGGGTTGAACTGGGTCCGGTTCATGGGGATAAAAATGTCAAAAAATTTATAAAAAATTACTTTTGCACCTTGAGAGGCATGAGAGTATTCTGTCCAAGTTCAGCTTGGGGGAAAATCCCATAGACTATAAAATGACCCTTTTACCCCTTATTATTAAATTATCGTGTGAAAACCACTTACCCGACTTAGGGGCTCTGGTTCAGGGGCCTATGAGTTTATACAAAAATTGGGAAAATTCTCAGTGAGAATTTAATGGGTAACCTAATTAATGGACAAATCTTTTGGTGAGAAAAAATCCCAGTGAGTAGGTAATTGACATTTTTACCCCTAGGGTTAATCCTAAACTGTTAAATAAACATGGGTCAGTTCAAGGGGTTCACGACCCCGTCACACGTCAGGAAAATTACACAGTCCATAAAGTCCATTAGTACCATTGAGTTCAATTTAGGACCCATTGGATGTCAATAACGTCTTAAACTAAATGATAGAAATACCCCTTTAAGTGGACCTGCCCACATTCGTGTGAATGGAAGCACGGGTCAATTTGATAGTGGAGCCTTCTGAGAGGATAATGCCTTAAAATAAATAAATGGGTAGTGAGATGACCAGAATGACCCAAGGGAGGGTAACATACCCTAGATGGTAAAATTACCATATTACCCTTAGGGGCAATGTACTCTGTTTGTCGAAACTAATAACCTGACAACCAAGCGTTAAGGTATACTATAGTGATGTTAAATGACTTCAAAAGGAAGGGGTGTGACCAGCAAGTGACACAAAGACCTTGATAGGTCACAATGTCATGGGAAATAAGGGGTAGAACCCTAATTCTTAGGGTTTGGCAGTGAATTACACGTGTCTGTAACTGAATACATCGATCAACTAGAGTATTTTATACATAATTCGTATGATGCGTTAGATTTGTTTACACTCTCGGGCTTAGATTCACTGAGCCCTAACTCTGCAAATGAGTACAACGAGCCTCCATTTATTATTTATGCACTTGTGTGACTGCATATTATATATGTTGATTATTCTGATGCTTGCATTTATTATTGCTATGTTAAGATATATCAGTAACTTAAGGTTAATAAAAAGTAATCAAGAGATTTTGGTTGTTGTTGGATGGTGGGGAGAACACCTAATCAAGATAATAACTAAAATGCCCTCTTTAGGGTTGTGATGTAATGTCCCTGATTTTTCTACGATTTTTTGGGTTTTTCCTGCTATTTTTTTGGCCATTTTTGGCAGGAAAATGTGACGTTTCAGCGTATGTGCATTTGTGTATTTCCCCCATATTTATACCCATAGAGTCGGGTGTGGGGCTTAGTTGCGGGACATGGGCCTCGCTGCGCGCTTACGGCGCAAATTTTGGAGGTTCGACGCGTAACTAGTGGGTTAGCGCGCGTTGGGGATACGTTTGGAAAAAGAAAAAAAATAATAAAAAGGAAAAAATGTGGATCGGGTCGGGATTGCCCGATCCAGAACCCGGAAGGTGAATAGTGCACTGCCCCCATTTTTGCGCCTGTTCCTTGTGCCCGGCCGCCACCGGCCGCTGGCAGGCCGCAGGACACTGGCACAAGCTCCGCCCTGGCGGTGCGACGCCGAGGGGCCACTGCCCCGGCCGCCCACGGCCGCGTCGCCTCCTCCCCCGGTTTGCCCTCTCCCCACTGTCTTTTTTGATTCCGCCGCCGCCGTGGGCCGGCCGGCCGCCCACGGCTCCATCATGGGCTGGCGACGGCGGGAGGACACTCCCCCCGACCCCGGACGGTCTCTGCTCCGCCGTCCCGCTTCCTTTCTCTCACTGCCCTATTTTTCCGCCGGCGAACTGTTTGGACGAATTGGGGGCCGCCGCCGGCGAGCCACGGCCGGCTGTGCTCCGTCTGGCCCGGCCTTGGTCCGACGAAGTGATTGAGCCACCCCTCCTTGGCCGATTTCGCCTCCGTCCTCCATCTTCCCTCCGACCAGACCTTCCGAGCCTTTGTTTCGTTTGGTCAGTGTGTTTGGGACTACCGGTGCCGGGAATTGTTGCCTTTGGCCGAAGACGGCTCCGCTCGGCCTCCGTCCGGCCAGCCGCGGTCCAGTGACCGCAAGGCCGACCCCCAGCCAGCTCAGCCACCCCCATGGCCGCTCCGCCCTTTTGGGTTTTCCCCGGTCGTCCCCTATATTTGGTCTACGTCCATTTTGGACATTGTGACTGACGTTATCAGTTGGACGCCGGATTTGTTTTAGCGGACCTTAGTTCGGCTCCGCCCCAGCCCGGTGATGCCAATGGGCCACCCCTCCGGGCCTTGTTCAGCCTTGCAGCCCGTAGCTGTAGCTAGTTCCGCCTTACCGGCACGTTTGCCCGTTGACCCCTCTTGCCTATTTTACGCCGTCGGTACCGAACGGCCTCGGGCAAGAGTTTATATGTCTTACCTTGACAGAAGGTGGACGAGTTCACCTGCTCAGGCCTTGGCCAGTGATGGCCTCATAGCCTTTGCTCGACCGTGACCCTCCCCTTGCTCTCTGTCGTGCGAGATGCACAGCCGCCCGCACCATGGGTATTGGTTGTGGGTGGCGATCAGTAATGTCGCCACTTAGATTGGCCACCGCTAGGGCCTTAGCCCTATTGGCTTTTGTGGGCCTTGAGTCGCCTCATTTCAGCCCTCTCCCCCGCCCTTTGGGTTGCGTGTGCATGTGGCCACGCGTGTGCTTTTGGGCTTAGGCGCCGCCCGATCATCGGATGGCTTTGCCACCGATTGGAGTTGACACAGAGCTGTCCTCCACCTCTCCTTTGATTCTCGAGTGTTGCCCCACGCTCTCCGCCCATATGTGGGCCTCTGTTGACCGAAATCGTCGCCGTTGGGTGCTGTCCACGGCCGATTTTGACGTTTTGTGGCCGGCTGAGCACGTCTTAGCCACCGGCCAACCTTCAGTGAGTACACCATAGACCTATGGTCGCACTGCCACATATGTTGGCACGATATTTCTCCCGGCCGCCCTAGTATGCCGCCGTAGATCACAGATTTTTACCGCATTGATTTCTGACACCCTGTTTGGCCGTGACTAGTTTCGGCGCATCCTAAAATCCTCGGGACAGCAGCTCTCTCAGCCAAGCAAAGGTTTTGACCGCCAACTCCGCCGCCACCTCCACCGTCGTGTGCTCGCCATCGAACGTCATGATTACGAGGTAGGGGAGCTTTGAACTCGTAAATTCATGAAGTATGCTTTGAATGAGTAGCAACATGCTAGGATTGTATGATTTCATGCTTAGATGTTAAGTAATGATCTGATTGCATGATGTGCGTGTCAGCATGATTGTATGGTATGATTGATATGCATGAGATGTATGCACGTTTTATGGATGTGGATTATGTATGCGCTAGCGATGGCTAGCAAATATGTCAGTATGCTACGTATGTGTTATGCATGTGCTAGTGATGGCTAGCGTGCATGTTTGGAGTATGTATGAATGTATGTGCATGTGCTTGTGATGGCTAGCGTGTATGTTTGACGTGTGTATGCATGTGCTAGTGATGGCTAGCGTGCATGTTTGGAGTATGTATGAATGTCTGTGCATGTGCTAGTGATGGCTAGCGTGCATGTTTGTAATTTATGTATGTATGACCGTATGTGTGTGTTATTCGTATGTGTGAGACATACGTATGTATGATGACTATGTGGGCAGAGGTATGGGCGATGGACAGTAAGAGGTAACAGAGGCTTTGTCTGAATTTGGATACGGTTGTGTAAGCGTATGACAGAGGATATGAGTATGACGGGCAAGGATTAGAATGGATCAGTTTGGGGTGGATTGTATGTTGGGCGATTGTCAGACAGTAAGAGTATTCATAATTGTACAAGCATAACGTACAGATTATGAAGTGAAAAGTAAGTATAATAATAAGTGAGATATAAGTAAGAGGGCGACAACTGGGTTGGCTCTGAGGAGCGTTATTTGAGGATATCAGTGTAAGAGGATTTGGCCATAAGATGGATGGCGAAGTATGTAAGACTGTAAGGGTTTGATGTACGATGAGTTTTGTCCATGATGTGGACGGGTAAGTGAAGTCTGCTGCCTTGACGAACTGGGGTTTTGATCGGGCTCAGCTTCAGTTTGACCAGTCGAGGACTATGAGTTTGTGTAGCATAATTGTACCACATAATGTACTTAATTCAAACTTGAATTATAAGCACAACTAATGATAGCGTTGTGAGTTTGAGACTTAAAGGTTCGACGGATTAAGTTCCGTGTTTGAGCTGGCTGCTAATGAGTCGGCCGAGCATTTATCATGTTTTGCCATAGTGTTTATCATGCGGGATGTTGTTTGTGTGCTGTATAGGGCACCAAACGTCTGATGCTCTGTTGAGAGCGACGTTTCTGATTTGGTCTGCGTGCTATATCAGCCCAGACGTTTGATGCTCTGTTGAGAGCGATGTACGTTTCTGACTTTGTCTGTGTGCTGTGTGAAGCCCAGACATTTGATGCTCTGTTGAGAGCGTTGTATGATTCCACCCAAGAGTGGCACTGTACGTTTCTGCCCAAGTGGCACTGTATGTTTTCTGCCCAAGAGTGGCAATGGCACTATAAGACCCATTATGGTGGGCAATTCTATGACCCCTTATGTGTGGGTGTTTATGTTTGCGCGCTCAGGTAAGTAGTATCATGGATCTACTCTTACCTGTTTGATCCAGTGCCCCATGAGCATTGGTGTGCCTTACCTTCGAAAAAGTCCATGGCGTCTAGTCACTCCCCGGAGGTTAAGGTGTTGCCCCAGTGGCATTCTTTTCCATTTCGACGCTGGAGCTTATTAGTTGTAATGAGCTTCAGTGGTCGTTGATATGTGTACGATTATGAGTACGACTGTATGAGTGTGAGTACGACAGTATGTGTATGAGTAGGACTGTAAGAGTATGTATGAGCAGGACTGTAAGAGTGTGTATGAGCAGGACTGTAAGAGTATGTATGAGCAGGACTGTAAGAGTGTGTATGAGCAGGACTGTAAGCGTATGAGTATGAGCACGACTGTAAGAGTATGGGTACGATTGTGAGAATATGTTTTTGAGTAAGACAGTAAGTATGATTTTGTGCAGACTGTACGAGTAAGGTCGTACGAGTCTGATTGTACGAGTAAGGTCATACATGTATGGGTAAGCTATATGAGTGAGCATACAATTGTACGAGTAAGGTTGTACAAATATGCGTATGTTGTATGAGTATGTGTACGGTGGTACGAGTAAGTTTGTATGACCCTAGATAAGGGTGTTTGTGTAAGTTGATTGGATAGTATGACTTTGGCACATTGGTGCCTTTGGTATGATTTTGGCACGTTGGTGCCTTTGGTATGTCTTTGGCACAATGGTGCATTTGGTATGTTTGTATGAGTTTGAGCATGATATTGATATGCCTACCTGCTTCATGTTTGAGTTGCATGACGCATGCAATTATGAACTTTTGAGTTCACCACTTGGGATTTCCCCTACTGAGTATTTTCCTACTGAGTATGAAAATACTCACCACCCTACTTTTTAGCCCTGTTGTATGGGAGGTTTTGCAGGTTGTGCGGAGAGCTCCCGGAGATGGACGCTCGTTTCAGCGGTGGATTGATTCCCGTTGACTCAGGTATCTGCTTGACTCTTTGTGAGTTTTGTTTGTGCCACGATCTCCTGTATTGGGTGAGACGAGAAGTAAGATGTTTATTCTGGACTTTCATTTGGATTAGTGTGTGGACTGTTATGGGACTTGCTTTCAGGGATGCCTGGGAGTGATTTGTATTTAAAGTCTATGATCATAGCAATTTATTCGTACGTGTGTTTTCGAGTTGCGCTTGATGATATTTGCTTTGGTCGTACGATGTTTAACCGTATGATGTTTTAAATTATAAAATGTTTATACAGGTTTTGATTTTATCGTTTTGACTCCGATCGTAGAAAAAAAATTTTCTCTGAGTTTTAAGAAAAAGGGATGAAAAATCTCGGGCGTTACATGTGACTAGTTCATGGAGTGAACAGGGCATAGAATTTTACCTTGGTTAATGAACCGATGGTGGTTATGGGATGTTCTTTGAGTCATAGCTCAGTGGATGAGCTATTTATTGGGCCGATTCACAGGGTGAAGAGGACCCAAATGGTTGAGCACATACTTGACTGAATGGAAATAATCTAGTTTAAGTTCAGATGTTTGGGGGAGTCAATGGTCATAAAGACCCGAGGCTTCTATGGATACATTAGTAATGTCTTATAAGACATTTTCTCCAAGAGTTGGGATGGTGGAGATTGCGATATGCTTCATCGCCACAATGGTTTAGGTATTGATCAGAAGGTCTTTACCACGGGTCTCCCATAGGTCTTCCTAGGACTATTTAGTACGTACGAAAGGCGGAGTTACATGAGCATCATGGGAGGCTTGTGTTTCTTGCCAATCTGTGTCTATGAGCACAGTTGAGATCCTCTTTTCCAAATTCGTAGCAGGCTATTGAGAGCCCTGGGGATTTGGTCAAGCTGCTATTAAGTAGTCTACTCTAAGGTTGGAGTACTATGTTTGGAGATTTCTTAGGGGTGAGTTATCTCTGAGTTTCAGATTTGATAGTATTAATTATCGAACAAGGGATGCAAGATAATTAATAACATTGTTTGATATTGCTGGTCAATGAGACAAGTGGAACGGTTAAAAAACTTACTAAAATGTAGATTGATTGAAAGTACCTAAGCATTGCATGTGTGATGTTATGCTTCTTAGGATAGAGTAGTTTCTAGGCAGAACTACGTCTGGATCCGATCTTGTTGGAAACATTGGAGATGTTGTCTAATGAGTACGTAGGCAACTAACATCGGGTGATGTTGGCCCGATCCGAAAAATATTAATAAAACCTTTTGCCCTTTGGAAGCTCTTCTCCTGAAGGCGGAGAGGTTCCATTGTTATTGTGGTTGTTGTTTGGTTTGCTTGGTTGCAGATTCTCTAGGCGACGACAAGTGAGACCAAGACAAGCGAGCATAAGAATAAGTTTTTGCATTTCTACAACTCTGTTATGTAAGTGTTTAACTAGCATGAGAGTCAACTTAGTTGTTTATTTTTGGACGGATGACAGACTTGTACTTAGATGGATGAGCTATTCTAAATGAATTTGCAGACGTTAAATAATATCATATGATTTGACATCCGTATTTGTGAACCCCAGTTATCGTGACTTGGATATTTAATTGAATGATTTGTTTTGTATTTAAGGAAAAAAAATTCTCTCTACTTACCGTTCGTACTATTTAAAAATATTTTTAAAAATCCGGGTCGTGACAACTTCTCTTTTTTATTTTAATAAATTCTAAGTTGTCTTCTTCATTTTGCAATTTAATCGAAGGGTTTTAAAGATTACCTAATTACCATTACTCTATTCAAAATTATAGATTGCCCCACACATAAAAACAAAAGTTATTCTCTATCTCTTTTAAGGAAGGGTCATTTGATCCCGTCTCTTGACTTGTGCTTAGGGAACTATCGAAATTCATCAATAGTCTGGAAGTATATTCTTTGTTATCTTATGGATGTATGCTTACATATATATAATTGCACTACAATTTTGTAGTCGGAAACTGGAATTAGTTCTTCTAAATCTTGAGTGAAAATGTTGGAAGGAGAAGATACCCAACATGTTTCTCCCAGTCAAGATCGTTTTGTGGAGAAGCATTTTTAGTTGGCTTTCTCAACTTAATATGTAATGTTAATCTCTCAAAATATATACCCAATTGTGTCAGTCTAATCCGACTAATTCTCAATCTGTGGGCTAGGAAGCTGGAACTCCAATGTAACCAATATAACTTCATCAACTTCTTCCCAAGCTTGTCGAGGTGAATACAACAGTCACTACTGGCAACTCCGAGCCAAATTGTGTGTGCCTTGTCATAGAAATGACCACAACAAACTAAAATTTCAGATTGTCATAGCGTAATGTAAACTAAAATTTACTGACAGCTGACAAACAAGAACCTATAAGGAAAGATCGAGAAGAATTCTAAGATCAAGTAATTAACAATGTGGTATTAACTAAAACCAAGAAGATAGTATAAAAGGAAAAATATGCAAGTTGAATTTTTTTAATGCTGATGGCCATATGTATTGTATTGGCTTATTTCAGTGAGCAAAACAATATCAGATTGATGTGTAATTTGTGCTATAAAATAGAATGCCCACTATTTAAGATTACATGGTGACGATGAAGCAAATCAGAAGACTTAGAAGTATTTTTGCAAGTAAAAAAATGCACACATATCACATTCATACATTTAGGATAAAAGGTTTATCATATAGATTATGAGATATGAATGAATGAAAAATTACATAAGATGTAAAAGTTTCATTCAAAGTTAATCAAGAAAATTTTGAATTCCGGTATTATAACAAGATTATAGCATCAACTGATTGATGAATAGTAGTGATCAATCGGTTACTATAGTGCTTCTCACAAAATTTTAGAAAACAAAGTTGTAGTTGGTGATCAATTGATGAATAGTAGTGATTGACCAATGGAGCCCATAAATTTTCAAAATAGGATATTTCAAGTTGCATTTGGTTTCTATTTGAGGTCTAATACCTAAACCGACTTAGCTAGTTATAAAAAAGGTGTTTTAGATGTGGGAAAAGAGAAGAGAAGCTATTGTTAGTGTAGAAAGAGATTTGTGAGTCTACTCTATTAAGTTTTGAAAGTATAGAACTTTTTATTCTATACATGCTTTGAATAATAATTTAATTAGCAAACAGTAAGGAGAAACTTGCAACACAACACACACAAGAGCTCGAGGAGTTGCAATAAAGTTCTTCATTAAGGAGTAACTGAACAAATTAAAAGAAGATTGACAGTTAAAGAATGAGACTTTGATTAAGTTGCTAGAAAGAGATGAAAATGAAACATGAAGAGGGAAAACTTTAAGGTTCTGGTGGAGGGAGAAACTTGAAGGCCAACAACGAAGAGGATTGAGCAAAGAAAAGATGTGTTCGTTTGTGTAAAGTTAAGAGGCTGGTTGGTTATTCTTAGGTCTTGTAAGTTCTTACTTGATAGTGCATTGATTTGGTCTTGTGGCGCTGTCGTGGTTTTTACCTAGTTGGGGTTTTAGACGTTAATTCTTATGTTGACTTGCATGTTTAATGGTTTAATTATGAGTGTGCATAAATATTAGTTTTAATTGTTTCCACTATAGAAAAAATTCTACGCATAGGGGTTAAACTCTTAATTTTTTTTTGTTGATGTACTAGTTTTAGGGGCAATCTAGTTATCTACTACATTGATTAGATAGATATTAAACTCTTACCTGAGAAGTATAAATAAAATAAAATAAAAATATTGAGAGGCATCAATGCAACATTGGATCCTTCCAATAAGTTACAATCCTCGTTCTCCTTTGCTATGTTGAACCATAGGCATTGCTTTAGAAAGGATCAATTCCAAAATTTGACATCATCCCCAACGCCATAGGCCTTCAATTAACTTACAATTACTTTATGCAAACTTCTTCTTCTTGTTGTTATTATTATTATTATTTAAAATATTATTAATAAAATAATTAATATGTTTTGCGGTGCATTTTTGGGCATCAAATCTTGTGTAGGAGGGAAGGTTATGGAAAAACAACTTGTCACCTGAATTATAGGGGCCACAAGATGATGATCACTGATCCGTGTGTTATAGGCCTCTAATAATTATAATGAGAAGTCTCTTACCCTTGTTTTAGCTAGCCTACCCTTCTTAATAGGGTTGGTAAAGTGTCGAGTAAAGGTGGGTGGCTAAAATAGGGAAGGCAGAGTCCTTATTCTAAGTATTCTTATTATTTCTATAAACAATGCAAAAGGGCTTAGCAGGAAATAGTTGGCTAATATGCAAGTTCATAAAGCTTCAATATATAATAAATAAAATAATGCACAACATGGGCCCCAATTTTTGACCTACATATTCATGCTCCAACTTTGTAGAAGTGTTACTGCTTCATTAATGCATCCAATACGGTTTATTGTATAGTTGTTGATCAATGAGGCTCTCATTTTCTAGGTGCGGCCAAGGATTTATCTCTTTAAAGCACATAGGTTAATGATATTTACACACCATAAACACACAACAAAAACTCACGTATGAGTTTTTATTGGGTTGGATAAGTGAGCCCAAGTGAAATTTGTGTAAGTCGCACTTGTTAAGTCCAACCAAAACTCATGTGTGAGTTTTTGTGGATGGTTCGTTGGTGAAAAAAACAACTAGTAAGTAAAATTTTGAGTCTTGTAAGTATGTGCTCGAACTATATGCGTTCATGTGAGTGGACCACATCTAATCTCGACATTTTAATGACACAATCACTATAGAGCCTGTTGGTAATTACCAAGTCAGGATCCCGATCCAATGACTCACAATGGCCATACACGTCTTAATATTTTTATTGTATTAGACATTTTCATGAAAAAATAGACTTCTCTAGCATGATTAATTTGTTGGGTGGCATCAGTGGAAGCCTATAGAGAGCCTTTCGGTATAGGTGCAAAATTTTAAATTTGTGTCACTTAAAGAAGATTCACATGCAAATCAACCAAAACACACATGTGTAAGCAATGATATCTACCTTATGATCAATAATGAATCAATTAAACTTAATTGCAAGGGCCAATCACATATTAACCTTTAGGGGCCGAGCCCTAAGGGCGTGGCCTATGCACCCACAAGTAAAAGTACGTCTTTTTTAATATCAATTCAATAATTGAAGAGGGGGATGTGAAATACATCTTTGAAGAATAGAGGAAGGAGATCACCACAAATCCCAACACATAGAGGTGAATAGATCACCTCAAGCAAAACCTCCTCTTGGCATGCACAAACCTCCAATTGATCACCTTCTTCAAGTTGCCCGTAGCCTGAGACAAGGGTTTGGTGCACCAAGGGTGAGAGATAAAAGTTCCTTCCTTGATCACCAAGCAAAGAGGCAAGGAGGAGGAGGGGTAGTGGCTCAACCCAAGGATAGGGGAGCCACAGCCAAACCAAGGGTGAGAGAGATAGATGACAAAGGGGGATGGTGGCTTGCTGCCTCTCTTCACTTGGGGAAAGAGAGGGGAGAGAGGCGTATGAGGGAGAGGGGCTTCATACCCCAAAAGTCTATGCAAGTCTTTGTTTATACTTGTTGTATTTTCTTCCTTGTTCGGCTTGGACTCAAGGCCCAACAAGTCTCTACAAATCGGGTTCTCATAGTGGCCTAGCACACCCTTCATTGTTATACCCATGGGGGGCTGACCCATAACGAGTTCATGTGGGTCTCATACTAGGTTAAACACATGTTTGAAAGCCCATAAGGTGTACACATGCATGATCACCTACAATATATATATATTATATGTATATATAGAGAGAGAGAGGGAGAGCCCTTGAACATGAACCAGTTCACCCTATCCAGTTACTATAAGACTAATATGGGTCTTGCCCATAACTTGGTCCAACATCCCCCACTTAAGGGTGAAGTGCCCATATTGGTTTACTAGGTACTAATGTCTAGTCCCATCGTAACCCTAAACTATGAGCATGCTATACAAACAAATACATAGGTAACACCTTAGTTAACAAATTCACCAACTTCTCAAAGGTAGGAAGATGATGACTATCAACTTTCATTTATGTAGCATGTTGAAGACAAAGTACCTCAATATGCTTACTCCTGGTATTGATCTCTCTATTCTTCAGTATTGACATGGTGGTCAGATTATTGCAATACACATGAACCATAGAATCATACCATTCTTCTAGCCCTAGCCTAGCTAGAAATTCCTTAATCCATATTGCTTCTAAAGCTACCCGATTGTATGTGTAGAATTAAGCTTCCACAGTGGACTTAGTAACACTATTTTGTTTCTTGCTAGCCCATGCTATGGCTCTGCCTCTAAACATGAAGACATAACTAACAATGGACTTTGTGTCATCTAGGTCCCCCGCATAGTCTGAATCACTATACTTATATAATAACAAACTCTTAACATGATATGTAAGTTTCATACGCTTAGTGCCTAGTAAGTACTTGAGCACATGCTTTAAAGCTTGCCACTGTTGCATTCTTGGGTTCGCTTCATATCTACTTAACAAACTTACAGTGAA
The DNA here is from genome assembly GCA_035235625.1 of Saururus chinensis. Taxonomy (NCBI): domain Eukaryota; kingdom Viridiplantae; phylum Streptophyta; class Magnoliopsida; order Piperales; family Saururaceae; genus Saururus; species Saururus chinensis. The sequence continues at coordinate 23,398,683 of CP141143.1, read as the reverse complement.
GCTTAAATTAGGTCGAGTATAGGTCATGGCATACACTAAGCTATAATAGCTTGTGTATATGTCACTGACTCCATTTTAGGCCTTTACTCACCACTTGAGGGTGTCATCCTCTTAGAACGAATTGTATCCTTGTATATAGAAGTTTCAATGGCTTCGAAAAACTTTTAATGTAAGATTCTTGAAATATACTAAGCTTAATAGATTTTTTTATCTCTGTAATCTTTATCCCTAGAATGTAAGAAGCCTTACCCATTCCTTTCATCTCAAACTAGGTTTTAAGCTACTCCTTGTGACTAATAATTAATTTTATATCATTTGTCATTAGTAGGATATCATCAACATAGAGAAAGAGTAACATAAATTTACTTCCACATCAAAGGAGTAGACACAATTATCATAATCATTTGCTATGAACTTATACTTATTAATCACCTTATGAAAAATGAAATACCTTTGTCTAGGAGACTGTTTAAGCCTATACAGAGACTTTATATTTGCTTACCTTGTGTTCCTCTCCAAGAATAACATATCCCTCAAGTTGTTCTATGTAAATCTCCTCCTCTAAATTACTATTTAGGAAGACAATTTTTACATCTATCTGGTGCAACTTTAAGTCTAACTGAGCTACTATAGCTAACAAACACCTAATAGAAGTAAATCTAATAACAAGTGAGTAAGTTTCTTTGAAGTCGATGCCCTTGACTCGAGTGAAATATTTACCTTCCAGTTTTGCTTTATATTTATCTATAAATCTATTTGCCATGAGCTTTTTCTTAAAGATCCACTTGTAACCAAAAGGCTTTCTTTCACTCGAGAAGTCAACAACTTCCTAGACTTGGTTCTTCATAAGAGAATCAATTTCCTCTTAAAATGTGCCTATCATTCATTATAATCTAGACTATCAATTGCCTACTAATAGATCAAAGGATCATTAGATAAGGGTTTATCTATTGTTACCTCATCGTCTCCTAACATGGCATTGAAGTCCCTCAACAAGGTTGAAGGTCTTCTATCTCTCACCTCATTTACTTCAAATTCACTTCTAGGTTCAAATCCTATAATCTCCTCAATAGAAGTAGTAGAGTTTTGTTTTTTCTCTACTTCAAATAATTCAACTCTCTTACTATAAATTTTAGGGTCTAGATCTTCTTCTAGAAAGTAAGCATCCATAGACTCAATGACCCCCACTGTCCCATTAGAATGGTGCACTATAAACTTGTACCCCTTAGAGTGATCATTTTATCCTATAAAGTTACACCTACTTGTCTTACGATCCAATTTGCTTCTATGCTAGTCAGACAACTTTCCATGTGCCTTGGACCCCTACACTCTAAGATGACTTAAGTCTGGACATCTACCTATCTAGAACTTGTAACTACCTAGAACTCATAAGGTGTCCCACGGCCTTAATGGGTACATGGTTTAGTACATATACAACAATGTCTAATGCATTTTCCCAAAAGTTTGTTCCTAGTTTTGAGTGGTTTAACATTAATTTAACTATGTCTAGAAGTGTTTTGTCTCTCCTTTTAGCAACTCCTAAGTGTATTGGTGTAGTATTCTTAGGTTGGTAAAATGGTCCTTAAACTCATAGATGTTTCCTCACCTCTTTCCATTCTTAGGACTTTGATTGAACTACCTAATTGAGTCTCTACTTCAGCCTTTAATTCTTAAAATTTCTCAAAGGTTTCAGACTTCTACTTTAGGAGGTACATATAACCGAACCTAGAGTAGTCATCTATGAATATAATGAAGTACACGATCCTCCTATGAGTTTGTACATTTATAGGCCCACAAATATATAAGTGTACAACCTCTAGGAGGTCTGTACACACTTTCCCTTTGGGAAGGGTTGCTGTCATGTCCCCAATGCTAATGCCAATTCGAGAGATATGGCAGTTCAGATCGGCCTAACCCGGAGAAAAACATAGTGTGCTTGGAAGCATAACAAAGACACTTATACACATTATGACAAAATTTAACTAATCTACTTGTCTTTGTGTTTTTAATAATAAAAGCCAAAATCCAATAACAGTAAAAAGTCTAGGAATAGATAACATCAGTAAACATGATCAACTACCTAAGTATTATGAAAACATTTATTTGAATTAAAAGTCTACTAAAAACATTTATCCCATCACTCAGTTTCTTCTTTCTTTGATAAAGTCATCATTAATATAGTCCATAAAATAATCTTCATCTTGCAACATAACATCATCACATGTGGGATTCCCCCATAGAAGGACTCCATAGAAAAATAAAAGGTGGCTAGATAGCTAAGTTATGAGCAAACAACATCTAAACCATATGATAGGAGTCTCCAATGCTCGCATTTCATTACACAAATCATATCATATTCATAAATAAAACATCATTTATGATCATGTTTAAAACATGCTTCATTAGCCAATATTACATTCCCTAGTTCATTCTTTCAATTTAGACATTATCATTCAAACAATTTCAATAAATATTCTCTTAAACCTTTTTCATTGGATTTTCTCTTATTTATGTGGTGCAAGATGAGGTGTTCATAACATAACATAACATAACATAACCTTGAATATTGAACTTGAATATTAAATCATCATATCACATTGCAATAGCCATATTGCACTTGAGGCTCAACTCATAACATAAACATCCATTACATTTTTTTGAATGATTTCTTTAACAATTAAAATGTACATGAAGTCTTGTTTAGTACTCTTATCCTCTCCTACGAAGGGGGACCCATGCCTCAACCTTCTGGGGGATCCTTAGCGTCTTTAGTTCTCTATGTCCCAAACATTAAGTTTCGTTTGTCTTGGTTACACGGTATATCTTATCCCATTTTTACACCCTACCTAAGATGCACATATGCAATGTAATTCCCTAACATGTTATATTCATACCTTAAATGAAGTTAAACATGGTGAGAGTCTCAAAGTAGCACAACCAATAATAAAATATCTCATTTATTTATATGCTAGCTTAATTAGATATTTTAGCATAGTTACAATAGATATTTTAGCATAGTTACAACATATAAATTGTAGATTTTAAGAAAAATAGTCAATGGACTTCAATCAAAGTGAAATTTATAGAATCCTATATTATTGTCTAAAATACAATATATTTAAATATCAGATGAAAACAAATATGGATCTCTATGGATCTTACCCCACATATTCTAGCTAGAGCTAGGGCATTCTTCGGAAGTGACACATTGTGCCAAAAACCCGGGTGCAATGATAAGTAAGGGTTGGCTAGGGCGTCCCTCAGAAGCGATGCATTGCAATATCGCCCACTTGCAATGAGAAGTAGGCAAGGGTTCTTGCATTAGACCGGACAAATGTGGGTAAAGAAGCTGGTTCAAGAGTGTAAGCTTAGAGTAACAACTTGGAATATTGGGACCTTGAAGGGTAAGGGTTTGGAGTTAGCGGAGATACTTAAGTGTAGGAGGGTTAATATAGCTTGCTTGCAGAAAATAAAGTTCATTGGAAAGAAGGCTAGGGAGCTAGGTGAAGGATTTAAATTATTTTTTGTAGGTAAAGAGTCGAATAGGAATGGGGTAGGTATGGTTGTAGACAAGAATTTGAAGGAAAACTTGGTAGGTGTAAAAAGATTTAGTGATAGGATTATATTGGTGAAACTAGTGTTAGGGGAATATGTAATTAATATTATTAGTGCTTATGCATGATAGTAGGATTAGGAGAGAACCTTAATAAGCAATTTTGAGAGGAAACAGACCTAGTAATGCAAGGGATACCAAATGGGGAAATTGTTATTTTAGGGGGAGATTTAATGGGCATGTCAGTGAGAAGAGCATAGGATATGAGGGAGTATATGGAGGGTATGGTTTTGGAGAGAGAAATGAGATGAGAGAAGCTATGCTTGAGTTTCCAATAGCAAATGGCCTAAGCATTACAAATACTTTAAAAATGGGGAAGAGCATTTAGTAACCTTGGATGTTAAAGGTGAATGTGTAGAATAATCAGGAAAGATAGGATTAGAAATGAGTATATACGTCAGAACTTAGGGGTAGTGCCTTTAGGGGAGAGGCTAAGAGAGTGTAGGTTACGCTAGTATGGGCATGCACAAAGAAGATCAATAGATGCCCTGGTAAGAAGGTTGGAAGAGTTTTATGTAAATAATATCAAAAGAAGGAGAGGGATGTCTAAGAGAATTTAGATGAAATTAATAAGGAATGATGTGACTATGCTATCTCTTATAAAAGAGTTGTCACAAAATAGGCTTAAATGGAGGTGCAAAATAGGCTTGAATGGAGGAATAAAATCCATGTCGCTGAACCCAATTTGTTGGAAAAATGCACTACTTGATTATGATTATGATGATTATGATCAGATGAAAATAAATATAAAAATATTTTTGTGATTTAATTAATGAGATTGTCCAATTCTGCCAGAAATGTCCAGCTTAAAATTATGACTACACCATTGACTTACTATGCTCAAAATGACTCAATGTTTTTACAACATGCTCATAACATGTATATCAATTCATAAAAAAAATAAGGAACCAAAACTCGTATGTTTTCATTCAACATGCTTTTAAACAAGAAAACATAGAACTATCTTATGGTATAAAATACATCCTAAAAAATATAATAAATATATAATATTAAAAAAATACAAAAAAATTGGAATGCGATCTAGACATGGTAAAATACTTCCAAAATTTTTTGAGGGTAAAACTCAGTAAAAGTATATAAAACATAATCATGAATCCAAAATCACATATTTGAGCAATTCACTAACCACTATTAATCTCCACTTAAGCACAATTAAAAATCCCTAATTAGAACATGAACAATACTTTGAAATGCAAGATCTAGGTCATCATACCTATGAAAATTGGATATGAACATCCCTTACCTTATGGTTCTGGCGAAAGGACTAAGCTTTCCTCAAAACAATCGCCTAAAAAAAATCATGAAAACACTCTAACTATTAACTAATCCACTTAATGAAATTCCTCTAAGATTAAGGACTCCATAACCCTAAGAAGAAACCCTAGTTCGGACTTAGAGGTTAATTTATCAAATCTATATTTCATGCATATCATAGTACATATGATCTTATCGACTGAATTATGCCTTAAATAAAATAATATGAATATTTAGAGTTTCATATGTAACTATATTTATGTTTCATGCATCATAAAAATGTTTTGTAAACTATGAATTAAACGTGGTTAGTCGATGTTTATATTGTTGCTAGATTAGTCGTTTCGGAGGCTTATCAAATCGGTATTACACCCGAAAGGTTGGGGTTTTACATCCAATGGATGAGATTATACATCTGAAAGGATGGGTTATTTCTTCCCTAGGCCATGATGATTGAGACTATTTATTTATAAAGGCATATAGAGTTTGCTCCAGGCTAGTCATGGCCGTGTGCACTAGTGTGACTAAGGATTTATGGTATTTCTGGTATTTAGAATGCTATGTGACAGGTAACATGCAATAGGCGATAGGTAACATGTTTTCTTGGTTACACTAGTTTTATTGTTGTGTGACAGATTCATGAGATTCTTTTACACTAGATGCTTGTGTAAGGTTTCGGGATTATACTTATGAGATTTATTTACTCTTGGCTTATGTAACAACTTTGCTTACATGTTAAAGCATGTGTTAGGGTGTTGATGCAATTATTTTCAAAACATTGTTTGGTTTATACTCACCATTTCTTTGTTTTGTTTTGGGAATCCTTCAGGATTTCCTATGTGATAGTGTCACGCAGGTGCTCAGAACGACTTGTTTTGAGAACATAATGATAATTGAGGAGCCATTGAGTGGGGGAACTAAATTACTAAGGAATAGCTAGTAGGAAATAAATGAAAAAAGATTAAGAAATCTTATATTATTTTTTATGGCATTTCAGTTGTAGTTGGTAGATTTCTTTCTTTAGTTTGAGGCATATGTTTATGCAATTGCACTTTGATTTAGAAGTTAAATGCTTATTCATAGTTATGATAAAAAGTAGTTAATTTTTTTTTTATATTTATGCTCTAGATTGTTTGTAGACAAAACGATGGCTCAACTGTGATTTTCGATTTAATCTTGAGTTGGGTTAGAAGTTGTTGCGTCCTCTCACCAATTTTGGGTCATGGGCATGTGTAATGTCCAGATTTTTCTATGATTTTATGTGATTTTCTTGTTATTTTTCTCATCATTTTTGGCGGGAATATGTGACACTTTGGCATATTTCTATTTCTGTATTTGACTTTAATTATACCCGTAGAGTCGGGTGTAGGGCTTAGTCCTAGGCCGCGGGCCTCGCAACGCACTTTTGGAGCAAATTTTGGAGGTATGACGCGTAAACAAGAAGTTAACGCATGTTGCGGACATAAAAAGAAAAAAAGTATAAATATATGGAACTCGACAACCCGATTCCAAAAAGTTTTTGACATCTAGAAATTTTTTACATTTAGTAAGTTTTGAGAGAAACCGAGAGAGATTCCGGTCCCTCCGTCGTCCCTCCTCCATCGTCGAATTCCATCGGTTCTTGCAGGGATCCACTTAGCCTTACTGCCACAAGTCCGTTAGTACCAACTATGGCCACCGCCATGTCCTCCTCACTCCTCCACTAGGTACCAGTCTTTTCCTCGATTTTTCTCACCTTTGAAATTCATTTTTAGGTCATAGGAGGGCGATTTTGCTGCCGCCCTCAATTAGACTTATATTCGTCCAGCCTCCAGGATCCCATAGGCACTGGCTAGAGCCACCGCCATGCTCTCCTTGCTCCTACATGAGTTGCTGACACTTTTTTTGGGTTTTATTTCTTCTTCTCACTGTTCGGTACATTTTTGAGACGCCAGTGTGTTTCTGGTTGTCGTCTGGCCTGCCGATCACCTCCTTGCAGTCGTCCTTGGGTTGGCAAAGGTATGTCCACCATCCTAGCCTAGTCCAGCCTACCTCGACCCGGTGTTGGTTGGGGGTTACCATTTCTGACCCCACTTTTCTCCTATTGTCCTATTTCGCTCTTATGCTCAATTTGGGTCTTACCCGTATGACCCTATGTGCCCATTTTGCGATTATGACGTCACTAGTTGCCGATTGGCCTCTGGTCGGCCTTGATTCAGCCTTGTTTCACCATGGCCTTTACTCCACCACTTCTCGACCCTAAGACATCCCTTTGCCCTTTGCCATGCTTGATGCACAGCCGCCCGCACCACATGTGTTGGTTGTGGGTGGAGATCGGCGATGTCGTTGCTTCGATCGGCCACCATATCTTGGCATTAGCTTTGCCACAATTTTGTGGTCCTTGGGCTGCCACCATCCAAACCCTTACCACTCGAGTGGTCCTCTTTGCCACTTGTGCAAGTGGGCGTGTGTGCATGCAGCTGTGCGTGCAGTTTAGGGTCTAAGCGCCTCATTTGGGCCGCTTGACCATTGGTTGGCTCTTCCACCAAATAGATTTGACACTAGAGCCCTCCTTCACCTCTCCTCCATCCTCGAGCATCACCCCATGCCCTCCGCCCTTATGTGAGCCCTTGAGGATGTGAAATCGACGCCGTTGGTGCTGTCCATGGCTGATTTTGAAGTCTTGTGGCCAATCGAGTAGTTCTCAGCTGCCGACCAACCTTCAATTAGTCCATCTCAACTTTTGGTCCCACTTGCCATTTTTGTTGGCACGACCTTTCTCCTGGCTGCCCCTGGTGTACCACCGTAGATAGCAAATTTTGCCGCATTGATTTGTGTCTCTCCATTTGGCCGTGAGTACTTTCGGCACTTCCTAAATCCTCAGGACAACAACTCTCTCAACTTGGCAATGCTTTTAGCTGCCGACGCCACCACCGTCATGTGCTCGCCATCAAATGTCATGATTACGAGGTAAGGGAGCTTTGAACTTGTAATTTCATGATAGCATCCTTTGAATGTATAGCAACATGCTAGGATTTTATGATTCAATGCTTTGGATGTTAAATCATGATTTGTTTGCAAGATTTAAGAGAATCAATTATGCCATGTTGAAATGCATGTGAGCTCTAAGTATGGTTGATGTATGTGTGTTCTAGTGATGACTAGCGAGTATATTGGTAAGCTACGTATATGGATTGTGTGTGCTAGTGATAGCTAGCGAGTATGTTAGTAAGCTACTTATGTGGATTGTGTATGTGCCAGTGATGGCTAGCGAGTATGTTGGTAAGCTACGTGTATGGATGTGTATGTATGTGCTAATGATGGCTAGCAAGTACATTAGTAAGCTAATGTATGTGGATTATGTGTGTGTTAGTGATGGTTAGCGAGTATGTTGGTAAACTATGTATGAAAGTATATGTATGTTATAAGTATGTGTGATAGACATATGTATGTATGATGGCTATACGCCTGTGCAATGGATGTGTATGTGTGTGTGGGCAGAAGTATGGGCGATGAACAGTAAGAGGTGATAGAGGATTTGGTATCAAGTTGGATGTGGATGTGCAAGCGTATGACGAAAGATGACAGATATGAGTTTGACAGGCGAAGATTGGAGTGGATTAGTTTGGATCATAGCGTATGTTTGTAGGATTATCAAACAATAAGAGTGTTGCATAATTATATAAGTATAACATACATGTTATGAAGTGAAAAGTAAGTATAAGAAGTGAGGTATAAGTAAGAGGTTGATAACTGAGGTTGGCTATGAAGAGCTCAGTTTGATGACTTCTGAGTAAGATGTTTTAGCCATAAGGTGGATGGCGGAGATTGTATGAATACATAAGGATTTGATGTACAATGAGTTATGATCATGAGATGGACGGGTTAAGTGAAGTCTGCTGCCCTGATGAACTAGGGTTTCAGATCAGTTGTGATGGCATATTTGTACCACATAACTTACTTAATTCAAATTTGAATTATAAGAAAAACTAATGATAGCCTTGTGAGTTTGAGACCTGAGGGTTCGACAAATTTAGTTCCGTGTTTAAGCTAGACGATAATGAGTCGGCTAAGCATTTCTCATGTCTTGTCATGATGTTTATCCTACAGGATGTTGTCTATGTGCTGTATTGAGCTCCTAACGCCTGATTATCTATTGAGAGCAATGTATATTTTCAATTTGGTTTGTGTGTTGTATTAAGCTCAGGCGTTTGATGCTCTATTGAGAGCGTTGTATGATTCTGCCCAAAAGTGGCACTGTATAATTCCTTCCCAAGAGTGGCGTTGTATGATTTTGCCCAAGAGTGGCACTGTATGATTTCTACCTAAGTGTGACACTAGCACTATAAGACCCTTATGTGGGCAATTGTATGGCCCCTTATGTGTGGGCGTTTATATTTGTGCACTTAGGTAAGTAGTATCATGGAACTATTCTTACCTGATTGATCTTGTCCCCATGAGCATTGGTGTGCCTTGCCTTTGGAAAAGTCCATGACATCTAGTCACTCCCCGGAGGTTAAGATGATGCCCCAGTGACATTCTTTTCCTTTTTGGCACTAGAGCTTATTAATTGTAATGAGTTTCAGTGGTCGATAGTATGTGTATGATTGTATGAGTGAGTAGGTATGTTTTTGAGTAAGTGTAAGTTTTTGAGCAAGACTGTAAGAGTATGATTTTGAGCAAAACTGTAAGAGTATGATTTTGAACAAGACTGTAAGAGTATGATTTTGAACAAGACTGTAAGAGTATAATTTTGAGCAAGACTGTAAGAGTATGATTCTGAGCAAGACTGTAAGCGTATGTTTATGAGTAAGACTGTACAAGTAAAGTTGTACGAGGATGTGTAAGATTGTACAAGTCATATGAATATGTGTAAGTTATATGAATAAGTGTACGATTGCACGAGTAAGTTTGTAAGACTTTAATTAAGAGTATATGTGTAAGTTTGGTTTGATGGTGTGCGTTTGACATAATTGTATGCTTATGTGTATGATTATTATATGCCTGCTTGCTTCATGTTTGTGTTGCATGAACACATCTATGTATGGAATTACTGAGTTCACTGTTTAGAACTCCCTTACTGGGTATTTTCCTACTGAGTATGAAAATACTTATTGCCCTATTTTTTTTAGCCCCGTTGTTTGGGAGGCTTTTGTAGGTTTGTGACGGAGAGCTCCTCAAGATAGATGTTCGTTTATGTGGTGGATTAATTCTCTTTGACTCAGGTATATCTTTAACTTACTATGAGCATTATTTTGTGCCACAATCTGATGTATTAGGTGAGATGAAAATTAAAGTGTTTATGCTTTCTGGACTTGTAATTTGAGATTAGACTATGGACTGTTATGCGACTTGCACTTACAAGGTGTTAGTCGTTCTACATTTTAAATTGATGTATTTTAAATTTTTTATTTCAAAATGCATACTAAAATCCTACAATTCAAAAGCTCGATTTCAAACTACATACCAAAATCCTAAGTTTTTAGAATGCATGATAAAATACATGACAAAATTCACTTTTATCTAAATACAAGATATAAAATATTAATTTCTCAAATCTTAGTTGTATAAATAAAAATAAATGATCAGTCTATAATAAGATGATATTATATGCACTTTGTTATTTGCATATGTGTAACATCCTTAATTTTTTTGTAAATTTTCTGCTTTTTTTGCTTGTATTTTTTAGGAGGAAATTTAAATTTAATGCTTCAGCATATCTTTTTTCGTGATTGACCTCGATATTTGTAAACATAGAGTTAGGATGGATATTTAGTCGCAGGTCATGGGCCTCGATGCACCACAGAAACTTTTGGCGTGAAAACGGGAGAGAAAATGAAGAGATGTGAAGGAGAATAAAAATAAAAAAAAGGAAGAGAAGGATAGATAAAAAAAATAGTGTGCCTGCGAGGAAGGGAGCTACTCCTTCCTTTTGTGAGGCCGAAGGCTACACCACTACTGGCCACTGGCTTCAGCCTGGCCGAACTTGCCATGGCACCACCGCTGCCACCCCAGCATGGCCCCACCGACCGTCTGCCCTTCTCTCTCTCTCTTTTCCCATTCAACCTGACGAAACTGCCCACCCTTCCTTCTCTTGATTCACTGCTGCCGCTAGACGAATGGCCTCCAACCCACCGCCATGGCTTTGCCCCAATGAGGACAACATCTGAGCACCACCGTCTCTGCCTCCCTATGCCTCCTTCGCCGACGTGAGGTAAAACTCTGTCCGGCCCTCATTTTCTCTTTGTTTTTGTGCATTGCGACCAGCGGCAGTGCCGCCTGTGGTGGCTGGCCTTTGGCCCCCCTTGGCCCAGTGATGGTAAGGTCGTCGTCCCTAGCCGTTGACAAATTTGTCTTTCTAAGGGGTCTAGAGGAGAATATGACGGAGGAGAGACCCTTGGCCCGATGCATGCATTTTCAAATTGCATGAGTTGGGATCGGAATTGAAAATCCACAAGTGAAGGCTATTTTATGTTGTAAGCTGGGGTTTGAAATGTATGAGTTTTAAAATCACTTTTGCATTGACTAACGGGGTAATCTAAAATGCACACGCGAAATCCCAAACGACTAACACATCATTCTAAAATGCGCACTCTAAATCCCAAATGACTAACTTTGCAATTTGAAATCGATAAATTGTAATCTGAAATACAAAATGACTAACGCCCTATTAGGGATGCTTGGGATAATTTTGTATTTAAAACTCATAATCATGGTAATTTATTTTTACATTGTTTTTGATTAGCGCCTGAGGTTGTTTGGTTTGTCCATATGATGTTTAATCGAATGAGCAAAATTTGGATGTGAAAATTGATGTGTAATATTTTAAATTATAAACTACTTTTACAAGTTTTGTATTTAGTTAATTTTCCTCAATTTATAGCTGTTATATTGCAAAAATTTTCTATTAATTTTTAAAAAAATATTATAAAAAATTTCGGGCGTTACAACATTATAGGTAATGTATTTTGGGTTTGGTTTTTAAAACTCAACCTAAACAGTTGTTCGGGTTGGGATTAGGTTTTAGGTGATCCAATGTAACTCAACTTGAATAAAGTTATAAATATAAATTTTTTATATATTTTAAAATAATTATTTAAAAAAAAATTAAAATATTTTTTAATTATATACAGGTTCAAAGAGTCTTAGCTTGGGTTGGGGCTATTCGAGTCCGGTTTGTGTTATTATTTCTTAAATGATATTGGATATAAGTTTAGTAAAACTTGATCTAAACTAGACCCAACGATATCCCTAATTGTAGTCAAGTGCATTTTAAAAAAAATTATTTATATATACTTTAATAATCTTCTTACTAGTCTATTTTATTTATAAATTTATAAGATATTTATGATGTTATTAGGATATATTAGGGTGAATATAGATATATCCTCGAAAAGAAAAAATTTTGACGGGGACCACCCGCTCGATGCTCCGGGCCCGACTTGAGGCTCCAATTGCCTCTCCAGTCTGAGCGAGATATTTTAGTGCCAGTAACGGCGCGCGCCACTGAAAGCTATGCGGCAACGGCAGGTTTTTAGCGACGCTCGAGGATAGCAATACCTATCCGTTTCGATCACGTTACAAAAAGGAAGTACAAGAAGGGGGGAGCGGAGAACCTGTAGGAGGGGGACGCGAATCTCTGCTGCGAAATTCGTATTCATCAAATAGTTTTTCTTCGAGAAAATGGCGGCGGCGGCGGCGGCGGCAGCGGCGGAGGGGACGGTGATCGGCTGCCACACGGAGGCGGCGTGGAACGAGCAGCTCCAGAAGTGCAACGAATCCAAGAAACTTGTATGCTGCTAGAATCTGTCAACTATTTTTTCTTTTCAATTGTTTGTTTTTCCCCTGTTTACTATTCTGTTGGGTCTCTTTAAACTGATTCATTGTCTGCTATTATTGTGTTTGTTTAATCCATTGTTTAACAATTTTTATGAGGATTGATGCTCTCTACGTTTGAACTTTTCCAGGGTTTATTGTATTTTTTATGAAATTAGGCATTTAGAATTCAATGGGCCCATGGATTCTCTCCCACGGCTTGTAATTTTGGTTTCGGTTGCTGGTAGTGGTTATATACGATCAGTATTTTCGTTCCCAGCGGATTGATTGCATTGTTTTGTACTGATAGATAAGAGTATTCGTTGACAGTCAATGGCCCTATTTTCTGTAGTTATTTGCTAACTGAGTCCCTTCTGCAGGCCTGGACGGTGGCATTATGTCCAGTGGTGACGATGATAACTTACTGCTTATCATATGCTTAATGGTAGAATCCTAACAGGGTCAAGAGATAAGATTGGTTCTTTCAGATTTTGGTGATAAGATTAATTTTTTTATCGGTTTGGTGATAAGATTATTGGAAGAATGAGTTTCTAGTTTCGGGCTGCACCTATCCCTTCTGCAGTCCTAAGTGACTAGCTGGACTTGAGTGCTTCTTTTTACCCTTTTTTCCTTTTCTGCATAAGTATGATTCCCAAAGATGGTTTTTTAAGTTTCCCTTACACTTGCATAGTGGCAAACACATCTGCCTTATGTGCTGTTATTCTCGACAATGTCTATCCCTTTGGTAAACGGTATTACTTGTGTCACTTACAAAGATTCGATGGTTTGACACTATAAGCATTCTGTTTGTATATGCAATCAAGTAGATGACTAGTGCTGTTTAAAATGTTGGCAGTTCTTTATTTGGTCGTAAGCCTAATAGTGTACATTGTAACACAGAGACGTTAGGATTGCACTGTGACTATTAAGCCGAATGAAGTTCTGTATTATCAAACCTGTGGTGTTTCTGTGGGCTTTTATGAATAATTTGTATTTTCTTTTTTCCTAGCTGAAACAGAAAATTGCAAAATATTTCTAGAAACTTTTGACATATCATTATTGTGTGTCATACTATGTGCGTGTGGATTGGCAATCTTTTTTCTTTATCTGTATTATTTTCCCTTTTGTTTCTGATATATGGAGTATTGTTAATTTAGTTTGACCAGTTTACACGATAAAATGAAGGATCTGCTCATTTCTTACTTTCCCAGGACTATTTGCATGTGAAGTTTCTTTAACACCAGAAATCAACCTTCAATGCGACATACTGCTCAGTTTCTTACTTTGAGTACTATTTGCTTTTAAAGTTTCTTTAACACCAGAAATCAACCTTCGATGCAAGTGAATAAATTATTAGTAGTTTCCATTGGATATGAGGATGTTGAAAATTGGTCGGTGATGGGTTTCAGGTGGTGGTTGACTTCACTGCCTCTTGGTGTGGTCCATGCCGTTTCATTACCCCTGTTCTGGTAGAGATGGCTAAGAAGTTGCCTGATGTTACGTTTCTTAAAGTAGATGTTGATGAGCTAAAGGTACCTCATAACATTACCCAATTCTATTTTGTTACAATCTGGCTACAACTTGTTGATGTTTATTAATTGATTTGCAGTCTGTCGCTATGGACTGGGCTATAGAAGCAATGCCCACTTTCATGTTCCTGAAGGAAGGGAAGATAGTTGATAAAGTTGTGGGTGCAAGGAAGGAAGAGCTGCAGGAGAAGATTGCAAAACACATGTCTACTTAATCTGTTTGTGGTCTTGGGATGACAGTTGTTATGTTATGTCTTTCATACATATTTTGCTCTGGTTTAAAATGCTTGCATTAGAGGCTGGATTTGAATGCTCTCTTTAATATTTTCTGATTTCTTTAATATCTAAACATGGCGCTTTTTTTTAACATCTAAACATGACTCTTTTTTTTCCTTTGTTTTAAGGGTTTGGGAAATACCAACGAACAACAAAATTTTATTATTCCTTCCATCCCGCATTAATATCTCTATTGGGTTTTTTAGTTCATTGTGTCAAGCCAAATGGTGGTATTAATGTGATACAGAGGGAGTATTGTCTTGTCCAACTGAGAAAACACTCTTTGCCCCATGATTTTTATGTGTATCTTTGGTCTACTCCAGCAGCAAGGAAGAGGTGCACTTGGGGTCTGACCATGTACCAGCACCAATTTGCAATCAATCTGTTCCCACAATTTTTTTTTTTTTAAAACAAAAACTCTTTTGTTGACGTAGGCAAGAGGAGGGGACTAAATGCAGGAATTCTCTAGCCCTTAAAATTTTCTCCCCAATTGCCAGCCTGCGAAGACCATCACATTATAGGAGTTACAAATCAATGGAATAGATTGGTTTGGTTTGTGACCGAAGAAAAAGATGAGGAGTCTCTCACTCCTTTTAGCTTGCCCACCTTTTTAACACATTCGGTGGATATCTATTTTACATGTTTATTTTGATAGTGGATATCTATTGACTTTATATGGGTGGGGTAGGCAAGCTAAAATGGGGGGTAATTGACTCTTCATCCATAATAAAAGGCTGAATACTGTTTACCAAAACTTGGAGTGCTACTATAATTATAACAGTTTTTCAACGACCTTATAACTATAACGCGGCCTGCTGCATGAAATTATATGTGTGCCCTTGAATGTGGTTTCTTCTTGATTAAATTGGTATTTGGTTTATTATTATATTACAAGGGTACCCTGCTTGTGGGAGTGGGATAGTTTTAGAGGGTCACTTTTTGTAGGTACCCATGAAAATGATGCATGTACAATTCATCAGAAATTTTGATGGGTGTTCAAAAAATGGATTACACATTTTATGGTTTACACAAATCAAAATTGTAAGCATTTGATGTATTTTTGTGTAGATTTTACTTTGTAAGATAAAAACCAATTTATATTATTGGAATATCTATAAAATAGAATTATTACTTGACCGTTATACTTTCTATGATTAAGTTAATCATAACATGTATATCTCAAATTAGCATAATATAATTTCATTAGTCATTCTATTAAATAATCAAAATTTTAAGATATTTATTTTATAATAAGAGAAGATTCAATAATGTTTTACGTTAAGTCTACGACTATATCATAATCATTTAAAAATAATCATTAAGATATCAGTAGATAATACAGTTAAAAATAACTATTTTCCTCCAATACTTTGGCAAATGAGTCTTGTCGAAAAACTTGGTCTATGTTTGCATTCCGTTTGATCATTAATTCATATTAAATAAATAAGAGATACAAGCAATCATACAAAAATTTTATTTCTATTATTATCATTTTCTATGCCCTTCGCCTTTTGTAAATTTTGACTTTTTTATTTTATTTTGCATAAATGGGTTAGCAATAACTTTTTCTTAGTTCTCATTTACCTTGTACTATATTATTTTTTAATATATGCTTTTTTCAGTATCAATAGGTTGGTAGCTTTTGTACTAACATAAAATGTATAAGCAATTATTTTCGTCATCTTTATGAGAAATTATTCATGATAATGTTTATATAAAGTATTAAAAAGAAACATAAGCATATCAAATCTCATTTAGTATACAAAGGAATTCAAACCACTTAATTACCTTATACTACCTCATAGTATCAAAGTTAATAAGTAAATCAATCATATTCTACATTTAACCCGATAGATGATCTTGAATACCCACAATGAGTAATAAACATTTCAGTAAATCAACAATACATCAAATCTTATTATTAATCTTAAAATTTTACTCAATTGATATTTAAGTAGTCCTCTTGATTTAAAATTGTATTAATCATATATTGCACCTGTAACCCACTATTATGCCATACCATTGCAATTCAAGTGTGTTCCATATTATATGTCTGTTATATGTTTGAAAACACACAAACTCATTTTTTATTTGTTTGTTTTATGTATGAAATCAAATCAAATTAACCTCTAAATTGAAACTACAAAAATCTTTAAAGTTGAAAATTTTGTTGTTTTTCATGTCTAATTTTATTTGCAATCAAAACAAGAACTAAACTCACTTATGACATTACTTTGGACAAGCAAGTCCAATAGCTTTTTGAAGGTTAATAAACATATTGAAATCTAAAGGTTTAGTAAAAATATTAACCAATTGATACTCGGTTGAAATATGTTTTAAGTTAGTAATTTGATTCTCAACCAAATCTTGAATAAAATGATCTCTAATATCAATATGTTTTGTATGATAATGTTAAACATGATTTTAACAAATTTTAATTGAACTTAAATTGTCACAATATGAAGTCATTTTTCCCTGATATATTTTATAATCAAATAACATTATGTTCATCCATATTAATTGTGTACAATCACTACCAGCAGTCATGTATTCAGTTTTAATAGTTGATAAATAAACACAATTTTATTTTTTACTATGCCAAGATACTAAGCAATTTCCTACATAAAAAATCCTTCTAAAGTATTCTTCTATCATTTACATTTCCTACCCAATCAGTATTTGAGTATCCTACTAATTCAGAAGTAGCGTTAAATGGTAATTATAATCCATATCATGTCGATCAACTCATATATTTTACTATTCTTATAATAGTAATTATGTGGATTCTTTAGGATCAACTTAATATCTAGCTTATACTCCTACACTTAAATAGAAATTTGGGTTACTAGTAGTTAAGTACAATAAACTACCAATCACTCTTCTATACAAGATGTTTTTAACTAATTTACCTAAAACATCTTTACTTAACTTGATAAAATGAAACATAAATGGTATGATATGTTTCACATCTTAAAATCCAAATTTCTTTACTAGATCTTTAGCAAATTTAGATTGTAAGATGAAGATTACAAAATTAGTTTGTTGTACCTGTAGACCAAGGAAGTAAGTTAACAAACCTTCTATAATCCTTTCAATTTTCTTACCCATCTGTTTTGCAAAAGCTTTAGCAAACTTATCATTTGTAGAGCTAAATATGATGTCATTTACATAGATCTGTGTCATCACAACATGTTTTCTACACTTCTTCACAAAGAATATCTTGTTAATATTTTCTCTTGTATAACCCTGCTTTGTTAGATATTTTATCAGTTTATCATACCATTCTCTTAGAGCTTGTTTTAATAAATACAAAGCTTTCTTTGATTTGTACACTTAATTAAGATGACAAGGGTCAATAAAGCCCTTAGGTTGTTCAACATAAACTTCTTCTTTCAAGTATCCATTCAAAAAAGCACTTTTAACATATACTTCATATACTTTGAATTTTAAATGACAAGTCATATTAAGAACAATCTAATAGATTCAAGTCTAGCAACAGGAACAAAAGTTTAATCAAATGAGCAACCAATCTTGCTTTGTTTCTTACCACATTACATTTTTCATCTGTCTTGTTCTTGAAAATCTACTTTGTACCTATTACATTGTTTAGGTCTAAAGACAATAAACCATCCATTATTTAGAGTAAATTGTCCTAGTTCCTCTTTCATTGCATTTATCAAATTCTTATCCTAAAGAACTTCATCAATTTTATTTGGTTCAATAAGAGATATATAACAAGTAAAATTTATTTATTATTCTAATTGATGTCTTGTTCTTACTTCTTCATTGATATTACTAATTACATTAATTTTGTGATGGTATTTTTGAACTTATTTTTCTTCCTCTTCTTCTTGAACTTCAATTTCATAAATATAATCATCATGATCTTCTATTTGTTCTTGTTCTTTATCATATGTATCACTAAACATATTTGTTGAATCATCAAAATAATAACAATCATTAACTTTTTATTTTCCTTTCCATTGTTGACTATTTTACTTTTCAAAAATCTTAACATCATTCACAACCACATTAAAAGACTCCATGACAGTTTGAGTTTTTTTGTTGAAAACCCTATATGCCCTACTTGTCAAAGAATATTCAAGAAAATTTTCATCATCACTTTTACTATCAAATTTTTTTAAAGCTTCTTTATCTCTTAACAGGTGACAAGGATTTCTAGAGACTAAAGTGTTTGATAATGAACTTTTTATCTCTCTACAGCTCACAAGAGGGGTTTGGACTATATCGGGTTTTAAGTAGACTATTGAGGGTATAAGTAGCAGTGCTTACAGTTTGTGCCCAAAAGTGTTCAAGCAAAATCTTTTCATTCAATATAACCCTAACCATTTCCTAAATGGTCATATTCTTTCTTTTAACTATTCCATTCTATTGAGGAGCTTTAGGGGTTAAGAACTCACGTTGAATTGCATGTTTATTACAAAATTCTTTAAATCTAAAGTTAGTGAATTCATCACCTCTATTATTTATAATGTTTTAGATTTTCAGACCGCTTGTATTTATATGGTAAAGGGGCAATTGTTTTAAATGTTTCAAAAGTATCAAATTTTTTTTAAAGAAAAACTACCCAAGTGAATCTTAATAGATCATCCATTATCATAAAGATGTACTTTTTACCACCCAAACTAACTATTTGCATTGGTCCTATAACGTGTGTATCAACTCTAATGGTTTTTAGTTCTCACATATGTCAACTTTTTATAATTTGATTTTGATTATTTACCTATTTGACAAGCACCAAATATAATGTTTTCAGGAGTTTTCAAAATAGGAGCACCTCTAATGATCTCTTTATTTATTATATTTGTTAAGTCTCTGAAATTCACATGCCCTAAGTTTTACTGTCATAAGTAAGTATTATTAAGTAAGGACAAGTTGACAAAATAAACAACATCAATCAAATAATAATTATTATGTGCTCTTAAACCTTTTACATAAGTCATTCCAAATTTGGCAATGATATAACATATATTTTTTATATAAATTTGATAACAAATTCAGAGTCAATAATTTGACTAATACTTAAAAGATTAACTTTCAAACCA
Organism: Saururus chinensis; assembly: GCA_035235625.1. NCBI lineage: Eukaryota > Viridiplantae > Streptophyta > Magnoliopsida > Piperales > Saururaceae > Saururus > Saururus chinensis. The sequence goes on along the minus strand of CP141143.1, from coordinate 23,379,130 downwards.
CTCACATACAAAATATTATTAAAATCAAGCAATCCAAAAACTTTCAAAGTGCATATCCCATCTATTTTGATGGTACTTTCATCTCCAAATGTAACTTTATCATCATACTTCTCTACCAAATTAGTAAACCTAGATTTGTCAATTGTCATGTGCTTTAAATATCTACTATCTAGGTACCATATATTAGAATGTTGAGTTTTCATAGTAGTGTGCACAACATGACATTTCACATCCTCTTTCTTGACCTAAATTGTCTTTGTTTTCACAAATTATTGAATTTTACTCAAATTTTTATCATGTTTAGCATTCTCATAAGTTTTTACATTTACCTTTTGTTCTTTCCTATGATAACCATTATGAGCAAATTTACGAGAAGAACTTGGAGCATTATATGTGTGATCTTTATGCCTAAGACTTTGAATTTTTGCACTAAGTTCCCTTAAATTTCTCCCCATAAATATGATTTGTCTAAGCAAGTCAATTTTAACATTATCTGTCACAAATTGTGGTTTCCTCACTGTTTTATTTTGATTTAACTCAATTTTAGCCACTAGATATTTCTTAATTAATTGTGTTGCAATCAAAAGTTTAAAACTTTAAGTACTAGCACCATGATCATTTAAATATTTAGCTTTAATAAATTTGGTTATTCTTAGGAAATATATATTCTTTTATTCCACATACCCTAAACCACTTTTGTCATGTCCAAATTGACCATATGAGAGAATTTCATTAAGTTTTTATTTGCCTTTGACAAATTCTTTTAGTTTTGAATTTAAGGTTTTCAATTCTTCTTTAAACAACTCAATATTCTCAAGCAACTCCATATTTTTGATCTCACATGAAGATCTTAATGCACAAGTTGTGAATTCTCATGTTCCATAGCATAAATTTTGTTTTAAGTATCTTCAATTCATAAAAAAACGTAATTATTCCTAGCAACAACAAAATTTGAAACAAATACAGACAAGCTAAACATGTTTTTCAATTCCATTGCAACCAAAATCAAACTCAAGCTTCAATCACAAGAGAGAAAAAAACTCAGATCTAATCAAAATATCCTCAGCTACCACTTGGCTTGTTGGACTATCTATGTGGCATAAATAAACTGAGAAAATAAAGTGTCTCTAACTCACATTAAGTTACAAGATTTATTTTTCCCCTTTAAACAATATAAACCTCAAAATTAACCAGTTAAACTTTTCTAATTTCAATGTCAAAAAATTTCCAATCAAATAAGTAATTAAGACACACAAGAATTTTTACGTGAAAACCATCCAGGGAAATACCATGGGACACTCTGTCTAGATTAACTATATACTATGCAAACTTAAGATTACAGAATTATCTATTATTTAGACAAAATACTCTTTTTCCTTCAAATTGGTGAGATCTTCACACCACTCTTGAATTCTAAATGAACCAGTCCTTGGTTGTTTACAACCATAGTTTGGTCTTCTTCTCCTTTGTGTTCTCTTGATCAACATAGATATTTCATCTCCCTCTTTGAATGAATCATATTTACTTGATCTTCTCAGTAACAAAGTTTAGCAAACACATAGTATTTTGTGCTCTAATTTCACCTTTAATCACTCTTTTTAATTTATGGTAGAGATTCTCACAATTTTAGAAGACAACTCTCTCAAAACTCTATTGAAGAAACTACACATAAGCTCTCAAAGTTTTCTAGATCTTTTTTCTTCCTCCATCATGTTTCAATGCCTTTTCATAGTGTCACGACCTGTATTTTTTTAAAACCCTTTTTAAATATAGGACAAGAAAAAAAATCACGATAATTTTTTTTCCTTTATGAAATACAAAACAAATCAATAGATTAATTATCCAAGACGTGATAACTGCACAAATACGATTACCAAAACATATGATATTATTATACTTGTCAAAATTCTATAAATAACATGTTAACCCTCTAAGTACAAGTGTGTCATCTGTTCGAAAATAAATAACCAAGTAAAGTTGGCTCTCACACCAGTAATTATAATTACTTACTTAATTACAGAAATAAGAAACTAGATCCTATTTGTGCAATGTTGTCCTCAATTACCCACTAACGTTATGATCATGCTACGTCATCTTCTAAAGAACCAGCAAACAAGACCAAACAACATCCAAGCATCTCTTCCCCTTGGAGAAGCGTCTCAAAAGAACAAAAGTATTAATTAATATTTTTTGGATTAGGCAAACATCACCCGATATTAGTTGCCAACGTACTTATCAGACAACATCTCCAATATTTCTAACAAGATCAGATCGAGATATAGTTCTGCATAAAACTATACTATCCTAAGAAGCATAGCATCACACATGCAATGCTTAAGTATTTTCAACTAACCTACATTTTATGCAAGTCCTTTAATCATTCTACTTGTTTTAATTAAGTAAGCAATATCAAACAATGTTATTAATTATCTCTCGAACCATTGTTCAATAATTAATAACCCCGTCTAATCCCAATGACATACATACTCATCAGATGTCAACCTAAGTGATAAATGATACACTCACTATAGACCACCCTCAAAGGTAAAACTATGATGGAACCTTGGAATCCACTAGGAAGTACCATCACCCATCCTAGCCCATAAATGACCTGACCGAAGTGGAAGGGCATGACCCACAACTGCACTTAAACAAAAGTAGCAGGAAAAGCCAACCAAGCAGATGTTAGCTAATCTAAATACGTGTATACTAAATGATCCTCAATAGATCAAAAGTGAGCCTGGCTCAGAGCTCCCTCCAATGGGGAGATGTAACTACACGGTCAAATCAGTAGCTCCTCAATAGAGCTAAGACTCAGGAAACCATTATAAACCTTATCTTGCTCAACAATAAGCCAGGATTCAGAATGACTATCCCAAACCCTATTAGTCCCTTCTATATTAGGGTTTGAAACTTGAAACTGCCATCAGTTCATCAACCAAGGCAAATCGTCATGTCAAAGGCTTTGTTAACTCTATGAACTAGTCCCAGACCCCTCTAAGGTATTTTAGTCTTTATTTTGATTAAGTGTTCTCGCCCAATCAAAAGCTATCTAATCCCATTGATTAATGTTTAATTAATCTTAAGCTAGTGATAAATTACTATCACAAAATCAATAGCAAACATTAAAACAACAAACCACATAAACAATCAAAACCATACAAATCCAAGCATATCACAATATCAATAACCAAGTTCAATAATGATATTAGAATTGTTCAAGCTCTCGTGCCCTAACCCTCCTTGGGTTAACTGATTATGTCATAACCCGGATTTTCAAAACCCTTTTTAAATAAAGGACACACGATAAATCACGAGAATTTTTTTCTTTCTTAAACACAAAAGAAATCATCCGATTAAATATCCAGATCATGATAACTGGGGTTCACAAATATGAATATCAAAACATATGATATTATTGTGTCAAATTTTGATAAATAGTAGGTTAACCATCTAAGTACAATTTTGTCATATGTCCGAAAATAAACAACCAAGCAAAGTTGGCACTCACACCAGTAATCACAATTACTTACATAATTGCAAAAGCAAGAGACTAGGTCCCACTAGTGCAATATCGTCCTCAAATGCCCACCAATGTCCTAATCCCGCGACATCCCCATCAAAAGAACCTACAAGCAAACAAGACCAAATAGGCAACAAAACATCTTTTCCCCTTGGAGGAGCATTCAAAAGAACAAAAGTATTATTTAATATTTTTTGGATCAGGCCAACATTATCCATTGTTAGTTGCCTACGTACTCATTAGACAACATCTCCAATGTCTCCAACAAGATCGGATCTATACGTAGTTCTGCCTAAAAACTACACTATTCTAATAAGCATAGCATCACACATGCAATGCTTAAGTATTTTCAAGCAATCTACATTTTATGCAAGTCTTTTAATTATTCCACTTGTTCTAATTAAACAAGCAATATCAATCAATATTATTAATTATCTCTCGAACCATTGTTCGATAATTAATATCCTTGTCCATTCTCAATGACAGACAAACTCATCAGATGTCAACCTAAGTGACAAATGATAACTCACCATAGACCACCCTTAAAAGTAAATCTACGACAAAACACCTTGGAATCCACCAAGCCCCCCTGGAATCCACCAGGAAGTACAATCACCTCTCCTAGCCCTCGAAGGACTTGACCGGAGTGGAAGGGCATGACCCACAACTACACCTAAATAGAAGTGGCGGGAAAAGCCAACCAAACAGGAATGTCAACTAATCCAAATGCGTGTACACTAAAAGATCCTCAATAGATTTGTCGTCAGCCTGGCTTACGCAAAGCTCCCTCCAATGGGAAGATGCAACTACATGGTCAAATCAGCAACTCCTCAATAGAGCTAAAACTCAGGAAACCATTATGAACCCTATCTTGCTCAGCATTAAGCCAGGATTTTGAATGACTATCCCAAACCCTATTAGTCCCTTCTAGACTAGGGTTTAAAACTCGAAACTGTCATCATTTCTTCAACCAAGGCAAATCATCAAGTCAAAGGCTTTATTCACTCTATGAACTAGTCCTAGACCCCTCATAGAGGTATATTAGTCTTTATCTTGATTAGGTGTTCTCGCCTAATCCAAAGCTATCCACCCCATCAATTAATCTTTCAACAATCAGCTGGTGATAAGTTACTATCACAACATTAATAACACATGTCGAAACAATAAACAACATAAACAATCAGAACCACACAGATCTAAGCAGATCATAATATCAATAGTCAAATTCAATAATGTTATTAGAATTATTCGAGCTCACGCGCCTTAACCCTCCTTGGGTTAACATATTAAATCATTATGAAAATTGATCATAATGCGCTAAGGGCATTAAGGTAATTATTATACCTAGGACAAGGCCCTTTCTATTCTCATGAAAGTATTTAATTACTCAAGAGATTTATGTATCATATTGACCTGTTAATGATTATTCTATGCTACAACTCACAAGGGTAAATTAGTCATTTCAGAGACTGAGATTTTTGCCCAGTCTAAAACTTGGTCAAGAAACCATACATATGCTCAAGGTCATTTCCAATTTTTTCTAAATTTTTTAACTACTCGAACATACTAAACCGGACCCAGTTCAAAGAGTATGTATTGTTGTTTTTTTTTCAAACTGGATCGGGTCGAGTTACCCAACCCGGTCCAAGGAGCAGATGACCTGCATGCAGGTTGTCTTCCCCATGACTGGCCAGAGGCCATTCAGCCTCTAGTGGCACCGCTCCCGCCACCACGGCAGGTCAGGGGCTGGGCCTCATTGGATTACCGCCTGGCAGCGATCCCGATGGGCCTGACCCTACCGCCCCCCTGTGGTCAGCAGGGGCAGAAGCGGCCCCTTTTTTTTCAGAACGGCAAAGTTGTTGCTACCGGGGCCAGCACGTCCCAGGCCAGCTCATCCGGGGCCGTCATTCCCTAGACCGGCATGGCTAGGACTAGTGCAAACACTATCGACGTGACTACGGCCAGCACCCCCTACTCATTTTTCTTTTTCTTTTTCTTTTCCAATGACCTGCATGGCAGCAATGGAAATTGCTGCCGACGGATTTGCCCCCAGATCGCTTTCGCACAACGATGGGGTTCCTTGCCGGAAGATACTGGCCAGCCAGTGGCTGGCCTGCAGCCGGAGTTTTTTTTTTATCTACTGCAGATTCATTGTTCCCCGTAATTACGGGAACAATGATCTCTCCACAGTGTAACCATTGCGGAGATTTCTATTCATTTTAATTATACAATAGTATGTAGATTTAATTGACTCGAAATGAAGGCAACCAGCCTACCTGAATTGGCGGTTTGCCGTCGATCCACCACCACCAAAGCCTTGCCAGAGTCTCGCTGGAGCTTCGTTGACCGCCTTCTCTTCTCCAAGCAGTCAAAAGATCCCTTAATTGTGCCCTAATGAGGCCTTTTATAAGCATGGGGATTAAGGTTCTTAATCCTCCTAAAAGTTGGGCCAACCCCCCTCAATTTGGCCACCTAATTCGGCCTCTAAAATGTAATTTAGGAATTATAAACAACCGGGCCCGCAAACGACTTAAACAACTCAATTACACGTTAAAATCGGGTAAATGGGCCCTATACGATATGTTCAACTTCAAATAATCGTATCTCCCTTATCCGAACTCCGATTCACGTGATCTTGATGGCATTTCAAAGCTCTGTCTGTCTACTTTCCAAGAATATAGGTTTTAACTATGAATCCTATCTAGGGAGTAAGTTATTATACTTAGAAGTTCAAAGGGTCAAACACCTTATTTTCTAAGTATTTAATTTTCGAAAGATATGAAAATTCGGGATATTACAGATTAAGTCTTTACGAAAACTAGTCATGATGTACCTAAGGGAAGTAAGGTAATTACTCCACATTAGATACAATCCTCTCCATCCTTGGGTAAGTCACAACCTCTCTAAATGTTTCATTATCACATCGGCCCGTTGATTCCATTCACATGAATGTGGGCCGGTCTGCATAGGAGTATTTCTATCTTTTTGTTCAGGGCTTCCCTGAACCTTAAAGGGTCCAAAACTATTTTTAGGGGTACACCTTGACATTATAAACCTGAGAAAATTTTCTTGCTATTTAATGGGGTTGTAAACCCCTTGAACCGACCCTAGTTCAATTAACCGTCTTACCTTAACCCTAGGGGTAAAATAGTCAAATATTAATTTATTGGGATTTTTCCTCACTTATGGCTCAGTCTAAATTTAGGATACACATTAACAACTTACTGAGATTTTTTCAATTTTTGAATCCACTCATTGGCCCTAAACCAGAGCCCCTAAGTCTGGTCAATAATTATTATTTTACGCTTCAACTTACAAGTGTAAATTGGTCATTTCACAGCTTTTAGGATTTTTTTCCTATCTGAAACTTAGTCGGGACCTTTGAGATACTTCTTTGGGTACTTGGTAATTTTTATGAATTTTTTCCAGTCTTCAAGATAGTGAATTGAAACCAATTCAATAATACTTTTTTTAGACCAAAGTGGACCGGGTCAGACCCATTTGGCTCTCGTCTTGGCCAAAGCGGTTTGGGTCGCCTAACCTGAACCCACGCCTCACGACCCGCGATGCACGCATCATCTCCCTCATGTCTGGCCAGAGGCTAGAAAGTCTCTCGTGGCAGCACTGCCAGCTGTCAAGGCAGGGCATGACTGGGCCTCCCCTTATGGCGACCATCGGTGATTCCGGTGGGCCTAGACTCGCCGCCGCCCGGTGTCCGGCTAGGGCCAAAGCTCTTTTTTTTAAACTGTATGGTGACAGTGGCTTCTGATGCCACGACAGCTAGAGCCAACATAGCCACGGTCAGGGTGGCCATGGCCAGTGCAACCAGTACATATGTTTTTTCCTGCTCCGTTTTCCCTAGGCGATTGTATCCGATGGTCGAAGTTTTTGACCAGAAAGAGATTGCTGTCATCTGGTGAAAAAGACCGGCCGGCCAGTGGCCGGAAAGCAAAATTAAAATACACTTTGATTTACTGTTCCTCGTAATTACGGGAACAATGACCGTAGAGAACACTCTTCATCTTGATTATGATGAATAGTGACACATAATTATTATAATTGCAGAAATTACTCTACAAATTACAAAACACACTAATAACACAATTTACATCCCAATTTACTGAATAAAATGATCATACCTTAATTGTCGGCTTGCCGTCAATTGCCTTCTCCCCCTCTTTGGGCGAACCCCCCCCCCCCCCCCCCTAAAAAAAATCCCTAATCATGACCTAAGAAGCCTAAACCCCCTCACGTAGGCAACCTAATTGAGCCTCTAAAAATTAATTTCTTAACTTTAAACAACCGGGCCCACAAAATGACTTAAACAACCCAATTACATGTTTAAATCGGGTAAAATGGCCTTATACGATATGTTCAACTTCAAACAATCATTTCTCCTTTGTCCGGACTTTGATTTGTGCGTTCTTTGTGGTGTTTTGAAGCTCTTTCTGTCTACTTTCTAATCACATTAGTTTCAACTATAAATTTTATTTATTGAAGAAATTATTATATTAAAAAGTCAAAGGTTCAAATAACTAAAGTTCCATGTATTAAATTTTTAAACCTAGGAAAAATTTGGGATATTACATTCTTCTCCCCTTAAAAGAATTGCGTCCTCGCAATTCTCCATGACCAACCTTTAAAGAGCCTGGCTCTCATCTCAAAACTCATTCTACCCTCTCAAACCACATCAACTACAACTTATAGTTTAAATAGTACACATAAAGAAATTTAATAATTAAAATCCTCCAATTTCAGGTCGTTACAAATAGACTCACAAACCCTAAAACGAAAAGGTCTCTAAATTGGAATTGCTACTAACCAAGATAATCTTAAATTAGGCAATCTGCTGCTTAAATGATTGATCGTTCAACTGGGCAATCGATTGCTTCCTGTATTTTTCTTCACGACTCTTCAAACAATTAATCGCTTTAACAAGCTGATCGATCGCTAACTCTTAACTTTGTTTTACACATAGCGATTTCTGGCGATGATCTATTGCTCTACAAAACTAATTAATCATTTCGTCAATTTTTCATTTTTCACTTTTTAAATCACCAAACTTCACTATTCTTTCACATAAGGTCTCTTTTACCTTAAAGAGTGTGAATGAAATCTATGTGTATATTTTTTCCCTGTTAAAAACATGGATTTGAGTCTTCTTTTTTACCACCTTTAGAACTCCATCTTCAGACTAAAAAATACACATTTTGTGACATTTTTTAAATCACAACAATAAGCTAATATGACATAAGGATACTTATGTTCTAACAATTGATTTTCAAAATATAAGAGCAAATTTGGGTCTTTAGAACTATAAAATAGGCGCAAAACCAATTATGATTTAAATATCTCATTTGAAGATGAGGGTCTACTAAATTTGGGGCTATTCAATATGTGACGCAAATTTATGTAATCACGTCAAGTTTAAGCCATTAATTTGGGGTTGAAACTTTGACCGACCTTGATGAGAGGCCCCACTTATCAAAATTGGCCCAAAATATACTAATATCATTTTCACATGATTTGCTATGCATCCCCCTTGGCCCCATACCTCCATTTGACGATGGCCAACAAAAATCGGCCCTATGAAGAGTCTCTCAAGTTGACTTGGTATTACCACCTCGCACATAATTGCAGTTGACGCATGGTGGACGATGTGACACCCATGCATGCGTGATGGGTACATGCTCGTGAGTCACGCCCATCTAACATGCATGTGATGCTTCAGGTGTGGAGCGCATGCCTGTAAAAGGCATGAACGAGGAAGAAAATTTTGTTTTTCGGCCCCTTCTTTTGATCCTATACCTGGAAATTTTCACTTCTCTATTTTCAAGCCGTTTTGAGTCTGATTTGAGTCATTTAAGAGGAAATTTTACATCACTTGAACATGCCAAACTATGTGAGGGGGTTGTTTTTACGGTTAGAGAGATCTAAAGTCAAATCAACATTCAAGGTTAGGGTAGGGGGTTTTAAATTTTAGACTTATGTTCTGCTAAGGGAATTCAGTTCTTTTGAAATATTTTGCTATAGTAAGCTTTATAACTTTGTTTTATAATAAGAAATTTTGTCTACGAAATGATTTGATTATACTACGATATGTTTTGGGTGCTTGTACTCTCTTGATAGTTTGTTTGTTGACAAAATAGGAATTATTATTATATTCTTGATACTTGCCACACTTTGTTGTGATGCATATAGGATGTGGAGTATCGTAGGAAGACTCTTATCCTTTTGGCTTTAGTGACCCCGTGAGTACAGGAGTAAGCTATTTTGTATCATTGCTCCAAGATTGATCTATGTTTTTATAGATGATTTATAATTCAAATGATTCTTTGAAAAATGTATGATTGTTTTAACATTATGATGATTTTATAAATATTTTTTATTATCATATTTATAAAATTTAGCATAACCTACTAAGTATAAAGATGCTCACCCAACCCTAGATTATGCAAGGATGCAACAAAGATAGAAGTGAAGGAAGAAAATTTTTTTGGGCAATTATCTATGTTTTGTTGTAGTATACGCTCTATAATTATTTATGTTGACTAATGTTCAAGGGCATGAGATGCCTAGAGATAAACTATATACTTATTAGCTATATGCACAATGATCCTTGATATATATTATTATTTTATTTTGAATGTGATAATTTCATGAGATTCGATTGTATGGGCCGTCACAATTGGTATGAGAGCCCAAAGTTTCACTGTTTATATAGAGGTTATTGAATCGACCAACACAAATAATTAGTATTCTATTTATATGACATTCTCTTATGATATCTTTTCATGATTTGAATGATTTTATTTGTTTTGAAAAAAATAAAATAGATCTATGCAAAACCGAAGATGATACATATCTCTGGTTCTTTGTAACACTCAACTAGAAATTGCCGTTATCACTGAGAATGGATTGCAATAGATGAGAGGCCTTTGAAGGGGCGGTTACGGTAGAGATCTCAGACTACTTTAGAGACTGAGTTTCTCACGTACCTTCCTCGCCTCAGAGTAGCAAGGTCTAGGAAGTGACAAAAATTCCTGATTCACCTATCTTGATCAAGGAGTCTAAGGAGGTCCAGTCTATGGAAGAGGAGGCAGGCAACCTTGAAGGTGAAAACGAAGTGCATTAGAATAAGAAGAGGCTCTTTGATCTAAATGAGGCACCTCTGCACAAGGAGGAATGGGTTAATGATATAGAGAAGGATTGACGTCGCTACAAGGGTAAGGATCCAGTGTGGTACATGGAAAGCTTGCCCGAGATATGTTGTTATGACCCACCCTAGGAGTCGAGTCCACCTTTAAAATTAGTAATATCATTAGGATTTAATTATTAGTCACTATATTTTAGTGTAATTAGAATTTTATTGGGCTTAGGCTTATGTTAGAGGCCCATTCTAGTTAGAAGTCCATTATAATTAAGAGTTTTAATAGCATTAGGATTAGGAGGCTTAATTGCCTATAAATATGCAAAGGCTATGCCTATTTTGTAATTACAGAGATTAGAAATAAGTTAGTTTATTTTTATTTATTGTTTAATTATTTTTCTTATACTTTTCCTTTAATTTTGCTTTTGTCAACATTGATTTACATAATTGGTATCAGAGCATTCGACTTTCGAGCATGCTAAGATTAAAGCAAAATTGCAACTTTTTCCTAAGACTTCCTTGACCGAAACTATGCGTATGACTCGCATATGTAAGGATAAAGTAGCACAACATGGGCATATTTCCTCCTTCCATGCGTCCTCTTCTTTCTCTTCACATATGCGAGTCATACACATAGTTTCGGTCAAGGAAGTCTGAGGAAAAAGTTGCAATTCTGTTTTAATCTCAGACTTAAGACCTACTTCAAAGACACTAATTAGGGCGTGCTTGGGCCATCCGTGGATGCAGTTCACTAAGCGCTCAAACTCATCTTAGTAGTCCTTGACTAACCCTTGTTGGCGAACCTGAGGTAACAAACTGTTAAAATTATGATAAAGAGTCTGGCCAAAACAGAGGAGAAGAACATGCTCAAATTCAGGCCAAGTAACTTCCGGGTGCTGAGGAAGGAATTGGTCGACCCAATGTATACCATGGCCCTTCATATGAAATGAGGCTAATTCACACTGTTCGCGAGTCAGAGTGCGATGGAAGTGAAAGAAATGCTTCGCTTGAGAAACCCATTCATCTGGATCGTTGCCCTTGAAGACTAAAAAAGTGACATGAATCGGCTGAGCCTAAATGGCAGGGTTCTTGTCAGGACAAGCAGTTCTATGGGGGTAGTCGATGCGGCTACAACTACGATCGTGAGGGTGACCTATGCGGTCACGATAATCTACTTCTTCAATATAAGCATCAACATCATCATCAAGGTGATCAACAAATGGGGCATAACCTAGGGGATAAGGTGTTGATGCAGTATGAGAGGGCCCCTGAGCATGCCTGGTATGATGTGGCAGGTGATCCATGTCCACGAGAGGAGGTGCATGTGGAACCACCGAATCATACTGGTACTCAAAGAGCGGGTTTTCCAGAACAGTAGCCCCAGGTCGAACTGTCTGGGGATGATTAAAAGTATCCCGAAGCGAAGGCGCTGAAGAGGGAAGAGTAGACTGATCTGACGGTACGATATGAGGTACGGTTGGGCCCAAATGATTAACCCGGTTCGGAAGGTAAGGACAACCTTGTGATAGTGCATTAATAACATGAACCGGCCCAGAGGAGGAACTACGATCTTCAGAACGCGAAAGGCGTGTTGCAAGTTTGCAACAGACTGCGAACTCGGATGAAATAAAGGAGAGCTTCCAGTGGGCGGCGGATCGGGTGACCGGCGAGCACTGACCGGAGCGACACAAAAGTTATGTTAAGGAGTTGATGCCCCAACAGTTATGATAACGGGTCACGGAATCGCCCTCAGCTACCAATGATGTTCAATCGCTTCAGAAGCAGTTGTCGGATTCTTCCCGTGCTTCTTCATCTACAGCACCCTCCACGGTCTAGGCCGCCCTTCCGTCGGTCGCTTGTGCCGCCACTTCGCTCCCTAGTCTGTGGTCGCCTCCGCAGCGCCGTCTAGTTCGACCGTTACCGTCAACATGTTGTTTTCGTCTTTCACGGCCGCTGCCTCTTCTGGATACGCTACTGCCTTTCTGCCCGCTTCTCTTCCGCCGGCGTCCTTCCTATCCCCAGTCGCTGTCTGTTCCTCTCTGGCTGGTTCAGATCAGGCGCCTGCGCCCTTGCTCCCGTCCGCCTCATCTGCTTCAAATTGGGCAGCCTCGCCACCGTTCCTGGCCATATCCGCCCTTTTCATCCCGGATCTAGCCGTCAGGAAAACGTCGCCACCTAGTACCACCCCCGCCGCTTTTTCCTTCCCATCTTTTCCACCAGAGTCATCTCTCGCCCCGACCGCCACTGGATCATTTGCTGCGCCGCTATTTCCGCCGCCTTCGGCTTCTTCTCCGCTGGTAATATTATTACCCGCCTTATGTGTCGGCTCCACCTTTAAAATTAATAATATCATTAAAATTTAATTATTAATTATTATATTTTAAAATAATTAAAATTTTATGAGGCTTAAATTTATATTAAAAGCTTATTTTAATTAAAAGTTTATTTTAATTAAAATTTTTAATACTATTAAAATTAGAAGACTTAATTACCTATAAACATGTAGAAGTTATGCTTATTTTATCATTACAAAGATGAAAAATAAAACAGGGCTATTTCAACCCGGTTTTTTTTTTTCTATCTCCCCTAAACAAAGAAAAAATTGTATTTTTTTTTACTTCTTTTCCCCTATTTCTCCACATTTCTTTTACTCATACTCCCTCCAATATACTCTCTTTTATTTTCCCCATTTCTTCTTCGGTGTCGACGACCATCAACACTAATTTCAGCCAATGCACGGTTGCCAGTTACGATTGACCAGATTTGACTGGCCGCAGCCGCCGCGACCAGCACAGGTCGTAGCTAGCCAAATTTAGCCGGCCGTAGCCTACTGCACGCGTTCACAGCCTCACAGTAGTAGGCTGCAGTCGGCCAGATCTGGCCGGCTGCGGCTTGCTGGGTGCGGCTGCGGCCTACTACTGCTACGAGGCCGCAGTTGCAGCCTGCTGCACACAGCCGCGGCCTGCTACTACGAGACCACGGCTACGGCCTACGCGTGGCGGTGGCTGATGCGCGGCTGTGGCCACGCGCAGTAGGCAACCGTGGCCTACACATGGCCCCCCCACCGTAGTGACCAGTCAAATTTGGCCCGTCATTAAAAAAAACGCCAATGCCAAAATAAAAGATGCTAACATTGGAAAAAAAAAAGGAAAAAGAAAAAAAATAAGAAAGGTAAAAAATTAAGTAAAAATAAGAGATATAAAAAATTTAAAAAAAATTAGTAGAGTAAAAAAGTAATAAAGGATACAGAAAAAAAAAACTGGGTTCAAATAACCATATTCTAAAAAATAAGTTAATTTTATTTTTATTTATCGTTTAATTATTTTTTATTTTTATTTTTACTTACGTAAGCATCAATTACATCGTTGGTATCATAGCTCAATTTTATACCTACCTACATCAGTATCTCATGCGTCAATCACTCTCCCGCTCTCCCATGCGTCAATATTAAAAATACGAAGATTCTCTCGCCCAACTCAAAGCTGAAAGTCAAAATCTTTTTGACGAGCAACGTGCCGCTTTGCAACCTCTCTTCCCTCCACCACCGCCACCGATTGTTTCTCCGCAGCCACTGGTCACTTTCCCACCGCCGTCGGCCATGTCTGCATAAGAAAACACCCCACCTCCAACTCCTTCCACATCGATGCCGGTTGCTTCCGCACCATCACCAGCCACTTCCATTGATCCGCCACTCGCCCTCGTAGCCACTGCTTCGAGTTCGTCTCTACATCCTATTGGCTGCATTACACAGTCCATAGACACCCACGCAGCCCTCTGTTCTTTGTCTGTCATCGAGGTTCCCCCAGAGATTCATCCTTTCGCAAAATCTGCACAAGCTATCATCGACGCAGCGGATCCGTCGGTCATGGCCCCTATTGCACATCCCGCTCGGATGAACAAAAACGCAAAAGGCAGAAGACTCTTCCCTCCGTCCCGCAACAGTTGTCTTCCCAGCATCCACTGTCGCATAAAATTGTTAACTTTGTAGGCAACAGTTTCTCAGTTTCTCCACTTCTGTTGATGGATGCCAATATCACTTCTCCAGATCCCCCGTCGACGATCCCCCATCCCACAACGCCCCAGTCTCAGCCACAGTTTCTCACCTGGACAAAATTCCAGATCGATCGATCCCGGTGGAGGCTTCCTCTTCTCAGGCCGCAAATTCCGTCGTCCGACTATCCACATTCTAGAACCACCGCCTTGCTGCACCGACTGCCAGAACCAGGTGGTGGACATCTTCGTCAGCATCACCAGTGGGGAGGTTGGGTCCGCTAGCTCCTTGGCCCCAAAGATCGGCACGCTTGGCCTTTGTCAGAAGAAGATAGGAGAAGACATCGCCAAGGAGACGGCCAAGGATTGACAGGGCCTCCCCATGACCGTCAAACTCACCGTTCAGAACCGCCATGCCAAGGTGTCAGTCGTCCCTTTCGCCGCCCCAAGGAGATCGACTCTGCTGCTAAGGATCAGGTCCCCCTTTTTGGTTTCGCCGTCCGACCGAGGGATCGTCCAATGTCTCCACCTCCGGAACCGTCGCTGCCGATCTTCCATTCTGCTGCAACAAGCAATGCCGCGGCCCGGGCACTTCCACCCCGCTCTGGATTCCTTCCACCGGCCGTTTTCGTGGCAGTTCTTCCCGGCACCGATCTTCACTCCCTCCGACTCCAGATCTCTGTTATCATTTCCACCGAACAGAACTCTGTTCCCTTTTTAATCAGTACCGACTGCCCTGTTTCGTGCCGGTTCGAGCCAAATGTCCACCTACCGAAGACTCATACTCCTACCGGGTTTCGCCTTTAATTATACTCATTAGGGGTGCTAACGAGTCGAGGCACCCTTGCTGGACGAGCGCCCGTGGAGCAAGGGTGCTTCGACTCGACTCAACTTGAATCTAGTTCGATTTGAAGTGGCTTGGTTCGAACTCGATTCAAATTCGATATATTTGAGTCAAGCTTTAGTATATTTTGGTTTGACTCGATTCGACTCGAATAAAACTCGAACTCGGCTCGAACTTGATTTGAACTCGAATAAATATATAAATATGTTTTATAATATATATAAATATATATTAATATTTATATGTACATATGCATAATTTGAAATTTAGATGTGTCATAGAAATTTAACTTAATAAAGTATATACATATATAATATAATTAGTAAAAAATAAAATTTATTATAGTCTATACTAAGTATTAAACTATATGTCAATCATTAGACAAAAATGTACCGGTAATTAATATTATATATTATTTCTACATATCAAATAAATTAAGATATATTTTTAAAATTTTGGTGTAAAGACTAATGTTGGAATCATTAGAAATTTAAATTTTACAACAATTTACTAAAAGTTCTTTATATCATAAGATAAAGACAAGTTATATTCATTTAAGACTAGTTAAAGAGGACAAGACTCCAAGTTTCTTGTTGCTAGTACAATATGATTTTCTTGATAATCATTATTCAAATACTTAGATGTAAGCATATTGAAGACATCTCGCCACATACCAGACCAAAATTAAGGGTAGTTATAACCTGAAAATAAAATCCAAAGAAGGGATAACATTGATTATACAATTAGATGTTATATTTTCATACATGCTTAATTAATAATGATATTTTAATATTATATATACTGAAGAATTGGGAGCAATTAAAGCTCGAGTGGTGCCTAGTCTGAGGCTTTGAGATAATTTTCTATGAGCACATATTAACTTTTATTTGTAACTTTTCATATAATTTTAAAGAAAAAAATTATTATTAATTAAAATATGTACTTGGTGCACGTTAGATCACAAGAAAGGCAAGCAAATAGAACCTTCATGTTGCATTATTAAAAGCCACAATACTCTCAAAATTGTGTAATAATGATACCTATTGCATGTGCCCATTGTACATTTTTTACGCATAATAAGGGGACTCAATTTAAAATAAATATAGTGATAAAATTAATAAGCTCCATTTCGTACACTCATCACTCTTTAGCATGCACCAAACGTAATCGAAATTGTGTAGCCTAAGAATATTTAGTTATCATTATAAATAAAACTTTAGTATAAAATAAATAAAATTATAAAAATATTATTCATTAACCGTTAACCCAAGCTTATCAACTAACCCAAACAGCCATACCCCATATTTAAGCCTTCAACGAAATTTGTAACTCCCCATACCTGGACCAACCCCGCTCCACCGCTCCACGTTCATTTCTTAGAAAAAAAACGAAGTCCATTTCGGTTCAATTTTTAAAAAAAAACCTGAGAACCAGAACCGAACTAATACCCTAGTATAAAAACCAAGTTCCACATTGTTCCCTTGTTTCCCAGCCCTAATTTTCCTACCATTTGGCGGTGTCGCGGCCATTCTCCCCTCTCCGACCGCTCTACCTCCTGTCCAGCCAATCTACCTACTGTCTCTCCCACTTCGTCTCCCTCCTTCTCTACCATAGCCCCCCCTCCGTTTCTCCCATTTTGTCTCCCTCCGTCTCTCCCACTGTCCCCCCTCCGTCTCTCCCACTTCGTCTCCCTTCATCTCTCCCACAGTTCCACATTTGGTCTCTCCCATAGTCCCACATTAGAAGCCACTTTGGAGAAGAAGCTCTAAAGGAGAGTGCTCGCCATTGTTGAGAAGAAACTCAAAAAGAGAAGAACTGAAGAAACTACTGTGGAGGTACAAGCCTCTGCTAATGCAAAAACAAATAGGGTAAGGCCAAGTACAAGCCTCTGCTAATGTGAGTACGTTTTACATTTTGCGTTTTAGCAACTGAGGCACATATTCACCTCTTCTTGTTTGACCTAAAATATTTGAGGGAAAGAGTGGTGGGAAACCATTCACCTAAGATTAGAAAAATACGTGTGCTTTTGGTCATTGCTTCTGTTTCTAATAGTCATCTTTGTTTCATAGGGTGCACTAGTTGGTTGCCACAAAAGACTTGTCGTTTGTATAATACATCTGGTATGTCTCTGTTCATTGATTTTTCTCTAACTGTTAATAGTTGTATATATGTACTCACTCATTATGCACTACTTCTACACCAGTTGTCTTGGTGAAGTAATAGTTGATCTAAACTTAGTTGGTTTCTAATATCTTTTGTCCTCCTAAATATTTTCTTTCTTTTTTGAGTTTCTGTATGACAAGGAATGATGCAAAAAAATTTACCCTTCCAATGATGTTGCCTTCTGGGCTATAAACAACATTTAAATTGGCCGGGTGTTTTACTATGACATTCGTTTTTATAAAATTTCTTTTAAAGTAGCCCTTCATTAAGAAAAATATAATCTAATCGGCCAAAAAGTAGAAGAGACTAAATTAAATCTATAAGCCGAAGAAGCCACGAGATCTCTCACTAAACAAAAAAGTAGTTTATCTATTATGTTAATTTTACACACATAGAGGTATATGTGATGCAGTAAATAAGTCCATTAAGGTCTGAACTAAGAACATAGTTTTGTAATATGATTTCCATGAGTTTTTGGTAATATTATTGATTCATCAAAAGAATTGCTTTACTCAAAAGTTTTCCACTGCTTGTATCATCTATATGCCATCTCACTTGTTTTCATGGTTCAGGATGTAAGCTTAATCAGAAAGGGCACATAGAAATACATAGCAAGAAAAGGAAGGGTCATGCGAAAAAGATAACTGGGTTTCAGGTATCTTGTATATTTATATTTCCCCTTACTAAGTAATATTACTTTTCATAGTTATTCATTCCAAATGTAAGACTATGTTTAGCACATTAAATATGTTAACACTTTACATATCTAAACCACTCCAACAGTTTGCACCAGGGAACCCATCGAAAGTGTTGATTACATCAGCTGATTCACAAATACGAGTTCTTGATCATTTTACTATGTCTTCTGACTTCTAATGGTGAATGTTGGATTCCTTCTCAGTATTGTGTATGAGACTTTTAGGTGCCAGGAAAACAAAGAAGTGCAACAAAACTTATAGTATTATTGACTCTGTAATTGCAGCTTCCACTTCCTCATCAGAAGAAAAAGAGACAATCCCATATCCACTTGATTTTGAGGTTCCAGGCACCCGAGACACTTTGGTACCAATAACTTTTCCCTTCTCAGAGAAGAACCGGGTGAGAGTATCAGAGGTCACTGTCCTTGCAAGGTTTCCTACATAGACTTTGTGTTGGCTGTCAACAAATTCAGAATCCTCACACTAAAGGAGGGACAATTCCAAAGTTTACAAAGGTTTCTCTGGGAAGGCCTCTCCCTCTGAATGTGTCGGTGTATCTGATTTAATATCTTATGGATGTGATTTATTTACAACACTTTTACCAAAAATTCAAATATTTATGATCAACTCAGTCTACGAGCAATATTTGTTTATAGAATGTTGGATTGAAATTTTGGATTAAAAAATTAGGTTCATTTTTATATACTGATCGAGCTTAATTTGAGCTGGGCTCACCATTGTAATGGAACGAGGTCGAGGTCGAGGTCGAGTTCGAGCTCGAGCTTGTGGTTTTGGTTTGAGTTGAGTTCGAGCTAGTAAGTTCGAGCTCGTTCGAGCTTCGAGTCGAGTTTGAGCCAAGTATTCTAACTTCGAGTTCGAGCTGTTTGAGGTAAAAATTCGACTCGGCTCGGTTCGCTAGCACCCCTAATACTCATGTTTCAACTTTTGTTTCCAAGACCTGGTGTACTCCGAAGAGCCCCCGCATCAATTTTAGTCATCCGTGTCATGATAGACGGCTGACCTATTCTTTGTCTAAGAAGCGGAGCATTGGTGGGCTCAAATGTTATGACCTGGGTCCACCTTCAAAATTAATAATATAATTAAAATTTAATTATTAATTATTATATTTTAAAGTAATTAGAAATTTATTGAGCTTAGGCTTATGTTAGAACCTTATTCTAGCTAAAAGTTTATTCTAATTAAGAGTTTTAATAGCATTAGGATTAAGAAGTTTAATTGACTATAAATATGTAGAGGCTATGCTTATTTTGTAATTATAGAAACAAGAAATAAGTTAGTTTATTTTTTATTTATTGTTTAATTATTTTTCTTATATATTTCCTTTAATTTTGCTTATGTAGACATCGATCCACATCATATGTATCCTTTGAGGGTTGAGGGGCACTATTTCTTTCAATGCCAAATAGGAAGGTCTTTCCCTGAGAAATGTATTGAGTTTTAAAAGTTTGCTATGTTTTTTTGCTTAATTATACGATTTAGTTTGTTTTGTGACTATGTGAGCGGGTGTTTCAAACACATTTTTTTAATGTAAGATAAGAAGAAAAGAACTTGTAAATATGTGTGCATTAAGATGTTTATAAATAAACACTTTCTTGTCTCCTAAAAGTTTATTGTGAATTCAAGGTTTATACAATTGTTTAGCACCCTAAAGATGACTTCTAACAGTGGTAGAGATGTATAATAGTCTCTTGACTCAACTGTTGCCGAAACATCATCTTAGAAATTAGTACGTAGCACCAAGGTACCCTATGGAAAACTTCTTTGACTTAATGATGCAAAAAATGACTTAGCATCTTCAAACACATGGTTTCGAGCCTAGCTCCAATTGCTCAACTCCAATAATTATGTTCAGAACAATTATAGTAAGAAGGACAATTTGTTATAGTG
This sequence comes from Saururus chinensis, assembly GCA_035235625.1. Taxonomy (NCBI): domain Eukaryota; kingdom Viridiplantae; phylum Streptophyta; class Magnoliopsida; order Piperales; family Saururaceae; genus Saururus; species Saururus chinensis. The sequence continues at coordinate 23,358,854 of CP141143.1, read as the reverse complement.
ATTTAAGAAAATTGCTTTAGCCTTTACAGGAGAGGACAATCTTGAAACAACATAGAAGTGGGCATTTGAAGTAAAAAGAGTTTTTAAGGCAAAGAAAGTTCATGAAGATAGAAAAAGTAGATGTTATCACATTTTCCATGATAGGGGAGGACAACATTTTGGTAGCCCTCAATGGAAAGGAATTTATTTTCTGCTAATGAAAATATAAAAAAGGGAGAGTTTAGGGAAGTAAGTATTTTCCTCCTCGTACTCAAGAAAAGAAAGTAAAAGAATTTTTTAGCCTTTAACAAGGAATTATGATAGTGGCCTAGTGTGAAAATAAATTGTACAGTTACAATGCTTTGCTTCTAATTATTACCCTATGAAGTTAATGAAGGCTTGAAAGTTTGTAAGGTGTTTGAACAATGGACAATGTAGTAAAATAGTTGGTCTTCAACCTACTTCCTTCACCAAAGCAGTAGACTTTGCTTCTCTGCTAGAACATGATTATCAAGAGTTCTTGGCTGAATTTAAAGACAACAAACAAAGTAATGGTTTTAAGGTTGAAGAAAGAAAGAGAAAATTTATGTTCAATAGCCTGAATAGTAACTAAATTTTTTTGAAGTCTTTTGAACCATAGACACAATCTTAATGGAAGAAAAAAAATAAAAAAGTGTTCCAAGGGCAATCGATTTCAATCATCCAAAGTTTGTTGCTGTCACACCCCAAGATTTTTAAAATTATCTTATCACAATAAAATTAGTAGAAACAAATTTATTTTTCAAAACACTTGTATCAATCAACAACATTATCCGGTGATTAACTTGTTTTCAAACAAAAGAATATTCAAACAATCATATCCATAATTAAGACATGGTCAAATCACATATAAATTGCACAAGGTCTTACTCGAGTACATACAAAATATCCACTACACACATATAATCATAAGTAGTTGGCACTCACATACCCATATTTTAATTACACACCACACTAAAAGTCTTACTAAACAAGATAAGAAATCCTACATTTCTCTTAGAGCTTGTCATCCTTTCTATGTTCCTGATCCCAACCTGGCTACTCTTTTAGTAAACTTGCATCACAAGGTTGTTGAGTACAAGAATATACCCAAGAACTATGTAATAATAATGCTCATGATTTCATCACATCATCAAAACAACATACATAAATGAAATAAACAAGACATTTATATTTAACTTATTATTATTTCAAACACCATAGCATGACCTCACTCAGGAGACTTTTACTTCATAAGTATAAATAAAAAGGATTTGTATGATACAGTAGTCATGTTTAGGAGTACAGTCTTGCCTCACTAGACCATGAATTACTCACTACGGACCTCAAGTATTTTGAAGCCTACCCACTTCATCCACGTCATGAAGCTAAGGCCCACAGGGGCTTATGGATCCCAGTAGTAGAAGTCCCAACTTCCATGATCTTAGGAACCTCTTGTAATGCTCAGGACTAGTTATTTTTTAATGTTCTAGTCAATTCAAGCACATCTCTCAGACTAAGGAAGTAGTTATATATAACTCTCATCCTTAGATAGCTGGAATACCTTAGTCTTATTTCATACCAAAGCCTTTCTGTCACATGGTTAAAGACTCGCTTGTAGAAGTCATTTCAACACAAAGATCCTTTGTCCTTAAGTAGCTTTGTCCAACTATTCTCGGGGTATGTTCCATTACAAAGATTTTCACTCATAAAAAAGTACATAACCCAAACATCACCAATCACACCATCATTTATAACTACATTTTTTGCATTTGATGTCATGCTATTATATCTCATTACAATAGCTTAACACTTATAGCATTTATTGCTAATATTTACCCTAAAACCAACTTACAAACAATAGACTCATCGACGTGTATACTAAGTCAATGATGATCATCAATAACTCATCAACATGTCAAACCCTTGCCGATAGTAGAATGACAAGGGCAACTATTCTCATTGACGCTTCATCAACTCGTTAACCTCAATGTCAATGACCCGTTGGTACCACACCAACGTGTCGATGCATAGCAATATCTCCTTCATCTTTTCCATTCCATTGATAGCATTATTGATGTGTAGTTAAACTTGCCAATAGTCAGGAAGACTAACACAACTATCACTTTTGTTTTAAACTCATCTAGAAACATGATGTAACATGATATATCAAATTTAATATTCCATAATCAAGGCTATAACATGTTTTTATGGAATAAAACATTCATTTAACACAACGATCATGATCATAATTATCATAATCATAGAGCATTCAAAAAAGTCATGCCTTACACATTCAATTACAATAACATTGTAATTCAAATCCATCGTGCATACATATAATATTAAATCACAGTATGAGGGTATCAATCCAACCTCTTTTTGTCATCAAATGAGGTCTCCACAAATTTGGTTCTTCTCCCATTCCATTGAACTTTGATATGCCCTTAGTCCACCATGTTCTCCCCATAGTCGAAAATTTTGTAGGATTAGGGTATACGTCTGTCAAAGGTATTTATATGAGCATCAAATAACCGAAATCTAGTGTATAATCATCCACAAAATCACTTGGATTATCTCTTTTGTGCAGTTTCAAACCCATCAATAAAACCGTTTCACAATCATTGACACATTGAAGGTTGTTGGCAGTGTTTTCAATACTCCATCGCTGAATTAACCAACATGTCAAACCTTGCTAATAATGAAACATTGTTTCATCAGTAGGTTCACTAACACGTCATTGCTCACTGACAGATTTTTTATTCCAAACTAAGTTTAAACAAACTTTGTGCTTAACATCTTTATTACTTTCCAAAGTTGATCACTCAAAAATTCTATGTTTATCAAGGAATTTGTTGGTTCAATGAACACAATGACCTCTAATGAAAGGTAAAAAACAAACCAGGATGAAAATCATGAATAGTAACATATAAATTCCTCACAAAAATTATAGGTTTCAAGCATATATGGCTAGTATGGTCACTAAAGAGCCTTCATCCACTAAATTAGTAGATATTGAACTAATAAGAGATTTCCCTAATGTCTTGCCCGATGATCTTCCAAGAGTACCAAAGAGATAAATCTTAATATTGATGTCAGAAACAAGTTCTATCTCTTAGGCAACCTCTCACATAGCTCCTGCAGAGCTAAAGGAACTAAAGAGTCAGTTACATGAGTTATTGGAAAAAAGATTTATTAGACCCAATGTCTTACTCAGGGGAGCAATAGTTCTATTTGCAAGGAAGAAAGATGAATCACTAAGATTATGTATAAATTATCGGATGTTTAACTCTATTACTATAGAGAATAAATATCCTTTCGCCACATATTGATAATTAGTTTGATCAGTTACAAGAGGCCAAAGTATTCTCTAAAATAGATTTATAGTCTAGTTACCATCAATTGAGAATACTAGACAAAGATATATCAAAGACAACCTTCCATACCCAATATTGCCACTTTAAATTGCAACTTTCATAGATCTCATGAATCAAGTTTTGTGAACTTATTTAGATTAATTTGTGATAGTATTTGTTGAAGATACCTCGATTTACTCTACTTGTCCCGAGGAGCATTGAGAACATTCAGAGATAGTTCTACAAATTTTGAGAACTTGTCAGTTATATGCTAAATTTAGTAAGTTTGAATTATGGCTTTAGCAGGTTATTTTTCTAGGTCATGTTATTTCAAAAGATAAAGTATCAATGGACCCCACCATGATAGAAGCAGTGATGAGGTGGGAAAGGCCCAAAACTATCATGAAAATTAGAAAATTTTTAGGTTTTGTAGGTTGTTACTGAAGGTTCATCCATGAATTTTTAAGTGTCACTTTGTCCTTGACAAAATTAACAAGGAAAGGCATAAAGTTTGTTTGGGATGAGACACGTGAAAATGGTTTTCTAGAAGTAAAAAGGAAGCTAACAACTGCACCAATTTTAGCTTTACCATTAGGCAGTGAAGGATTCATTGTATATAGTGATGCTTCCAGAAAAGGACTCTGATATGTGTTGATGTAGAATGAGAAAGTGATAGCTTACACTTCAAGATAATTAAAGAGACATGAAGGTACTTACCCTACTTATAATTTAGAATTGGCAACATTAGTTTTTGTTTTAAAAATTTGGAGACATTATTTGTACAAGGAGAGGTTTGAAGTTTTTACAGTCACCAAAGTCTAAAGTAAATATTCTCCTTATGAAAGAAGGTTTCGAAGAAAACAAGGTATGATTGAAGACAAGGGTCAAGCCACAACTCCTTCTAGAGAAAAGGAGGATTTCCATTATTCTCCGAAAATGAAAATGCCTTCACTCCTACTAGAAGTTAGGGGAACTATAAGCTAGCAGCACCTTTGACTAACTACCTTTTCCGGTGTCACTTAACCGCTCTGGCATTCCTAGGTGTATTCCTTCTTATCATAAGTGACCTCAACATGAGGAAAGACGGTGGATTGACTATATTAAAGATTATGAATTTTCTATTCAATACCACTCAGGAAAAGTGGTGAATGGAATGAAAATGTCATATTTTGTTATATTCATTACTCATCCTCTCTCCTTCAGAAGGACACATCGCACACTAAATTTAGCTCTCTGTTGAAGGCTTGACCTTCATAATAGGGAGCAGGTTAGGAACATGTATCCAGATATGCAGATAATAGAGCTCGATGAGGGACAGTTTTCGGACGAGAAAAATTTTAATCAAGTGCCACATGTTGCAAATGAGAGTAGGGTTATGAGCAGCCATATAGAAGTAGTTACTAGAATTTTGAAATTAAGACATACTGAATATAGAAAGCTAAGTAGGCTGATCATGAGTAAATAAACGTTGAAGGTCTATTTTGTTATCATTCTCTTAGAATGGAGGAAATGCAACATTATACCTCTAAGGTCTTCATTGATGGCTACTACAAAAAATGTATCCACAAATTAGCCAAAGAACCAAACATTTTAAATTAATGTTGTAATGTATTTAATTTTATTTGTGTTTGCCCTTTGCAAAGAGAGAAGGTATATAATACGAGTCTAACAAAAAAATTATGGAAAAAAAGTAGGGTTACTCGCATACCCGACCTGACTCAAATAGGGTTAGGGTTTGGATTTTTGATCCGATTTAAATATAGGGTCGGGTCATGACCGACCCGATTTCAATGAGGGTCAAGGCCAACCCGACCCGATTTGACCCGACCTGATTCCCAGCCCTACATCCATTTGGGAAGAACCAGGATGTACTAGGATATGAAAAGAAATTTTTGGTGGAAAGGAATGAAAAAGGACATAAGAGAGTACATTTCAAAGTGTTTAACTTGTCAACAGTTTAAAGCTAAACATCAAAAACCTTTAGGTACTCTTCAATCAATTAAAATTCCTAAATAGAAGTAGGAGCACATTACTATGAATTTTATTTTAGGTTTACCCAGGATAACATAGGGTCATGAATCTATTTGGGTAATCGTAGATCAACTCGTCAAAAGTGCACATTTTCTACCTCTGAAAATGACACATTCTTTAAATTCTTTGGCAAGGATGTAAGAAAAGGAAATTGTGAGTCAACATGGGGTGTCGTTATTGATCATCTTGTATCAAGATAGTCTATTTACTTCTCAACTTTGGTAAGGGCTTCAGGAGGAGTTAGATACCAACTTAAGGTTTAGTAGAACCTTCCACCCACAAATGGATGGTCAGACATAGAGGACTATTAAGACACTTGAAGATATGTAGTATGTTTGTATAGTGGATTGGAGGGGGGGTAATTGGGATGAGCACTTTCCATTGGTTGAATTTACCTATAATAATAGTTACCACATCAGCATAGGCATGACACTCTATGAAGTGTTATATGGCCAACCTAGTAGATCATTGACATATTGGAGTGAAGTAGCAGAGCATAAGTTGGTGTAGTCTTAGTTATTATTATAGCATTGTGCAGATAAGGTGAAGCTCATTAGAGATTGTTTATTGACAGCTCAAGTCGTCAAAAGAATTATGCTAACCTAAGATGTAATGATCTTTACTTTTGCGTGGGTGATCATGTGCAATGAAAAATCTTGCCAACTTGAGGAGTTATGAGATTTGGAGTTAAAGGCAAGTTTGGTCCTTGATTTGTATGACCGTTTGAAATCTTATACAAGGTTGGATAGATTAGCCCTGCCCCCATAGCTTGATGGTGTTTATGACATGTTCCATGTGTCCATGCTTTAGAAGTATGTACGAGATCCCTCGCATGTTCTTGATCAGATAGCAGTTGTCCTAGAACAATATTTATCTTTCAAAGAAAATCCAATAAAAAATTTGAATCATAAGGAATAAGTTCTTTCAAAACAAATTCCATTAGTAAAAATGTTATGACAACACCACTCTTTGGAGGAAGCAATTTAGAAGTTAGAAAGTGAAATATTGAATAAGTATCTTGAACTTTTCAGCGGTGAATAAAGGGTTCAAATTTCCAGGATGAAATTTCTTCAAGGGGTAGATTCTAACGACCTTGAATTTCTAGTATAATTTTTTGCCTATAATAAAGTTCATATTAGAGAGTTTAGCTAATTTTAATTATTTAGAGTTTGATATTTAGTGGGTTTTCTTAGGGATGTGATAGAGCTCTAAAAGACGAGTGTAACGGGTCTTAGATCGTGAAAATTAAATATCAGGGTCATAAGTTATAACCTCAAAAAGTTTGCCACATGGGCGAGACCCACTTAAATAGGGTGGGATAACCTACCTATGTTGGCTTTGGTTTTGTATGGCTAGTTAATACCAACTCAATTGTACGAAGAATGCATGAATTGGACATTGTGGTAAAAAATTATGGCATTTTTAAATTTTGAGTAGTTTGAATATATATATATATATATATATATATATATATATATATATATATATATATATATATATATATATATATATATCTATCTATTTGGTGCATCGGCACATCGTGAAGCGGCTTGCCATGATGTGTGAACCTATCCACATGGACTGCACCCAGCTAATGTGAAGCGCGCCGCCTTAGGCACAGTGCGCATGAACCAGGTAGAAAATTTCATTTTCCTAGTTTTTTGACCTCTTCTTATGATCCTATACCCCCAAAACTTCACTTCTATGTTTCTAAGCTATTCCGAGTTTGATTTGGGTCGTTCAAGAGGCATTTTTACACAAACCGAACGTGGCAAGGTTGTTTTCATAGTTAGAAAGCTTAGGAAAATCAACATTCAAAATTAAGGTAAGGGGTTTTAAATTCTAAACCTATGCTCTGCTAAGGGAATTTAGTTCTTTCAAATATTTTGCTATAGTAAGCTTCATTACTCTATTTTATATATATAAAAAAATTTGTTTGCAAGATGATTTAATTATGCTATGATATGTTTTGGGTGCTTATATTTTCTAAGTAGTTCCTTGGTTAACAAACTACGAATTATCATTATATTCTAGATATTTGTCACACTTGGCTCTAACACACACTGAATGTGGAGTATCATGAAAAGACTCCTATCCTTTTAGCTTTTGTGACACCGTGAGTGTGGGAATTAGGTATCACTGCTCTAAGATTGATATGTTTTTTTTATAGATGATTTATTTTCTAAATAATTATTTGAGAAGATTATGATTATTTTATAAAGATTTCCTGATTAGCATGCTTATAAAAATTCAACACAACCTACCGAGTACAAAGATACCCACCCTAAATCTAGAGGGGATGCAACAAAGACAAAAGTGAATGGAGAAATTTTTTTTGAGTGATTTATTTATTTTTTGTGGTAGTTAAAGCTATGCAATTATTTATGTTGATTGATGTTTAAGGGCATGAGATGCTTGGAGATAAAACTTTGTATAATTACCAGTTCTATGCACAACGATCCTTGACATTTATTTTTTATTTTATTTCAAATGTGTTTATATTATGAGATTGAATTGTGTGGGCCATCACAACAATTTACTTTATCTTTTTTTTTCTTTGAAAAATCACGTTGTACAATATTAAAAACTAATTGTAGATAGGATGACATATACACAACTAAGGTCTTAAGCACTAACCCATTAGAATTACAATTGAATATGATATAACACTCCTGCAACCTCAAGGGTGACTTAGTACTCAACTAAATCCAAGATCAGCCCTATCCACTAAACAAAAATAGGATCTCATAAGGGCTCATGAACCCAAGTGGCAGTGACTCTTAACCTATTATAATTACCAAAAATCCTAAGTGTTTGCAATGTGCTATAATTATTTAAAGATGAAAAACTCTCTGGCAATCCATATAGGGAGGTGAAGCAAAGGCAATGATCATATCAAGTCCAAGTTACAATTTTTAAATTTATTTTTCTAAATTAATTGGAGTGCTAAGTTGGGACCATTGATTTTCACACATGGATAATAAAATATATACATAATTTAAATAGTAAATAATGTTCAACAGGCCAAAGTCGACTTTGTAAGTCAAACCATGAGTACAAGTACAATCTAAAAAGCGGCACTACATGTGCCTACAAAGCTACACGACAATAGATAATATTTACCTAATTATTATCGCCCTCATACCAAAAGTTCTCACAAATAGATACATTGCTAATCTTCATGCAAAAGAACTTACACCACTAGGATGCATGAGTATATCTATGCATATTCAATATAAACAAAAACTATAGTTAATTATAAGCATCTTATGGTAAACTTAATTAATTATACCTTACCTCATTCAAATTTACACATTAACACATCTCACAAAATTTGTGGCTCAAGGTTTATATAATTATTTCTTTATGCTTTGTTAACTAAATCATGTATGTTCTAATTCTTTGAGATGCTTTCAATTTCAATAGTCACAATCGTATTCCCCTTAAAAAATTTATCATAATCATATAGTATAATATAGCAATTTAGAAAGAGGGGGTATAAAACCATGTAGTAAAAATTAACAATTTGGAAATGAGGGGCATGCAACCATATAATATAAGCTTGTACTTTGGCAATAAAAGGTGCAACTAATTCAATAGCTTGATAGTCAATTGTGGATTTCTTGGCTATGAAAACACTAAAGTAGTTTTTTTAAATATTCCCTCCATCCGACATTGGTATTTAGTTTTGTTTTTTCAAAAAACTAAATTGGACTATTTATAAGTTCATTATGTAAATAATTAAAATAAAAAATTCAATAAATATAGCACCAAGTCTTGTAATAGAACATAGTAGGAAATAATTTAAAAAATACAGATTTGTATCATATAGATGAAAATGTTAATATTGATGATTCATTCATTAATTAGATACATATAAAAAATGTTGTATTACTAAATAGATGAATTAATGTAAACTACTTAAATACATACTTAAAATATTATGTGCAACTAAAGTATAAAACATTGTGCCATCTCAATTTAATGATGTATCTCTTGTGCCAAGAAAAATCGTCATGGAACATATACCGGATGATGATCATCTACAAATTAGAAGCAAATTGTTGGCCTTTTGAATCTATGTATGTGCGGAGATAAATTTTCACTTTCTTGAGTATTGGTTTTTGGTATTCATTGCAATGACTTATAAAGCCATAAGGGTAATGTTTTTGTTTCTTTAACTCATTTTCAATGCTAGACTGATTTAGCATTGTACAACATTAATAGATTCCTCTTCGTATGCATCTTATGCACTTGGGAGTGCAGGATCCGGGCACATCAATGATAAAGGGGGCAGGTGGTTATGAATCAATAGCCTGCCCTTGTATTAATATTGGATCTTAATTCGATGGCTAGTAATGTACATGATGCTTGCACTAAAGAAAAATGATAGTCATATCTCATGGATGAAGTGGTTATGAATCAATAGCCTGCCCTTCTATTAATATTAGATCTTAATTCGACGGCTCGTAATGTACATGATGCATGCACTAAAGAAAAATGATAGTCATATCTCATGGATGGATGAGGAGTCTGCCACCCCTACTTTATCCAGCCTACCCCCTTAATATAGTCAATAGATATATATTATTTGTATATGTAAGTTGGTTAATATCCACCAACTATAAAAATAGGATAGGTTGGATAAAGTAGAGGGCAGTAGACTTCTCATCTGCTTGTTATTATATGAAATTTTTAGTGAATTAAACATAATTATTGACCATCTTAAGGGCACTGAAAACCCATTTCTAAAAGTTATAGGTTAGGGTTGCAAATAATAAGAGCTTTCCTCAGCACAATCAGGGCCATAAAATTTTGGGCTTGGGCATAAAAATTAAGTAGTAAGCTAGGCCTCAAAATTAAAAGTTAGTATTTATTAGGGCTGGGCCTAGGCTTGGGCAAAAGAATTTGCAAACTTACAAAAATAACCCCCTAATGTAGAATTCTAATCCCTTGGTGAAGTTTCACTAAGGAGGCCTTTGGTGAAGTCATTTAAGTGTTAGCCCCATATATATATATATTATACAGTTTTATCTAAAATGAGATGGCAATTGAGAAAATATATTTATAATTTTTTTAAAACCCGCGTAAAACACTTACGTGGCACTTAATGCCTTCATCTTCACCAAAGGGATGACAATTCCCCAATCTACGCCCGGCCAACTATTTAACACCCTAAGAATCTATTTTGGTGTACCTATTTTGGTGTAATTTAGACCAGTCACTAAAAAACCAACTTTTAAGTCGCTCTTCAGTGTATTTGTCTATCACTGAATTCACTGAAATTAGTCCTTAAAATCAGTCATACGTTCCGACGGGGCCAGATCTGTTTCAACCACTTACTACCTCTGAGCCCGAACCTGACCTTCGTCCCATCTCCGCCCCTTTTTATCTCATTTCCTCTCCCGAATATCGCAATCGCAGCCTCCGACCTTGTGCTCACTCCTCCGACCTTGGCCTCTCCTTCCCGTCGGCTTCCACTCGTCCCATCTGCTTTCCTTCTCTTCGTCTCCCTTGTCCCTCTCCTCTCACTATCTTCATTGTTCCCTGAAATTGATTGCCATCGATTTCTCAAGCCGAAAAGGACACCACAGAAGGTGTTGTGCTACAAAAGAGGGAAGAAGGGAAAAGCAGTTCAAAGTCTTTCTCGGCCTCTGAAATCTGAGCTCTTGGTGGTTGAAAGGTGAGATTTTGGTGGAAGTTCTTACATGGATTTTCTTTGTTAGATTTATTTTGAGCTCAAGTATGGGCCGCCGTTATTGAAGAAGAAATAGGCCTGGTTTCATCTGATTTTGGCAGAGTTCCCGATTGATTCAATTTGTATTTTGATGATTTTAGATTTATGCAATCCGATGTTTTCTACCTTTTTGGTTGCTTCTGTTTTCTAGCAGATATGTTTCCTGTGGGAATTCTAGGAGAAAGCTGTATGTTTTCACTAAAAAGTGTGGAAATTGTTCATTTTTGGGTGATATCGCCTTTGAATATTATGTTCTGGTTTTGAGTCAAAATTATACTGTGATCTTATATGTCGAGTATTTCTTGCTTTTTTTAGTTTTCCAAATGCAATTTTTGTCAAACAGTTTACAGTTTTGCCATTTACAAGGTGTGGTCGTTCTTTCCGAGTTATATGCTACAGTAATTCTTGTTCTTTCTGCCGCCTTTCTTTTCGAGTATAGACTTTGAGTTCAAGCTTTCATGAGTTATCCTGTTGGTTTCAGCTGGAAACATGTGTGAATATAATTCTCTGTTGTGATATATACTTGAAGTTTGCTCTATATTCAATTAGTGCGTTAAAGTAAGACTTTGTTTCTTTTCGTTGGAGTTAATCTTATATGTTGGGCTCGATTGTGGTGCAATGGCTTGTTTTTCTGCGAGTATTTTTATTGTTATTAGTGTTAATTTATTGTGTTTCTATAGATGGATTGTTTTTGGTTTTATAAGCCTGCTTGAGGAAATTTTATTATTCATAAGAAAAAACCAAGCTTATGAATGTCAGTATGCACAATACCAACATAAGAAATCAACAAATGTCCGAACATGCCGAGAAAAACTCTACCTGACGTTGGTACTGCTAAAAAATGGCCAAATCAGAGGCATTTTTGACAGCACCATTCCCATTGACTACCAAATTTGAAGAATGCCCATTTGCTCTATATTCTCATTGCCTTTTGTTTTTTAATGATAGTTGCATTTTTTTATTTTTGGTATCGCTTGTATTGGGTTTCTGTTGCTTTGATTGGGTGTGATAAAAGCTTGGCTCACCAGCAGTACGGTCTCTTGATTTGATGAAAATAAACAGCTTAACTTATGGAGCTTAGCTCACCTGCCATTTCCCATTTTGCGATCGTCCTCTACGCATAACGATGAATGTTTTTGTGCTTGTGTATATCTGTCTTTACAGCGCATTCATGTGACCAATGGAGTTCTCGCTGACATCTGTTAGGAAAAGTGATTTGGGGTTCGATTAACTTTCACTGTGATTTACCAAAACTAATTTGGCAGAGTTATCTTACAATTGCATTGCTGTCTGTAATTTGTATGTTCTTGGCAATTAGCCGAACTGGTTTATGTCAATTTATTTGATCTTTAATGTGTTTGTAGAAATCCATATTCAAAGGGGTGGCTTATTCATATTTTTATTGAAATCATTTTATTTGTATATTTCTTATTATTTTTTATAGGACATTGGAAAAGATAGAAAAATAATGGAGATTGCATTTATTGGCCTTGTTTGGAAATGGCTTTAATTATGTATACGTATGAGTTGGATAGTGTAGATTGTTTAAATAGTAGTTAAATATTTAATAAAATAAATAAAAAAAGTATTTTTTTATTTGCGGCGATTGTCAACTACCAAAAATAGTTAATTTGAACTTTTTCTATACATATGATCTTTAAAATAATAAAGTTTTTTTAGTACAAATTAAAAAATAGTTTATTTTAAATTTTTTAAAAATTGAATGTATTCAGATTCAGGTTTAGATTCAGATTTAGATTAGGATCTGATTAAATTCAAATACAGTGTAAAATTCAGCTGGTAGGCTTTTTAAAATTTTCAATTGGCTTTTCAAATTCAGATTTAGACACTAAGTCCTAACCCGAAATCACCATCGCTTCCATTTCATTCTGCCGCCCTAACTCGCTATCGCCTCCCAAATTGTCGCCTCTCCCACTCAGTCTCATTGTCCCTAAATCTCTGCCAATCGCCTCCATTTCGTTCCGCTAAATTGTCATTGCCTACCAAATTGCCGACTCTCACTGTCCCGAATCATCGGCTCTCACTGTTATGGTCATGTGGACTTCAAAATCCACCCGATCGCTGCTTGGCCCACTCCGGTGTTACTGTGGACTTTGTTCTCCATAAGAAAAATAAGTTTTTTCTCTTAACCCATTGATTGATCTTTTATATATGGTCTGTGTTTTTGTGTTTTTTAATTTGTGCTTAGTTTCTATAATTTATATTGATATGTATTCTTTAATTTGTACTTTGTCTATGTTTTATTTTGATCACGGTAATGTGCAGCAGATTTTCCTCCTTCAATCACTTATTAACTTTTAAGATTTTGGAGCTGCATACCTAAACATGGTTCTGTAATTTAGTCCTTGTTATTTATATTATCCTTGGCAACATCTTCGACCATGTAGGTTACTCTCTCTTTTAGTTTAATCTTTCTCTTAGGTGGTTCAACTGTTTTTCAATATTCCCCTTTTATTTAAATGGGTTTGATTGCATAGCACCTATGATTTTGTTCATCATTTACCCATAAGTTTAATTCTTTGCTCATGATTTTGTAGAAGATTTATTGGTATAGTTGGTATGTAGAAATGTTCTTTGTGTAATATTCTTTTGGTAAATCCTTCTTTTCATTTGTCTATTATTCTTCTTCTCAATCTACATGACATTTTGGCGCCAAAATTATCCACGTTTCCACTTTGTTTGCACAGGAGATGATGGGAGTAGTAAGCGGAGTTACTCGTCCGCCACCTGAAGCAGTCAGATGGGGCACCTCCTCCAGCGCTTCAACGGGTACATTAACAAAAATACATTGTATTTTATGTATTCAATGTACATTATAACTATGTATAGCTCTGTAGCTCTACATTGACATATGTTTCTTTATCCTTAAGTACGGCGAAAGAATTTTGGGACGGGGTGGACGACTTTTTCCTGTCTAAGGCAGCAAGCTTCATTTTTTTTTGAATCTGTGGGCAGTTTTTGTAGCGATCTGTCGTTGAAAGTGGTGTTTATAGTTTGCTTACGCATTTGTTCTTGTGAGAAAGCCGCCTTAGCTTGCGGCTAATTTCTACCTCTAAGACTGGGAGCCATTATCATCAGCAACGGGAAGAAAGAATTAAAAAAAAAATTTAAAAAAAATACAAGGAAAGAACAAGTTTGAATGCCCATGGTAGAAAAAATTGATAGTAAAATGAATATAAAAAAAAGAACAAGAAATACCAGGGACTGAGAGTGAGGAGGATTTGACTAGCAGAAGAAGAAGATTTATAATCTCCATTAGATACTTGAGATGGAAAGACAAAGCAATATGTAGTTCTCTCCTTTAATTTTTTGGTCTACGAGAGTGTCCAAATAGAGATAAGATGTCAGAACGGGGTAAGTGTTAATGGAATTTTTTCCCGGTACAAGTGCAGTAGAAATGGGAGAAGATGTCACCTCATCGACAAGATTCGAATAGAACTACAAAAAAGAGCTGAGGACGAAGCAATGATAAAAAATAAATTGAGATTAATAAGATGAATCAAAGAGAGGAAGAAAAAGGAACATACAAAGAACCCGAGGGATTAAGAACGAAAATGTGGCCGAGGAAGGTCTATTTGCTCAAGATGCTTTTCGACGGAAAGCGAGAACTTTGTCTTTATGTTGAAAAGCGCTTGAAACAAAGAGGCCCTCTCCCTAATATATTCTCGCTCTCAGTCTCTCGATTCTTCGGATGTTCCTTGTTCTTCCTCATTTTGATTTATTTTATTAATCTCAATTTACTTTTTCTCATTACTTCTTCCTTTGCTCTCATCTGTAGTTCTATTCGAATCTTGTAGGGGAGGTGAACTTAGCATCAGCTCCTTTTTCTGCTGCACTTATGCCGGGAAAAATGCCATCAACGCTTACCCGGTTCTAGCATCCTCTCTATTTCGACACTCTCGTAGACCATAGAAAGGAAGGAGAGAACTACCTATTTCTCTGTCTCAAGTATCTGGCAAAGATTGTAAATCTTCTTCGGCCAGTCAAATCCTTGCTCTCAATCCCTAGTATTTCTTGTTCTTCTTTTCTTTATATTCATTTTACTACTAGTTTTTTCTACCATGAGGATTCAAATTTATTTTTTCCTTGTATTTTTTTAATCCTTTCTTGCCGCCGCTGAAGATGATGATGGCTCCTGGTCTTAGAGTTGGAAATTAGCCGTAAGCTAAGGCGGCTCTCTTTCAAGAACAGAAGCGTAAGCATACTCTAAACAATACTTTTAATGGCAGACCGCCACAACAACTGCCCACAGATTCAAAAGAAACGAAGCTTGTTGGCTTGGACAGGAAAAAGCCGTCCACCACATCCCACAATTTTTTTGCCGCACTCGAGGAGGAAGAAGCATATGTCAATGTAGAGCTGTAGAGCTATACATAGTTATAATGTACATTGTGTACATAGAATACAATGTATTTTTGTTAATGGTGCTAAGAAAATATGCACATTGAGTACATGGATATTTTAGATATTTTTGCATTCATTTTTAGTGCAAAAATAGATGATTTTTGCTATTGCATATCAATTGTCATCTCAATGTCAATTCTTAATATTTAGATACCCTTATAACTTGTTCTTTCTAAGTCCTTTTCTTTGCAAAGGAACTTCTATTCAATGTCTTGTTATACAAAATGAATATTTGGAGTATCTTTATCTTATGGTTTTTCATGCACAACCGAAATATTTAACTCTAAAGAGTTCATTGAAAGTGTGCAATTTATTCAGTAATTGATATGTATACATGGGACAAAGGTTGGGATTTGATTACTTGGCTTAATGCAGTTAGTGGATGCCTACTGAGGGCCTTGATGTCCTTTTTTTTTCTTGTGCATGGTACCGACCTTTGCCAAGGTTGAGAGAGATCCAAATTTGTAAAGAAGTGTTCCAATAGTTATGGGGCATATGTTCAATTCTGATACTCAGAAAACTCTTTCTGAGGGAGAATATCTAATTTCGGTGGCAAGTTGTTTACCTAATATTTTCCTTATTGTGTTCCTAACTCCCTATATAATATTGAGTACTAGTTAGATAGGAGATGGTTGAAATTAGCTTCCATTGATATTTGTATGACTTCTCTTTATTTTTTAGGTTATTATTGTCTTTATTATTGGTGGGCCATGAGCTTTTAAGGCCTTAGTCATTGCTGGTCATCAAATTCAAAAGACAACATCATTACATATATATGTTGTGAGCCACTTTTAGCTGGTTCGTTCTTTTATATTCAGGACGAAGGCATATTCTATTTTTTATGTTTGTCTGCTCCATGTTAATTGTTATATTTGGTTATATGCATGTGGATGTAACTTATTTAGTCATTTTCAATTTTTTTTGTTGTAAATTTACCTCTCATGTTCTTTTATCCATCCTTTCATTGTAATAAGTGGCAAAACGTTTTGCAAATGGCGATACTATTATGGATTCATTAACTCGAGGAGTGTGAAGACTATCACTTGAATAACGCATCAAGAGCATGCATGAAGCTTACTGTAAATTCCTTCCTCGGTATGATATGGTGAAATGCTTTCCTCCTATATTATATATTATATAAACTATATGGCAGACTGTATTTATTTGCAACCGTTTATTTTGTTAAAAAACAATGTTTCATAATGATCGAACACTCAATTTTAGTAGTCTCCGCGGAAGGAGATATGATTGAAGATGCCAAGTTTACATATTATGTTCCACCGGAAATTTTGATTAGAGTTTTCTTTCCAAGCATCACACTTATGTTAGGATTTCTATATTAAACAATTTATGCATACATGTGGCTTTATTTTAATAATAAGCATGTCAATTGTTAATGGAAGTATTATTTGTGGTAGGATTAATGGTTTGACAAGTTGCAATGGGAGAATTTTGAAGCTGGTTAGATAGGTTTGAACGCTTATCGAGTTGAGCCAGGTCAAGTATAATCATTAGAACTGAAAACAATTTTTTAGTTATCTACTTTTTATGCATCTAAATTTACTTATCATTCTTTTTATGCATTTCTTTATCATTTTAAATGTTTGACTCATTTCAAATTGCTCATTTTTTTTTCTTTTGCAAAATAATGGAAGAAAAGGGCTTCAACTGATCTTTTTGTTGGGTATAGTGTTGATGTTCGGAGTTTTTTCATGATACATATTTAATTTACCTGGATAAAATTTTGCTGGACATTAATGAGAATATGTATCAGCTGCTTAATACTGTTTTGGCATGCATTTCCTCCCTATATGTAAATTTACATATAATCACCAGTATGTAAAATTTCCAATATTTTAATTCAGTTGTTGATCTGAGGATAAGAACTCTTTTTTTTTTCAAATAAATGGCTTAAATTTTTTTCCTAGAACCATTTGATCCCTATTAACAAATTTATGACCGGATATTAAATGACAGGACAACTAATGCTTAAAGAGACAAAGATTGCACAAAGACAAAGAATGGCATTTTTTGTTGAATCGGTGAAAGTTTGCTGTCCACATTGCAGATGGATGATAAAAGCAGATGCTTATATGTAACTCAAATCTTTTTGTTGTTCCTTGTATTAGGGGTGAAGTGGTGAGAGACATGTTGATTGCTCCTTAGTTGGTCCAAATCATTATTTAAGTCTTTGAAGTTTTAATTGGAAGCTTAAAACTGAGAGCAATAACGTTGATGATCTTAATCTTTTCTACATGATGGCAACTATTATCTAAGAATGCCTGCATCTCCTTTAATTGCAATATATATTTTTTTCTTTCACTAGTTGTGCAGTTTAATTTTAAAAAAGAAAAGTAGTTGACCAAAATTTGAGAACTAGTCACCCAGGTTTGCAAGTTACACTTGCAGGTTTTTTGTAATGCCCTAACCCGGAAATCGACCTGGGTCGAGAGTCCATAGGGGATAGCTTGCACTCCGGGCTATCTTGAAACTATTTAAAAATAAAATTAGAACCGAGAGCGGCGGACTTTGAGTGAGAGTCTTCACGTTTTTTTACGTGTTTTGGAATTTTAGCTCTCTGTTACGTGTAGGCTAAAATTAACTTAATTATGTATGTAATTTAGATCGGGCTAACGTTGCTTTGTCATTAGTTGTCTATGTACATATTGGATAACATTCATGATGTTACTCCGATATGATCGAATCTGTATGTAATTTAACTTATCGGCTACTATACACATCAGGCATACTAAGAGCACTTATATTTAAAATATGTATTTTTAAATATTTAATCAGAGTTATATAAAAACCCATAAAATACTTGTTAACACATATTTTGCTCTATCATAGAGATGAGCACAACCGATTGACCACAACATGCTTCGCTCTACTCTAGAGCAGATCCATCACATTTACATATTTCGCTTCATCACTGAGCTGAGACCACATGCATAATACATTTCACTCTATCACTAAGCCGAGACTGAACTCACACCACATGTCTTGCTCTATCACTAAGCCAAGACCGAACACACACACACACACACCACACATCTCACTCTACCCTAGAGCGAGACGGAACATAATCATAGGTCTTGCTCTATCACTGAGCCGAGACCGAACACATACATTACACGTCTCGCTCTACCCCAGAGCGAGACAGCACACATCATGACATATAAGCACATATAAAAATATAGCATATCAAGGCATATCGTATACCCTAATTAGCACATGTATTCTATAATTAAAATAGGAGGTCAGAAACACTTACTCCCCTGATGTCTCGTGAAGTAGCAGTATTTGGGGTGCTCATTTCTGGGCGTCCTCCCCTTTTGGATCCAGCGATAGTGGACAAAGCCTCCTCTAGCCTTTGCATGTTCCTTGCCTTGCTCTGGAAGACAATGCACAAACGCTCCCCTTTCTGGAGACTCTTCTCGTTTCTACGCCCATGGGCGGCGGACAGGACCTCCCCTACTTGGGGATGTTCCTCACACATCGTGGCCCTTTGGTAGATGCATAGCCTCCCCTACTTAAGGCCACTTCTCTTTATTCGGCTTGGTGACGGAGGACGGAGCCTTCTCTCTCTTTAGGGCATGAGGTCGGCAGACAGAGCCTGCCCTTGCCCCGAACCTATCCTCCCCCTTTGTAACGCCCGAGATTTTTTATCACATTTTCTTAAAAATTCACGAAAATACTTTGTAATATAACAGATTGTAAATCGGGGGAAAATGATGAAATCAAAACTTGTGAAAATAGTTTATAATTTAAAATATTACACATCAATTTTCCATCCAAATTTTTCCTTATTCGGTCAAACATCATACGACTAAAGCAAATATCCTCAGGTGCTACTCGAAAACCATGATCTTGGATTTTAAATACAAATCTATCCCAGGTGTCCTTTAGTACAAGTCCCATAAACAATTCACTGTCTAATCTAAATTATAAGTCCAGAAACATAAACATTTAAATCTCATCTTACCCAATACATCATATTGTGGCACAAAAAGATACTCGTAGTGAATCGAAGTTATACCTGAGTCCAAGGGAAATAATCCATAGCAAAAATGAGCATCCATCTCCAAGAGCTCTCCAACACAAACCTGCAAAAGTCTCCCAAAAATGGGGCTAAAAAAATAGGGTAATGAATATTTTCATACTCAATATAAAAATACCCAGTAGGGGAGTTCTAAACAGTAAACTCAGTAAGTCCATACATAGATGTGTTCATGCAACTCAAACATGAAGCAGAGAACATATAATAATCATATACATATGCATATAATTAAGCATAACACATCATCAAGCCAAACTTACACAAACACCCTTGGTTAGGGTCGTACAAACTTACTTGTATAATCGTGCACTAACTCATATAACTTACACATACTTGTACGACATTACTCGTATAATCTTACACTTACTCGTACGACCTTATTCGTACAATCTTACTCATAAACATACACTTACTGTCTTGCTCAAAATCATACTCTTACAGTCGTGCTCATACTCATATTCTTACAGTTGTACTCATACTCATACTCTTACAGTAGTAATTATACTTATACTCATACTCTTACAATCGTACTCATAATTATATGTGTAGTAAAAAACACACCTACTCATAGAGTCGTACACATGCTATCGACCACTGAAGCTTATTTCAACTAATAAGCTCTATCGTCGAAATGGAAAAGAATGCCACTAGGGCATCACCTTAACCTTCGGGGAGTAACTAGACGCCATGGACTTTTTCGAAGGCAAGGCACACCAATGCTCATGGGGCATAGGATCAAACGGGTAAAAACAGGTCCATGATACTACTTACCTGAGCGCGCAAACATAAACACCCACACATAAGAGGTTACACAATTGCCCACCATTATGGGCCTTATAGAGCCATATAATTGCCCACCATTATGGGTCTTATAGTGCCAGCGCCACTCTTGGGCAGAAATCATACAATGCCTATAATGTCTGGGAATTTTCTAAATTCCCGAAGTCGTACACGTGGAAATTAGGGTGCTAGACCCCTTGACCTTTTCGTTGGAATAACTCGATCATCAGTTAGAAATGGTGGCTGAAGTCTGTATGGATGGAAAGTAGACAGAAAGAGCTTCGAAACACCACCAAGAACGTGCGAATCGGAGTTCGGATGAGGGAGAAATGACCGTCTGAAGTTGAACATATCGTGCAGGACCGTTTACCCGAATTGAACATGCGAACTGTCCGTTTAAGTCACTATACGGGCCCGATCAAATAGCATTCCGAATTTGTGTTTTTGGGGCCCAATTTGGTTGCTAAATTGAAGAGGTTTTAACCCAAATTTTGATAGGATTAGGGGCCCAAATCCCATGCCTATAAAAATAGAGAATTAGGGCTTTTTGGGGGAGGGACGAGCTGCCATTGGAATTTTTCGGTGAATTTCCGGTGAGGCATTGGCGGCGGTGGATCGACGACAAATTGGCAATTAAGGTAAGATCATCTGATGAACTTGATTATGTGATGAAGAGGTTCAGACGTGTAATCGTTTCAATTTCTTAATTAGAATATTAATCCTTTAATTAATTAAGAAGATTACGCCGGAGTTATGTAATAGTAACCGGATTTGGACTCCGGCCGGCCAGCACTGCCTATCGGTAGCGGGGACTGGGTCCCTTAGATTCGCCACCGGGCGGCGAATCAAACAGGCCCTGCCCCCGACTTCGTTCATGACGAATACTGCTCCCGCCGGCTGTTCTGCTCGCGGGCGGGCGTGGACGAAACCGGCGGATTTGATGTCAGTCAGCGGCCACCGGTTTGAAGCGAGGCTAGGCCCGTCAGATTCGCCGCTTGGAGATGATCTGACCAGGCCTGGCCTTGCTCCTGGTCTTGGTGGCAGTCGTGCTCATCGGCGATCGGAAATTTTAGTCTATCTCTGTATAAATTCTGGATCTGACGGTGATTAGATCGCCGGGCCAGTGGCTAGAGGGCAGGGCCGGCAGCGGCTGGATTTGATCCAGCCGCCACCTGTAGCCCTGCGGGCATCTTCCCGGGGAAGATAACCAGCAGGCGGGTCTGCGGGTCCAACCTATTCCGGGCTAAACTGTAGACCCGGCTCGGGTCGGTTTTAATAAAAAAATAGCTCCCACTGAACCGGGTCCGGTTCAGTAGGATTTAGACTTTGAACAAATTCAGTAAAAATACTCAAGGACCCCAAGAAGTGTGGGAGTATTCTAAGAAAGTTTCAGGCCCGGGAAAAATCCCAGGAACTGTAAATTAACCCTTTTACCCCTTATGGTTTAATTATTATGCGAAAATCACTTACCCGATTAGGGGCTCCGGTTCAAGAGCCTATGAGTTGATTTAATATTTGGGAAAATTCTCAGTGAGATTTTAATGAGTAAATTAATTATTGGACAAATCACATAGTGAGGAAAAATCCCAGTAAGGGGGTAATTGACCATTTTGTCCCTAGGTTTAATTGTAAACCGTTAAGCCAACTTGGGTCAGTTCAAGGGGTTCACGACCCCGTCACATGCCAGAAAAATTACACAGAGTCCATAAAGGACAGTAGTACCCTTGAGTTGAATTTTGGACCCATTGGATGTCATGAAGGCCTTAAACCAAATAACAGAAATACCCCTTAAAGTGAACCCGCCCACATTCGTGTGAATGGAAGTGCGGTTCAGTATGAGAGTGGAGCTTTGTGAAAGGTCAATGACTTAAATTAATAGAAGGGCAGTAAAATGAATAGAATGAACCAAGGGAGGGGTGGTGGAATTACCATAATGCCCTTAGGGGGTAGTATGTTCTATTTTCGCTAAAACAGATAACCTAGCAACCAAGCGTTAGGGTGCCCTAGAATGATGTTAAATAACTTCAAAAGAAAGAGGTGTGACCAACAAGTGACACAAAGACCTTGACAGGTCATAGTGTCATGGGGAAATAAGGGGTAGGACCCTAATTCTCAGGTTTAAAGCAGCGTATTTCACGTGTCTGCAACCAAGTGCACCGATCGACTAGAGTGTTTTATATGTAACTCGCGGGATGTGTTAGAATTATTTACACTCTTGGGCTTGAACTAGCTAAGCCCTAGCCCTGCAAATGAGTGCAACAGGCCTTTATTTATTCTTTACGGACTGATGTGAATGCATGTTATTTGTGTTGATTATGTTGATGCATGCTTTTGATATTGATGCATTGATTCATATCAGTAACTTAAGATTAATGAAGATTAATCAAGAGACATGGGTTGTTGTTAGTTTGGAAGGAGAACATCTAACCAAGATAATGACTAAAATACCCTCTTTAGGGTTGGGACCAGTTCATGGAGTGAACGGGGCCCTGACATAGAATTTGACCTTGGTTTTTGAACCGAGGGTGATTTTGGGATGTTCTCTAAGTCATAGCTCAGTGGATGAGCTATTTTGTGGGCCGATTCACAAGGTGAAGAGGACCCACAAGGTTGAGTGGTTACTTAACTGGATGAAAATAATCTAGTCTAAGTTTCAGATGTTTGGGGGGAATCAATGGTCATAAGGACCTAAGGCTTCTATTGATATATTAGTAATGTCTTATAAGACATTTTCTCCTTGTGTTGGGAAGGTGGAGATTGCAACATGCATCTTCATCACCACGACGGTTTGGGTATTGACTAGAGGGTCTTTACCGTGGGTCTCCCGCAGGTTTTCCCAGGACTATTTAGTACGTACGAAAAGCGGAGTTACATGAGCATCATGGAATGCTTGTGTTTCTTGCCAATCTGTGTCCATGAGCACAGTTGGGATCCTCTTCCCCAGATTCGTGGCAGACTATTGAGAGCCCTGGGGATTTGGGTCAAGCTACTGTTAAGCAGTCTACTCCAAGGTTGGAGTCCTTTGTTTGGAGATTTATCGAGGAGTGAGTTATCTTTGAGTTACAGATTTGGTAGTATTAATTGTCGAACAAGAGTTGTGAGATAATTAATAACATTGTTTGGTATTGCTTGTTTATTAGACAAGTGGAATGATTAAAGGACTTACTAAAATGTAGGTTGAAAATATTTAAGCATTGCATGTGTGATGCTATGCTTTTTAGGATAGAGTAGTTTCTAGGCAGAACAACGTTTGGATCCGATCTTGTTGGAAATATTGGAGATGTTGTCTGATGAGTACGTAGGCAACTAACATCTGCTGATGTTGGCCTGATCCAAAAAAATATTAATAAAACCTTTTGTCCTTTGGATGCTCTTCTCCTATGGGCAGAGATGCTCCATTCTGGTTGTGGTTGTTGTTTGGTTTGCTTTGTTGCAAATTCTCCAGGCGACACAAGTGAGACCAAGGCAGGCATGCACAAGAGGTTTTCGTGTTCCTGTAACTCCAGTATGTAAGTGTACCTTAAGCGTGAGAGTCAACTTATTATTTATTTTCAGACAAACGATGGACTTGTACTTAGATGGATGAGCTGGTCTTTATGAATTTTTAGACGTTAAATAATATCGTATGATTTGATATTTGTATTTGTGAACCCCAGTTATCATGACATGGATATTTAATCGAATGGTTTGTTTTGTATTTAAAGAAAAAAAAATTCCGCTGCTTACCGTTCGTGCTATTTAAAAATACTTTTAAAAATCCGGGTCGTGACAGTGCCACTCTTGGGCAAGATCATATAACACTCTCAATAGAGTATCAAATGTCTGGGTTTAATACAGCACATAGACCAAAACGAAAACATATATCGTTCTCAACAGAGCATCAGATGTCTAGTGCTCTCTACAGCACACAAACAATATCCCACAGGATAAACACCATGGAAAGACATGATGAATGCTCAGCTGACTCATTATCAGCTAGCTCAAACACAGAACTTAATTCGTCGAACCCTAAGGTCTCAAACTCACAACACTATCATTAGCTTTGCTTATAATTCAAGTTTGAAATAAGTAAATTATGCAGTACAATTATGCCACACAAACTCATAGTGTTCAACTGATCAAATCGAAGCTAAGCCCAATCCAAAACCCTAGTTTGTCAGGGTAGCAGACTTCACTTACTAGTCCAAGTCACAACATAGCTCACCGTACACAAATCCTTACGTAATCATTCAGTCTCCGCCATCCACCTTATGACCAAAACATCTTACTCTGCATAATCAAATTGAGCTCCTCATAGTAGATCCCCCGTTATCACCCTCTTACTTAATACCTCAATTATTATGCTTACTTTTCACTTGATAATATGTACGTTATGCTTGTATAATTATGCACACTCTTACCGTATAACAAACCTCCATAAGGCTCCAAGCCTAAGTCATCTTACTTACCAAACCCTTGGCGTACGCTCCAAACCAAACCAATCCGCTCCACTCCTCGCCTATCACACTTATGTCTGTCATCTTCTATCACACGCTTACACATCCACATACACATCTAACTCCATACCAAACCCTCTGTACCGTTCATCGCCCAAATTCTACCCACACACATAGTCTACATATGTAACTTACTCACATAATCTCTAGCCATCACTAACACGTACATAATACACATACGTAGCATACTAACATATTTGCTAGCCATCACTACCGCATACACATTCCACATACATAAAACATGCTTATAATTCACATACATATCATATGCATCTCATCGTGGCATCATTCATTCTCTTACATCATGCAAGCGGATCATGATTTAATATTCAAAATATGGAATCATACAATCCTAGCATGTTGCTACTCATTCAAAGCATGTTATCATGAAATTAAGAGTTCAAAACTCCCCTACCTTGTAATCATGACATTTGATGGCAAAGACATGATGGTGGCGGCAGTGGTGGTGGAGGTTCCTAGCCGAGAGAGTTGTTGTCCCAAGGTTTTAGGAAGCACCGGAACTACTCACGGCCAAAATGGGGTGTCAGATGTCAATGCCTAAAATCCGCAATCCATGGTGGCACACTAGAGGCGGTCAGGGGAAAGATCGTACCAACAAATGGCAAGTGCGATTGGGGGACCAGGTGTACACACTAAAATTAGACTAGCAGTTGAAAAATACTCAACCGGTCACAAGACGTCGAAATTGGCCGTGGATAGCACCCAACAATGTTGATTTCGTGTTTACAAGGGCCCACATAAGGGCGGAGGCGATGCTCAAGGATGGAGGAGAGGTGGAGAACTCTGGTGGTCCAATCCAGACGATGGTGGATCCGTTCGACGGTTAGGCTGCGCCAAAGCGGCACCTAAACCCTAAACCGCAAGCGCGACTACATGCACATGCGGCCAAAAGGGAGAGAGAGCTGGACAGAAATGGCCCAAGGCTCGGAAGGGTGGTAGGGCCATGCCCAATGTGGTGACTAACAAGACAACCATTGCCGTTGCTATGTCGAGGTAGGCCGACTAGAGGCCAATAGGCGCCCCACGGAGGTAGAATGGCACGAGGGAAAAAGGTGGCACTCTGTATAGTGCGGTCATACACATAATCGACAGAGGGGGAGCCTAACTCATACCGAAAAAGAGGGGATGTGCCGCACTAGGGTGGCTAGCCAACTCTAGGTTGAGTCCTGCCAAACTACAAGGGTCCAGAGGGTGTTCAACATCCAAGGGCGCTACGGTGGCCCAAAACAGGCAGAAAACCCTGAGGGCTCAAGGAGGAGTAGTGGTTACCAACGGCTCTGGTCATCTCCGTCGTTGCCCTAGCGGTTAGGGGAGCTATCTTCCGCCAAAGGTGACGGCGAATGGCAGTGGTGACATGCTGATCAGACAACAGGGAGAGGAAGAGCTATCAGCTCGGTTTGTTCGGATGGAACAGTACAACCAAGTGAGGGTAGGTTTGGTTCCAATTGAGTGGAGGAGGCTAGAAAATGGTCAGGTCTAAAGAGCTGGGCTGAGGGGATAGCCCTATAGTCACTAGCCAAAGGCTGGCCGATCGGAGCGAGCTGGAGGCAGGCTCTCACTGGTGCAACCTCAATTTCCATCACAGACAGAAATAGGGGAGGATGGAAGTGTCTGGCTGGAGGAAAGAGGAAGGGAGGAGGAGGTACCGGGCAGGGATGGGGGTTCCATAGCCTTCGCCGGACCAAGGAGGTCTGGACTGAGTCTGGTCGGGCCGTCCAACGACGGCCAAAGCCGTCCGACAAGCTCAATCGAAAGAGGTGGAAAAATAGGGGCAAGGGAAAAAATGGAGTAGGGCGGTAGAGGGGAGGTCCACATGGCCTCGAAGAGTGGCCCCTCACTATCGTCAGGCTGGGCTGGAGCTGTGTGCGGCCGGCTGGCTAGTGTTGGCTCAGGGTTGCGGCGGAAATAGCACAACACAGAGAAAGGTGAGAGGGGCTAACCGAATCTAATTTGGGTGGGGGAGCCGGCTAGGCAGGCTAGGGACGATGGCCTTGCCATCGCCATTCGATTATTCATGTAGAAACTCTATATTGTTTTGGTTTCATTAATAGGATAAATCATGGTGTGTCCGATATATGGTTGCAATATGTGAAGCCAACCAGGTAGTTTTTTTAGTTTTATTTGTATTCTGATCTTTTCCAGCCAATTTACATTTTTATGAAATTTATTGTGGGTTTTTTAGTTGGTGAATCATTAAGTATTAATTTAGATGGAGATATTGAAGACTATTCCTGTGGATGCATATCAGTTGATATTTTTTTTTATCTATTGTCCTTATAGGCTCTTATCTTGTAATATATGATTGCATTTGCACTCATTTTTTGTTGTTGTAGTTGTGGTTAACCTTGGTTCATGTTGCCACTTCTTTTGAGGATTTTTATGTTCCTTTTCTCTATAGCCTTGTATTTTTCATTAAATTCTTCTTAGATTTCTAGCATTTCCTTTGAAGGAGATTTGTTGTTTCTCCCAAGGCCGGTCGGACGGAGGCTGATCGGAGCCTACCGCCCATCGGCAGTGATGTTCCGATATAAAAAAAGGGAAAGAGAAAGGGAGGGCGAACTGGGGAGGAGGGCAATGTGGCCGTGGGGGCCTGGGTAGTGGCCCCCTGCTAGGGCGGAGACGGTGGTAGCGACACTGTAGCCCACTAGTGGTTGTCGGTGATTGGGGCACAAGAAATGGAGGGGGGCAGTTCTCTTCCAGAAAGATCTGGATTAGGCTCGGCCGAGCCCGACCTATTTTTTTTTCTTTTTCTCTCCCTTATCCTATAAGGTCCCTGATTTTCTCTAGGATTTTTTGTGTTTTTTTTTTGCAATTTTTTGGTCTATTTTAGCAGGAAAATATGACTCTTTGGCGTATTTGGTCACAACCCGTATAGTCGGGTGTGAGTCCAGTCGTAGGCCATGGGCCTAGACGCGCATGTATGGTCCAAAAAATCATTAAAGAAGGTATTGCAGAGGATAAGGGACTGCAGAAGAAAAAAAAAGAAATGAGAAGAGGAAAATGGGCTCGGCCGAGCCCGATCCAGACGTTTCTGGAGGAGGAACAATGCACACCCCCTTCTCCGGCTTCTCTCTGTCCCAGCCGCCGCCGGTGGGTTGCAGGGCCACCGCCACAGGCTCGGCCCTGGCCGTGCGACGGCAGGGGCCCACCATCCCGGCCCCACAGCCGCGCCGCCCGCCTCCCCGATTAGCTCCCTCACTCTCTTTGTTTCATTTGTACTGCCGCCACCATGAGCCAGCGAGGGCCGGCCGGCCGTCCATGGCTCCGCCTTGGGCCGGCGATGGTGGGAGGCCACCTCTCCCGGCCCCAGTGGCCTCTACTCCGCCGCCCCACCCATTTTCCCCCTCTCTGCCCTGTTTCATCGATGCACTATTTTGGGAAACAGTGGCCGCCGGCGGCCATCCATGGCTGACCGGACCTCTGTCTGGCCCTGCCTTGGTCCGGTGAAGGTTGTGGTCCACCTCTCCTTACCTGGTTCCGCTCCACTCCGGCCCGGCGACAGCGATGGGGCACTCCTCCCAGCCCCACTTGGTCTCCTCCGTCGTCCTCTACTCCGCCCAGTGCATTTTGCCCTACTGTGCTTTGATTTTCTAGTGAGTTGTCACTGCCATCGTTGGTGGGTGAGGACGACTTGGCCTCCATGGGCTTCACCCTAGCCCCACCCAGACCGGTTCAGCCTTCGTCCCCTCTGTCTCTCCTCTGCTCAGTTCAGATGTCCCCTATTTTTGGTCTACGTTCGTTTTGGACGTTGCGACTGCCACTACCAGCTGGACATCGGACATGGCCATGTGGACCTTTGTCAGGCTCTACCTCAGGCCAGTGATGCTAGTGGGCCACCCCTTTGGGCCCTGTTGAGCGTTCGTTCACTCCGCTTTGTCGGAACTAGATCCGCATCCTGTGCTCGGGTGCTCTCACTTGGAAAAATAGGGTCTCTGTCCCTCATTGTGCTGTCTGTCCAGCATGTCTCCGTTGACTTTGGCCGTCACCTCTAGCCAGAGATAGCTCCTCCTGGCCACTAGGGCCATGATGGAGTCGACCAGAGCCACTAATAACCCCTGCTCCTTTGTGACCATGGTTTTTCACCTGTTTTGGGTCATCAAGGATCTTTGGATGATGAACACCCTCTGACCACCATACTTCGGTGGGTCTCAGCCTAGAGATGGCTGGCTGCCTTAGTGCGGCACCGCCCCTCTTTTCCGACACGAGCCACGTGTCCTCTTTGTCGCTTATGTGTCTGACCGTGTTATTCAAAGTGCCACCGTCTTACCCTCGCCGAACACCGAATGGCCTCTAGTCGGCCTACCTTGGCACAGCAATGGCAAAGGCTGTCTTTGTTGGTCACTACCCTTGGGCATGGCCCTACCGCCCTTTTGAGCTTTGGGCCAACACCGTCTAGCCCTCTCCCCATCCCTTTAGCTGCATGTGCAAGTAGCCGCACGTGCAGTTTAAAGTTTAGGTGCCACTTTGGCACCACTTGACCGTTGGATGGCTCCGCCATTATTTGGAGTTGACATTGGAGTCCCCCACTACCTCTCCTTCGTCCTTGAGTGTCCCCCACACCCTTTGCCCTTATGTGGGCCGTTGTAAACGAGAAATCAATGCCGTTGGGTGTTGTCCACGGCTGATTTCGACGTCTTGCGGCCGCCTAAGTATTTCTCAAATGTCGGCCAACCTTTAATTAGTACACCCTTGAATTCTGGTCTCACCTGCCACTCATTGGCACGATCTTTGTCCCGGCCGCCCCTAGTGTGCCGCCGTGGATTGCGGATTTTGCCGCATTGACTTTGACACCCCATTTGGCCGTGTGTACCGGCGCTTCTTAAAACCTTGGGACAATAGCTCTCTCAGCTAGGCAATGCTTTTGACTGTCAACTCTGCCACCGACGCCGCCATCGTCATGTGCTCGCCATCAAACGTCATGATTAAGAGGTAGGGGAAGTATGAACTCATAACTTCATGATAGCATGCTTGAATGAGTAGTAGCATGCTAGGATTGGAAGATTCCTAAATCATGATCTTTTTGTATGATGTAAGATAATGAATTATGTCACATTGAGATACATATGATATGTATGTACGTTTTATGGATGTGGTATATGTGTGAGCTAGCGATGGCTAGCGAATATGTTAGTATGATATGTATGTGTATTATGGACATGCTAGTGACGGCTAGCGATGTCAAGTAAGTTACGTATGTGGACTATGTGTGAGGGCAGAGGTATGGGCGATGGACAATAAGGGGTGACAAAGTGTTTGGTGAGGATTTGTATGTGTATGTGGATGTGTAAGCGTGTGATAGAAGACAACAAACGTAAGTTTGACAGGCAAGGAGTGGAGCAGATTGGTTGGGTTTAGTTTGGAGTGTATGTCAGGGGTTCTGTATGTAAGTGGACTTAGGCTTGGAACCTTAAGAGAGTTTATTCGACAGTAAGAGCGTGCATAATTGTACAAGCATAACGTACAAATTATGAAGTGAAAAGTAAGCATAATAAGTGAGGAATTAAGTAAGTGGATGATAACGGGGATCTGCTATGAGGAGCTCAGTTTGACGATGTGAGTAAGATGTTTTGACCGTAAGGTGGATGTCAGAGGCTATATGAGTACGTAAGGATTTGATGTACGGTGAGTTTGATCACGATATGGACAGGTTAAGTAAAGTCTACTGCCCTGACGAACTAGGGTTTCGATCGGGCTCAGCTTCGGTTTGATCAGTCGAGGATTGTGAGGTTGTGTGGCATAATTGTACTGCATAATATACTTAATTCAAACTTGAATTATGAGAAAGCTAATAATAGCATTGTGAATTTGAGATTTGAGGGTTCGACGGATTAAGTTCCGTGTTGAGCTAGCCGATAATAAGTCGGCTAAGCATTTCTCATATCTTGCCATGGTGTTTATCCTGCGGGATGTTGTCTGTGTGCTGTATAGAGCACTAGACGTCTGATGCTCTATTGAGAGCGATGTTTGTTTTGATTTTGGTATGTGTGCTGTATTAAGCCCAGACATTTGATGCTCTGTTGAGAGCGCTGTAAGTTTCCACCCTTCGTGGTCTCTGTATGTTTTTGCCTATATATGGCACTGTATGTTCATGCCCAAGAGTGGCATTGTATGATTCCGCCCAAGAGGTACTGTATGATTTCTGCCCAAGAGTGGCACTGGCACTCTAAGGCCCATAATGGTGGACAATCGTATGGCACTATAAGACCCCTTATGTGTGGGCAATTGTATGACCCCTTGTGTGGGTGTATGTTTGCGCGCTCAGGTAAGTAGTATCATGGATCTACTCTTACCTGTTTAATCTTGTGCCCCATGAGCATAGGTGTGCCTTACCTTTGGAAAAGTCCATGGCGTCTAGTCATTCCCCAGAGGTTAAGGTGATGCCCCAGTGGCATTCTTTTCCTTTTCGATGCTGGAGCTTATTAGTTGTGATGAGCTTCAGTGGTTGATAGTATGTATACGACTGTATGACTGAGTATGTGCATTTCTGAGTAAGCGTATGATTGTGAGTATGAGCATGACTGTAAGAGTGAGTATGAGCTCGAGAGTAAGTTGGAATATGAGTATGACAGTAAGTGTAAGACTGTATGAGTAAGGTCGTACGAGTAAGTGTAAGGCTGTACGAGTAAGGTCGTATGAGTAAGTGTAAGATTGTACGAGTAAGGTCAAACAAGTACGTATAAGCTGTATGAGTATGCCTTTGATGGTACGAGTAAGTTGTAAGACCCTGATTAAGGGTGTTTGTGTAAGTTTGATGGTGTGTTATGCGTACTTATTTGCATATGTAATACGATTGTTATATGTTGATTGCTTCATGTTTGGGTTGCATGACGAATGTATTTATGAACTTATTGAGTTCTCTTTGGATTCCCATATTGGGTATTTTTCTTCAGAGTATGAAAATACTCACCCTACTTTTTTAGCCCCGTTGTTCGGGAGGCTTTTGCAGGTTGTGTTGGAGAGCTCTTGGAGATGGATGCTTGATTCTGCAGTGGATCGTTTCCCCTTTTGATTCAGGTTTAACCTTGACTCTATGTGAGTATATTTGGTGCCACGATTTGATGTATTGGGTGAGATGAGATTTAAGTGTTTATATCTTCTGAGCTTTTGATTTGGATCAGATAGTAGACTGTTTATGGGACTTGTACTCGGGGATGGCTGGGAGTTATTTGTATTTAAAAATCCATGATCATGGTAATTTAGTCGTACGTGTGTTTTCAAGTATCGCCTAAGGATATTTGTTTTGGCCGTACGATGTTTGACCGTATGATGGAAATATTTAGATGGAAAATTGATGTTTAGTGTTTTAAATTATAAACTATTTTATCAGGTTTTGATTTCATCATTTTGACTCCGATTTATCGTATTATATTGAAAAAAATAAAATTTTTTGTGAATTTTAAGGAAAATATATGAAAAATCTCGGGCATTACATATCCTCTGCACCTTCATTCTTTATCGATTTTTCATGTCAGAACACGCATCCAAGCCCGTGGCCTATGATGAACCCCACACCCAACTCTACGGGTACGAATACCGAGGCTAAATGTGCTAACTTTCTACTGAAAATGATAAAAAAATAGCAGAAAAAGTACAAAAAATCATAGGAAAAATCAGGGGCATTACACCCTTCCCGGCGACACTTAACAAAACACGTGCCCGTAGGCCACGAATAGAACCCCCCCTTTCCCGAAGATTCTTTTCTTTTTCCATGCTCATAAGCCACAGACAGAACGTCCCTTTCTCCGGGTTGTTTCTCATATTGCGTGGCCCTTCGGTGGAGGACAGAGCCTCCCATACTCTGGGCCATGACTCCCAATGCAGCCCGGTGGCTGAGGACGGAGCCTCCTCTCTCTCCGGGCCATTTCTCTCTTTCTTGGGGTAGGAGAGTGGCAGACAGAGCCTCCTCTTGCCCTGGGCTGTTCCCCCCTCTAGGGATGCCAACTTGAGGAATGGACCATGTCATTGCGTAGATCACCTTCAAATTAGCTAGGAATGCCTCAAGAATGGTAGAAAACAGACTCAGAACGAGTCGGAAAACTCCCTTGGAAAATGAAACGGAATCTGAATTTGTAGAGGAGAAGCTGAGGGCGTATGAAACGCCCCCACGCACATGCATACCACATGTTGCGCGCCTGCATGGCTGGTGACGCGTGGGCCAAGAGCCGGAAGTGCGCGTCTTGTGGGAATCGGCCTAAGACGCGGGCCCCATCCTGCGAACATGTGGGCCCATGGGCCCCTCGCCACACAGCATCGCGCCGCACGTCGGGCGGCGCGGCAGATGCCAGCCGCTTGCGTCATCAATGTTGCCAGCTATTTTGTTCTTACATAATTAAAATAATATTTTCTCTATATTATTTTAATCTAAAAATACTTAAACTTCAACATGCGATAACTTCTTACCCTGAAGTCGAAATTGCGCGTTCTTGGTACCGATGGAGTTGTATCGACGAGATCTTTGAAAAAAGACTACACATGGGTAGGTTATTTCATACTTTTCAAGTGGGTCCTGCTCATGTGGCACGCTTCCCAATGCTGTATCTTTTGCTCTCGGCCTCCGTTACGTCTGTTATTTGATTCGTTACGCTCATTACTCCGAGATCTACCCAAATATGAGGTTTTCATCCCTTAAAACCTCCTAACACTGATCTCAAATTATCACATTACCCTTAACCCCCCTCGGATTAGGTGTTACCAGAAAATGGATCGTTACATTTTCTTTGTTCAATCCACATATGAGCAGTTGGGGCCATCTCAGGTTGATCATTCTGCATGGATTTGTGTTCCCGATGTTAGAAGTGGGCATTACATTAAATGGGTTAAGCCCATATCATTTAGATGGGCGTGATAATATTTATGTGGGTCAAGCCAATATTACTTAAGTGGGTTAAGCCCATATGTGAGAGAGAGCCGAAGCCCACTTTGTGTTGAATGAGAATCACACATGTGAATTGGTTGAAGAAATGAATAGTCTCACATCGCCTAGAAGAATGTGATGGTGGTTGTATATAAAGTATTAGTTTGGTCTTTCAAGTTAGGCCCTTAGGCCAACCCACTTTTGTGGGGGAGAGAGATGTTGGACCAATGCACCTTGGTGGGCTAATCTACACGTGTGCGCCACCGTCTGGCCGACTTGGCTCGGTTTGGTTCGGTTTGCAGGCGCGGTCGGCCGGCCAGGTTGGGTCAACAAGATAATATTTTTGGGATAAATTCATTTGGTTTGGTTTTCTATTAACCAAAATGGGTCCAGTTTGTTTTCATTAAAGAATGTGTTCGTTAACAAATGGGCGCATCTGTTTGAACGGGAAAGGGTGTCTTCAACGGGATTTCCTATAAAATCATTGAAAATGATTTCTGAACTAATCTGATTTGGGATTTCCGTCCGTTTCTATTTCTGTGAGAGCATACATACTGTGGTTCGCTACATGTACTCTGTTCAAGGTGCTCCTACAGTATGTAGTTGATCGTCTTATCCTGGGAGGCAGAAGCCCAAGAGTCCTAAGCACCTTTAAGGAGGGCAAATTCTGTCTAAAGGACATAGCGACTTGCTTGATTCGATCATAATCTTTCTAATAAGATTTCTCATCATATATTTGCAAAGGTACAAAAATAACAATCTTAAGACAAAATTGTATGTATATTTTCATACTTTATTAATTTGCATGTAGAATAGTATATTTATAAGTTATATTATGTGAATTTCAAAAATTTACTGATCATCTTAAAAATATATATATATTTCGGATTTTTTCCTTCTCTGTGTAATTTTTTTGAATTTTAACACTTTTGTATGTAAAATTTTGAAATTAGATAGTACTCTGCGTTAGTTCCTTATATTTTTACTGTTCTACGTGTGAATTTTGGAAATTGGCTATCCTCTGAGTAGAATTTTCAATTTTTTTTACTGTTTCCTGCTAAAATTTCAAAATTCATTGTTCTGTGCATAGATTTCAAAATTCCATGTTCAGTGCTTAAAATTTTGAAATTCACTGTTTTGTGCTTAAATTTATGAAATTCACTGCACTGGGCGTAAATTTCAGAAATTTTACTGGGTGTACATTTTTGGAAGATTACTGTTCTGTGTAATTTTTTTTGAAAATTTACTGCTCTGTGCGTAAATTTTCCATCATCTACCATTCTATGCGTATTATTTTAAGAGTTTACTGTTATGGATGTAATTTTTTCAAAAAATTACTCATCTGTGTATAATTTTCAAAATATTTCTATTCTTTTTTGTAAATTTTCAAACAAATACTGTGCTATTTGTAATTCTTGAATTTCACTACGTTATGTAATTTTTGAACCTTTGCTGTGTTCAATTTTTCGAGTTTTACAGTACTATATGTAATTTTCTAGCACTCGCCTAAGTGTAAATTTTTGAACTTTATTTAGTTATTTATAATTTCTCAAACTTTACTTGGTTGCATGAAATTTTTTAAAAAAAAATAATTTTTTTTCTTTTTAAACTGAGATTATCTTATGTTTCTTTGAATAGAAATGGCTACTAAGGGTACCAACTTGACTTCGGTACTTATTCCCTCTCTGGTGAATGCTCCTCTTCAAATTAAAGGAGAAAAACTAGAAAAGTTTAGTGGTGCGGATTTCAAACAATGGCAATAGAAAATGTTGTTCTATCTTACCACACTGAACCTAGCCCAATTCCTTTAAGAGGAAGTACATGTTCTCACTGAGGAGAAACGGGAAGACAAGATGGCTGTTGCGGCAGTAGATGCATGGAAACATGCAGATTTCTTATGTCATAATTACATCCTTAACTGGTTGGACAACACATTATATAATGTGTATAGTTCCATGAAAAGTGCTAAGGCACTATGGGAGTCATTAGACAAGAAGTACAAGACTGAGGATGCTAGAACAAAGAAATTTGTGGTCGGCAAATTTCTGGACTTCAAAATGTTAGACTCTAAAACTGTGATAAGTCAAGTTTAAGAACTCCAAGTTATCGTGCATGATATTCATGCAGAAGGCATGACTTTAAGTGAGTCTTTCCAGGTGACAACTATAATAGAAAAATTATGACCTTCTTGAAGGATTTTAAGAACTACTTAAAGCATAAGAGAAAGGAGATAAATGTGGAAGATTTAATTGTGAGGTTAAGGGTTGAAGAGGACAACCGTGCTTTTGAAAAGAAAACCGAGGGTCATGGCATGAAAGCCAAAGTTAATGTTGAGGAACAGGAGCATAAAAGCCATAGCTTCAACAACAAGAAGAGGAAGAATCCTACTGGACAATCGAACAATGACTCCAACAAAGCCAAGTTCAAGGGCAAGTACTATGTGTGTGACAAGATGGGCCACAAGGCTAAGGATTGTCGCAAATGGAAGAAACAAGATGATTCCAAGAAGAAGAATGCACAAGCCCATATGACTGAAGTGGAAAATCTCTCCACCAATGTGAATGACATCAACCTTTTCATTGTGATTTTGGAAGTGAACATAATCATGAACGCTAGAAAATTGTGGGTAGACACCGGGGCTACTCAACATGTTTGCTCTAATAGGAAGATGTTCTCCACTTATCAACCCATGGAGAATGGTGAACAACTATTGATGGGCAACTCTTCTATTGCAAAGGTTGAAGGAATTGGAAAGGTTGTGCTGAAGATGACTTCAGGCAAAGAGCTCACTCTCAACAATGTGTTGTATGTGCCAGAAATTTGAAAGAATTTAGTGTCTGGATCACTGCTGAGCAAGAACAGGTTCAAGTTGGTATTTGACTAAGGGTGGGATGTATGTGGGCAAAGGGTACCTAAATGAGGGGCTTTTCAAGCTCAATGTACTCACTATTGTACCTCTTTCTGTTATTAAGAATGCGAATGCTTCTTCTTCCTATATGATTGAGTCATGTGATGTGTGGCATGGTAGATTAGGATATGTTAATTATGATGTTTTACGAAGATTGATTAATATGGAATATCTGCCTAAGTTTAATATTGACTTAAGTCATAAATGCAAAACTTGTGTAGAATCAAAATTAACAAGGAAATCTTTCTAAAGTATTGAGAGATGTGTTGAACCTCTTGAGTTAATTCACAACGATGTCTATGACTTAAAACTTGTTTAAACAAGAGGAGGTAAAAAGTATTTTATTAAATTTATTGTCGATTGCACTCGTTATTGTTATATTTACTTACTGAGAAGTAAAGATGAGGCTATTGACATGCTTATATTATATAAAAGAGAGATTGAAAATCAACTTGGCAAGAAGATAAAAGTTCTAGGAAGTGATAGAGGTGGGAACTATGAATAATTTTTTGGTGATTTCTATTCACAACATGGTATAATACACCAAACAACGACACCCTATTCACCTCAGCAAAATGGAGTTGTTGAACGGAAAAATAGAACTTTAAAAGAAATGATAAATGCCATGTTAATAAGTTCTGGGTTACCCCAGAATATGTGGGGGGAAGCTTTGCTTTCAGTAAATTATGTTATTAACAAAATACCTCATAAGAAAACCTTGCAGACACTATATGAACTATGGAAAGGTCGAAAGCCTTCCTACAAATTCTTAAAAGTGTAGGGATGTTTGTCCAAAGTGGTGGTCCCTAATCCCAAGATGATTAAAATTGGACCAAAGACCATTGATTGCATATTCATTGGTTATGCCAATAATAGTAGTGCGTATTGTTTTCTTGTTCATAAATATGATATTCCTGATGTAAATGTCAATACTGTGATTGAATCCTGGAATGCTTTATTTTTTGAACATATTTTTTTGTGGAATTCTACACAAAAGAAAAGTTCTCTTAAAAGAACTTTGGATGTTGAACATGACAATAATGAAGACCAAGATGGAAAGGATGATGAACCTAGACGCAACAAACGTGCTAGAATATCAAAATCCTTTGGTCTAGACTTTCTAACTTATTTGTTAAAAATGAGCCTCAAAGCTTTAAGGAAGCCATGTCATCTCCTAAAACACAATATTGGAAGGATGCAGTAAATAGTAAAATTGAATCCATTATGCAAAATCATACTTGGGAACTGGTAGATCTACCGCTAGGGAGTAAGCCTTTAGGATACAAGTGGATATTCAAGAGGAAGATAAAGATTGATGTATCAATTGACAAATATAAAGCTATGCTTGTTATCAAATGATATAAGCAAAAGGAAGGTCAAGATTATTTTAATACATATTTACCAGTCACAAGGATAACTTCCATTAGGATGTTAATCGCTATTGCTACTTTGTATAATCTTGAAATACATCAAATGGATGTGAAGGCTGCATTCTTGAATGGTGACTTGAATGAGGAAATTTATATGCAACAACCTAAAGGGTTTATTGTACTGGGTAAAGAAAACAAAGTGTGTAGACTTGTTAAATCTCACTATGGGCTTGAACAAGCACCTAAGCAATAACATGAAAAATTTGACAAAATGATGATGTCAAATGGATTCAAAATCAATGAATGTGACAAATGTGTTTATGTTAAAGAAAGACCTAATGACTATGTCATTATATGCCTATATGTGGATGATATGCTCATTATTGGTAGCAATGATGATATCATTAAAGCTACTAAGAAGATGTTGAATAAACAGTTTGACATGAAGGATATGGGTGTTGCAAATGTCATACTAGGGATGAAAATCACTAGAACATCTGATAGATATGTATTATCTCAATCTCATTACATTGAGAAAATCATAGAAAAATTTAATAAGAATGATAATTGTCCAGCGAGAACACCTGTGGATGTGACATTGCACTTAAGCAAAAACATAGGTGAGAGCATATCACAACTTCAATATTCACAAATTATTGGAAGTCTCAATTACATCATGAACTATGGGCTGCATTATACTAGGTATCAAGTAGTACTAGAGGGTTACTATGATGCAAACTAGATATCTAATACAAAAGACTCAAAATCCACAAGTGGATGTCTTTACTCTTGGAGGTGCAGCAATGTCTTGGAAATCCTCGAAACAAACGTGCATGGCAAGATCCACAATGGAATCTAAATTCATTGCGCTTGATAGAGCAGGCGATGAGGTTGAATGACTTCATAATTTTTTAGAGGATATTCCAATATGGGGGAAACCTGTGCCACCTATTTGCATATACTGTGATAGCCAATCGGCTCTAGGAAGGGCACAAAGTAACTTGTATAATTGGAAGTCTCGACATATAAGTCGGAGACATAATACCATAAAATAATTACTCTCTAGTGAAATAATTTCCATTGAGTATGTTAGGTCAAAAGAAAATATTGCGGATCCGTTTACTAAGGGATTGACCAAAGAACAAGTGAGTAGTTCATCGAGGAAAATGGGCTTGAAGCCTATACATTAAGAGTCACTATAATGGCAACCCAACCTAGTTGACTGGAGATCCCAAGATCTAGGTTCAAAGGGACAACCGAATTGTGGGGGATTCAAGGGGAATCACTATTGAGATAAAATCTCGTCCTCATTCCTATGATGAGATAGTGATGCCTATGGAGTGAATCAGGATAAACTTAGCTTTTAATGGTTCTCATAGCTTGAATTAATTCAAGTGGGGTATTGCAAGATACTCCTAATGAGAATCACCTATATGAGTGTGAAGGGGCAGCTTCTATGAGGATTTTAAGGCTAAATCTTCTAGAGCATTCATGAAAACCAGGTTTGTTCAGGGCCAAAATGAACACAATCATGAGAACCACAATGTATCTGAGAAGTGATTGTGTGAATTTTATTGTCTTGGCTTATACAAACGGTTGAACAGTTTAAGACATCATGTTCACTGATTAGCCAGTAGACCCGATAAATTTCACAAGGGAAGGTTCAAAGCCAAAAGCTACCTATCCCTCATGCATGATCTTTTCAATATTGCTTTCACAATTTATTTGCATTATTTTGCATAGTTATCCAGCCAATTCTCATTCATGTGGGGGATTGTTAGAAGTGGGCATTACATTAAATGGCTTAAGCCCATATCATTTAGATGGGCATGATAATATTTATGTTGGTCAAGCCCATATTACTGAAGTGGGTCAAGCCCATATGTTAGAGAGAGCCCAAACCTTGTGTTGAATGAGAATCACACATGTGAATTGGTTGAAGAAGTGAATAGTCCCACATCGCTTAGAAGAAGGTGATGGTGTTGGTATATAAGGCATTAGTTTGGCCTTTCAAGTTAGGCCCTTGGGCCAACCCACTTTTGTGGGGGAGAGAGATGTTGGACCAATGCACCTAGGTGAGCTAACCCACACGCGCGCCGCCGTTCGACCGGCTCAGCTCAGTTCGGTTCGCACGCGCAGCCGACCGGGTCGGGTTGGGTCAACAAGATAATATTTTTGGGACAAATTCATTTGGTTTGGTTTTCTATTTATTTGGTTTGGTTTTTTATTAACCAAAATAGGTCCAGTTTGTTTTCACTAAAGAATGTGTATGTTAACGGATGGACGCATCCGTTTAAATGGGAAATGGTGTCTTTAATGGGATTTCCTATAAAATTATGGAAAACGATTTCTGCACTAATCTAATTTAGGATTTTCATCCATTTTTATTTCTGTGAGAGCATACATACTGTGATTCGCCGCATGTACTGTATTGGAGGTGCTCCTACAGTACATGGTTGATCGTCTTATCCGAGGAGGCATACGCCCAAGAGTCCTAAACACAGTTAAGGAGGGCGAATTTTGTCTTAAGGATAGAGTGACTTGCTTGATTCGATCATAATCTTTCTAGTAAGATTTCTCATCACCATATTTGCAAAGGTACAAAAATAACACCAGATTGGATCTATTTGTTTGATTCGGCAAAGATTTTTTATATTGAAGAAGCCTTGATTGCACAAGTTGGATGATATGCTCACATAGATGACTGTGTTTTTAATAACTTCGATAATGTAAAACTACAGTCTAAGAAAATGGAACTTAGATATGTCTAAGTTATTAGATATGTCTAAGTTACCTTGCTCAATTGCAAAAACAAGGTCAGCCTTTTCCCTTATCTAAGTTATTTGAAGTGGTATTAAAAAAATATATATTTAAAGTGCCTAGTGTCCACGTTTATCTAGTCAAGTTAGAAACTGTAATGAGATATTCTAAAAGCTTCATGTTAGAAAGCAGTGCATTGTTAAGAAGGTTTTTTTCTAATAGTTATTTTAAGCATTCTTGTATTAGAAGTTTGTGTCTCTTTTTTAACACTCCCTCCATACCATTTGAAAAAAAAATTGTCTTAAAATAAGTGTGTCATTTGCTTAAACTGTCAACCACTTTCTTCTCCTTTGTATAGTTTTTGAGTATATTTTTTCTAAAATACCCTTTATTAACTTTTTTTTGTGTCAACAAAGAAAGTGTGATTTTGGAAACTTTTGAGTGATACTGGTTAGCTTAAATATTTTACATTTTCAAAAGAACATAGCTATATACATCCTCAAATACTCCTTGATACCTAATTTAAAACAACATATTTTGAACTAAGATTTTAATTTTATTTTACTTTGATTACCCCTCTAGAGTACTCAATGTATACCCATTAACTTCTGCACTAACTTTCCTCATCGTTAATCGGTTTTCTCTTCTTCCTCATTGCCGTGTCACAGAGGTGCCTGGGAAATGCCTATTGTGTAGTACTCACAAGGCCAAATAGCCAAAATAGTAAGTCATTCTCATCAAGGTCATGACCTCGTGCTATTCAACCAAGCGTCCAACCTGCAAAGCCAAACAACAAACATGTCCTAAGGCGGACGTGCGAACATGTCAGGACATTTCCTGAGCGAGCTGGCTGGAGAGGGACACCTCCTTGCGATGCACGGATCCAATATAGTTAACTCGGACATTCGAATAATCTATTTTAGCCAAGTGCATGTAAGGGTCTTTGTATCCAACACAGCCATAAGGCTGGATGGCTGCCCTGAATGTCAAAGAGCCCCATCCCCCAGCAGATGGGGCTCTTGGCACGATAACTAGCAACATAAGAAGCCTTTGTTGCCATCTAAGATAGCCGGTTGCAAGAGTAGGCATTATACCAACAGATCTAACATTTTAGTTCATCATGTGCCCCCTATATAGCATAAGACATTTTTCCTATTCTACTGGAGTGGCAGCCAAAGTGGCTATACGGTTGTAGTTTCTCCAAAGTTTGCCAAACCGCTCGAAAATACTTTAAGGGATTCTCCAACACTATTTAGGGGAGAGGGAACATCTTAAGAATCCAAATATGTGCTAGCCGACCATGTGTCCCAACATAGCCAACTATGTGTGTGCATCGTTGCATGTATTCTGTGCAATGCAGCGCACACATGTTGCGCATTGTTGCGGGCCTTCCCTGCAATGTTTGCATACATGATGTACAACATTATGGGCAGTTCTCACAATTCATACATACTAGTATATAACACTTTTACATGTGTGTGCACCCTAGCAATTGCGACGAAGGGTTAAATCTATTCTTGCGATGTTTGAAATCTATTTAAACCACAGCTTGAATAATCCCATAGATTGCATGCTCTGGAAAAATCAACTTCCACACATAGGCCCTCGACTCGGTTAAATGATTGTATGACAAATTTTCTGCTCAATACACCCTACCTATTGCCTTACCCATTGACACAAGGCGAAGTACTTTCTTGTAATGGTTGCTTCTATAAGTAAGTGCACATATGTTGCACAACATTATGGGCTTTTCCCACAACGCTTGCATGATGTGCAACACTATAGGCAGTTCCTATAATATATACACACCTAATATACTTCTATACATATCTGTGCACAAATAGTCCACTTAGCTACCCCGGGTTGCGTCTGATTCTTCCCCTCCAATTTCGGTTGCCTCACATCGTCATCGGTTTCTAATTCTTCCTTGTCACTATGTACCCTCGTTGGCGGCAAAGAATCAAAACAAATTCCAGGCCAGTCTTTGTTATTTTCATATCTATCTACATCCTCAATCCTCCACGAAGATCTTTCCATGTCTTGATTCACCCGACACATTCCAGGCAGGCTTCGTTCAACTGAATACCGTATGTGTCAAAAATCAGCAAACAGAAAATAGTCGGTCTTATAAGCCTACAAGGTTTGGCCATTGGTGGGGGTGGGGCTTGGACTCAGGGCGAGGGGGTTCGAGACAACAGAACTGAAATTGGCGCTTGCTTGCAGATGGACTCACGCTGTATAGAATCCAAAGGAGATAAGGCTATGGCTTGGGAGACATGTTGGTTTGCCTCATGCCCTCTCGGATCTTCACTCTGCGTGTGCCTGTACATTTTTTTACTTCTTAATGTTTGTGGATTGAGTTTGGGACAGCTGCAAGCTTGATGTTCTCGAACTTGGACGGTAGGCTGTACCAAACCGAGCTCGCACAAATATTCAACAAACTTCATTGTTTTTTCTGTTCGTTAGTAGATAATAATGATGAGAATTAAGACTCAAGAGCATGTTAATCAAGAACCTCGGAAATAGAGGATTGAAGGGCTCCATCTCCGACTCTGTTCTGGGTTAGCCGAGGGTGCCGAATCTCTCCCTCAATTCTTTCACTCTGGCGTTGTCCCACCCGATTTGGTTTGTCTGCAGCACTGGATTTGAGAAGCAATCAGCTGGGAGACTCGATCTAGTAATTGCAAATCTGTCAAAACATCGTTCATCTCGACCTCTCCTTTAATAGATTGTCAGTTATCATCCCGAATGTTTTCGACAAGCTCCCAAAGTTTGGAAACTTTCTCCGCTAACCAAATTCTTCAGCCGTTTGCGCACTACCCTCTCCACCTATCCATGCTACGCATGCTTCAATTGACAAATAATTCTTTGATAGAAAGCATTGACCTGGACTTCGGTAAGTTGCCTCAGCTAATTTCGCTTCATCTTACTTCCAATCGTTTCCACGGCGGCATCCCAGATAGCTTGTCTTCCTTATAAAAACTTGGCCAACATTAACCTTGGAATGAAATCAGTGGGCGTAGCTTTGAGAGGCTTCAAGCTCTCCTTTTTGTCTCTCTCAAACAATAACTTTTCAAACATTTCGAGTGCCT
Organism: Saururus chinensis; assembly: GCA_035235625.1. Taxonomy (NCBI): domain Eukaryota; kingdom Viridiplantae; phylum Streptophyta; class Magnoliopsida; order Piperales; family Saururaceae; genus Saururus; species Saururus chinensis. The sequence goes on along the minus strand of CP141143.1, from coordinate 23,314,967 downwards.
TGACGACTCTGGGTGTGGGACATGGGAGGACAAAAAAGATCACAAGACTGTTGGGGTACTTAGATGGAAAATTTCGTGGGGGCAGGATTTTCCTGGCTTACGGGGTACTGAAGGGTTTTGTGGGGTGCGACAGACGCATTCTTTTCAAAATGGGATATTTATTTCAGGACAGAGGGAGTATGTAAATGACGATCTCTTGCCTATTAGATGCTGATCATAAGATCTGGTGTATTATTCAAACAGTATAGCAATAATATAGAGAACACCTCCATAAGCGACTTCTGACACAGCTTTCGACACTCAATTGAGAACCAATCTAAACTCACCCTCCTTTTTTGAATTTTGGTCTCCCTAGGAACCCCTAAAAACTATTGCTTCAGATTTATATAAGAACTGTCCGCTTTCTAAATTTGTTTGCACAACTTCTCAGTTCTGGCAACTCCCCTGAACTTAAGAAGGGCGCTGACGTTGAACTTGAGGATTTTGAGAAGTAATTGGATGACTGGGCGGCTAACAATTCTCAAATTGTTACTTGGATAAACAACTTTGTGGATCTGACTATTGGGGTTCAGTTGGCAAAGTTTAACTCTGCAAAAGAGGCTTTGGATCACCTGGCTTCTCTGTATGTGCATTCTAACTTTGCCCGTTGTTAGCGATTGAAGGTTGAGGTCCGGTCCATCTGTCAGGGAGTCTGCTCAATTCAGGAATTTTATGCTCTCATAAATGGGGTCTGGGATCAACTTGCTCTAATGGAACTAAGTGATCTACTGATCTAGAGCTCCGTGCATACAAGATAGGCAGCGCCTAGTCCAATTTCTTTTAGGATTTTAGCCTTGCGGGACGTCTGTCACAAATACAGGTTTGCATACTTCCACTGCATCTCCTATTGCTTCCTTGACTTAGAACTTTGATTTTGGGGCCACAAATCATGTGACATCTGATTCCACTTATCTTGTTGACTGTGGTCCTTCTGAGTTCATTTGGTTCCACCGTCAATTACAGCTCTATGTCATGCACAAACCAGTCCCCCTCTATCTATTTCAAATGCCCCTCAGTAAGCTCTTAGTGTTTTGTCTATCCGCCAGCTTACTGATCTTAATTTACATGTTGTGTTTTCTTCTTCTTGCTCTGTTGTGCAGGACCTCAACACGGGCAAGTAGATTGGGACCCCTTATAGAGCTGGGAAACTCTACATTTTGGAACAGTAGCATCTTCCAACTGGTGGCTTAGCTCCATTGGATGGTACTGATATTTCTGGTTGTCAAGAATGTAAACTATAAAACATGGTTTCTTTGCGTTTAAATAAATGTGATTCAGTTTTGCTCATTTTTTGATTTAATTCATTCAGATGTTTGGGACCACTTTTTTACCTACTAAATGAGGTTCCCATTATTATGTGGTTTTCGTGGATGACTGCATGCTCTGTTTTGTATTTAATTAATGCGCAGGCATTCGGGATTGCTTTCTATTTTCTGTGACTTCATTGCCATGGTGCACACGCAATTTGATGCTACTGTTAAAATCTTCTGCTCTGACTCTGCTAGTGAGAATTTGTCTACAGGTTTGAGGTCATCCTGGCATGTGAGGGAACACTCCTACTATCTTGTCCTCACGCGCCAGAACAAAATACCGTTGCAGAATGCAAACACCGTTGGAGACAGCCCAATCAATGTTTCTCTCTGCTCAGATACCCTCTTTGTTCAAGGATGAGCCTGTGATGACAGATACGTTTCTGATTAACTGCATCTCTTCTTCTCTGACTGCATCAGGTAAGTCACCTTGTGAATGCCTCTTTAATGCTTTGCCTGATTATCTTTCTTTATGAGTTTTTGGTTGTGCCTGTTTTGTTTTGCAACATGCTATTGAACACACCAAACTGTCTCCCAGGTCTAAGCTATATGTATTTCAAGATTATCGAGGTTGTCAGAAGGGTTATCACTGTTATGACCCTATCTCCAACCACCTACATATTTCTTATCATGTTATCTTTCTTGAACATGTGTTTTACTATGCTATACCCAACATAGCTCCAGTTGTTGATAAGTGTGACCTAGTGTTAGTAGATCCTTTTCAATTTTCATGCATCATATCTAAGGGTTATACCAAGGCTTTGATGTGCATGATTTATGCCCTGTGTGACCTCTTGTTACTCAAATTTACCACCTCTACTCTCTAGCCTGAGATGTACAGTCGTCAGCCCTAGAGGTGTTGGACCAATAGGTTGCTAACCCCAACACTTCCACGTCAGCTCCTGCACTTCAGCGCCATGCACAATTGTCCGACATGCCTCCTGCCGTTATGCCCCATGCTCTTCCTGCTCCAAGATCTGCTTCCTTGTCTTCTGGTTCTACCCAGCTTGCTAGAGATTCCTCTAATCGGTATGATGTTTTTGCTCTAGGACTCATTGTCTTTCCGTTTAATATGTTCTTCATTTTCTTTATGAACTTCAGACCTATAAAAAAGCATTTATTAAACTTAATTGGCAAAAGGTGACAGTGTGTTGAATAAATGCCACTGTGCCTTCAAGGTAAATAACTGTAAGATGTGCACTTATTTTCATAGGAATACAATTGAAATGAAACTATTCCTAACACTAAACAATTTAGTAGGAAAAGTACACAAATACACCATGATAATATTGAATCCCCCTCTACCATAATTTCTCGAGAAATACCTTCTTGACCAACTATTACGCCCCGGCTCTACCCGACTTGAGCCAAACCCAATCCAAAGGCAGGTCAGTGTGCGGGGGTGACATGAATTAAATGGTTTAGCGTATTGCAGAAGACTTAGCCCCTCCCCCTCGAAACAAACGATTTGACTAACGAAGTAGCGCACTTCACATCCTTTGAGCAAGAGAAATAAGGATAAAGAAGAGGATAATAAAATAACATAATCCTCATTCACAAACCCACATCATTTATCTCTGGAGCCTACACATGGCTCAAAATTAGAAAAGTTTAGAGATGTCTAACAACAACAGATAAACACAGGTAACATACATAATCCACCACATGATGTTCTCAAGTGTTAACAACGAGAAAATCAGGAAATAAAACACCATTAGAATGTGACGAAAGCTAATCCCATGAGTACCCATGTCGTCCCTCATACAAGGTGTCCTACTCGTCTACATGTTACACAATGCAACCCTAAAACAAATCACAAAAGAGGGGTGAGTACAAAACTCAGTAATGGTTTGAAATCGGTAACATTATTCAGAAAATCATCACAACACATTAACATGATAATTTAGATCTATACTTGACATGGTATACCCTTTTCTAATTATTACCTTGCTAAACCTTACTCATCCATAAGCATAAGATCTAGCTCGCATATGACACACATTTCAAAGTCAGGGCATAAATAATCATATTATAACGTAGCATCCATCCTGCATAGGTATTGATTCACATCCAAGCAAAATCAAGCATCATATCACCCATAATCCACAAGAGAAGTATCTCTAACACACTTTCTAATTATGCATCCATACCATAAGAACTTGTATGATAGTGTCTCCCACAAACATTCAGATCATGCATTCATAACACATCAATTTTCATGGCTCATTGTGACGACCCGACCCGAGCCAGGCCCACAAAATCACTAATAGGAAATTTTCTTTTTCCTTGAGCCAAGAATCATCGTTTGAGTGCGAGAGGTACAACGTTCATCTACGCACTACGGAGCTTTAAGGCTTCCTCGTACGTAGACTTAGGTTGTAACGAACATATACACACGACGAAGCTTCATAGTTCGTCGCATGTAAAACAGAATAAAACATATGATTATAATGATTTGGATCGGGCCAACGTTGCCTTGCCGTTGGTTGCCTACGTACGTATTAGATATTATTCAAATACGATCGGATCCGAACGTAGTTCTGCCTAATGGCTACTACATACTACAAACATCACAAAATCATACGTATAAAATACATATCTCCGAATATTTAATCGGAGTATACAAACACTCATCATATATCGAAGTCAAGCGGAAGTTAATAAATCAACGGAATCGTACATCTCGCTCTACCACAGAGCGGGATTAAAATCTTATACACATATCTCGCTTCATTACTGAATCGAGACTGAGCGCATCACTCGGCTCGCTCTATCACTGAGCCGAGACCGAGAACACAAATTTCACGTCTCGCTCTACCCTAGAGTGAGACCACACACGTCATATAAGTATACATCATGACATCTAGGCACATAGCATAGTATATAGGCACATAGCATGACATATAGGCACATAGCATAGTATATAGGCACATAGCATGACATATAGGTACATAACATAGTATATAGGCACATAGCATGACATATAGGCACATAGCATAGTATATAGCCACATAGCATGACATATAGGTACATAGCATAGTATATAGGCACATAGCATGGCATATAGGCACATAGCATGACATATAGGCACATAGCATGGCATATAGGTACATAGCATCGTATATAGGCACATAGTATGGCATATAGGTACATAGCATAGTATATAGGCACATAGCATGGCATATAGGCACATAACATAGTATATAGGCACATAGCATGACATATAGGCACATAGCATAGTATATAGGCACATAGCATGGCATATAGGCACATAGCATAGTATATAGGCACATAGCATGGCATATAGGTACATAGCATAGTATATAGGCACATAGCATGGCATATAGGTACATAGCATAGTATATAGGCACATAGCATGACATATAGGTACATAGCATAGTATATTGGCACATAGCATGGCATATAGGCACATAGCATAGTATATAGGCACATAGCATGGCATATAGAAATCGTAGCATAACACACATCATAACTTAGCACATGCTGTACGGAAGATCAGAAATACTTACTTCCATCATAACCCATACAGTAATGGCATCTACGGATAGAACCCCGTCTTACTTCGGGTGTCTTTTTCTTGTTTCGGTGTTCAGGCAGAGCCTTGCTTAATCTCGGGGCATTTCCTCCTTATAAGATTGTCAGCTCAGAAAATGGAACCCACCATCGCGTAGAACACCTTCAATTTAGTCAAGAACGGCTCTTAAATCGACTAAATCGGAGTTGGGATGGCCAGAAACAGAGAAAACAAAGTTGGTCGGTACGGGTAGAACCTCTCCTTGTCTTGGGGCGTTTCTTCTTTATATGATTGCTAACTCAGAAAACGGAACCCTCCATCGCGTAGAACATACTCGATTTAGTCAAGAACGCCTCTTGAATTGACTAAATCGGAGTTGGGATGGCCAGAAACAGAGAAAACGAAGTTCGTCGGTGCATGAAGATAACGGGTAGGACCTCCTCTTGTCTTGGGACGTTTCCTCATCATATGGTCTCCAACTCGAAGAACGGACAGCTCCATTGCATAGAGCATACTCCATTTAGTAGGAAACGGGTCTTGAACGGCCTTAATTGGCCTCAGAACGGTCAGAAACGGGGGTAGAGAAGTTCTGGTCGAAAAATGAGCTCAAATGGGGTTTATATAAGCCCCGGCGCGCCAAAAACTGCGGCGCGCCGCAAATTTAAACCGCAGCGCCGCGAAACTGCGGCGCCGCGCCGCACGAAAATGCTTTCTGGCGGCGCCCACCGTTTTTCCCGCGGCGCATCACCCGCGCGTGACGCGCGCAGCGATTGCACATCACGGCAGCGCGTTATGTGCGCCGCAATCGCGCGTGTCGCGCGCGCGCCGCGCATTTCTTTTTATTTTCCCTTTTTTTTAAAAAAGGAAATCCTTCAAACGCGCATAACTTCCTACCCCGGATTCGGATTCGCGCGTTCTTTGTATCGTTGGACTCGTATCGAAGAGCCCTTCGATACTAACCCACTAAAAGCAGTAACTTGTGCTCTTTCCATGTGGGTCCCACCTATAATCCACGTTTCTCAAATATCATAACTTCCGGTCCCGACCTCCGTTTTGCCCATTCTTCGAATCGTTATGCTCGTTTCTTCGAGCACCACTCAAATATAGAGGTTTAAACCATTGAAAACCTCTAAAATTTATCCCAAAATTATCCAATTAAGCCTAACCCTTTAGGTTAGATGTAAACGAAAAACGAGTCGTTACACTCATTCACCCTGCACGACAAACGTGTCAAACATATGATACACAATCATGCATTATAAATCATATCTATTTGTGTCACATTATGTAAGGTCCCTGATTTTTCTATGATTTTTTGGGATTTTTTTGCTATTTTTTTGGTCATTTTCGGCGGGAAAATGTGACGCTTTAGTGTATTGATATTTGTGTATTTTCCCCTATATTTATACCTATAGAGTCGGGTGTGGGGCTTAGTCGCGGGCCACGGGGCTCGCTGCTCGCTTACGGCGCGAATTTTGGAGGTTCGACGCGTAACCAATGAGTTAACGCGCGTTGAGTATACGTTTAGAAAAAAGAAAAAAAAGAGGGATCGGGATCGCGATCCCGATCCAGAACCTCCAGTAGATGAATAGTGCGACCACCCCCCCCTTTCCGTCTGTTTCTCTGTCCCCGCCGGCCGCCGACAGGCCGCAATACGCCGGCACAGGCTCCGCCCCTGCAGTGCGACGCCAGGGGGCCACTGCCCCGGCCGCCTACGGCTGCGCCGCCTCCTCCCTGGTTTGCCCTCTCCCTACTGTTTCTTTTGATTCCGCCGCTGCCGTGGGCCGGCAAGGGTCGGCCGGCTGCCCATGGTTCTGCCCTGGGCCGGCGATGGCGGGAGGACACCCCTCCCGGCCCCACTTGGCCTCCTCCGCCGTCCCACTTCGTTTTCCCCCTTTGCCCTTGTTTTTCGCCACCCCTTCAGTCGACCTCGCCTGCAAGCTTCTGCCGCCGTTGGATGGCCCAGCTGGGCTCCATCCGCTACTGCCTTGCTCTGGCGACGTGAGGAGCCACTCCTCCTAGCTGTAGGGGGCCTCTGCACCGCCGCCCAGTGGATGTTTCCCCTGCCCTATTTTTTGCCGGTGATCTGTTTTGTTGAAATGGAAGCCGCCGGCGGTGATCTGTGGCCAACATGACCCCCATCCAGCCTCGCCTTGGTCCGGCGAAGGGTATGGACCACCCTACCCAGCCCGGTTCCATCTCCTCTACCGTCCCCTATTCTGGCCAGTACTCTTTGTTGTACGATTTTCCAGTGGGTTGGCACAGCCATCGTTGGCGGGTGAGGGTGACTTGACCACCGTGGGCTCCGCCCCGGTCTTGGGACAGCCCCACCTGGACCGGTTCAACCTCTGTCTCTCCCTTGCTCAGTCTGGGCATCCCCCATTTTTGGTCTACGTCTATTTTAGACTGTGTGACTGACATTATCAGTTAGACACCGGATTTGATTTAGCGGATCTTTGTCCGACTCCGCCCCAGCCCGGTGACACCAGTGGGTCACCCTAGCTTGGCCCCACCTAACCAGGTGTTATTGCCTCTGACCTATGCCCTTCCTTGTGGCCCGTAGCCGCAATTGGTTTCGCTCACCGGCATATTTGCCCGTTGACCCTTCTTGCCCATTTTATGTCATCGGTACCGGATGGCCTCTGGCAAGAATTTATATGACTTACCTTGACTGAGGGTGGATGAGTTCACCTGCACAGGCCTTGGCTAGTGACGGCCTCATGGCCTTTGCTCGACCCTGAACCCTTCCCCCCTGCTCTCTACCGTGCGAGATGCACAGCCGCCCGCACCATAGGTATTGGTTGTGGGTGGTGATTGGCGATGTCGCCGCTTAGATTGGCCACCGCTAGGGCCTTAGCCCTGTTGTCTTTTGTGGGCCTTGGTTTGCCTCTTTTTAGCCCTCTCCCCCGCCCCTTTGGGCCACGTGTGCATGTGGCCACACATGTACTTCTGGGTTTAGGCGCCGCATTCGTGCCACCTGATCATCGGTTGGTTTTGCCACCGAGTGGAAGTTGACACTTAGCCCTCCTCCACCTCTCCTTTGTTCTCGAGCATTGCCCCATGCTCTCCGCCCTTATGTGGGCCCATGTTGATGCAAAATCGTCGCCATTGGGTGCTGTCCACGGTCGATTTCAACGTCTTGTGGCCGGCTGAGGACGTCTTAGCCACCGGCCCATCTTCAGTGAGTACACCATCGACATCTAGTTGCACCGCCACCTAGGTTGGCTTGACTTTTCTCCCGGCTGCCCTAGTGTGTCGCCGTGGATCGCGGGTTTTGCCGCATTGATTTCTAACACCTTGTTTGGCCGTGACTAGTTCCAGCGCTTCCTAAAATCCTCGAGACAGCAACTCTCTCAGCCAAGCAATGGTTTTGACCGCCAACTTCGCCGTCGACACCGCCACCGTCGTGTGCTCGCCATCGAATGTCATGATTACGAGGTAGGGGAGCTTTGAACTCGTAAATTCATGATAGCATGCTTTGAATGAGTAGTAGCATGGTAGGATTGTATGATTCCATGCTTTGGATGTTAAGTAACGATCCGGTTGCATGATGTACATGTACGCATGATTGTATGGTAGGTTGAAATGCATATGACATGCATGTTGGCTGTAAGTATGTTTGGAGTATGTATGGATTATGCATGTGCTAGTGATGGCTAGTGTGCATGTTTGGAGTATGTATGAATTATGCATGTGCTAGTGATGGCTAGCGTATATGTGTGATGTATGTATGCATGTGCTAGTGATGGCTAGCGTGCATGTTTGGAGTATGTATGAATTATGCATGTGCTAGTGATGGCTAGCGTGTATGTATGACATATGTATAAATGTGTATGTATGCACTAGTGATGGCTAGTGAGCATGTTCGTAAGTTACGTATGTATGACCGTATGTGTATATTTTACGTATGTGTGAGACATACGTATGTATGATGGCTTTTTGCCTACGATATGGATATGTGTAAGTGTATGTGGGCAGAGGTATGGGCGATGGACAGTAAGAGGTGACAGAGGTTTTGTCTGGATTTGGATATGGATGTGTAAGCGTATAATGGATGACAGAGGATATGGGTATGACGAGCAAGGATTAGAATGGATCGGTTTGGGTTGGATTGTATGTTGGGCGATTGTCAGACAGAAAGAGTATGCATAATTATACAAACATAACGTACAGATTATGAAGTGAAAAGTAAGTATAATAAGTGAGATATAAGTAAGAGGGCGACAACTAGGTTGGCTCTGAGGAGCGTTATTTGAGGATGTCAGTGTAAGATGATTTAGCCATAAGATGGATGGCGAAGTATGTAAGACTGTAAGGATTTCATGTACGATGAGTTTTGTTCATGATGTGGATGGGTTAAGTGAAGTCTGCTGCCCTGACGAACTTGGGGTTTCGATCGGGCTCAGCTTCGGTTTGATCAGTCGAGGACTGTGAGTTTGTGTGGCATAATTGTACCGCATAATTTACTTAATTCAAACTTGAATTATAAGCACAGCTAATGATAGCGTTGTAAGTTTGAGACCTGAGGGTTAGACGGATTAAGTTCCGTGTTTGAGCTGGCCGATAATGAGTTAGTCGAGCATTTCTCATGTCTTGCCATGGTGTTTATCCTGCGGGATGTTGTCTGTGTGCTGTATAGAGCACCGGACGTCTGATGCTCTGCTGAGAGCAACGTTGTTTCTGATTTGGTCTACGTGCTGTATAAGCCCAGATGTTTGATGCTCTATTGAGAGCGATGTACGTTTTGACTTTGTCTGTGTGCTGCATGAAGCCTAGACGTCTGATGCTTTGTTGAGAGCGAAGTATGTTTTCGATTTGGTCTATGTGTTGTGTAAGCCCAGATGTTTGATGCTTTGTTGTGAGCGTTGTATGATTCCGCCCAAGAGTGGCACTGTATATTTCTGCCCAAGTGGCACTGTATGTTTTCTGCCCAAGAGTGGCATGGCATTATAAGACCCATTATGGTGAGCGATTCTATGGCACTATAAGACCCATTATATTGGGCGATTCTCTGGCACTATAAGACCCATTATGGTGGGCAATTGTATGACACCTTATGTGTGGGTATTTATGTTTACGCACTCAGGTAAGTAGTATCATGGATCTACTCTTACCTGTTTGATCCAGTGCCCCATGAGCATTGGTGTGCCTTACCTTCGGAAAAGTCCATGGCGTCTAGTCACTCCCCGGAGGTTAAGGTGTTGCCCCAGTGACATTCTTTTCCATTTCGATGTTGGAGCTTATTAGTTATAATGAACTTCAGTGATCGTTGATATGTGCACGATTATGAGTACGACTGTATGAGTATGAGCACGACTGTAAGTGTATGAGTATGAGTAAGACTGTAAGCGTATGTGTATGAGCAGAACTGTAAGTGCATGAGTATGAGCACGACTTGTAAGGTCCCTGATTTTTCTATGATTTTCTAGGATTTTTCTGCCATTTTTCTGGTCATTTTCGGCAGGAAAATGTGACGTTTCAACGTATGGGTATTTGTGTCTTTTCCCCGTATTTATACCCGTAGAGTCGGGTGTGGGGCTTAGTCGCGGGCCACGGGCCTCGCTGCGCGCTTACGGCACGAATTTTGGAGGTTCGACGCGTAACCAGTGGGTTAACACGCGTTGAGCGTACGTTTAGAAAAAGAAAAAAAAATAAAAATAAAAAGAAAATTTGGATCGGGATCGGGATCGCCCGATCCAGATCCCAGAAATGGTGAACAGTGCGCCCCCGCCCCCTTCCGCCTTTTCACTGTGCCCGGCCGCCGCTGGCCGCCGGCAGGCCGCTGGACGCCGGCACAGGCTCCGCCCCGGCGGTGCGACGCCGAGGGGCCACTGCCCCGGCCGCCCACGGCCGCGCTGCCCCGACTTTTCCGGTTAGCCTCTTCACTGTGTATTTTGGATTCCGCCGCCGCCGTAGGCCGGCGAGGGCCGGCCGGCCGCCCACGGCTCCACCATGGGCCGGCGACGGCGGGAGGCCACTCCCCCCGGCCCCGGACGGCCCCAGCTCCGCCGTCCCACTCCCTCTTTCTGCTGCCCTGTTTCGCCGCCCGACTGTTTTATGCCGTTCCGCCGCCGCCACGGGCCGGCTCGGCCCGACCGGCCGGCCACGGCTTCGCCCTGGGCCGGCGACGGCGAGGAGCCCCTCCTCCCAGCCCGGTGGGCCTCGGCACCGCCGCCTCATCTCTTTCCCCCTCTGTTCACTGTTCCGCCGACGGACTGTTTGGGCAAACAGTGGCCGCCGGCGGTGATCTGCGGCCGATTCGGCCTTCCCCCAGCCCCGCCTTGCTCCGGCGAAGGCAGTGGACTATACCTCCGTGCCCGATTCAGCCGCCGCCCCCATGGCCGCTCCGCCCTTACGGGTTTTCTCCGGTCGTCCCCTATTTTTGGCCTGCGTCTGTTTTGGACGTGGTGACTGACGTTATCAGTCGGAAGCCGGATTTGTTTTAGTTGACCGTAGTTCGGCTCCGCCCCAGCCCGGTGACACCAGTGGGCCACCCTCTGGGTCTTGTTCAGCCTTGCGGCCCGTAGCCGCAGCTAGTCCGCCTTACCGGCATATGTGCCGTTGACCCTTCTTGCCCATTTTACGCCGTCGATACCGGACGGCCTCGGGCAAGAATTTGTATGTCTTACCTTGACAGAAGGTGGACGAGTTCACCTGCTCAGGCCTTGGCCAGTGACGGCCTCATAGCCTTTGCTCGACCGTGAACCCTCCCCTTGCCCTATACCGTGCGAGATGCACAGCTGCCCGCACCATGGGTTTTGGTTGTGGGTGGCGATCGGCGATGTCGCCGCTTTGATTGGCCACTATTAGGGCCTTAGCCCTGTTGGCTTTTGTGGGCCTTGAGTCGCCCCATCTCCCCCGCCCTTTGGGCCGCGTGCGCATGTAGCCACGCGTGTACTTCTGGGTTTAGGCGCCGCATTCGTGCCGCCTAACCATCGGTTGGCTTTGCCACCGAGTGGAGTTGACCACTAGAGCTGTCCTCCACCTCTCCTTTGTTCTCGAGCGTTGCCCCACGCTCTCCACCCATATGTGGGCCTTTGTTGACCGAAATCGTCGCCGTTGGGTGCTGTCCACGGCCGATTTCGATGTCTTGTGGCCGGCTGAGCACGTCTTAGCCACCGGCCGATCTTCAGGGTGTACAGCCTTGACATCTGGTCGCACCGCCACTTATGTTGGCTTGACTTTTCTCCCGGCCGCCCTAGGGTGCCGCCGTGGATCGCGGGTTTTGCCGCATTTATATCTGACACTCTGTTTGGCCGTGGATAGTTCCGGCGCATCTTGAAATCCTCGGGACAGCAGCTCTCTCATCCAGGCAACGGTTTTGACTGCCAACTCCGCCGCCGACGCCGCCACCGTCGTGTGCTCGCCATCGAACATCATGATTACGAGGTAGGGGAGCTTTGAACTCGTAAATTCATGAAGCATACTTTGAATGAGTAGCAGCATGCTAGGATTGTATGATTCCATGCTTGGATGTTAAGTAATGATCCGATTGCATGAGGTGCGTGTAAGCATGATTGTATGGTATGATTGATATGCATGAGATGTATGCATGTTTTATGGATGTGGATTATGTATGCGCTGGCGATGGCTAGCAAATATGTCAGTATGCTATGTATGGGTTATGCACGTGCTAGTGATGGCTAGCGTGCATGTTTGAAGTATGTATGAATGTGTGTGTGCACGTGCTAGAGATGACTAGCGTGTACGTTGGATGTATGCATGTGCTAGTGATGGCTAGCGTGCATGTTTGACGTGTGGATGCATGTGCTAGTGATGGCTAGCGTGCATGTTTGTAAGTTATGTATGTATGACCGTATGTGTATGTTATACGTATGTGTGAGACATACGTATGTATGATGGCAATTTGCCTATGCTTTGGATGTGTGTAAGTGTGTGTGGGCAGAAGTATGGGCGATGGACAGTAAGAGGTGACAGAAGCTCTGTCTGAATTTGGATGCGGTTGTGTAAGCGTATGACAGAGGATAAGAGTATGACGGGTAAGGATTAGAATGGATCAGCTTGGGGTGGATTGTGTGTTGGGCGTTTGTCAGACAGTAAGAGTGTTCATAATTGTACAAGCATAACGTACAGATTATGAAGTGAAAAATAAGTATAATAAGTGAGATATAAGTAAGAGGGCAACAACTGGGTTGGCTCTGAGGAGCGATATTTGAGGATGTCAGTGTAAGAGGTTTTGGCCATAAGATGGATGGCAAAGTGTAAGACTGTAAGGGTTTGGTGTACGATGAGTTTTGTCCATGATGTGGACGGGTAAGTGAAGTCTGCTGCCCTAACGAACTTGGGTTTCGGATCGGGCTCAGCTTCAGTTTGACCAGTCGAGGACTGTGAGTTTGTGTGACATAATTGTACCGCATAATATACTTAATTCAAACTTAAATTATAAGCACAGCTAATGATAGCGTTGTGAGTTTGAGACCTGAGGGTTCGACGGATTAAGTTCCGTGTTTGAGCTGGCCGCTGATGAGTTGGCCGAGCGTTTATCATGTCTTGCCATGGTGTTTATCCTGCGGGATGTTGTCTGTGTGCTATGTAGAGCACCGGACGTCTGATGCTCTGCTGAGAGCGACGTTTCTGATTTGGTCTGCGTGCTGTATAAGCCCAGACGTCTGATGCTCTGTTGAGAGCGATGTACGTTTCTGACTTTGTCTGCGTGCTGTATGAAGCCCAGACGTCTGATGCTCTGCTGAGAGCGACGTATGTTTCTGATTTGGTCTGTGTGTTATGTAAGCCCAGACGTTTGATGCTCTGTTGAGAGCGTTGTATGATTCTGCCCAAGAGTGGCACTGTATGTTTCTGCCCAAGTGGCACTGTATGTTTTCTGCCCAAGAGTGGCAATGGCACTATAAGACCCATTATGGTGGGCAATTTTCTGGCACTATAAGACCCATTATGGTGGGCGATTTTATGGCACTATAAGACCCATTATGGTGGGCAACTGTATGACCCCTTATGTGTGGGTGTTTATGTTTGCGCGCTCAGGTAAGTAGTATCATGGATCTACTCTTACCTGTTTGATCCAGTGCCCCATGAGCATTGGTGTGCCTTACCTTCGGAAAAGTCCATGGCGTCTAGTCACTCCCCGGAGGTTAAGGTGTTGCCCCAGTGGCATTCTTTTCCATTTCGACGCTGGAGCTTATTAGTTGTAATGAGCTTCAGTGGTCGTTGATATGTGTACGATTATGAGTACGACTGTATGAGTGTGAGTACGACTGTATGTGTATGAGCAGGACTGTAAGTGTATGAGTATGAGCAAGATTGTAAGTGTATGAGTATGAGTAAGAATGTAAGTGTATGAGTATGAGCAAGACTGTAAGTGTATGAGTATGAGTAAGACTGTAAGCATATGAGTATGAGTAAGACTGTAAGCGTATGAGTATGAGCACGACTGTAAGAGTATGAGTACGATCGTGAGAATATGTTTCTGAGTAAGACAGTAAGTATGATTTTGTGCAGACTGTACGAGTAAGGTCGTACAAGTCTGATTGTACGAGTAAGGTCGTACATGTATGGGTAAGCTGTATGAGTGAGCATACGATTGTACGAGTAAGGTCGTACAAGTATGCGCACGGTGGTACGAGTAAGTTTGTATGACCCTGGATAAGGGTGTTTGTGTAAGTTGATTGGATTGTATGATTTTGGCACGATGGTGCCTTTGGTATGATTCTGGCACGATGGTGCCTTCGGTATGATTCTGACACGATGATGCCTTGATATGATTTTGGCACGGTGGTGCATTTGGTATGTCTTTGGCATGATAGTGCATTTAGTATGATCGTATGCGTATGTGCACGATATGATTATATTATGTTGACTGCTTCATGTTTGAGTTGCATGATGCATGCATTTTTGAACTTGTGAGTTCACCGTTTGGGATTTCCCCTACTGGGTATTTTCCTACTGAGTATGAAAATACTCACCCTACTATTTTTAGCCCCGTTGTACGGGAGGTTTTGCAGGTTGTGCGGAGAGCTCCTGGTGATGGACGCTCGTTTCAGCGGTGGATTGATTCCCGTTGACTCAGGTATCAGCTTGACTCTTTGCGAGTTTGTTTGTGCCACGATCTCCTGTATTGGGTGAGATGAGAACATAAGATGTTTATCTGGACTTTCATTTGGATCAGTTAGTGGACTGTTAGGGGACTTGTACTCAGGGATGCCCGGGAGAGTGATTTGTATTTAAAAGTCTATGATCATAGCAAAAATTTATTCGTACGTGTGTTTTCGAGTAGCGCCTGATGATATTTGATTTGACAGTACGATGTTTAACCGTATGATGTTTTAAATTATAAACAGGTTTTGATTTTATCGTTTTGACTCCGATTTATGAAAAAAAAAAATTTTCTATGAGTTTTAAGAAAAAGGTGTGAAAAATCTCGGGCGTTACACGACTGTAAGAGTATGTGTATGAGTACGATTGTGAGAGTACGTTCTGAGTAAGACAGTGATTTTGTGTAAGTTGTACGAGTAAGGTCGTACATGTATGTGTAAGCTATACGAGTAAAGTCGTACAAGTATGGTTGTACGAGTAAGGTCGTATAGGTATGTGTATGTTGTTTGAGTAAGCGTACGGTGGTACGAGTAAGTTTGTAAGACCCTAGATAAGGGTGTTTGTGTAAGTTTGATTTGACAGTATGATTTTGGCACGATGGTGCATTTGGCATGTCTTTGGCACGATAGTGCATTTGGTATGATTGTATGCGTATGAGCATGATATCGATATGCTTCTGCTTCATGTTTGAGTTGCATGAATGCATGTATTTATGAACTTATTGAGTTCACCGTTTGGGATTTTCCCTACTGGGTATTTTCCTACTGAGTATGAAAATACTCATCACCCTACTTTTTAGCCCCGTTGTACGGGAGGTTTTGCAGGTTTGTGCGGAGAGCTCATGGAGATAGATGTTCATTTCAGCGGTGGATTGATTCCCGTTGACTCAGGTATATGCTTGACTCACTGCGAGTTTATTTGTGCCATGATCTCTTGTATTGGGTGAGACGAGACGTTAATATGTTTATTCTGGACTTTCATTTTGATTAGTCAGTGGACTGTTATGGGACTTGCACTCAGGGATGCCTGGGAGAGATTTATATTTAAAGTCTATGATCATAACAATTTAGTCGTACGTGTATTTTTGAGTAGCGCCTGATGATATTTGCTTTGGTCGTACGATGTTTGACCGTATGATGAAAATATTTAGATGGAAAATGGATGTTTAGTGTTTTGAATTATAAACTGTTTTATCAGGTTTTGATTTCGTCATTTTTCCTCCGATTTACAGATGTTATATTGCAAAAAAATTTTCGTGAATTTTAAGGAAAATATGTGAAAAATCTCGGGCATTACACATTATCCCTACACAACCTGTTCACTCCTGAGCATAATATAATCTCATACACATGCATCATTAACAAATGGTGAATGTCTCCATCAAGGAGTGAATACAATCATTTCCACATATGCGGGACATAGTCAAGGCCACACACGCGGGGAAATATAAAAGTTGGGGTAGTCAACCCCTAAGTTTGCTCGCCTAGGATAATCTTGGCCAATGATGTCCGATTCTCATACAGAGAACCTAGAGCAGGTGTGTTTGCCCAGGGACCTCTCATCCAGTGGGGGAGAGCCCAAATTCCCACATAGTGGCCGGTGCACAAAGGCGTACCACCTTGGGTACTCATTGTTTAAGTTTGACTATCTCAAGAATCTCAATCCACAAGACAAGTACACAACTTGTCCCCACATAACTCAAATCGACTCAACCCGAGGAGTATCCATGTTCCACACAAGAACTCAAATCAAAATCATGTCCTTTTGGACCAGCTAAGTTCTGATTAAGCCAACAATCGATTAATCTGGATGCAATCTCACATTATTGCATTCAATCAATCAAGCACTGCTAAACATCGGTAAAGTCGCATTCATGAAATCCGTTTCATGGTGCATGCAACATGATACATACGTGAACAATCTCTACGTGAATTCCAACACAAGGAATGTGTCCCATTAGTCCCCACATGCATCATATTCGAGTCATAAGCAACTACAATTTCATAATAAATTCCCCCCATGTGTGTGATCATACATTCCTAAACACATAACCATGCTTTGACAATAGTTACATAACCATGCTTTGACAATAGTTCACAAGGTAATACACATGCTTTGATAAATTCTAAACATAGTTCTTAACTGAAATCATGGGTGAAATCCATCCACAAACTATCATCCTAATCATTTAAAATCAAATGCTCATTTCCCACAAGCATATTTAATTCACACATGCAACTAGAACATAGTATCACCATTCACCCACAATTTATTTATACTATAAGAAGACACATTAATTCATTGTCATACAATAACCTCGCCGGAAGCATGCTTGAAACATATGAATTCATCAACCTTAGATTTAAGATAATCAATACTAACATGTCTAGCCATTAACATGTAATTTCACATAATACTTAAACATACTTCATCAATCCCAACATAAATAGCATACCCTTCCAGTAGCTTATTCTAATTCAAAACACTCCACATAAACATTAGAGACAACATTTGGGAGTAAAAATATTGAAATAAGCATAGAAAATAAAATGCTCAAAATCTATTGTGTAACCGATCGATCGGCCTGCAAGGCCTTTTGATCAGTCCGATCGATCGCCATAACGTTAGATCTAAGTCTTCTTCTTTCTTTTGAAAACCAAACTGAGACACCATTAATTAAACTTAAAACCTCCATTCAAAGCCTCAAACATCATGAAAATTCAACCAAACCTTCCAGAATGCTAAATCTACCCATTTTCAATCAAAGCCCTTTGATATTAATACAAAAGGTTATGTTTTTACTAGTTTACCATTAAAACACTAAACATAAAATCCATTCAAGAAAACACTTCAAAATCAGGATTTACAAACATAGCAAGGTTGAGGCTAAAACCCATTACTTTTTACCTCTTTTTGGGTCAAATGAGCTCATTAATCTCCTCCAAAATCTACCTAAAATATGATTTTTGTTAATACCCACCTAAAACCGATTTAGAACTTAAAAATCATTGGAAAATCTTAGATCTAGAGCTTTAGAGACACATAAATGAAAATTTGAAAGCTAGGATTTGAAGTAGAGATGCAAAATAAGTGACTTAATTGCTTGAAAACGAATTTAATCAATGGAGAAGGATGAGATTAGAAGAAGTTTGTGAAAAACCCTAAAGATTAAGAAAATCTTACCTCTAATCACCTTCCTCTTTGGGGCTAATAGGGATTAGGTTATTGATTCCCTGGCATAGCCCTTTCCCAAATGGGAAAGAGCCCAGCCCTTTCCTTTTATAGAAAAGAAGGGGTTTGACCTAATTAAAATTGGGGGTATAAATAGAATTCTTAGTTAAAAGTAGGTAATTTGGCCATTTAAACCCTAATTAAGACTAGAAAAATTCTAAAAAAATTTCTATTGATGTGTTTTAATGTGGGTGATGTTTTCGACTAAAAACCCCAAATTCGACTGTGGGGCCCACATGAGGGTCCTGCCAAACCCTAATTTTTGAAAATTTTGAGAAAATTCCCAAAAATACACAATTGACTTAAATTTACTTAAAACTTATAAATATAAAGTTAGTTTTGATTAAACCTTTGGAAACCACCTTTATTTTTGAAAATCAACGAAATCAATCAGAAATGGCTTAAACTACACGATGACTATTAAATAATAAATAAGATTGATGTAAACCGGTTTAAGACAAGAGTCCTTACACCAACTCTCCCTAACTAGCACAAATAGGGATCTAAACATGGTAAATAAGAGGGTAGTTGTACATAAAAATCAGAGCCGTCTTATCTACCATGTTTGGAGATTATGTGGGCTAGTCATAGGGCATTGGTAACAAAGCCCGATCAAGCTAGACATGCCCTAATTTCTCAACCTCTAATATTATTCTTGAGTGTCCCACAACCCTTTGCAAGGAAATGGGTTTTGATGATGAGTTTATTGCTCAACTCTACTAATGGTGATTGGATAGTAATGTTATATTGCATTTTGTAACGCTCAAGATTTTTCATCTCATTTTCTTAAAATTCACAGAAATTATTTGTAATATAATGGCTATAAATCGGGGGGGATGACAAAATCAAAACCTATGAAAATATTTTATAATTTAAAACACTACACGTCAATTTTTCATCCAAATTTTTTCTAATTCGGTTAAACATTATACGACCAAAGCAAATATTCTCAGGCGCTACTCGTAAATAAACGTATGATTAAATTACCATGATCATAGATTTTAAATACAAATCTATCCTTGGCATCCCTGAGTACAAGTCTCATAAACAATCCACTGTCTGATCCAAATTAAAAGTCCAGAATACATAAATACCTTAATTCTCATCTCAACCAATACATAGATTGTGGTAGCAATAATACTTGCAGTGAATCAAAATTATACCTGTCAAAGGGACACAATCCATCATAGAAACAAGCATTCATCTTCAGGAGCTCTCTAACACATGCCTACAAAAGCCTCCCGAACAACGGGGCTAAAAAAATAGGGTAATGAGTATTTTCATACTTAGTAGGAAAATACCCGGTAAGGAAAAATAAATCAATGAACTACGTAAGTTCATACATAGATGCCTTCATGCAACCACACATTAAGCAAACAAAATATGAAACATAAATAAGGTCTCAAACACAAATCATTGTACTAGGTGAACTTACACTTACTCTTATGTCATACTCTTACACTTACACTCTGAATCAAAGTCTTACCAACTTACTCGTACCATTGTACACTTACACTTACAACATATACAAACTTGTACAACCTTATTCATATGAACTTACTTGTACGACCTTACTCGTACAATCTTACTCTTATGCATAAACGTACTCTTACGTCTTCCTTAGAAGCTCACACTTGCACTTACTCTGAATCTTACACATATTGTTTACTCAAAATATGATGCATAAAACTTACTCTTATTGTCGTACACATATTACTGACAACTGAAGCTCATTACAATTAATAAAGTCCAGCATCAGAAAGGACGGGAATGCTACACGTCACCTTAACCTTCGGGGAGCAACTAGACGCTATGGACTTTTCCGAAGGCAAGACACACCTATACTCATGGGGCAGAGGATCAAACAGATAAGATCAGATCCATGATACTACTTACCTGAGCATGTAAATGCCCCCTCTCTGGGGCCATACAAAGCCAACTAAGGGCAGATAACATATGGTGCCACTCTTGGGTACGAATCTTACAATGCCACTCTTGGGTGGAACATATAGTGTCATCTGTAGGCATAAATATATATTGTGACCATGAAGGGCGAAAACTTATAGCACTCTCAACAAAGCATCAAACAGCTAGGCCGAAATACAACACCAAGACTAAATCCCACAGGATAACATCATGGCTAAACCAGGAAGGACACTTAGTCGATTACTTATCGACTGACTCAAACATAGAACTTAATTCATCAAGACCCTCAGTATCAACTCACAACATTATCATTATCTTTTCTTATAATTTAAATTTAAATTAAGTACATTATGTAGTACAATTATGCCACTAAAAACTTTCAAACATATAGTACTCTACTGGTCAAATCGAAGTTGAGCATGATCTGAAACCCTAGTTCATCAGGGCAGCAAACTTCATTTAACCCATCCATATTATGATCATAACTCACCGTACAACAAATCCTTACATAATCATACAATCTTTGTCATCCACCTTACGACCAAAACATCTTACTCAGCATCATCAAACTGAGCTCCTCATAGTAGATCCTCGTTATCACCCTCTTACTTAATACCTCACTTATTATGCTTACTTTTCACTTCATAATCTGTACATTGTGCTTGTATAATTATGCACACTCTTACTGTCTAATAAACACCCAAACATATGCCCCAATCCAAACTGATCCATTCTAATCCTCGCTCGTCAAACTTACCTCCTCTGTCTTCCATCATACGCTTACACATCTAAATCCACATGCAAGCAAACCATGATTTAATATCCAAAACATGGAATCATATATCCTAGCATGATGTTACTCATTCAAAGCATGTTATTATGAAATTACGAGTTCAAAGCTCCCCTACCTCGTAATCATGATGTTTGATGGCAAGCACACGACAATGGCGGCATCGGTGGCGGATTTGGCGGCCAAAAGCTTTGCCAAGTTGAGAGAGTTGTTGTCTCGAGGGTTTAAGATGAGCCAGAAGTACTCATGGCCAAACGGGGTGTCAAAAGTCAATGCGAAAAATCCGCGATCCATGACCTCACACGAGGGGTGGCCGGAGAAAGGTCGTGCCAACATAAGGAGCAATGCGACCAGAAGTTAAGGGTGTACACACTAAAATTCAACCGGCAGTTGAAAAATACAAACGATCACAAGACATCAAAATCGTCCATGGACAACACTCAACAGTGTCGATTTTGCGTTTACAAGGGCCCACATAAGGGCGGAGGGCATGGGGTGACACTCAAGGACTGAGGAGAGGTGGAGAACTCTGGTGGTCAAATCCAGATGATGGCGGAGCCATCCGACGGTCAGGCGGAGCCAAAGCGGCACCAAAACCCTAAACTACATATGCAGCTACCTGCACAAACCGCCAAAGAGGAGGGGGGAGAGGCTAGACAGAGGTGGTCCAACTCTCATAAGGGGCCGACAGGGCTAAGGCCCTAGTGGTGGCCAATCAAAACTGCGACATCACCGATTACCACCCACAACCAAAACCAATGGTGCGGGTGGTTGTGCATCTCGCATGGCAGAGGGCAAGGGAAAGGTTCAGGGTCGAGCAAAGGCCGTGAGGCCGTCACTAGCCAAGGCCTATGCAAGTGAACTCATCCACCTTCGATCAAGGTAGGTCATATAGAATCTTGCCAGAGGCCATCCGGTACTGACGGCGTAAAATAGGCAAGAGAGGGGTCAATGACCGGAAATGTCGGTGAGCAGAACTAGCTAGGGCTACAGCCCATAGGGAGGAGCACGGGTCTAATGAGGTCAAACTAGCCAATGGTGATGACCACTCATAGTCATCGGGCCATAGCGAAACGGCCTAAATTTGACCATCAACGGCAGTCATGGATGCACCCAAAAACGGCATCTAGCTCAGACAAAAAGAGGAAAGCGGATGGGCAGTGGAGCTAGATCCAGCCTGGGCAGGGCCATTCCTTTCTGAATCTGGGGCTAAACCCAAGGTGGCCGACTAGCCACAGCTGGCCAGAACCGGTAGCTGCAGAGCCCAACATAGAGGGTGGATGGATCTGGGCATCGCTCTTCCTACGGCCTCAGGATTGAGAGCTTGTTTGTGGCCTTCTTCGACCAGGAACCCCCTAGAATAGGAGAGGAAAAGGAGGAAGAGAGGGTCAGGAAGGGAAGGTGGATGGAGTAGGGAGGGGCTGGGTGGAGGCAGCTACACCAGTGTCGCCCGGCCATAAGCTTGCTGGAGGCTTGCTTCCACCGGCGCGGCCACAATTCCCATCAAACCAAAAACAGGGGAGAGAGGGATTGACCGGGGGCTAGGGAAACTGGCTAGGGGGCGGCGGAGCTGGTTGGGGGCCAACCTTATGGTCACCAACCTATGGCTTGCCGGACAGACACTAGGCGGAGCCCATCGGCCACTGCCAGGCCGCCACAGCGCAACACAAAGTGAGAGGGAAAAGAGGCTGGGGAAACTGGGGTGGAGCACAGAGCAGCCAGGGGGCCAGGAGGGGTGGTCCCATGCTATCGCCAGGCCGGGGTGAAGCTCCTAGCAACCGGCCGGCCCTTGCCGGCCCACAGCGACGGCTCAAACTCAATACACACAGAGAGAGAAAGGGAGCTAACCTGGGAGGGGGGAATCCGGCGGAGGGCGGTGTGGCAGTGGGTGCCGGGGCGGTGGCCCCCTGCCATCACACTGCCGAGGCAGAGCTGGTGGCGGTAGATCTATGGCCCACCAGCGGCCTCTAGTGACTGGGGCACAAGAAATTGGAGGGGGGCGGTTCTCTTCCAGAATAGTCTGGGTCGGGCTTGGCTGAGCCCGAGCCCTTTTCTTTTTTTTTTCTTCCTTAACCTCGGCACTCTCATTCTTTCAATTTTTCGTGCCGTAAGCGTGCGTCCAGGCCCACGGCCTATGGCTGAACCCCACACCCAATTCTATGGGTACGAATATTGAGACCACGTGCTGAAGAATCTTCTTGCTGAAAATGATAAAAAATAGCATAGAAATAGTATAAAAATTAGGGACGTTACACATTTAAGTAGAATTGCTTGTTCTAATGTGATTCTAGCATTTGAATGCCTATGAATTGTGTATGAAGCATGTGTAGGTTTGTTGGCAAGAAGAGAAAGAAGAGATTCATGTTTTCCGTATGAATATCCGTCTACCATCTTATCGACACCCAACATACATGAAAGCACTGTTTTAAAATTGGATCAGACCAGCCAGTCTAACCCAGCTTAACCGGATCTAGCTTAAAAAATTGGTGAATTCATTCAGGTCACCGGATCAAACCAACCTTGCTAGTTGAACCAATGACCCGACAATTAGGCAAGTCCGGTTTAGTAGTGAGCATATAACAATTGTTTTTGTATAGAGGGGGGAGAGTTTTGAACATGGGCTATCTTTTAGATTAGATGGGTCTTTGACTAAATGGGCTATAACTTATTTGTGTGATGCTCACAAGTTAATTATAGATATATTGTTAAATTTATTGGGATGGGAGCACAACAAAATCATGTTTCCTAGAAAGATCCAAACTTTTCAAGTACTTAAATACATCACACAAATTTGCCGACAAAGATTCTTTTATTTTGTGCAACACATAATACTTATATACAAAGTATTAAAATCATGAAGGAAATGGCTTATTTCAATTGCTAATGTCATCAATGACTCACGGTTAAACTGAACCGACCTAGCCTAACAACCAATCTGGGTTGAGTATTAAAAAATTGTCTGAAAGAGTTAGTTGAGAACCTGTATATCTTAGTTTGAAGCCCTCAGTCTGGACAAATATTGAACAATGTGACTTACCAATCGGACAAAACATGTATCCAAAGAAACAACGGGAAAAAGTTGTAGGCTTCCCTATTTGGGTTTCATCGTGAATCACATGCTCTCTAAACCTGAAGAAATGATATTCCTTCATCATCCATTATGAATTCCATTTGGCTTTTCAAAAAAACCATGAATTGAGATGAGTGCGGCATACTGCCCTATAGTAAGAGTTTCAACGAATACATTTCAATAAATAGCTCATGTTTAACTAGCAAATTGTATGCAAATTTGACAAAAGTACACACATGATAGTCACAAATTTATGCATCGCCCTGATTGCCCAATGCATTAGCTAAAAGATGTGTTGAAAATAATCGTTGGAGAGAAGCAACTTTTGGAGGTAAGCTTCATAATAAATACATAAAACAACTGCATTGTAAACTAAGCTATAAATACTTCCAAGATTGTGCATTAAAGACAAAATTTAAACAAAACCTTCTAGGATTAACAATTTTGAAGCTCATTGATACTTTACGCAACCACTAGATGTGAGGATATTTAAATCAAGCGTGAGAGAGCCCCCCTTACACATTAGTTTTAAAGAGCAATTTATTTGAAGGAAGAAGATTTTACCAAAGAGATAATAAAAGAAATCAAGTTGAAATGTATCAAAGTCAAGCACAACATCTTTGTAAAGAATAGAAGAGAAGCAACATAAAATATTCCCTCCTGCTGCATTCTTTTTTACTTGCATTTTGCATTTTTCATCTTTTGGAAAATTTATGCACCCCTTGTAAGGATGAATTAGAACACTCAAGAGAGAGACTGTGGGACACTCCAAAGTGTAAATTAACTTGTAACCCTTCTGAAGGGTGAGTGATGTGAAAACATTCATGCCCATGCTCATAAAGCACTTTTATATTTGTAAACTAATATATATATATAGGCAAGTTAATGGACATAGTGAAAGGTAACCTCATCATGATCTAGGATCTTATATTTAAGTAGAATTCTACCCCGTAGCACTTATTCTTCTAAATGACTCTTACAACATGCTCCCCCTAACAAATTGTCTCAATGACTTTATTAGGGTAACATTGTCTCAATGAAATATTCCTAACATAAAATCATAAGATAATTTTATATTAAATTTTCATGTCAAGATTCAACATAACCACTACAATAAAATTAACTATTAGCGACGCTTAAAAGCATTGCTAATAGTACTATAAGCGTCGCTAATAGTTATTAGCGACATTTACTAAGCGTCGCTACATGCATCGATAAAAGTGTTGTCGCTATTGCATATTAACGACACTTAAATCAAGCGTCGCTAAAAGTATAGTATTAGCAATGTTTACTAAGCATCGCTATTAGTATGGTATTAGCGACGCTTTTGATTAAGCGTCGCTGATAATATAGTATTAGCAACGTTTATTAAGTGTCGTTAACAAAAACTATTTTAATTTTTTTAAAAAATATATATTTTTTAAAATAAATTAAATAAATAATTACTAACGACTGCGGGCGCCAATAGGGGGAGGGGAAGGGGGCGAGAGAGGGAGGGGGCGGGCAGAGGCGGGTTACGGACCGGAGCGAGGGGAGGGAGGGGGTGGACTAGGGCATGGGGAGGGGGGATTGGAGCACGGGGAGGGAGGCGGGATTGCGGGGGCCAACAGGGGGACGGGAAGGGGGCGGAGAGGGAGAGGACTGGACGGCAGCAGCGGCGGGGGAGACGTGGCTGCCAAAGCGGCGGGGGACCGGCGCAGAGGGAGAGGGGGAATGGGGCAGGTGGAGAAGGGGGAGGGGGACCGGAGGAGTGGGAGGGCGGAGGACAACGGCAAACCATGGACTGAGGGGCGGCACGACGGGGGGCGGCGGGGAGACGTGGCGGCGGGCGACGGGGTGGCTAAAGTAGGGGGAGGGAGGGGGGACCAGAGCAAAGGGAGAGAGAAAACGGGGCAGGGTGGAGAAGGGGGAGGGGGACCGGTGGGGTGGGAGGGGGGCGGAGGAAGGCGGACCAGAGGCGGAGGGGAGACGCGACGGCGGGCAGCGGACGACGGGGAGCAGAAAGAATGAGGAGAGGGGAACAGAGGGGAGGGTGGGTCGGACTGGAGGACAGGGCGGCGGGGAGGCAAAATGGGGGAGGGGGGCCGGGTAGATTTATAGGAGCAGGCGAAATTTCAATTGCGCGGGGAAATTTTGCCTGGCCGCAAAATTTCCCCGCATGGGCGGAATTCCGCCAGGGGTATTGTTTTTTAAAAAAAAATTACAATAGCGACGCTTACAATGACCGTCGCTAATACAAACTAACATCAACGTATAAGTGTTTCCTCACTAGTACAATATAGTATTAGCGACGTATACACTTATACGTCACTAATATTATAGTTTTTAGCAACATATAATCTATATGTCGCTAATACAATATAGTATTAGCGACGTATAGACGTATAAGTCTATACATCGCTAATACTATGTTATATTAGCGACGTATAGTTTATATGTCGCTAATACTCTAATTTTTTTAAAAATGAAATTCATATCCCCTCCCCTCTCTCTCTCCCCCCCCGCTCTCTCTCTCTCTTCCCTCTCCTCTCGATCCCTATCTCCTCTCTCTCCTCCCCCTCTCTTCTCTCTATCCCTTCTCTCTCTACCCTCTCTCTCTCCCTTCTCTCTCTCTTCCCTCTCCTTGTCTCCTCTCTCTCTCCCTATCTCTTCTCTCTCTCTCTCTCCTCCCTATCTCCGTTCTCTCTTCCCCTCTCTCTCTCCTCCCTCTCCTCTCTCTCCTCCCTTCTCTCTCTCCCCCTCTCTCTCTCCTCCCTTCTCTCTCCTCTCTCTTCCCTATCCTCTCTGTCCTCCCTCTCCCCCTCTCTCTCCTCCCTTCTCCCTCTCTCTCTTCCCTATCCTCTCTCTCTCCTCTCTCTCTCATATCTATTTTATATTTTTTATTTAAAAATAAATAAAAAATAAAAATATATTAGCGACGTATATACATATACGTCACTAATACTAAAGGGTAATAGCAACATATATGGTTATGCGTCACTAATACTCAAGGGTATTAGCGACTACGCAAAGGTATTAACGATGTATGTATCTAAGCATTGTTAATATTTTTTTTATTTTTTAATTAATTTTAAAAAAATTAAAAAAATTTACTCTCCATCTCCTCTCTCACTCCTCCCTACCCTCTCTCTCTCTCTCTTCCCTCTCCTCTCACTCCCTATCTCCTCTCTCTTCTCTCTCTGCCGTCTATCTCCTCTCTCTCCCCCTCCCTCCCTCTCTCTCCCCCTCTCTCTCCTCCTTCCCTCTCTCTCCTCCCTCTCCTCTCTCTCTCCTCCTTCCCTCTCTCTCCTCCCTCTCCTCCCTCTCCTCCCTCTCTCTCTATCCTCTCTCCTCTCTCTCTATTTTATATTTTTTTATTTAAAAATAAATAAAAAATAAAAATATATTAGCGACGTATATATATACATCACTAATACTAAGGGTAACAGCGACGTATATAGTTATACGTCGCTAATACTCAAGGGTACTAGCAACGTATATAGATATCTAATACGCAAAGGTATTAGCAACGTATATATGTAAGCGTCGTTAATACCTTTTTTATTTTTTTACACAATTTTTAAATTAAAAAAAAATACTCCCCATCTCCTCTCTCTCTCTCCTCCCTCCCCTCTCTCTCTCCCCCCTTTCTCTCTCTCCCTATCTCCTCCCTCTTCTCTCTCTTCCCCTCTCTCTCCTCCCTCTCCTCTCTCTCTCCTCCCTTCTCTCTCTCTCCTCCCTCTTCCCTATCCTCTCTCTCCTCCCTCTCCCCCTCTCTCTCTCCTCCCTTCTCCCTCTCTCTCTCTTCCATATCCTCTCTCTCTCCTCCCTCTACTCTCTCTCTCCCTTCCTATCTCCTCTCTCTCTCATCCCTCTCTCCTCTCTCTCCCCCCTCTTTCTATTTTATATTTTCTATTTAAAAATAAATAAAAATGTATTAGCGATGCATAGACATATACATCACTAATACACTTATACACCGCTAATAGAATTTTTTTATTTTTTAATTAATTTTTAAATAAAAATTAAAAAAGTTTACTCTCCCTCTCCTCTCTCTATCTCTCTCCTCTTCCTCTCTCCATCTTATTCCTCTCTCTCTCTTCCCTCCCCCTCTCTCTCTCTTCCCTCCCCTCTCTCTCTCTTTTCTCTCTCCTCTCTCTCTCTCTTCCCTCTCCTCTCTCCCTACACACTATCTCTCCTCTAATTTCAATTTTTTAAGATTTTTTATTCTTTAAAATTATTTTAAAAAAATTAATTTTATTTTAACTAAATGTTGCTAATAGTATTTAGGGAAAATAAATATTTATTTTAAAATTATTATTTAAATAAATTTCCCTAGTATTTATTTTAATTTTAATTTTTTATTTTAAAAATATAAAAATACATTAAAAATTAAATAAAATTCCTCTCTCTTCCCTCCACTCTCTCTCCCTCTCCTCTTCCTCTCTCTCTCCTCCCTCTTTCTCTCTCTTACCTCCCCTCTCTTCCCTCTCTCTCCCTCTCTCTCTCTTCGATCCCTCTCTCCTCACCTTCTCTCTTTCCATGCACTCTCTTCACTCCCTCTTTTATTATAAATTATATTTTAAAATTAATAATAAAATTTAATAAATAAAATATACTATATATAAATTATGAAAATTTAATCTATTATTAATGCTAGTTTTTATTGAAAATTTAATATTTATTTATTGTATATATAATAGTAAATATTAAATAAAATATATTATATTTAGGAAGTTTATTATATTTTTTTAATATTTATTTATTAAATAAATTTAATTAATAAAGTTATTAGCGATGCATGTCAACAAACGTCACTATTAGAAATGGTATTTGTGACGCTTATGTAAAAGCGTCGCTAATAGTTTAAATTTTTTTTTATTATTATTTTTAATTCACAACTATTAGTGACGCTTTTGTAAGCGTCGCTAATAGTATGATTATTAGCGACTCTTTGCTATAGGTGTCACTATTGCGAAAGCTATTAGCGACGCTTTAAAAGCGTCGCTAATAGTCATATTTATTTCTTTTTTATTTAAAATATATATCTTTTAGTAACGGTTGTATAAAGCGTCGCAAATAGGGGTACTATTAGCGACGCTTATAAAGCATCGCTAATATAAAGCATCACTAATACTACA
The DNA here is from genome assembly GCA_035235625.1 of Saururus chinensis. NCBI lineage: Eukaryota > Viridiplantae > Streptophyta > Magnoliopsida > Piperales > Saururaceae > Saururus > Saururus chinensis. Next base: position 23,285,875 of record CP141143.1, on the reverse strand, counting down.
TTTTGTTGTAGTGAATACTTCAGTTACTTGGTAACATATAAGAAGGCAAGTAATATTTAGTTTAGTAGTAGAAATACACATACACCGATTGCTATATATTCTATTCTGAACATTATTCCCATATAAATGTAAGCAACGATTCTCCATTATAATAACAAAAAAGGTTTGCCTTAAATTAAGAAAGAAGTCGTAAGAGTTTCCATTATTACATGCCATGATAAGCAGCCAATAAAGGCGCATAAGGGCAAATAACCTCTATAGAACTAGCTTTTACATTGAAGTATTTTGTCTCAAGAGTTTCTGTATCATAAGAAAATAGTTGTTTATTATTGTTGCAAAACCATAATACTCCATCATGGGTGAGATAATGGAATTTTGTTTCATCGTCTAAATTCACTTCAAGAGCAATCTTACCCCCATGAACTATTTCCTTCCTAACCCATTTGTCACTTATGTAGTCTTCCAAGATATATGCCTCAAAAGCCTTCTCCCTATAGAAAATGATTGCTAGGTGACCCATCCATCCATTTGTAACTTCTACATAAAGGTAATCTTCAGGAGGATAATCATCTGGTGTCTCATTTGTTATCAAACATTCTGTCTCAACGTCAAAAGTGACTATCTCATAAAGTGTGTCATATCGAATAAAATGTGGTGCATCCTCTGCCAAAGCACACACATTTCCCCAACAATTATCATATGTTGCGGGACTTCTCCATGTTCTTGCCCCAATAGTGATCATGCGCAACCGAAAAATATATTCTTCATCCAAAAAAGAACACACTAGCTTATACTTTCCCGTGGATGGAATATGGTATAACCTCATCTCAGACCAGCAAGTGATTTCAAGTTTTGGTAAGGCAATAATTTTATGAAATAAAGGGTTCAAAACATGGTATGAACCATCATATTTTTGAATGACCAGCAAGCCATTGCAAGAAGTTATCACACGAAAATCTGACACTTCTGGATAATGCATAATAGTATCCTCTGTCTTGAAAGTAACTAGAATGCTTGAGGGAATTCGAGCCAGATGCAAATTGACAAAATAAGGATCTAGTGAGATGTTGTGCCAAAGCTTGCAAACACGCCTAAATCTCATTACATCCTCAATAGGCAATCGACTCATAATATCTTCCACAATGTAAATAGGTAGTTCTTGTTGGTTTTCAAACTTTGATGTCTCTAGAGTCGGGTTTTGAAATCTTATGATTTTGCCTAATTTGTTACCCATCACTTCTCCTACAAAAGTTATAATTTACAATCAGAAATGTTAATATTTTTTGGCTCAATTGAACAGTTAATATTTTGCTTGCAAGATGATAAAAATATACAAAATAAATTGGCTAGTCCAACAAAGTGCATTGGTCAATCAACAAAGAACTATATAAAGGAAAAGTTGCATAAGTTTAGATTCTAATTCATATTGACATCATGACATCTCCGGTGTGGCATTTAGGCATACAAGTAGCAATTTGTGATTAGACTCCATCAACAAAATTATACAAGATTATAAATAAGAACAGACTTAAAATCTAAAGTTCTACAGTATTAGAGAACATAATTCTGGACAATCCCTCAAATGAACCTAACAAACAATCCTACAAGCAACTCACATAACTGTGAAGTAAAATTAAAGTTTAACTGTTTAAGTAACTAAAATGAAGGGGTAAATAGAAAATTCAGGAGTTCAAAACAGGGTTAATTGGAGGTATAGAAATTTTCAGTAGGCTAGGCAGAAACAATTAGGAATGGGATTAAAAAACATCAAATATGGGTTAAAAGATGAAACTATAGATCACACTGGGCCTTAACAGTTTAATGGACTAAAAAAATTGAATCGTAGATATATATGGGCACTGTTGAAGTATGAACTTGGGCTTCAATATAGGGGATATTAGAAGTCTACCAACATGAAAATTACGTGGCTGTCTGATTAGTAAAGGAGAAGAAAGTTTTCTCCAAAGACCTCCCAACCTAGCTTCCAAAAACCCAGCTTTCAATCTCTACTTCAGCTTATCTGAAACATGGGATTTGGGGCAGAGGATGAAGAGAAAGGGAGGATATACTTCAGCGGACAACACAACCAAAGTAAATGTCTTTTATAGGATTATAAACCGACGTTAGCTTTTCCTAGTTGAGACAATGCCTCAGCTTTACAGGGTAGTTCATGAAGAACTAGCATTTGCTACAAATTAGATTTTTCTTAAGAAGGATGGCTAGCTGTGCTCTGCAATTGAACAGGATTACAATTCAATTTCAGGGGGACCTCTTGCCTTATATAAGTTTTATCATTATTCTGTCATGTACACAAGGATGACACTCTTATCAAGCTAAAATAATGGCAGGTGTTAGTGTCTGCAAGTAGCTAGCAGGAAAAGTAAGCAAATCAATGGATTCAAAGCACACATAAAATTAGCATATGTTGAACATCAAAGTACTTTCAGTAGTTTGAACATCAAATTAGCATAATATTAGCATACTCTTTACAATATTTAACCTGAGATCAGATTACATTCCAACAGATTATACAAAGGAAAAAAATCAACCAAATTAAACAATAACAATTAAACAGAACAGAACAGAACAGTTAGATAGAACAGAAGAGAACAGATTTTATTACCTAACTAGGCATAACAGAACGATATAGCAAGACCAACAACAAAAATCAACCAACGAACACCTAAAAGCCAGCTACAGTCCAGAAAAGGAGAAAATTTTCAACAGGGGGAGAAATTTTCATACCAGGTGAAGATGTTGCTTCTTCGAGTCCAGAAAGGGAAGGGGGGTGGGGGTGCGACTGGGTTGCGGATCTCGTGGCCCTTGTCGCTGGAAGCCTCTGGCAAACAGGAGAAAAGGGAGGCAGACGGAAGCGAAGGGCAGAAGCAGCCCTCGTCTGTGGATGTGTCTGGCAATCGCTGGTAAACAGGAGCACTGCTTAGAGAAAAGGAAACGTCGGGAAGAAAAGGCAGCCGGATAAAATAGACTCCGACTGGGGCTTTAATTTGGAATTTTAGTTGAAATAGGAATGTGCTTAGTTGGGAAGTTTAAAATTAAAGGAGTTTTAATAGGACAGAAATCCTAGTCTAATTGAGGAAAGAAGCGCAGGAAGAGGGAACAAAGACTGAGAAGAGGAGGAGAGTAGACTGGAGATAAAAAGAGGGAAGAAAAGAAGAAGAAAGGAGAGACAGAGAGAGCGAGACGGGAGAGCCGTTGTGGTGATTGAGAAGAAAGGTATAGTTAATTCACCCAGGGGGCTACGGGTTGGTACAAAATCTTAATTTTTTATAGTACTTCCAACGCTTCAAATCTCCTGGGTATGATACTTTCTGTAAACAAAGTTTTGGCCCCTGGTTTTTTTGATTTTTTGCCCCTGGTTTGAACATTGGAGGGCATGCCTCCCTCTGACCTAATCATTTGGCGTTACCAGCATTGGGCAAGGTCGTTTATAGATAGCCTAGGCTGCCAGCATACCTCCCTGTCGCTAACTGTTTCCTGGTTCACTCCTGTCTCGAGGTTGAAGACGACCGGTTCACGGGTAAAATTTACCCGGCCCGGTCTAATGGATAAAAAACAAAAAATAAAACTACAGCACAAATCTAATCCGGTTCACTAATATATTGATTTTATAAAAATTCTAGAAAATTATGTAACATCTCTAGAGTTCTGATAAACATTCTCAAAAAATTTCATATCAAAGAAAAATCTACACAATAGTGGGAAATTAAGAGTTTACCGTTAATATTTAATTTCAACCTACCTACTGAACGAGTCATGGTTTAGGAGGAAATACTTATAATAAAAATTCATCTTCGTGATTAAGTTCGCCGATGTGATAATCATTCTAACAAAAAGGTCATGAGAAATGAATAACTAGATTCTCTTGAGGAATTCTATTATTGAGAATATTTTAATATGAATTGTGTTTTATTATAATATGGCAAGACATTTTGTCTAGGAAAAGTAAAAATTTCCTCTAGAAAATTTGGTCATTGCACCCGCTATTTATGTTTCCTTCCACTCTCGCTAGGTCACTTGGAGGCTAGGTTTGGCTATGACATTTCTTGATGGATTGCAAGGTTCACTATGACTGGTACCCCTCAAAAGATGGTCCATGATAGTTCGTATCATTTGTTACTTAGGTTTATATTTGACGAGTTTGTCTTTATAAGGAAATAAGGATTTGTGAGATAATCAATGTAGTTTTTTTATAATGATTATTAAATTGGAAAAAGTGAAAGTATGAACTGACTTAACATTAAAATATATGTTAGTTAAGAACACTTAAGCATTGCTTATATGATCTTATGCTTCATATATAATAATATTTGTTATGCATAACTATGTTTAGATCCATTCTTCTTGCCAGTAACATTAGAGATATTATCTAATAAGTATGTAAGCAACTAACATCTCAGTGATGTTTGCTTAATTTAAATAATATAATAACTAATTTTTTTGTTCTTTTGAAAGTCTTCTCGAGTGACGATATTTTCCATTGTTGCTTTGTCATTGTTGGTTGAGTATTTTTATTAATACCTTAAAAATTAATTTTACTTGGTTGTTTATTTAGACAAATAGCCGACTATTTATGGATTTTGGAGACGTATAATAATATCATTTATTTTAATATTTGTATTTTTAAAATCTATGTATCATGACCAGGATATTTAATCGAAGAATCTTCATTACATTTAAGAAAGAAAGAAAATTTTCGAAAGGATTTACCGCATGTGCTCTTTCAAAATGGTTTTAAAAATCCAAGTTGTAACCAACCTTGTTTGGAACCTTTGAATTTTCTATTTCCCTTTAACTTTAATTCTACTTTACAATTTTTTTAGTTGCTTGTCGGATTGTTTGTTAGGTTTATTTTATATGAATCTCTTCATTAGGGTTTGTCCTTTTGTTATCTTTAATGGTTGTAGAAGTTTAAATTTTTAGTCTATGCTTATTTATACTCTTGCAAATTTTCTTGAATGATCTCAAAACAAGTTATTATTTGCATGCCAAATACCACAATGGACAGGCCATGATGCCATACAAGTTGGAACTTAAACTTATGCAATTTTTACTTTATATAGTTCTTTGTTTATTGACTCATACACATTTGATATTAGCCAGTTTGTTTTGTATATTTTCATCATGTTGGAAGAAAAAATAATATTAACCCTTCTGATTATATATTGAAACTTTTGTAGAAGAAGTGATGGGAAACAAATTAGGCAAAATCAAAGGATTTCGAAAGTAGATTTTTGAGACATCAAAGTTTAAAAAATAACTACCTACTGACATTTTGAAAGATATTATGAGTCAATTGCCTATTGAGGATATAATGAGATTTAGGCGTGTTTGTAAGCTTTGGTGGAACATCTCAATAGATCCTCATTTTATCAATTTACACATGGCTCGATCCCCCTTAAGCATTAACCAAACATATTTTATTTTTGTATGATAACATCTTGTTATGGCTTGTTGGTCATCCAAAAAGATGATGCTTCTTATCATGTTTTCAACCCTTCAACTCATCAAATTATTGGTGTACAAAAACTTGGATTTACTTCGTTCCATATGAGGTTATATCACATTCCATCTATTGAATAGTATAAGCTAGTGTGTATATTTTATTGGGAAGGTTTTTAGTTGGCCATAATCACCATTGGAGCATGAAGTTGGAGTTTCCCAACAACATTTCATGAATGTTGGGGAAATATGTGTTTTGCCATGGGATGCACCACATTTAATTCGGTATGGAATGCCCCATGAGATAGTCACTTTTGATGTTGAGATAGGGTGCTTGATAACAAATGAGGCACCAGATGATTTCCTGAAGATCACCTCCATACATAATTTACATATGGATAGATAGGTCACCTAGTAATCACTTACTATAGGGAGAAGGCTTTCAAGGCACACATTTTAGAAGACTATACGATTGACAAATGGGTTAGACAGGAAATAGTTCATCCGACTTTATTCCTCCCAAATTGAAATTAGAAGATAACCCAGATGTGAAATTTCATTATCTCACCCATGATGGAGTATTATGGTTTTGCAACAATGATGATCAACTACTTTCTTATAATATGGAGACTCAAGAAACAAAACACTTTAATGTAAAAACAAGTTATGTAGAGGTTATTTGTCATTATGTGTCTTCATTAGCTACTTGTCATGGCATGTAATAATGAAAAATAATGTCTTTTTATTTTTAATCTAAGGAAAACTTTTTATGTTATTATAATTGAGGAACATTCATTAATTTTATCAAGAATTAAGTAACAAAAGCCCCCAATCACACTTTGAGTCTGACAACTTGTTCAACAAGGTGACCTCTATTCACTGGATAGTATTGATTCTCATCTACTTTTTAGCTCTATTCATGTGAACTGTTTCACACGTCCATCAAGTGCGTTAAAAAATGTGTCATACAAACAAAACACGAAATGCCAAATTGTAGATGTGTAAAAATAATATAATTTTAAATAATCTAAGTACATGTTTAAACTAACAATTGGAGGTACTTTAATAAATAAATAAAAGTTCTATTTTCTATCCTAGTAGTAATAAATTATATGTAACCATAAATTCACATAAGTCTACATTAATAAATTAGGTAAAAGGCATATAAAGTAAGTATATCTTGTGCACATCAATAGCCCAACAACCACGCATGCATGTGTGACCCTTTGAAAGGAAACAACCCTTTGTAGAAGGCTACCCAATCGATCAAATTTTTTATCCTTTAAAGATCATATGAATACCACATTTGAGTAATCACTTCTCATTTCTAATTTCAATCTGAAAAGAATATTTACCCCTACATATCATATTTTCAAATCCAAGTACCAACCCAACGTAAAACTCCATCCAATGGACACTTCACATGAATACCATTTCTAGTCATCACTACACATGTAAACCACTTTTTGTGTTTAACACCATTTCGTGTTAACAAACAACTATTTGGGTTCACACTACTCATTCCATTAATTTCCTTGTTATTAAGATTACCACTTTCTAGTCGAATTCTCTCCTTATTACCCATAATTAGCATTACACTATCAACACCACAACAACATGCCCAACCACACATTGAAAACTTTCGAAATCACCACTTTCTGGTTTGATCCCATGTCGTACCTCACAGACACCTTGCCGACATGTCTATACCGATATCAATAGCTCATGAGAGTATTTTCTTCCTCACTGTCAATTGATCCCCTACAGTTCTCAATCATGATGAGTGTTCTCAATCCTGATGAGTGATCTCTAGTATCAAACCAATATTACCAAGAATGTTACTATGAGAAATCCTACCTAGTCTTTCTAAATCTTCCTAATGACTTTTAATTGTACGCCACTTACACCGCTTTTTGCAATTCTTAAGTTCCACTAATGACATGTTAGCCAACAAGTCAACTCAAGTTGACTATCCATTTTTGCTACCCAGACATGTCTATACCATGTCAACGGGCCAAAAGTTATTGTTTTATGCAATTCCAATGTACCTATGGGTTTCATTTGACAATTCAATCATTCAATGTTATAACAAAAAAAAATATAAAATTTCATTTAAGACTAATCAACTACTTGGTCAAGGACGATCAATCGCTTATGAATAATTTCTGCAATTAGATTCCTTTTTTTCATTTTTTCTAGCATTTTCATATGGTAGAAACATTAAAAATCTAAGTGTTTGTTACAATATGTGGGTGATTTTTACCTATTTTTCTTTTGATTGCAATCACTCTTCATAAGTCTTCAATGTTGAATCTACGAAGCATGTTTGCTCAAATCCTTCAATTCCAAATCCAACTTGATACATCACTAATCAGCTCAAACTTCACAAGACTTAATTACATAATCGGATGGATGAAGTTTTGATCATCAAAATAGGTCAATATGCATACATATGTCACATATGTTCTACAACATCTTGGTCCAATCAAATATATCTAGGGCATTACTCCCACTTCTTCGGGTGCTTGTCTTTATGAAATAAACAAGCAATACATAAAGACGAACAAGTTAGAAGCTTTCAACTTCAATTGACAAGGAGAAACTTTCACCAGGGTCTACACTTTTGGGCCATATCTAAACCACATATAATTTGAAGTTTCCAAGTCGTACTTGAATGGCAAAATACTTGACCCTACTTCAGAGTGTGACACAACACTTTTACATGCCCTCGATATTCCAATTGAAGTAAAAAATAATAATATATTGGCAGAACTAATTTTAGAGTTTTCTACCAACACTCACATCCCATATCATGAGTGTAGGTGGTTACTCTTAGGTAGTTCCACCATCTTTTAAAGCAAATGCATTTTCTGAAACAAACAATTTGAATTTTTTTTAATACCCCAGTAGAATTAACTATAGAGTCTGCCACTAGTGCCTCGTGTCCCATACCACATGAATTTGGTACTCCTTGGCGATTCTATCATCGTTTAAAATAATTTTCACAGGCTATTTGAAATCGAAGTTGCAAAAATTATTTTTTTAAAAAAATCCTTTAAGAAATTCAAAATTAGAATGGTAAAATCAAAGCTCAAATTAGATCCGGCACCACACATATCAAACCAAATTATGGATCAATCCTAAAGTACAAATTATAATTTGCAAAATCGAAGTCTGTCTGAAATATAGTGTAACACATAAAAATGGAATTCCAAAACAAATTCAATACAATTTTGTCATAATAGAATTTTCAACTCATGTTTGATTAAGAATTAGATTTCGTAAAATCTGAGTTCGTATTAAATCCGATGTCATACATACAAAACAAAAAGTTCATATTCAAAATTCATGTTAAATCCACTATCATAGTTGAAACAAAATTTTAAATTAATTCAAATTCAAAAATCGGAATTTGTATCAAGCCATGATTCAGAAAGAAATTTCAAGTAATAACCATTTCAAAAGCAAAAACTCAAAAATTCAGTGTTTATATCAATTCGATACAACACCAGTAGGACAAAAATTCCTAATTACTCCTAATTAAAAAAATTAGAATTTACAATTATTAGAGTTAAGAGCAATTCTGGTGCTATACAAGCACAACGGAATTACAAATCAAAACTCGATACTATTTATTCATAGCAAAAAAATTTAATCATTTTAAACGTTCAACTAGGCCGTTTAAGTCATTTTACAGGCCCGATTATTTAACATTCCGAAATTATAATTTAAGTGGCCTAATTAGGGGTATTTTGGGCCGAATTTCTCATGGGATTAGGAGCCCTAATCCCATGCCTATAAAAAGAATTATTTAGGGCCTTTTAGGGGAGTTTTTTGGACGGTGAAGGGAAGGGGAAAGAGCCGCCGATGAAATTTTCTGGCAAGTCTTCAACAGCGGTGGATCAACAACAACTCGGCCTCATAGGTAAGATTTCGAGTTGTAATTAGTGAAGAATTTATTAATTAATTTAATTAAAATTTGTGTGGATCTCTGTAATTACTGTTCACACGTAATATTGTGAACAATAATTAACTTTCCCGTTGCCGAAGCAGCCGACAGAAGTGGACTGCATTGAGGCCGCAGTGGCCTTGGCCGTGGCGGCTCTGGCTCTGGCCACCCGCCATACCATTTATCCCGGTCAGCAGAGGGGCAAAGGTTGAGTCTTGTCTTCTCTGTTGATCGGCTAGCAGAAGGCGGAGCCTCACCAGAAGTTGGGACCACAGCTTCGCCGCGCCCCTGCTCCTTCTTGAGTTCTCTTAGAAATCACAGAGGAATGAGGGTGCGAACATTACTGCCGATGGCGGACCTATGGCTGGACCAAGGCGCCACTGGACGGCGAATCGAATGGCCCCGGTCTCATGGTTGGGCGAGGCGGCGACGTTGGTGCAAATCGCCGGCGGAAGAAAAATGTGGCCGCTTTGCAGACTACTCAAAAGCCACCGTTCGCCGATGGGACTAGGTCTAATGGAACCGCCTCCCAGAGGCGATCTTTTTGGCCAAGCCCATCGGCTAACAGTGGCGGCCAACGATGGCTACGGGAGGCCAACAAGTGTTCCTACTGGCCGGAACCGAAGAAGACGACCCGTCTTCTCTGTCTGGACCCGACTGGTCTAGGCCTGGCCCGGATCCGGTCTGGGTCAGCAATATAAATAAAAAGAGAAATAAAAGTTGAACTGGGTCCGGTTCAAGGGTCTTTACTTGTTCTAAAACTTTAGAAAAATTACCCGTGGACATTGAGAGGGTTACAAGTGTCTTGACCAAGTTTCAGGACTGGTAAAAATCCCAAAGTCTCTAAAATGACTTTTTTATCCTTGGTAGTTAAATCATCTTGTGAAAAACATTTACCCGACTTCGGGGCTCCGGTTCATGGGCCTATGAATTGGTTTAAAACTTGGGAAAATTTTCAATGAGATTTTAATGGGTAACCTATTTATAGGCAAAATCTCTTAGTGAAGAAAAATCCCAATGAGTGGTTAATTGACCCTTTTGCCCTTAGGGTTTATAGTAAACCATTAGTCAAAACTTGGATTGGTTCAAGGGGTTCACGAACCCGTCACACGCCAGGAAAATTACACTGAGGCTATGAAGCCCAGTAGTACCCTTGAGTTCAATTTAGGAGCCATTAAATGTCATTAAGGCCTTAAACTAAATAACGAAAATACCCCTTAGAGTGGACCCGCCCTCATTTGTGTGAATGGAAGCGTGAGTCGGTCTGAGAGTGGAGCCTTGTGAGAGGTAAATGACTTAAACCAATCGAGGGGCAGCAAAATGACTAGAATGACCCAAGGGAGGGTATCATGTGCCTCTAAAAAATTCCTAAGTACATGTAAAAAGAGATAAATTCTTTAAGGTGAGGACGACCGAGAGTCATGCTTCAACTTTTAAATAAATATCTATCATTCTTTTCTAAAGTAAGGTTGGTCCTCTTAATGTCATTCTTCTCTTAAAATTGTTTTTGAGTATATCATTGTGATATTGTAAGATCCCTAATCGTGAACCGGTTTAAATTCATTGTGTTTAATTGCTTTCGTGTGGTTTAAGCATTTTCTGATTAATTTTGGCAGCTTTTAAAAATAAATGTAGTTTCTATAGGTTTTAACCAAAACCAACTTCACATTTGTGAGTTTTAAGTAATTTTGGGTCAAATCTGGATTTTTTTGATTTTTTACTAATTTTTTTAAAATTAAGGTTTGGCGGGACCCCCTATGGGCCCCACCAACAAAATTGGTTTTTTAGACCAAAATATTCCAGACATCAATGGAAGATACTATAAAAAAATTTAAAATTTTTATAGACTTAATTTTGGGTTAAATTGCCAAATTTCCTAATTTTAGTTAAAAAATTTATTTCTACCCCACATTTTTATTAGGTATAGCCCAACCCCCTTTTATAAAAGGAAAGGGTTGTGTCATTTTCCAATTGGGAATAGGCTTAGCTAGGAGATTGGAGCCTAATCCCAGATTAAGCCCAAAAGGGAAACGATTAGAGGTGAGTTTAGCTTAATCTTGACTTCCCTCATTGTTGCAATCCATTTTGAAAGCATAAAACCACTATTGTACCTCTCTTTTCTAAGCCCTAACATTCAAAATCTCATTTTTAGTCTTCCAAAACTCTAGATCTAGGGTTTACTTTTGATTTTCAAAACTAAATCGAGATTAGTTGTGTATTAACTTAGAAATCGTCTTTTTGGAAGGTGTTGGAGGAGCTTTAAGGTTCATTCCAACCCAAATCAACAAGGAAATATAATTGGTCTATCAAATCTCAGCTTTGGGTGGTAAAAATCTCAATTTTATGATGTTATTTGAATGAGTTTTTGCTTGATTTAGGCTTTAATGGTGGGTTTAATAAATGTTAATCTTTGGTTCCGATTTCTTAGGGTTTTATCTTAGAATGGTTTAAATTAGTGTTCTGGAAGGTTTGATGGGATTTTGATCGCGTTTGAGACCATGGATGAATGTTTTAATGTGCTTTCATGAAGTCTCAGTTTTGATTTTCAAAATAGGGAAGAAGGCCGAAACTGCTTTGTTGGCGATTGAATGTCCTACCAGGCCGATCGATCGAATACACTACATTTTGGGCAGATTTTCAATTTAGCTGATCGAACAGTCTTGTAGGCCAAATGATCAGCTACACAGCAATTTTGCTATTTTTGAAATTTATGTTCATTTTAATGTTTTACTTCATTAAATTATTATAATGGTTATGGGAGGTGTGTTATGTTGAAATTAGTCTATTATAGGTGTGGAATTGATGATTTAGGTTTATGGATTATATTTAAGTGTTGTCATGTGGTATTATATTATATGTTAATAATTATGCATGTTGATATTGAAGTACTTGAACCTTTGAATGTTGGAATTCTTGTGATTATAGTATGTTTCCAGCAGGGATATTATACGAAAAATGGTGAGATGTGTTCTTTTATAATGAGGATGGTTTATGAGTAATTGATATGATCATGTTGTGGCTTAATGTTTTGGAAAAATCATGTTTGTGGGAGTGAGCGTTTGATTTCACATGGATGGATTTAAGCTTTATGGTAGATTTTACTTTAATTTTAGTTGGGAATCATTGTTTTGAATGTGTTTAAGCATGTGTATATTGTCTTATGAGTTTATGTAAAGCATTGGTCATGTGCTTAGATATGCATGAATACATACACGTATGGGGAATCTACTATGAAATTGTAGTTAATTATGCTTTAAATATGATACATGAGGGGACTGATTGGGAGCATGTTCCATTAGTTGGAACCCACGTAGGTCTTGCTTATGGATGTATCATGATATCATGCATCATGGATTGGTATTCATGAACGAAGTTTATTGATGTTTAACCAGAATTGATCGATTACATGCAATGATTGAGATTGCATGCCGGATTAATCTCTCGGTGAATTAATCGGAACATTGTTGGTCTGAAAGGACATGTTTTCAATTTAAGTTCCTATGTGGAACATGTGTACTCCCCGGGTTGTGTCTAGTCAAATTGAGTTATATGAGGACGAGTTGTATACTTGTCTTGCGGTTGAGATTTATTGAGATAGTCACATTTGGACATTGAGCGCCGAGAGTGGTATGCCTTCTTGCACCGTCTACCACGTGTTCTAGGTTCCCTATATGGGAATTTGGACTCTCCCCACCACAAAGATGTCCTTGGCGAATACCCTGCTCTAGGTTCCCTATGTGGGAATTTGGACGTTCTTGGCCAGAGTCGTCTTTGGCAAGCAGACCTACTCTAGGTTCCCTTTGGGAATTTGGACTTCCCATGTAGATTGTCTTTGGCGAGCAGAGAGGCTGACTACCCCTACATCTTAGTTTTCTTATGGAATTCAGACTATGTCCAGAGCAAGCAATGCCCTAGGTTTCCAGTTAGGAAATCGGACTACTTCAGCCTTTGTGACAATACTTGTGTTTACTCCTTGATGGAGGCATTCACCATTTGTATTGATACATATTTATTATGATTGATATGCATGATTGTGTATCATGTGTTTGACACGTTTGTCGGGCAGGGTGAATGAGGTTGATGTGATATGAATACATAATTAGAAATTGTGTGATTTAGACATTATTATGTAGGTTTACGTGATATGAATGCATAATCAGAAATTGTGTGATTGAGACACTATTATGCAGGTTTATGTGATATGAATGCATGATTTGAAAGTGTGTGAATGAGACACTATTATGCAAGGTTATGTAATATGAATGCATGATTAGAAAGTGTGTGAATGAGACACTATTATGCAAATTTATGTGATATGAATGCATGATCAGAAAGTGTGTTAATGAGACACTATTATGCAAATTTATGTGATATGGTTGCATGATCAAAAAGGGTGTGAAAGACACTTCTTATGTGATTTTTGGGATTATCATGCTTAATTTGAGTAAATATGAACAAATACCTATGTAGGATGCATGTTAGGCTATGACTTTAATATTTATGACTTGACTTGATATGTATGTTTTATGCATGCTAACTCTTATGTTATGGTTAAATAAGGGTTTTAGCTAGAAAATGATCAGAAAGTGGTATAACATGTTAATTTTGGATCTGAATTACTACACTGCCATACCGTCATATTTTTTGATTATTATAGTTGTACGCATTCAAACCATTATTGAGTTTTTATACTCACCCCACTTTCCTTGTTTTGTTTTGGGGCTGCATGGCATGAAATGCAGTCGAACGGGATCCTCTTTATGAGGAAAGGTCGGGGAGAGCTTAGGATTAGGCGTGAAGGCCCCTAGACCTTGCATGTTTTTTCTGATTATTTTGTTATGATGTTAGAACCCCTTCTGGAGTGATTCATGTTTAAGACTTGAGATATATTATGTCTTTATATTATGCACTACAATAAAATGTAGTATTAGCGACGTAATTATAAGCGTCGCTAAAAATGCATACTTGCGACGCATATAAAATCGTCGCAAAAAATAAACTATTAGCAACGCATATTATTATGCGTCGCTAGTCGCTAATACTAGTGATATTAATTACGCTTTATACAAACGTCGCTAAAATATATATTTTTTAATTAAAAAAATCATAAATATTAGCGACGCTTAATTCAAGCGTCGCTAGTCGCTAATACTAGTGATATTAATTACGCTTTATACAAACGTTGCTAAAATATATATTTTTTAATTAAAAAAATCATAAATATTAGCGACGCTTAATTCAAGCGTCACTAGTAGTCCAACTATTAGCGATGCTAGTTACAAGCGTCACTAATAATAAGATTATTAGCGACGTTTGGACCAAGCGTCGCTAATAGTCATGATATTAGTTATTAATTTAAAACAAAAAAATTTTACTAGCGACGTATAGAACTATGCGTCGCTAATACCTGTATTATTAGCGACGTATATATTTATTTTATTTTTTATTTTTAAAATAAAATAATTTATAAAAAAATCTTAAATTTTTTTATAATTATTTAATGCCCTCTCCCCTCTCTCTCCCTCTCCCTCTCCTCTTTATCCTCTTTAAATAAGCATTGTAAATAGTATTTGTAAACAGCAACAGTCACTTATAAGCGTCGCAAATATATTAATTAATTAATTTTATTTAATAAATATTTTAAAAAATATATAAATATAATATATATTTTATTCAATATTCACTATTTGTATATATAATAAATAAATATTAAATTTTTAATAAAAAGTAGTGTTAATAATAGATTAAACTTTCACTATTTAGATATAATATATTTTATTTCTTAAATTTTTTTATTATTTTTAAAATATAATTTATAATAAAAGAGAGAGAGAGAAAGGGAAGAGTGAGATGAAGGAGAGAGAGAGAAAGAAGGAGGAGAGAGAGGAGAGGAAGGAGAAAGGAAGAGTAGAGAGAGGGGAGAGAGAGAGAGAGAGGAGAAAGAGGAGATCGAGAGAGAGAGAGGAGAGGGAAAGAGAGGAGAGAGGAGAGGGAGAGGGGATAGAAGACAGAGGAAAGGGAGAGGAGAGAGAGGGGATAGAAGAGAGAGGAGAGGGAGAGGAGAGGGGGATAGAGAGAGAGGAGAGGGAGACAGAGAAAGAGAGAGAGAGAGAAAGAGGGAAAGAGAGGAGAGGGGAGAGAGGGAGGGAAAGAGAGAGGAGAGGGGACGGAAGAGAAAGGGGATAGGGGAGGGAGGAGAAGGACCCCAGCGGCCCCCATCGCCCCCCTCCCCGACCCGCCTGCCCTCCCCACCTTTACCGCCCCACCCCTCCCGAGCCGCTCGCCCTCCCCTAGTTGGCCCTCCCTTCCCCAGCTGCTCCGGATTCTGTCGGGATTATTTTCAAATAAAATATAATATTAGCGATGCTTAAAAAACGTCGCTATTTAATTTTAATTTAATTAATATTTTAAATTTAATTTAAATTTTGATTTTTTAAAAAAATTTATCTTTTTAGCGACATATAGAAAGCGTCGCTAATAATGACTTATTAGCGACACTTTCACTATCCGTCACTATTAAGTGATTTTTTTTTTTTTGAAATTTTTTCTATTAGTGACGTATATATAAGCTTCGCTAATAAGTTCTTATTAGCGACGCTTAAGTATATATGTCGCTAATAATTTATTATTTTAAATTTTTTAAAAAAATTAATTTTCTTTTAGCGACGTAAAAAAACGTCGCTAATAGCTTATCATTAGCGACGCTAGGGAATATACGTCGCTAATAAGATATTATTAGCGACGCTTTTTGTATACGTTGCTAATTGATAGTAGCGACAGGACTTTTTTCGACGTTGATAGCGACGTTTATTATATAATAGGCATTATCTACGCTTATGGACTATTAGCGACGCATAAATGCGTCGCTAATAGTCTTTTTTGTTGTAGTGTTGGCTATGGATTATTAGTTTATGGGTTTAAGACTTGTGAATTAATTTTAGAGTTAAACTCCTCTTTTTGTTCTACTTATTTACTCTTGCTCAAAGTAGTGTGTAACTCAGTTAATTAGACCGGCCGTAGGTGGGGCATAAGTCTTCCACTATTTCTTTAATCGTTTCTCAATACCATCACCCCCGTGCGCTAGACCAACCCTTGGACCGGGTTTGGCTCGGGTCAAGCAGTGCCGGGGTGTGAAAGATATCATGTTGACCCTCCCTCATATATTTATAGCTCCATTTAGTTTTTCAATTGAACTAATTTTTGTTCATCTTCAAAAACTAAATGGAGCTATAAATTTGGAACAGAAAAAATATATTAGTATTTGTGTCTCCAATATTTTTATTTTTAAAAAATATATATTATATATAGAAATTATATATCTATTACAATTTAACAATGATATATATCATAAAAAAATTTAAATGAGTTTAGGCTCACTCACGTCAGCATGAGCCAAGGCATCATGAGCCATTAGATAGAGATCCAAGGGCTCAAGAACACATAAACCAATCTGCCTTTTGAATTATGTGTGTTGTTGGATCGAAATTAGAGGGCGCACGACATCAGGGCTCACGCAGTCATAAGTGAGCCTTACCTCATATATACGGGTCTCATATATCATCTATAATACATTATATTGGTACATATATATAATTATATGTTGTTTTATATACTCCATCTGTTTTAAATTAATGACTCTATTTGATTTTTCAAAATGAACTAATCAAATAGAGCTATTAATCTAGAACGGAGGGAATATGTCATAAATATATATTTAAATTAATAATTATATTTATTTAATACATATACATATATTATTTATTATATATATTATTTATATATGATTTTAAAATTATATTCAAGTATGAGTTTTATTCGAATTGAGCCAAGTCGAGTAATGGTATGCTTGAACTCGGCTTGAGCCTATTCGAGCTAGAATGGAATTTGAGCCAAGCCCAATTCTAGTCGACCCTAGTTAGAGCCAAGCCAAGCCAAGCTGGGCTTGCTTGATGAACTAGGTTGGCTCTTTAACAGCCCTATTTATAAAAATAAGGGTATTTTTTTCACAAAATCACGTAAAAAGCATGTAATGTGTAATAAATGTGAAAACCCAAGTGATTTAAAAATAGTCAATCTTTGTCCAGGTAATATGTAATTGCCCAATTCTATATCTAACGTTTATGGTTGCATAAGATATCATTATTTTCTATTTATTTAAAGCATATACTACATATAGAAAAGATTCATCTAAAAATTAACGAAGTCGGATGAAACTGCTTTCTGTGGAGCAGTTAACGTTCTTGGATGCTGGATTACAGAGCTGAATTCCCCTTCCACAGTTATTTTCACATGCTCAGCAGGGACAGTTACGTTGACCTGAATCTTCTTGCAAGAGAAATCTTGGAAAGATCGCCGCCCGTTTCTTCAAAAATTATCAGAAGGTTTCTTGTAGGTTTCAACCAGGATCTCGGTACATGATACCTGTAATATTAGAGCCATGTATAACTTGAGCTAGTGAAGCTATTTCAGTCTGGTAAAAATACTTCGAGCTGTGCTCATACCAGCGCTGGGTTGATTGGCGACAACCCATTTGACACCTCCGTGGACGATAGGCGCCAGCACTGCTACAACTACTGCAGTTTCCCTCAGCCAATTGGGTCCAATACCTTCCGATGCTCTTCCCATTAACCCACACCTGGCCCTTGCCCATGCTCCCCATGTCCAGACCCAATGGCGCATTCCCCTTGGGTGCATCAAAAGAAGCCTACAAATGGTTCCATATGACATGTTTGGGTTAGAGGCTCTGCTTCCTTATTTTCTCTGCTAAGAAATTTTATGCGTGAGTTGTTCACCTTGTGCCATGTCAATGGATGTATTCGACCAGCTGATAAGCCTTGCATCCACTCCACAGAAGAAATTCCAGCCGGGATGTTCATTGTTTCTCCTTTTAAACCAACCTAAAGAAAGACTGAAAGACTGAGAAGTTTCTTATTTTTCTATGTTTCATCGTGTGCGTTTTTACACAGAAAGCATTATCATCTGTTCCTTTGATTAGCTATCGTGATACGGATTTTGTTATAAAAAAGATGATAAAAAACCAGTGTGCCTATGCATGGCAGCATGACCAACTTTAATAGAGAGTATAACTGATAATTGCTTGCCCATGCCAACCTGGTAGAACCACTTGTGCATGCTCAGATCCCTTCTTCCCTCGTCAAGACCATCACGCACAACTAATCCCAGGATTCCTGTGTTGCGTCTTTCAAAGTGGGGTCCTATATACTAGCAATATAATCAGAAGAAGATTAGATGGAATTTATATAATTAAACTACAAAGATTGAGAAAGTTGTGCAGAAAGGGCACCGGCAATCCAACGGCAACACTGAGGAGTGCAATTGAATTTGTTCCAGGGTGCATTGTAGCATTGCAAGAAAATGTGAACCTTATGTGCATTGGCCTCCCATAGTAAGTCCCTAGTACGAAATGATTTTCGCTTCACTTATTTGCCTTAGATTTGAGTAGCACTGATGCTGAAGGATCAAACCAATTTACCTGAATGTTCTCCATTGATGAAGACATGCAAGCCATGACCTTCTGAATGTACTGTTAGAACCGGATGCTTGCCTCCATGCAAAAACGTTTCAGATGGATTTATGTCAATACTGGAAACATAAAAAGATTTAATTAATCCATTAGCTTTTTATTGAACTAATGATCTGTTTCTACCCGGTATAGTTTGGACAAAGTACCATTATCTGCTTACCTGGTTATATACCACAAATAGTCACTCTTATCCCGAGTAACATTTAATTGCTCCAAAAGACCAATTGACGAGATCAAAGAATGGTCTCCTGGGGTCGGTATAACTTCGTTGTATGTCTTCCATTGCAACGAAGATGTGTTACCGATGGAAATCATTTGCACTTGTGAGGATTTAACTTCAACCTGTTGTATTGTTGTGAACATGGACAATTATCTTCAGTTTTCTTTTTAACATCTCTTTTTCAAAGCTAAGTGCACTTTCATATCTTGCATTTCTATGCGTTCACTAAAATATTACCTTGATTTAAGGATTACAAGAAGGGGTATAACATATGCAAATGAAGAATTCCTTATATCAGTAACTATACCGTTAAGTGATGGGTTTTCATTTATTAACTTATTAAGGATCTTTAGCTTGTAATGAGAGATTTGGATTGGAAATTCATGATATGTCTGAACAGAAGAGCTTCTTGATCACTCACTTTAGCAGTGTTGAATACTTCATTTTTGCAATCTGGAAGAATGCTAATTGACCATGGAGGAACGTTGTAGGTCTTGTTATTGAACATGATTGTTGCAGTGGCATTGGGGTTGAAATTTGAGAGAAATGCAGCACATCCACCAGATTCAGAGGAGAAAACATATACCTGGTATCCCATAGGAACAGAAAAGAAAATTTGTAACCAATCAGATTGGTCATTAAACCAAATTTTTTAACATAACAGATTTCAGCCTCTGACCTGATTATAGTCTCCTAAATAGCTAATATTTGGATCAACAGAAACTAAGGCCTTCTCACATTGTTTGATAGCCATACGCAGCTGCTTCAGGTGTCCATATTTAGGTTCATTAAGCAAGCCTGTCAGGTTCACATGAAATATTACTCTTAAGTGGAAATTGATGACATAAAGTTATGAATAACTATTGTTTCATGCAAATACCTAATAAGCATACCATATTCATCAATTGGGGCATCATAATCATAACTAGTTGTGATGAAGACCCCGCCGGCAGTGCGGCCGAAGTTGGTGCCACCGTGATACTGTATCGTTGGACAATGTAAACTTAAAAACAATGTATTAAAAAATAAAAGAGTTGTAAAAAGTTAGTGAAGATTATGCATGAGATTACCATGTAATAATTTACAAAAGAGCCACCACTTTGTATAAAGCGTGCAACAGCAAATGCCAAGTCTTCCACAGGGCGCTTGTATAGAGGGCCGCCAAATTTAGTGAATTTTGATAGTGGTGAAGGCAAACAAGAGAGAAACAAGTTGGTCTTCACCCTTTCGTATTCTAAGTTAGTATTTGCTATTGAATAATTATACTGATTAACACAGTTCATGGAAATTGATAATTAAAAGGAAGACATTGTAAGATAATATATGTATGGAAGACTTGTTGGGGTTGTTTTTGTAATAAAATATCAAACAACCTAACTGTCTCAATTGAGACTATTTTTAGTTTTTTAAAATTGTTTGGGTAATAGGACTGAATCAAAATACCCATTAAGTTATAATTTTAAGTGGTAATTCTGAATCATTAGATGGTCTATAAATAGATGATCAAGATTTTAGGGTTCTTAACAATGGTATCTTGGTTTAGTTATAAATACATCATTAGTCATTTTAACTTAGTACATTAAGTAAAATTACTCTCAGTCAAGTTCTAAATTAGAAACTTATTATAATTTTAAAATAGATTAACAGACAATTAAACTTCATTGAAGGTTCTAATAGATATACATATGCTTAAACCTTAGATTAAGTTCTATCAGGACTTCGAACGATAAAAGTTGTAGTTACCAAGAGGTCCAAGCTTCAGTCCAGACTTTGGGTTTGCAAGGCTTATTTGGTGTGAAGGAGTCGCAATACATGCCATTGCATGTGTTTATCTGCACCGATTTGGAGGAATAAAGAGCTTGAGACGTCAGAGAAGGAATACTGTTGAGTGAAGAAATGCAAACCACATAAATTAGGATGAAAGCAACGGCCATGCAAAGGGTCCAAGCAAAGAAAACCGTCAATCAATTAAAAAAGGAAAATGTTTGAAGCTATCTCATATACAAAGGTCCAAGGCAAATAGAGCTGAAAGAAGAAAAACAGTTTGGAATATGGTGGTAACACATATCAGGCCACATGGGTCAAGGGCATCAGATGCCAAAAAATTACAGCAAAGAGATGCACATCCCTTTCAATAAAATTTTTTTTACATGGTCTAGCATATGGGAGTATAAGACGTGGATAGATATCATTTGGGTCCCATTGTAGTATATTTTTAGAATCCCATTTGGATGAGCATGGGCTTACACGCTTTCAGCATGAGCCAGACATTATTGACCGTCCGATGGTGGATATTACTCGGCAGAAAACCAGATCTCCCAGATCAGAGTACTCTACAAACAACTAATGAGAAAGCAAGCCAAAAAACTGACCACTGGATCTGGGGCATCAACTTGCTTGCACATCACCCAAGGGACTCCTGTGTCCAACCCAACTGCCATCTTCGCAGCCCAAGTTATGTAAGCATGAGCAGGAGGTCCAATGATTTTACTTATTCCTCCGTACTCATTCTCAATCTGCAGCTCCCAGATGAAACAATGTAAACTTAAACCACTTACAGTTCAGATTAGTGAATCTCGTGAGAAATGTGAAACAAAGTATTAGCATGACTTACTGAGTCACAACGTCCTGAATATACCTGAGAAAGAATAATGGGGCCACCTTGTGATTCATACAACTTTTCATCCTTCATCATCTGCACAATCTTTTGCGTAAAATTCTGCATTGCTGCCTACAACCATCCAGAATTTTTTATCTATCTTTTTTCGGTGAAAATGAGATCAGGAAAGCTGAGATGAAATAATACTATGAAAGAAGAAAGAGAGTTAATTAACCTCGAAAGGTTTATTATCTGTTCTAAAGATGATGTCTGGAACATACTTGAGCCACACAGGAAATCCTCTGACAACCAAATGGAAAAAGAATTATACCTAAAATAATATAGGAAACGGGCAAAAGAAATATTCAAATTGTAAGCTAAACTTTTTTTTTTTTGCATGAAAGCAAAGAGAGGTGGACTACCCGAAGTTCCACTCTGCACAGGCATAAGGGCCAATTCTCAGGTGGACATACAGGCCGGCCTTCTGCACTGTCTTCACAAACCGCACAAGATCATATCTTCCTTCAAAGTTGTACTGAATTACATATGAAAATAAAGTAAGCTCAAACACCAATCCATGCAGGCAGAGAGAGAGAGAGAGATGATTGTTCTTACTATGCCAGGAGAAAGCTCATGGCCATTCCAGAAGACATAAGTCTGTATGACATCCAACCCACCATCCTTAGCCTTCTGTATGAGGCCCTCCCACATCTGTTCATTGAATCATCATAAGCAACATCGTAAGAATAGAAACCAATAAACCACTAAAACAAGAAGCTGATTTTGAATTTGATTTGGAAACGAAAAGTGTAGAGAGAGAGAGGGAGGGAGAGGACATCAGGGGTGCTTCTAGGATAATGAATGGAGCCAGAGATGAGGATCCTCCTCTGCCCATTGATGACAATGGCCTTCCTGTCATAAGCCACTCCAGATTCGGTCACTGGAAAAGCACATGAAATGAACAAGAATAAGGTGGCCAGGCAAATGGAAGCTGCAACTGTGGCTCCCATAATGTTCTTCCTTGTACAGTCTTCCAATCTTATGAAAAAATTAAAGGAATGGGGGATCTGACCTCTGAACAAGGAGAAGGATTTACTTGCTGAATGATATTAAACGTCCACGACTCTTCCTCTGTTGGGGTCTTGATCCTTGGCTTTTCACTTTTAGTAACTATTTATTCTCATATATGCGTGGCGTGATAGGTACATGGGACCCATATTATAGCAACAATTTACTCTAGAACGCGTCTATTGCACCCTTGCCTCAAGCATACCTCAACTTGAATTTTATTTTAATTTTACTTTACTACCCCTCGTGCTTACTCACTATGTACCTCTTTAGACGTGCTTTGTGTTTCTTTGCCCTAACCTTTTCTTCCCCATCGCCCACGGCTGAAGGTGCAGAATTTCTTTCGCTATAGAGACCAATGAAATCCAGTGTCATCGCCATTTCTTCACTCTCGAAGATTAGTACCTCTCTTCCTTGTTTTCCATTTCCAGAAGCTCTCAAAGAAGGTGGCTAGTTATATGTTTGGATTTCCTTATTATATGTTGCCTATTTTGGTGATAGGTTTGGATATGATAAGAATAAAAAGTTATTGCTTGAAGTTATATAAAGGTTTTACTCCCTTGCAATGGGTACCTTCGTATATAACTTTATATGTATTTTGGGACGCACACTTTGAGCATCATTCTAAAAGTTTCCCCTCTGGTTTACATAGAGGTCTTACTCTTTTGGTGTGGACACCCCTCGTATATAACCATGCGTTGTCGGGGGTGCCCACCGTGAGAGCCATTTCATAAAGTCTCCTTGACTCACATACCCCAACACACACACACACACATTTTCAATAGGTGCCCACGGTGAGCTCCATTCCAGAAGTTTCCTTATAGTTCACATAGAGGCCTTAGTCTTTTGTGGTGGGCACCCCATATAGAACTTTGCGGTAGGCAGCTACAGTGCTTACTAGTGCCTTTGATTTGGCATGGAGGAGAAGGAAGAGATGTAAGAATATTTTAAGTTAAACCATGGGGAAGGAAGAGTAAATTATATGGGGAAAAAGAATAAATTATGTGGGATGAGTGGGGTATTGAAGTAAGAAAAATAACTAGTTTTTTTGTTTCCATGGGAGACAAAAGGAAAAAGTGAGATTAGCCACATTCTTACTCTAATGTCTAACGTTGTAGATAGTGGCACCTGCACAGGAGACGGCTTCCCGGAACTTGTTAAATCTACCCTTTGGACAGTGTTGTACGCGAAGACAATATGTAGACTTGGGATAACTAGCAACGGTGAAGCGTGCCAGTGAAGCATGCTGGCCGCTAGTAAAACATATTTTCAAGCATTGCCCCCCAAATTCTACCTCATACTAGTGAAATCAAGCCTTAAGTTTTTACTCTCTAAGTAAATTCTTAGATACAACTTAACAATCAGATCATGGGACTTTAATTACATCAAACTTACCGAAAGAACATGATGGAATATGTCATGAACTTTTTTTTTTAACATATTACTATGAACTTACTAGTATACTGAGGTATCTAATGGTTAATAGTACCCCCTCCCTTTTATGTTAATAGCATCGATTGAAAAAAAATGTTATATATTAATAGCTTTATTTTATTCAATTTAAATAGTTAGGTTACTTTAAAATGCATTTCCAAAGCCCCTCACACTTAATTTTTTTTCATTGTTCAAACTCCTTCGGCAGAGAGGAGGGATAGTGATGGTGATGGTGATAACGAGGAGGGATGATGATGGCGACCAACTACATGGAGCAGCTGCTGGTGAGAGCAACAACTCCAACCTGGACAACTGTACCCTTCACCCCATCATACTCGTCGTGGAAGTGCATCATGTAGGGTGGTTCCCTTCCGTTGAGCAGCTCGGCTACATAGACACTTCTGCTCCTCCTCGCATTTGCTCCTCTACGGCCCTCATGGATTGGACCCACGCATATCATCGCCGCAGTTATTACAATTAAAAACGTGGCTATTTAGACCCCTCTTTTTTCTTTGTGTTCCCCATTGCTCTCTTACCCCACCATCTTTTATTAAAATCTCCAACAACCCCTATTTTTACCTCACTTCCTTTGTTCCCACTTACCACTTTCCCACTTCCTTCTTCTTCTCCGGCACTGGCACCAATGCCAGCGACCTTCTCCCGCCACCGCGGCTGGTGGCGGCCACTGGTCGTGACCCGCAATAGCCGACCGCAGCCAGCAGTCGTTCACCACATGTTGGACGCGGCCACGAACTGGCCGTGGCTGCGAGTTGGGGCTGGATGCGACTAGCGACCGCTGGATGAGACTAGTGGTCATTGGATGCGACTAGCGGCCACTATCCGCGAAGAGCAGGATGTTACCCGCGATCCTAATCATGGCCTCTGCGGCCTGATCTGGCCAACAGTTGCCAGAATTGGTACTAAAAAAGAAAAAAAAATAGGGTGGGGTTTATGTATGTAGAGTGGCCGGACTAGCGGAAGCTTGATGGGAGGGCGAGGGCACACAAATCAAAAATCAAAACTTTAAGTTGATCTACATAAAGCATGCATTAATATAATATCAATTAGCAAAATAAAAATGCATCCATTCAAATCAATCAAAGGACAATAGAAAAAAGGAAAGAAGATGAACTGACTTGGGCGATTTCAGCCCTAGCACGCCCTCCAACAATCAACCTTCACACGCCAATTGCAAGAAATAATAAACGAAGTAAAGGAGAAATACCTTTATGTGATGATCCCTCTCAAACCACCTCTTGAAGTGAAGGAATTCTCAGCAAATTCGTCCGTTTACTTTAGCCTTGCTTCAGCCTCCACGTCCTAGTAGAGAAGGAGAGTTCTCTCCCT
This sequence comes from Saururus chinensis, assembly GCA_035235625.1. NCBI lineage: Eukaryota > Viridiplantae > Streptophyta > Magnoliopsida > Piperales > Saururaceae > Saururus > Saururus chinensis. The sequence goes on along the minus strand of CP141143.1, from coordinate 23,260,254 downwards.
TGAATAGCCCGCCAAAATAGACCAAAAGAGAGGAGGATGAGGGCGTCCAGCAGCAAGGTGCAGGCTGCACCCAAGAACAAGAGAGAGGGGGGTGGACTGATTGGGAGAGAGGAGGAGAGGGTGGGGCGGCCAGCCAATTAGGTCAGCCTCCTCCTCTCTTTTTCTCTTTAAATATCCTCCTACCTTCCATATTTAGGCGGGCCAGAATTGGGCTGAGATTAAATGAGCCTACTTGCTTAATTTCTAGAGGTTTACTATAGAGGTTCAATCACAACGGGCACAAGCTTTGTCTCTTAGAGCCCGCGGAGGCCTAAACCACCTGTACATGGCCAAGCCCGCAACAAGATCGACCTCTTGCTAACCACAGATCCCACCCTCAATACCTAATTCAAGCGTCTGGACCTCATAATGTGTAAATACACACCTAGATATATGTCTAGTATACGTGTGTGATATATGCAGGTCTCATTCGAATTATGTGTAATGAAGGTATATATGGGTCGGCGCGTGCGATTGCTCCTACTACCCTTTGGCCCTGTAACCTATACCGGTTCATCCGGACCGAATTACGTTGGACCAAACCAGGCCCAAGCCTGTACCACTGTCTAACAATATATTAGAAAAGATATAAATAATAAGGATGGTGGAGATAGGGAAAAAAATTAAAAAAAAAAAACGCATTTTTTCTTTCGTTCGGGGGATATGGAGAAAACAATAGGGTCCCAATAGCCGCGTACTACAATTAATGATCACCCGTAGTTATATATATGTTGGAAATTCGGACGTAGTGAACATTCACCTAGCCATCAAAGGTCTAGACGTAGACTCTGCTTGCTTCAACAGTTGAAATGCTGCGTTTATATCTGAAAAGGGCATCTTGTGCGTTATGAAGCATACATTTTGAGCTCCTACAGCAAAGTTAGGCTTGGGCTAGTTTAGTTTTCTCCGTAGCTATGCTTGAGAAAGAGAACGAGAAACATTTGAAAACAGATAACTTGATACGGCCCCCCTTTCATGCACTTCTCTGCAAAGTCAGGAAGCATGGTTTTCCCTTTGAAATCCCCAAAGACACAGCCAACAAGTTTTATATGGCATAGAGAAGGTGCTCGTGGCGCGGGGGTAGCAGGCGCTTTGTGATCCAGGGCCTGGACGGCACCGCATCGACCAAGTCCTCCCTGTCATTGCATCCTCCTCACCTCTGAAAAGTACATCAATAACCACCTCGACTGGTACGCCGTCCTCAACCTTGATTTTAGCCTCTCCTCCTCACCTCTGAAAAGTACATCAATAACCACCTCGACTGGTCTCCCTAGAGTACACCATCAAGCGCAAATACTGCAGCGATCTCTTTCTGAACCCTAATAAGGACCAAGCCGCTGTCTCCGACTCCTCCAAGCAGACCCTCTACGACCAGGAGCGCGGCATGTCCACCTTCATTGGAGAGGCGGAAATAAAGAAGCCTCCAATGAGAGAAATTTCTCCTCCAATGAAGTCGTTCACAGTGTTCATTACTCAAGAAGTTTAAGAAAGAGTTTACGCGAGCCTGGCCGTGAGCCAGGGCATCATCGCGAGCCATTAATCTGACGCTGCGAGTTATCCAAGGGTTGCCTGCCTCCTGAGTAACATACACAGTTGGATTAAAATTAGACGGCCAGAAACGCTTTTTTAAGTTATATTTCCAGTTTAAAAACCAAACCGGCCGGCCCAGTCTCTCCAACTTGGGTTCTACAGAACCGGGTGGAATTTTTGGTCCGGTTTATCCAGTTTCTTTAGTCGCTTTGCCAATCCAGAGCAGCCCGGCTAGTTTAATTGCCGAGCCAAGGCGGCCCGGGTCAATCCAGTTTTATTGGGTAAGGCAAGCTATTTCCTTGGGTCAAAAGGTTTGAAGTCTAAAAAAAATACCATCTAGCCGCGGAAAGTCGAATTTGGATATGCTCACCTCTTCCTCGTTTTTTTATGTCGCGATTGTCAACAAAGGGTTTCTCATTATTTTTGGTGCAACGATTTTAATATTTATTCAACTTGGATAACCTCTGGTCTCTAGTACCAACTGGCCAACCCGGGATGACTCACTAACCTGGTTGGTGGGTGGCCTAGTCAATTTAAAAATCCCTATTTATAGTCATCCACATTTAAGTTGCTTTTTTTAAATATCACTTTTCAAAATCTATTTCAACAACTTTCTTGTATATTTTTTTCTAAAAAAGGACTTAAGAAGTTACATTTCATTGCCATGCAAATTCAGTTGACACTGCTAAATACTATTTCCATCTTAAATTAATAGTTATATTTTGTAAAAAATTTAATTTAATTTTACTTAATTTAAATAATTAGATACTTAAAAAAGAATATCATAAATTTATTTTCCTTTATCTTAGATATGGGTTTCACCATTTAATAAAAAATATTATTTTTTAAATATAACTATTAATATGATACGGATAGAGATTTTACATGGCTTTTAGCTTACCATAGACTACAAGCTTATTTGTTGCTACAGGTTCAATTTTAGCAATTACGACAGAACGAATAAATGTAAAAGGGAGAAAAATGCTACAAATTACACAAAAAAAATAAAGACGGTGCATATCATCTGAAATTCCAAACAATTACCATTTGGTTCTACGCTTTTACCAAATATGCAAGCATACATTGTGCTCCAAATATTTCTTCTGTAAATCACAAACATTATTCATCAACAATCAATGAAAACCGGGAAAAATCAATCAAAGCACAGGGGCTTGGCCCCACTGTATACGTCACTCAGACTGTCTTCGGCATCCACTTCTGACAATAACTGAAGCTACCGGAATGACAGCCATGAAGATGATGTTACCTACTTGGATCCTCGGAAGTAAACACGCTATGTTACAAATGCATCATCAGATGAGAAAAAACTGGATGTTACGTCAATCACTCTTCAACTACCCAATCTTAAGTGCCGCTACCGCCACTTAACACCAATGTCACCTTTGCTCTACGTTTCTGTTTCCACATTCCTTTTATACAGTGAAGCAGAGGAAGTTATGCACTTCAGATGATGTGTTTGACAAGTCTGCTTCTTTTAATGTCAGCCTCTCCAATTTTGATCGGTAGAGGTGGCACATATCGCTTCAGCAGCAAACCGCTTCATCACATTTGGACAAGGGTCCCCACCAAAATTGTCCATGGATATGGTTACTGCACATCTCTGCTGCCCTAGGCACTTCTGTTAAACAACAGTGTATGAGAAGTTAGCACAACAGGACAGTTTCCTCAAACACCCACTTGAATAGTACTCCTCAAGTGGTTTGAAAAAATAAATTGATAAGATACCTTCTCTAGCAGGGAATGGGAGTTTTGAGAATGGCAAGCTCCCTGCTGGAAATTCCCACAAGTTCCTAAGGGCGTTCCAAAGCTAGCAAACTTGATGGCTGAAATAGATTGCCCGGGGGCGCAATTAAGATGCACCTTCGCATTGTGGAACTCTTCTGCCCTCCCATAGCTTTCAATATGCCAGTTTTTAATAGTGGGATGCCACTCAGAAACATCAGCACAAACACTTGACACTGTTCTTTTGACGAGAGATATCTGTGATGCATCGCCACCTATCTCTTCAAAAACAACCAATAGGTTTCCCGAAGGCTTCAACCAAGACCGTGGCACATGATACCTGAAATTACGGATGATCTGGTATTAAAAGAACTAGCAAAGAAGCTATGCAAATTTTGATACATACATATGCTGATCAGTGCTTTGATCTAAAAATCAAAACAAGCATGTGCTTACCATCGCTGAGTAGGTTGACCACATCCCAACTGACATTTTGGAGCTCGGTAGGTGCCGGCATAGCTACAGCCATTGCAATTACCACTGGCCCATGCAGTCCAATATCTACCGATGCTTTGCCCATTCACCCATATTTGACCCTTGCCCATGCTCCCCATGTCTAAAGCCAATGGGTCATCACCCTCAGGGGTATCAAAATAAGCCTACAATTTTTAAGACCATGAGAAAAGAACTAATCCCAGACTTTAGTACTGGTTATAGCTAGCCTCTTTACCTTGTGCCATATCAATGGCTGCTGTTTTTGAGCAGCTAAAGATCCTTGCATCCACTCCACAGATGAAATACCATCAGGAGAAATGATATTCATTGCTTCTCCTTTCAAACCAACCTATTCAAAGAGAAAAAAATGATGATATATCTGTACATAACATGTTTATTGTGACCCTGCATAGAGGTAAATGGTACCTGGTAGAACCATTTCTGCCAAGTTAAGTCCCTCTTTCCTTGATCAAGACCATGTAGTACAATTGGGCCCAGGACCCCAGTGTTCCATGTCTCGTAATGTGTCCCTACGTTCTTCACAACATCAGACAAAAAGTTCATAAGGCAATTAAACATGAGAACTGTGTAATATGGCAATCAAATTAAATTACAGGGATGAATAACAAACCGGTAGCCCAACAGCAACACTTAGTAGTGCAATTCTATTAGTTCCAGCATGCAGGTCAACACTTCCCTTATATGTGAACCTTCTATTCTCCCTGCTCCCATAGGAAGTTCCTAAGACAGACCGCACACAAATGGAATGAGACCCTCATAGTAAATTAAATTCTTAAAAGCAATTACTAGGAATTGATTGAAGGACCAAAAAGCCATACCTGAAAGTTGTCCATTGATGAAAACATGAAGGGCATGACCTGCTGATTGTACAATGAGGGAAGGAGATTTGCCTCCATGCAAAAATGACTCCGATGGATCAATGTCAATGCTGCAGGTAACATGAGATTGATACTCCTCGTTGATAAAAAAAATTGATGAGTGCTTGAAACAAATGCAAACTCACCTAGTCATGTACCATAGATAGTCACTAGTGTCGCGTGTTACATTAATTTGCTCCAACATACCAACAGCTGTGATAATTGAACTCTCCCCTAATGAAGAGATATCTTCATCATAAGACTCCCATGAAAGTATCTGTGTGCTACTCACAGTGGTCATTTGCATTTGTGATGTTTGAACTCCAACCTGTCACCATGCATAATGAACACCTCTAGATGAATGTTATATCAGGAAGTCTACTTTCCCTATTAGGCCTATCAGAAAAAAGACAGTCCTCTAGTACTTGTCAACAAGTAATGGAAAGAATAGACATTTTTAGCATGAACGTTCACAATTCTCATTCCTGTTTGAGGTTGGAAACAAATATATAAATGCCATAGTAGCATACAGGAACATATATTTAATAAGAATTTAATGCCTGTGACAAACAGCAAGACATGAAACTATCTAGGCATATATTAAATGGAATAGAGAAAATTTTGAAGTACAATGATGTTTAAGTAGTCTTAATCCATTTCACTTACTTTTGCAGTGTTAAAGACTACATTTCTGCAATCAGGAAGGATGCTGATAGACCAAGGAGGAAGATTATAGTGCATGTTATTGAACATGACTCTTGCACTGGATTTTGAATCAAAATTTGAGAGGAAAGCCGCACAGCCTTCAGACTCAGAAGAGAAAACATGGGCCTGAAGGACAAATTTTATTAGCACAGCCTTCAATTGCTTTTCCATAGAAGAGTGAGAATTCATATAAAAAACCCTAACCTGTTGGTAAGCTCCAAGAGAAGTAATGATTGGATCAGAAGAAACCAAAGCCTTCTCACAGAGCTTGATCGCCCTGTGGAGCTCTTTCAAATGTCCATATTTAGGTTGATTTGGCAAACCTACAAATTACCAAGAAAAAAATAAACTAATAGGTCTAACTAGCTGGCCAGTCCAAGGATAAAGACAAAGTTATGAGAACTAAATATGGTTTGGCTTGTTTTCAACTAAAACAAAAACAAGAAGTATCACCATATTCATCAATCGGGGCATCATAATCATAGCTTGTCGTAATGAATGGGCCTCCAGCTGTGCGGCCAAAGTTGGTGCCACCATGAAACTGTTGCATGTAAATATATAAATATATAAGCATTTTACATTTCAAAGCTTCTCATGAAGCTAACAAAGCTTCTCATGAAGCTAACAACCAAAAATTCTGTTATGCATATTGAAAATAAACCTACAAAGTACACATAATCTTACCATGTAATAGTTAACAAATGATCCCCCCGTTTGTATGAAACGTGCCACAGCAAACGCCAAATCTTGAACAGGACGCTTATGGATTGGGCCTCCAAATTCAGTAAACCTTTGTTAACGACAAAGAGAACATGAAGAAATTATTGTTCACCTTCTACGTTCCCAAATATGTTTAAATATGCAGGTGCATTAGTGGCTTCTTCAAGAGTTAGAAAATCTATTAAACCAACCAATTGCTAACCCTAATAACTTCTTTTTTTGCAATTGCACAAGAGACTTCAAAAGCTAAAAGGCTAAACTTACCACCCACTCCAAGCTTCTGTCCACATCTTAGGCTTATAAGGCTGGTTGGGAGTAAAAGCATCACAATAGAAACCATTACATGCGTTTATCTGTCAAGATTTGTTGGCGTAGAAAATGCATTACAAAGAGCTATTTGCTATTGACATTTATATTTTATAGCTGAAAACCCAAATTTCATCTCAGATCAATAAAAAAATGCATATGTACTTACCACAGGATCTGGAGCATCATCTTGTTTGCACATCACCCAAGGGACACCCGTGTCAAGTCCAACTGCCATTTTAGCAGCCCAAGTCATGTAATCATGGCCAGGAGGCCCTAATAGCTTACTCTCTGCTCCATACTCGTTCTCAATCTGCATATAAAATAGTGTACGCATAGTTATCAGACATTTACTTATAATACATGGAAACTCGGTCTTAGAAACAATCCCTAGTAACAAATACTGTCATCATCACATTTACTTCCCAAGTTAAGCATTCCAACTATGAACAAGTATAAACAACACAGAAGACTGAATTATGACCAACGACCTTGCTATAAATTGATATTAACTACTAATAATAATTGTCCGAAACAAAAAATTGAAGTAACAGCAGAATCGTCCTTGCCTGAGAAAGAATGATGGGGCCACCCTGGGACTCAAACAGCTTTTCATCCTTCATCATTTGTACAATCTTCTGGGTGAAACCTTGCATTGCCGTCTGCGGATGCTCAAAGAGAAAAATGAATAAATGCCTGAGGTTTCGGCCGATTGACTACCAAGATATCATGTTTCTACTTTAATCAAAGAAAAGAAAAACCCAAGACACCTATGATAGTAATTTAATTATCGTGGATAAGGAAGGAGAGACCTTAAAGGGCTCATTATCTGTTCTGAAACTAATGCCTGGAACGTATTTGAGCCACACAGGAAATCCTCTGCACCATGGATTCATGTATAAGTGGAATACAATAAAAAACCAGAGATAGCCTATATAGGCAGATGAAACAGATCCTTTAAGGCGGTTCCCACTCCTACAAGAAGGAAGGAGGAAAGGTAGAGATAGAGAAGCGAGGTACCCAAAATTCCACTCAGCACAAACATATGGCCCAATGCGCAAGTGAACATAGAGCCCAGCCTTCTGCACCGTCTTTATGAACCGCACAAGATCGTATCTCCCATCAAAATTATACTGGAAAATTTTAAAAAGAGAACATAAATTAAATAAATAAAAATGAAACGCAAGATTGAAAGCAACAAGCAAGAAGCAACAAGATTAAGAAGCAAAGAGTGAGGAAACAAAAAGCATAGTACATTTCCAGGAGACGGCTCATGGCCATTCCAGAAGACATAGGTCTGAATGACATCCAACCCACCATCTTTGGCCTTCTGAATTAACCCCTCCCACATCTGCAAAAGGTACCCACCTCCAAATAATCACTAGATCACCATACAGAGTAAAAAACAGAAATGCCCCCACAAAACATCCTAACAAAAAATGGGCAAAGCTGAGAACTTTACCTCAGGAGTGCTTCTCGGATAATGTATGGAACCGGAGATGAGAACCCGCCTCTGCCCATCAATGACAATGGCCTTCTGGTCGTACGTCACCCCACACTGAACCCCTCTCACCAGCAACTGCCACAAGCAGAAGCAGAAGAATGCAAGGCGAATCGCAGATGGGACACCGGCCCCCATTCTCGCCTCCCCTCTCGCTCCTCTCTAGAGGGAGGCTCTGAGCAGAAAAATCAAAGAAACGCTGCAAGGCGAAGTCTAGAGGGAAAGAAGGTTGTGCGGTCTCTCCGCTTCCCTGCTCTGCTTTACTGCTTACGCTGGTGAGGAAGGGTCCACGTTTCGGTCCTGACCCGCGGGCTACTGAGTCATGAAGGCGGAAAGGGGTACGGAGCATCTCCCACGAGCGAGGCGAGGACGGGGACGTTAACGGCGGTTTCGCTTTTCCTTATGGAGTGGTCAAAGGAAAAATGAAACTAAATGCTCTTTTCTACAAATCCACTCCTTGAGAAAAGTTTTTGTTAGTCTCAGTCAGGCGAGAAATGGATGGTGTGGATAGCGGTGACTCAGGCGGAGCCGGTCCTTCTCTGTAACGGGCCCGGGTCTGGTCTGGTAGCGTGCCCCGACGGAGTTCAAGCCTGTCGGCTGTCTGTTGGACCGGATCCATCTGGAAGGTGGGGCCCATTAGACACTGACACACAACAGTCAACTCAAGGTGCATCTAGCCCAGCCAACAGTACAACTTACCCGCCAATATTAATTAATTAAATTAAACCAAACCACAAGGGAATGGCAACTAATTAAAGCACTAATCACGGATTAAAAAACCAGTACGGCTAGTGACAGTCCGAAAATATCTTGTTGGGAGTCGGACAGTGGGATCTGCGGCTGATTAAGAATGCAAGTAGACCAGACAAAAGCAGAGTTGGTCGGACATGGACCCGGGCTGCGGTCGTTCCCTTCCGGGTAGGTCGATCAATTGACGGGCCGGTTAGGACAGACCTTGTGGGGTCCGCAAATCCTCGCATAGGGTTCGGTGCGCCGTTCCGCCAATCACTCCACTAAAAATGCCACTCGTGTGAGGTTAAGCCCGTTAAGGTGCCGTTTGCGGGTACACCCTCGTCCCGCATTTCTCGGAAGGATTGGCGTTGTTAGTCTCCGTTATTTACGGCCTAACGTCCCCGTTTTCGTCGGTGATCAGCACCGCGCATGGATCCCCACTTCCCACAAAATTTTTGTTCGTTTATCGCCTTCGTTCGTTTCCCTCCCAAAACGGTGTTTTGCTTTCGCGCCCTTTTTCTGCGAGTAGGACGGCAACGCGTGTCCCCGCTTTTACCCGTGTCACGCGCGACAAAACGGTCTTAATTGCCGTTTGGAGGGACGTTAAGAGGAACCATACGAGTGTGCCTGCGTGGCACCGACAGTTTGTCCATGATCCACATGAGTGGGCCAACCCACTTATCACAGCATTGGATGCCCCCCTAGGACAGGTGGAACCGTCGTGGGATGTGGGTCCCAGTGATGATTGTGGGACCCTTGAACCCATGCATGCGAAAGGCGTTTTGAGCCGTTCGCATCACATTTTAATTAATGAGATAAAGGCGTGAGTTTCTCGGACTCCTCGGGCTTAAATTAATAGCTTCATTCAATATAAAATTAATTTTTAAAAAATTATTTTATTTTATTTAAGTAATTAAGTACTTAAAAAAGTATTATAAATTTATTTATTTTTCTTAGTATAAATTTTACTATTTAATAAAAAATATTTCATCTTTCCTATATTAATAGATATATTAAATTTAATTTTTATTGAAAAAATATATAATATTTTATTTTATTAATTATATAAAAATTCAAAAATAAATATAATAAAATTTTATTTTAAGTAAATTATATTTTCTCTATTTTGTACCGCCACAGGTATTTAGGAAGTGTTAACATGTGGTGGGACCATGATTATACCATGCAATATAGTTCGAGTGTGGGCCGCAAGCCCCACGCAAACGTGTGAAGGGCTATTGATGATGCGTGCCGACCATCCAACCCAACCAACACCACCAGAAACTTGCTTACTTCTTCTTAGTGGGTCCCCCCGAAAGGCACCAAAACAACGAAATTATGTGGCTGGAGCATCATCTCTCCATGCCACTCTTTTGCCCAACTGCTCATGTTGTCACATTACTACAATTAAAGATGTTGGGGACAATCCATCATTGAATCCTGCATGCCCAGCTGATCTCCATTTTTTTGTCATTCACTGGAAAGAAACACCAGATGTCCCTGTTCAACAACCTTCATTTATCTCTTTCAGAGTTTAGTACAGTGGTCATGGGAATAAGAACAAGTATGTTTCTGTCCAGATCAGAGCAAAGAGCATATTCTTTCCACAACTTCCCCACTAATAAATCAGATTCCACTAGAGGGGTGTGATTGTGAAGTGGTTCTGCAATGTGTCACCACACATCACCAAATGCACTTCTTGCTTTAAATGTGTTGAAAGGATTATTTGGTGGGCTGATGTCGGGAAATATCAGAAAAGTAAGAACATTAAGTCCAATCTGAAGTTAATTTATTTACTTTTTCTGTTTTTTGGCTATATCTGAACCATTAAATTAAACTAACCTTTTGTGCTGTTGGAACTGTCAACAGCATAACTTCTACACCACAAAGTTCAAATCTTGACTGACCTTTTCTTTAATGAGTTTCTCCTCTTTGTTTGTCAATCTTCTTTTACAGGTGAGTCAGTTGAGAGTTGTGACAGATACGCTAGAAAATATAGTTCGGCATATATAGCTCCAACATATTTATTATCCTACAACAAGCTTTTTTCCGCCTCATATTTATATTTTTGTACGAGTCACGTTCACCGGGTGTATAGCGCATATTAGTTGCGCTACTTTGATAACGTGGCATATTGGGGTCATTTTTTTTTTAATTTTGTAAGGTCTTATATGACTATAAGCTAAGTATAAGAAATATATATAAGCCTTCGATATTTGAGATAGATAATATATATACTAACATACATTAGTGTCAGTGAATAGATTATATTTTTTTTTAAAAAAAAGTTTTTATACTAACCTTTGACAATGAGTTTAAGAAATGCATATAAACCCTTAATTAGTAAAATTGGCGATATATATGCTAACGCATATTGATATCAGTGATAGATAAAAGGCTCGTATGTGTTTACTATGTTGAGCTCATTGTTAGAATAGAGCTTGCTTCCTTTTTTTTTTTTTTTTAGGACAAGGACACCTTATGGGCCTGAATGTTATGAATCGTCCATACATATTAGTATATTCGTCAATAAGTCTTTTGTAAGAAGGCCCATAAAGCTCTTCTAAGTCTTTCATTGTTGTAATTAGGCAAATAATAGCTCGATTATAACTAATGAAGAAGTTTAGCCTTAATTAATCCTCTATTCTCATCATCTTCTACCTTTGTCCCTTTCATCCATCAATTTGTTCGACTTGAACAAGTTGGCCAAGGACCAACAATTCCAAGGAGAACCTTTTGCCCCAGGCACAAACAACACGTATGTCTACCCTGAGGGAGCCACCTACTCTACGTTGTTGCTGTTTTGACATAGCTTCTTCAAGAATTTCAGCTCATGCTATTAGACCAGCATGCATCTTTCAAACAACTGGCCAGCCTTCCGACACTGGTTTCATCCAGCAAGCCTCCCCGTGACGCAACAGAAGGAGGTGACAACAACAGTCATCGAGCCTCTGTCTGCTGTCAGTCTATGCGTGCCTCTTTTAGCAGCTGGTCTATGAGGCATTTCCCCAGCCTTCTGCTGCCCCTTACACAATAGGTCAGCCATTGGGAATGGGTGCTTTTGGCCAAATTTTGGCGGGCAAAGCAGCCTCTCACGCTGCCTTCCCTCGGGCTTGCCCATTCCCTGTCATTGAGCCCCATGAACTGGCAGATGAACAGGATAACAATTTTGTGGATTGGGCCTCCTTTAAGATACAGGGTGACTCTAATCAATCAATTCAAACTACTGAACCCACCTGCAATTACCTAAGCACACAGGAGAGTATAACCCGACTAATTGAAAATTTTTTGCTTATCAAGACACAACAATAGATTTGGAGAGATTAAGGATAGTTGCTTTTCATTTGGAAGGTGATTCCCTCGCGTGGTTCCAATAGTTTGAGCAAAAACTATTGAATCCATCGTGGCTGAGGTTCACAAAAGAATTATGTGCATAGTTTGGGCTGAACGACTTTGCTGAATTTAATGAACTCATATCATCTTTGTTCCAATTATCTAAAGTATGTGCCTATCAGATCAAGTTTATGCGAGTGGCCACCTGCCTCCCTTATTGGAAGCAAGAAGCTTTAGTTGGGACCTTCCGTCGGGGGCTAAAACCATAGATTGCATATGAGATCCGTCATTCTAATTGTCCCACTATGCATGGCATCATTAGGCACACTTGTATTTAGGAGGAGAGCTCAATCGGCAGAGGCAAAACTTTAGACAGGCATGACCGCTACCACCCTACCGATGGAGAGCACCCTCCGCACCTCCAGGCCATGGTCGTCATTTTTTCGATACTATCCCTAGCACACCTCCGGGCCATGGTCGTCATTTTTTTGGTACTATCCTTGGCACACCATTCTACTCAAGACCTTAGATTATTTTAATGTTGCACTCATCAGGGCCTCTTGCTACAATTGCTAGTCTAGCACACCTCATGCCAGCCAGCGGTTCCAACCAATTTAGCCACCCTATTGGAGGATTATTCTTCCCTTTCACGATGCCCATTAGTTTGCCTCTTTTCTGCTTGCACGACCATCGTATCTCAACTATGTTTGGCGCTTCTCCTACTAATGTTCAACCCTACAAGTAACCTCAAATCCAAAAGAATAAAATTGAAAAGTTACTCAGAAATGTTGGATGTAGGCATTATTCATCCCAGTACTATTTCTTGCACCTCCCTTGTTTTACTAGTTCGTAAGAAATATGGTTCTTGGCGGTTCCATGTGGATTATCGGGCACTTAATGTTATGACACTTACAGATAAATTTCCTATTCTGACCATTGAAGAACTTTTGGATGAGTTAGGCAGGTCACATTCTTTTTCTAAGCTAGATTTGTGATGTGGGTATTATCATATTAGAATGCATCATGCTAACATTCATAAGACATCATTCGGCACTCATGATGGGTATTTTGAGTTTCTGGTCATGGCCTTCAGACTCACTAATGCCCCATCTACTTTACATATTATTATGAATGAGATGTTCTATCCATATTTACATCGGTTTGTTATGGTATTTTTTTATGGCATATTGGTGTATAGCCCTTCATGGGAGGCTAATTTATCTTATATGTGGTGTGTTTTGGCCCTCTTGGAGCAACATTCTTCCTCAAGCAGTTCAAATGTGTCTTTGGCAGTACGAAGGTTAAATATTTAGGACATATTATCATGGGTGAGGGCATGTCAATTGATCCGGCAAAGGTCATCGCTATGATGGAGTGGCCCACTTCGACTTCACCTAAGGCCTTGTGGGGTTTTTAGGGACTCACAAACTATTATGACCATTTTATTTCATAGTATGGGACATTCATTGCTCCTCTTACAACCTTTCTTAAAAGGGCTCCTATAAGTGGTTTGCATATGCTCAAGCCTTTGACACTCTTGAGGTGGCCATGTCTACTGCCCAGTTCTCGCCTTACTCGATTTTCACTAGCTTTTTATTGTGGAAACAAATACCTCCGAGATTGGTTTGGGTGCCATTTTATTATAGTCCAAACGTCTCATTGCCTTGTTCAACAAAGCACTCTCTGAGAGTTCTCTTTTGCTATTGGCTTATGAGCAGGAGATGTTGGCAATTGTCTATGCAATTACTAAATGGAGACCCTTTTTGTTGGGTTGACACTTTATTATTCGCACTGATCACCATCCATTGAATTATCTCTTGGAACAACATATATCTACTCCAGCCCAGTAGCGTTGGATTTCTAAACTCTTGGGATGTGACTATGAGTTGGTTTATAAGAAAGGCTTGGAGAATACTTGTCACTAATACTCTTTCTCGACAGTTTGCCATGGGCCAGGATATGGCCTTATCGGGGATGATTTTCCCCTTTATTGATTGCCTCCACTAGGTGTACTCTCGGGACTAGAAGCTCATAATTTATTGAGCTGCTTGTGCCCTGCTGTCATGACTTGGATTTTTAAAAGCCTTTTTAAAATTGTATGAACGGTAGTCACGAAATTTTTTTTCTTTCTTAAATACAAAACAAACCATTTGATTCAATATTCATGTCATGATAACTGGGGTTCACGAATATGAATATCAAATCATATAATATTATTACACGTCTGAAAAATTTACAAAGAATAGCCTATCCATCTAAGTACAAGTCCATTATCTATATGAAAATAAATAACAAGTTGACTCTCATGCTAAAGATACACTGCATATCATAATTGCATAAATGAGGAACTTCATTTTGTGCTTGCCTCCTAGTCTCACTTATTGTCGCCTGGAAAATCTGGAACCAACCAAACCAAACAACTACAACAACAACAATAGAACCTCTCTGCCTTTAAGAGAAGAGTTTCCAAAGGAGTAAAAGATTTAATTAATATTTTTTTGATCGGGTCAACATCACTCAATGTTAGTTGCCTGCATACTCATTAGACAACATCTCCAATGTTTCCAACAAGATCGGATCCAAACGTAGTTCTTCCTAAAAACCACCTTATCCTAAGAAGCATAATATCGCACATGTAATGTTTAAGTATTTTCAATCAACCTATATTTTATGGAAGTCCTTTAATCATTCCACTTGTCTAATTAACAAGTAATATCAAATAATGTTATTAATTATCTCACAACCCATGTTCAATAATTAATATTATTAAATCTTATTCACTCAAAGATAACTTGCCCCTTGAGAAATTTCCAAACATAAGACTCCAACATAGTGCACAAAACAATAGACACTATTCAAGAAACAATGCACTAATTGTTACCTGAAAATACCGACTCCTGCTCAAAGGACTAACTGTGTGCTAATAGTAATCTTAGCATCTCTAGAGATCCACTTAGATCAACCATGGGCCTAGAGACGTAGGTACCAGCTATGCTTATAGACACATTGGCCGAAGGTAGATGAGCCTTCCATAATGCTAAAAAACCTAGGTGCACGCGAATGCTCAAAGAGTTGGGAACCAAAGTCCCAAAGGTGTCGAGGCCACACGGGCCTAAAGTTTCACCATGGCTATTATGGTGAGCTTACTTAACTCTAACTCGGCATATAATATGATGCAGCCACATGAGGCAAAAATGATTTAAAATAATCACCACACATCATAGATAAATTCAGCTGACAAACTCAACATGATATCATACAACACTATGGCTGAAACAAGAGTATCAGATGCATCAAAATAACTAATTAGACATATGGTGAAATGCACTCAACACATCAACAACTTAATGAGTTGAATTGGGGTTGAAGTGCCCTAATCAATTCAGTAACCTATCACATCAAATCAGGTTGAAATAACTAGCAACAACCAGCACAATATGACAATGAAGTAAGGCTATCACAATGTACATCATTCCACATGATCATAACTCAAGTAAGGCTGCCATGACCAAATCCATTCAGCTTGACAACTCTAAACATGGTTGAGATAAGAATACTAATTTCAACATGAAACAGACATGAATTAAGGCAAACCTTCATGGTTAAACTCAGCATGGTTCAAGCATAGAATAGGGCAAACCTAGATGTTAAACTCATCATGGTTCAAGCATAATTTAGGGTACATGTGATTGATTAAACTCAGCATAGATTATACATAATTCAGGGTACATATGTGTGTGATTAAACTTAGCATAGATTGTGCATAATTCAGGGTACAAATAAGAGATAATTCTCAGCATGAATCATATATGAATCAGGGTACAAGTAAGAGATAATTCTCAGCATGAATCATATATAAATTAAGGTACAAATAAGAGATAATACTCAGCATGAATCATGTCACGCCCTGGCACCGCCCGACCCAAGCCGAACCCAGTCTAAGGGCCGGTCAAGCGCACGGGGGCAACAAAATTGAGGTAATTAATTGAATAGCGGAAGACTTAGCCCCACATGCGGGTGGTTTAACTAGCGGAGTTACACACCACATAACCTTTGAGCATGAGTAAATAAGTAGAACAAAAGAGGACTATAACTCTAATCTAGTCCACAAGTCTCATACCTACATACTTAGAATCCTAAGCCAACATAAGTGGCTCGAACCAAAAGTCTCAAACAGATCTAAACTCATAAGATATACACGAGTCTAAAACAAGAACTACCATACATGATGTTCTAAACTCCTAATAAAGTAAATCAGAAAAACATAATAAAGTCTAGAGGCCTCTATGCCTAATCTCATGCTCTTCTTGACCGTTCCTCATATAGAGGTTCCTGCACGTCACACCATGTAGCCCCAAAATAAAAGCACAAGAAATAGGGGTAAGTAAAACTCAGTAAGGTTTACGGTGACAATAATCAGAAAACATCACGACATGGCAATTTAGCAATTCAGATTCAAAATTAACATGATATACCTTTTTCTTATCATTCCCTTACTAAATACCTATTATCCATAAACATAAGAGCTATAATGCATATAGCACCCCTATCAAAGTCAAAACATAAATACTCATATCATAACTTAGCATTCATCCTTCATAAGAAATGATCCTCATCCATTCAAAATCAAGCATAATAGCATGCATGAGAAGTATCTCTAGCACACCTTTCAAATCATGCACATTCATCACATAACCCTGCATAATAGTGTCTCAATAACAACTAACCACATAATGCAAATCTATATAATTCATTCATAAATCATGCACCCTGCACGATAGGTGTCTCAATCACACTGTTATAAATCATGCATAATAAATCATATCTACATGTGTCACAAAATCTCAAATATCCCTATACAACCTGTGTAATCTGGGCATAATATTATCTCATACACATGCATTATCAACAAATGGCGAATTCCTCCATCAAGGAGTGAACACAATCATTGCCGCAAAGGCTGACGTGGTCTGATTTCCTAACTAATAACCTAGGGCATTGCCCGCTATGGAGACAGTCCGAATTCTATAAGAAAATTAAGATGTAAGGGTAGTCAGCCCCTCTGCTCGCCAAAGACAATCTATACGGGAAGTCTAAATTCCCGAAAGGGAACTTAGAGCAGGTCTGCTTGCCAAAGACAATTCTAGCCAAGAACGTCCTAATTCCTGCATAGGGAATCTAGAGCAGTGTGTTCACCAAGGACATCTCTGCGGTGGGGAGAGTCCAAATTCCCTCATAGGGAACCTAGAACATGTGGTAGCCTGTGCACAGAGGCATACCACTCTGGATTTTCAGGGTCCAGGTTTAACTATCTCAATAAATAAATCTCAATCGCATTAATAATTCAGATCGACTCAACTCAACTCAGATTGACTCAACCCCATATACATGTTCCACATAGGAACTTGATAAGTATGAAATCTATATCTATTTTATATGCCTTTTTACCTTATTTGCTAGTATAGATTAGGTTAATTTAGAGTTAGTTATGGTTTATTTAGATTAAGATAGATATTAGTATTTTAGTTTAATTATTAATAATTTTGTAGTTATTAGTTGTTTAGACATGTATTTAAATCAAGTTGGAATTTTAATTACATTATACATGTCTAAAGTATGATATTTTATGTTTTGTAGGTAAAGTGCGCTTATCGAAGTATTTGAACGATGTTTGAAATGATTAAAAATAGTCTTCACATGCTTTAAAGTGATTTAGACAACTTTTCGGAGTTATAAACAAGTTGGAAATTAATATGGACACGAAGGAAAGCTTAATGAACAGAATATGAACTGTCCATGAAAACAGAAACACTGTAGCCGATCGATCGGGCATGTAGGGCGATCGATCGGGATAACGTGAATTCAGATGAAAATACAGTGTAGCCGATCGATCGGGAATGCAGGGCGATCGATCGGCATAACGTGCAGTTTCCTAGTTTGACCCAAATTTCAATCCTTTTCATATTGGACTTCTTCCTACGGAACTTATGCCTATAAAAAGACATATTTGGCTTAGAATTAGAGGATTCCAGTAGATTTTAGGAAGAGAAAAAGGAAGAAGAAGATGGAAGAGAACTCAAAGCTTTCAATGGAGATTCAAGTGCTTTCTTCTACCATGGAAGACTAGACTTTTCTTTTACTTAGGAGTTGATGAAGCTATAGATAAGTTTCAGTTTCTTTTCTTTTTAATTTAAATCTAAGTTGTGAATGATGACAATTGTATGATATGGATTTCCTTTTTAATGGAAGAGCTTTTAATGTTTATTCAAGTCTATATTGATTTATTGTCTTGTAGATGATAGATTGATGTGGTTTTGATATTCTCATCAATTCTAATTTCTGTGATTTAGATGAGATGGTCATACAATAGTTTTAATGTTCAGATAATTAATGACTTGGATGAGTTATACTAAGATTAGACGGGTCATGCCTATAGCTAGTTTAGTGTAGATGATCTGTGCTATTATCGAAGATAGTTCATGCCATGGAAGTTAATTAATGATTCTTTTTGAAGTAATTCTAGCTTGTAGCTGAGAATACTTGTTCATATTCACACTAGATTTAGATTAAAAGTTAAGGAATTGTTATGGTTCTATAGTGGATTCAATTTCCTAAGTAAATTTCATCGAATTAATCTCTTGCTTTTAAACTAGTTGATTCTTTTCTTTTGCTTAATTTAAGTTTAAGTTGTTTTTAGTTTGTAATCAGCAAATTCCTTTTTAGATTTAGTGATAATCCATCCGTCCCTGAGGTTCGACAACCCTTAAATACTTATCCTAGTACAATTACCTTGTACACTTGCAAAGGGTTTAATTATAAACAATCAGAACTCAAATCGAAATCATGTCTTTTCGAACCAACCAAGTTTCGATTAAGCCAATAACTGATTAATCCAGCACACAATTTTATAACATTGCATCCAATTGATCAAACTCGGCTAATCTCGATAAAGTCTCAATCGGAAATCCGTTTTATGATGCATGCAACATGGTACATACGTGGACAAGGCATACATGAATTCTAATTCTAAGATAAGTGCTCTCATTAACCACTCATGCATCACTTATAATCATGTTACTAAACATCATCATAATTATTTCCCCTACATGTGTATGTTCATAGTAGAAACATCTCATTCTATGCATATTAGCATGCCTTGTAATTAACTCACCATCACACTACACATACACATCAACATCTAATCATGGATTCTAGCAAAAATCATGGGTGAAAACTATCCAAAATCATCAATTAAGTCAAACGTAATCACATGCTAAACATATGTAGGCATATTCACACCACACTTGAGTCTAGGCATAGCACTAGCATTCACCCATAATTTAA
Source organism: Saururus chinensis (assembly GCA_035235625.1). NCBI lineage: Eukaryota > Viridiplantae > Streptophyta > Magnoliopsida > Piperales > Saururaceae > Saururus > Saururus chinensis. The sequence goes on along the minus strand of CP141143.1, from coordinate 23,240,928 downwards.
CCATATCATATAATGACATACTAGTTCATTAGCATGCTATAATCCTATTGAAATCATGCTTAAACCATAGGGAATCATTCACTCATAGGCTTAAGACAAGTAATCCTAACATATGTAGCCAACAACATGCAATTTTACCCAAGACTTAAATACTCTTCATAATTTCCAACATTAATAACATGCACTTTCAGCAGCTCATTCTAGCTCAAAATATTCCACATGAACATTTGAAATGGTAATTAAGAGTAAAAATATGAAAAAAAGCATAATGATCAAAATAGTCAAAATTTGCAGTATATCCGTTCGATCGGCATGCATGGCCATTCGAACGGCTAGCCTTACAATAGGCCTGCAATACTATAGTGTCGTTCGATCGGCCTACAAGGCCGTTTGATTGGCATAATAGCAGTTTCTAGGTCGTCTTCCCCACTTCGGATTCAAAACCGAAACTTCGTATGCACTTCATAAAGCATCAAATCTCATCCCTAAACTTCATGATAATGAAATAAATACTTCCAAAACATTAAAATCTAATCATTATTAAGCAAAGCCCTAAGAAAGTATCAACAAAGATTAAACTTTTATCAAATCACCATCAAAGCACACATGCATAAAACCCATTGCAAAATACCTCAAATTTTATATCCGAAATCATAACAAGTTTAAGATACAAAGACCCTTACCTCCTAATAAGTTCTTGATTCGAAATAGTTCCTTAAACTCCTTCAAAACCTATCCAAAACATGATCTTTCATTAATACCTCTCAAATCCAATTTTAAAACACCTAAAACCTTCAAGAACAAGTAGATCTAGGGTTTGAGAAGCTTAAAAACAATTTTCCAAACATTAGATCTTAAAATAGAAACACAAATCAATAATTTTTTAGTGAAAATCGAAATTGATTCAAAGCAAATAAAGAGATTTGAAAGATTTAGGTAAAACCCTAATGGATTAATGAAGTATTAAACAAAATCTCACCTTAATCTCCTTTCTCCTTTAGAAAAATGGAGATTAGGCTCAAATGCTCCAGGTCTCAGCCCTTTCCCAATTAGAAAAGTAGTTGTGTCATTCCTTATATAGTAAGGGTTGGGTTAGATGAAATAAATAATGGGGTACAAAAAGAATCTACAATTAAAAATGGATAAATTTGTTGTTACAACCCCAATTAAAATATGAAAAATTCTGAAATAGTTTCCCAATATCTTAGTTTAATGTTAGGAATATTTTGAGTTAAAAATTCTAATTTTGGTAGTGGGGCCCACCAAACTCTAGTTTTTTGGGATAATAATAAAAATTCTAAAAATTCTAAATGACTTAAATTAACTTAAAAACTTGAAATGTGAAGAATATTTTGGTTAGAACCTTTGTTAACAACTTAAATTTTGAAAATAGTCCGAAACTGATCCGAATTAACATTAAACCATACAAAAGTAATTAAATAAAATAAAGTAAACCAGTTCAAACTTAGGGATCTTATAAATCATGTATGAATCAGGGTACAAGTAAGAGATAATACTTAACATGAATCATATATAAATTAGGGTACAAGTAAGAGATAGTACTCAGCATGAATCGTATATGAATCAGGGTACAAATGAGATATAATACTCACCATGAATCATATATGAATTAGGGTACAAATAAGAGATAACACTCAGCATAACCTAGGCACAAATCAGGGTACATATGAGGGATAAAATTTAGCATAACCTTGGCATGGATTAGGGCAAAATATGGAGATCAAACTCAACACATGAGGGGTCAACATAGGCAGGGAATCACCATCAAATCCTAATGACTAGGAGTGTAAAAAATGCACCTACCTCAATTAGTCTACCTCCAAAGCTTTAAACCCTTGTTCATATTTCTTTTGCCTTTCAATTTAATCCAAAAAGGTGGTAGCTTTCCTCCTTAATGGTTGTTGGTTCTATAGGTCCTTGATGGGATAAGAAAGAGAATGGAAAAGTGGGGAGAGAGAGGATGTCAAACTAGCCAAAAAATTCCTCCTTAGGGTCACCCCCTTCTTTCCCTTTTATAAGAGCTCTCTCCTAATACTACTAAGAACCTCCCTTAAAGTCCTAATTGAGTCCCCCTATTTTCTAGGGGCAGCCCCAACACCACTTCCCTATCCAATTCTAGTTCTTTTAAAACTTCTATTCAATTCTTAGTTCTTTTAGAACATATAATTTCTAGTTCTTTTAAGACTTTCAATTCCTAGTTCTTTTAGGACATCCAATCCCTAGTTCTTTTATTACTTGTAATTCATAGTTCTTTAAGGACTTCTAATTCGGGTAAATGGGCCCAGTGCGATATACTCAACTTCAAATAGTCGTATCTCCCTCATTCGAACTCCGATTCTCACAATCTTGGTGGCATTTCAAAGCTCTTTCTATCTACTTTCCATTCATATAGTCCAACAACTAATCACAAATGATATCAAGTTATTCTCACAAGAAGTTCAAGGGGTCTAATATCCTAATTTTTAAGTGGTTGACTTTAGGAATTTAGAAAAATATCAAACGCTACACCTGCTCTTCCTGCTTACCATCTTTAGTCTTGCAAAGTGACTTGTTGTATTGAAAGTATTGTCTTTGGGTTCCAAATGATGCCCAACTCCCCATTGCTATTCTTTCTCATTTCTATGACTCTCAACTTGTTGGACATGAAGGGTCCTTTCAACTGACAAGCATGTAAGATTTTTTTATGGTAGGGCATTTGCCGCAACATTCATGACTATGTTGTTGTCTGTCGTGTTTGCTAGGTAGCCAAAGCTTCAACCACAATACCTGCAAGTTTACTCCAACCTCTTCCTATACCTGAGCTGTAACGACCCGTTTTCCGGTTATGCTTAAACCGGGTGGGTTAAGGGTAATTCGGTAATTTGAGGTTAGTGTTAGGGGTTTTCATTAGGTAAAATCCCTGTATCCGGGTAGATCTCATAGTAATGAGCGTGACAAATCAAAGAACGCGCGAAACGGAGGTCGGGATCGAAAGCTACGACCTCATGAAGCGTGCCACATGGGCGGGGCCCACTCGAAAAGAGCGGGATAACCTATCCATGTGTGGTCTTGTTTCAAAGGGCTCGTCGACACGAGTCCATTGGTGCATAGAACGCGCAATTCTGACTTCGGGGTAAGAAGATATCGCGCGTTGAAGTTTAGATATTTTTGGATTAAAATAATATGAAAAATATATTATTTTAATCATGAAGGACAAAATAGCTTGCGTCAGCAAGACGCCAGCGGCTGGCGTCAGCTGCACCGCCCGATGTGTGGTGACCCATGCGACTGCGCGCTTCACGCGTGTGGCCAGCGCGTCGCACGCTGCGCAGGCGCGCGTCGCATGGCGCGCGCGTCCCCGGGAGCATTTCGTACGCTCTCGGCTCCTCCCCTATAAATTGGATTTCCGTTCTTTTTCCAGGGAGTTTTCCGACTCGTTTGGAGTCCGTTTTCTTCCTTTCTTGAGGCGTTCCTAGCTAATTCGATGGTGATCTACGCAATGACATGGTCCATTCCTCGAGTTGGCACTTCTATAAGGGAGGAACAACCCAGGGTAAGAGGAGGCTCTGTCCGCCACCCTCCTACCCCAAGAGAGTGAAAGAGATGGCCCGGTGAGAGAGGAGGCTCCATCCTCCGTTACCGGGCCAGATCAAGAGAAGTGGCCCGATGTAGGGGAGGCTCCGTTCTCCATCGAAGGGCCACAACGTGTGAAGGAACACCCCGGGTAGGGGAGGTTCTGTCCGCCGCCCACGAGCGCAAAAAATGAGGTCTCTGGGAAAGGGGAGAGTTGGTCTGGTTGTCTTTCAGTGCAAGGCAATGAACGTATAGAGGATAGAGGAGGCTTTGTCCGCTGTCTTCGGATCTGAGGGGGAGGACGCCCAGAAATGAGCATCTTGAATACCGCTGCCTCGGGAAACATCAGGGGAGTAAGAGCTTCTTACCTCCTATTTTATTTATGGAATGACATGTGTTAGTTATGATGTGTGTTATGCTATGATCCATATGCTTGCTATGCTTATATGCCATGATATGTGCTTATATGCCATGATGTGTGCCGTCTCGCTCTGGGTTAGAGAGAGACGGGTTGTGCGTGTGTTTATATTATGATATGCTATGCTTATATGCCATGATGTGTGTCGTCTCGCTCTAAGTTAGAGAGAGACGGGTTGTGCGTGTGTTTATATTATGATATGCTATGTTTATATGTCATGATGTGTGCCGTCTCGCTCTGGGTTAGAGAGAGACGTGTTGTGTGTGTGTTCGGTCTTGGCTCAGTGATAGAGCGAGACCTATGATTGTGTTCCATCACACTCTATGATAGAGCAAGACATGTGATACATGCGGTCTCGGCTAAGTGATATAGCGAGACGTATGATGCATGTAGTCTCGGCTCAGTGATGGAGCGAGACGTGTGAATGTGATGGTCTTGCTCTGGGGTAGAGTGAGGCATGTTGTGGTGGTTGTGTGGTGCTCGTCTCTATGATAGAGCGAGATGTGTGTTGCCGGTGTTTTATCGGGTTTTCGTAATGATCGTGTGGTGCTTGTCTCTATGATAGAGCAAGAAGTGTGTTGCCGGTGTTATACGGGTTTTTGTATCACCCCGATTAAATATTCGGGTATACGTATGTGATTTCGAATGGTTTGATGTATGTAGTAGCCAATAGGCAGAACTACGTCTAGATCCGATCGTATCGGAGTAACATTGTGGATGTTATCTGATATGTACGTAGGTAACCAACAGCAATGCAACGTTGGCCTGGTCCATATTAGTTATATAATTAGGTTTGTTCTAGCCTACGCGTAATGGAGCACTAAAGTTCCGATGCACGTAGAGGAACAAGAAGACTCTCGCACTCAGAGTGTGCTGCTCTTGGTTCTGGGTTTGGTTTTTATCATTTTCGGACCCCCGGCCCGGGTCGGTTTCTGGGTCGGGGCGTCACATGAGCACATATGGGAGGCAATTTCTATGAATTTCATTGAAGCTCTACCCTTTGTATAAGGGAAATGTGTTATTATGGTCGTAGTGGATTATTTATCCAAATATACTCATTTCAGCCCTCTTCGCCATCTATTCACAGCAAAGGAAGTTGGAGAGCATTATGTTCGTGATGTGGGTAAGCTTCATGGCATATCGCGTACCATAGTATATGTTGTAACCTTATTTTTATTTCCCATTTTTGGTAGGAATTCTTTGCACTCCAGGGCACCACCTTGCATATGAGTAATGTATATCATCTTCATATCAATAGGCAAACTGAGGTAGTCAACAGGTGCCCTAAGCAATATTTTTACCATTTTGTTGGGGACAATCTACGAAATTGGCTCCATTTCCTACATTGGGCTGAACATTCTAATAATACGACTTCGTATACCGCCTCTAGTATTACCTCCTTTCGGCTGATTTATACTTGATATCATCCTACAATTTTAGCATATGTTCCTCATTAGGCTGATGTCGGCGAAGTTGACCATCTTCTTTAGGATCGGGATGCTCTTTTGAATCAACTTAAGCTTAAGCAAAAATTGTCCACCGTTTAAAACCGTATGAAGCAAGTCTATGATGGGCACCGTACTGATCAGGAGTTTCAAGTCGGCGAATTGGTTTACATCAATTTTCACACATTGGCAGTCCTCTGTATATGAGTGCTAAGTTAGCTCACCTGTTTCACGATCCTTACTCTATTATTGAGTGTGTGGGTTCTGTAGATTATCGCCTCAAACTTCCAGCTGGCCCTCAAGTTCATCCAGTCTTCCATGTTTTGCGTCTTCATTGGCTTTTGGGAGATCCTTCCTGAGTTTTTCATAGTCCTCCGCTCCCACTAATCCTCCACTAGTTCCATCTTCTATTATTGACACTTGCCATGTTCAACATTCTAGTTGTCTTGCTTCATAGATCTTAGTTGGATGGCATGGCCGTTCTTTATAGGATTCTTTGTGGATGTCTGAGGATGACTTCTATGTTGTTTTCAAGATTTTGTACCTTGAGATCAGGGCAGTAGCGCAGCATGGTGGATTGTTATGAATTGTCCATTCAAATTAATATATTAGTAGTTTTTCCTTTGATCTAGCCCATAGTCTTCTATAGGAAGGCCCATAAGGCTCTTGTAGGTCTTTCATTATCGTAAGTAGGCAAATAAAAGCCTAGGCCCAATAAGGGCATTATTATGTAACAGGCTATGGGCCTTTAGTTAGAATTAATGAATAAGTATAGCCCTAACTAATCCTCTCTTCTCATCATCTTCTACCTTTGTCCCTTTTGTCCATCAATTGGTTTGACTTGAACTAGTTTAGCCTTCATCACCTTCATCCCACTTTCTACATCTATAAAGTGTTGAACTTTGGGAGTCTGACAAGGCAAGTTCTAACCCAAAGTCAGCTTAGATCAATGACTAGGGGTGTTAATGAGCTGAGCTAAGATGAGTATTGGGCTTGGACATTTAAACTCGAACTACTGAAGCTCAGCTCAAAGCTCAAATAAGCTCAAAATTTTCATCTCAAACTCGGTTTGAATTGGAAATTCAAAGCTTAGCTCAAGCTTAAGCTCTAATTGCAATAAGTGAATCATGAGCCTAAGCTTGAAATAGGCTCAAACTAAAAAAATAAAAATATATAAATATAAAGTACATCAAGTATCACACTACTGATATGTTTTTAGTATAAAATATTAATAAAAATACTTCAACAAGTATTATGACTACACCTTGAACATCCGACTATAGTCACTAGGAAAGAAGAAAAATATGACAAATGAGTTTTAAAAACATAGCATTATCATTTTCCTCTCTTTATGTGCATATATTAATCATTAAAAAAGATTATGAAGATAAAAACTCACTTAGGCAACATTACCATCTACCTATTCATTTTTTTTCTTTACATGCTTATAAATTACTTATAAAAGAACTATTTTTAGCCTTAGTATATGCCTCTAAAAAATTCATAAATACATGTTAAAAGAAATGCATTCTATAAGCTGAGGACGGTCCCAGTGTCATGCTTCAACTTTAAAAAAAATATATGATCATTCTTTTGTAAACTAAAGTTGGTCCTCCTAATGTCATGCTTCTTTTCGAAGAGTATTTAGTATATTAGTGTGATATCATGTTGATCCTCTGTCATATATTTATAACTCCATTTGGGTTTTCAATTGAACTAACTTTAGTTCATCTTCAAAAACTAAATAGAGCTATTAATTTGGGATGAAAGGAGTATATTAGTGTTTGTGTCCCCAATATTTTTAAAAAAATATATATCATACATAAAAATTATGTGTCCATCACAATTTAACGGGGATATACATCATGACAAAAATTTATATGAGTTTGGGCTCACCCACGTCAGCATAAGCCAAGGCATCATGAGCCATCAAATCAAGATCCAATGGCACAAGAAGATATAAACCAATCTGCCTCCTGACTTATGTGTGTTGTTGGATCAAAATCTAAGAGCTAGCGCACAACATCAGGGATCACATAGTCGTGAGTAAGCCTTTGCTCATATAAACGGGTCTCATATATCAGATATGTATATAGTATTGGTACACATATGTCATTATATGTCATTTTATATACTCCATCTGTCTTAGATTAATAAGTTTATTTGATTTTTCAAATGAACTAATCAAATGGAGCTATTAATCTAGAACGAAGGGAGTATGTTATAAATATATATTTAAATTAACAATTATGTTTATATAAAATATGCATATACATATATTATTTATTATATATAATTTTAAAATTATATTCGAGTTTGAATTCGGGTCAAGTCTGATTCGAGTCGAGCCTAGTTCGAACAGAGCTAGCCTACTCGACAAGCTAGCTCGGCTCATTAACAATCCTAATCAAAGTACACAACACTCACTTTGTATAAAAGCAATTGACAGAAAATAAATTAAAGTAAAATAAAATCTATTAATCATTCTCAACACTGGCATATAAGTTCACAAGCATGAGGGAGTTTTAAGCCTCAAAAGGCAGTAAACAAGTTTATGTCATCCAAATAAGGCTCTCTCATAACATGGCTAAGTGTCATAGTTATGTCACAAAGTTACATCAAAACCAACTAAAGTCTATCCCAACATGTATAAACTATCCTCACTTAATGTACATCTAATCTCCTTTGTGCTCGCAAAATAAACCATCCCAAGCACCTACATGGCACAATCACACAGAGGATCTGATAGGTATACCTCAAAACAAAATAAGGCAAATAGGGTGAGCTTAGATCAATAAAAGGTTTGGAAAAATATATCCCACATTAATACCAAAATAAAATCCTTAAAAAGCATAACATAAACCTTATGTAAAACTGGTGTTAATAACACAATAGCATGTCCAAATCCCTCACACATAAAAAGTGCAAGTATCTCATTTATGCATCATAATCTATGCGCATAACCTATGCATTCAAGTATCATAATTCATACACATCTTGCATAATCAAATATCATTATCCATACATAACCTGTGTAAATAAACATCATAATCTATACAGAAAACCTGTGAAATTAAGGATCATAATCCATATGTAAAACTTGTGTAATTAAGCATCATAATAATCTAAAAATCATCGATAAAGAAATCTGGGTACCCAAAGATACCTAATACCTGCTTACCCAGTATTTGTAAGCTGGAGATACCAAAAGCAATTGAAAAATCTTATAAATTGGAAATGCCCCTGGTAAGCTAGTGCACATTGACAAACAACCTAGAGCTCACTTTAGAAATCTCATTTACTTTTCTTATTGTAGTATTTCGCTCTTCTCAACCAAGGGAGGAACCCACCTTTTTGGACGTAAAATCGATTCATTCAAATCTCCGAACTAACCCAAAAAACTATGGAATACAACTACTAATCATGGTTAAACATAGTTTAGCAAACTATTTTCATGATCTATGCAACATAATTCACACGTGAACAATGCTAAGTACATGCAAACATGAGTAGTCATATTAATAAACAGCCCTATCATGGATGAGATATGGTCCATACGTAGATAATAAGGCCATGTATACATAAGTGTGTATAAACATAAGTGGTCATGTTCATAAGTGAGCTAAAGTAAGTGGAACGTGGTTTGTACATGAATAATGTTATATGTGTGCAAGTATTCATACTTCAACATGATAATACTTTACTAATGATATGTAAGCTACATGATGAAACCATCAAAATCCAACTTAAACATAAGCACAAAAGTCAAATTCTACTTAACAAATTGATCATACACAAAGAAATTGAAGACAATCATTTTGCATTGTAATCAATCGATCGGCCCCATGGGGCAATCGATTGGTCATGCCTAAAAACACAAAAACATATCTATTTTTATGAGCATAACAATCTGAATCCCTATCAAAACTTCATAAAATTGAATGCAACTTCAAGTAATCATCATCTATGCCTTAGACATGATAGATCCAACATAACTCATGTATATTCATGTCAAAACATTATCAAAACACATATTTAAGAATATTTAAGCTCACACATCCACATACTTCAAGAACATGAATCCACACTCAACCATGACATTAATGTAAGAAAAAACTTATCAAACAAAAAACCCTTACCTCAAATCAGTTGGTAAACCATTCATTCACTTCCCAAGCTCAAGGAACCCTACCCAATAAATTATGTCACATTAGCCCTAAGAAAAAACCATATATTTTTACTAAATAGGGATTCAAAACCATTAATAGAAGACAAATATAACATTCCCCTTGTGCCCAAATATGATGTAAGGTCCCTGATTTTTCTACGATTTTCTGTGATTTTCCTGCTATTTTTCTGGTCATTTTCGGCGGGAAAATGTGACGCTATGGTGTATTTATATTTATGTATTTATACCCCATATTTATACCTGTAGAGTCGGGTGTGGGGCTTAGTCGCAGGCCGTGGGCCTTGCTGCGCGCTTACGGCGCGAATTTTGGAGCTACAACGCGTAACCGGTAGGTTAACGCGTGTTAGGGATGTAAAGGTAAAAATTAAAAAGTTTATTTTAAATATGAAATCCATCCACTGGATTTCATAAGTTTCGACGTCCGAAATTTTGACAGACGTCCAATAACATTTTGGCGAAACCCGAGCTCGATTCAGGTCGCTCTGTTCTCCCTCCTCCGTCATCGGATTTCGGCGGTTCTTGTTAGGATCTACTTTGCCTCACCGCTACAAGTCCGTAGGTACCGGATATGACCGCCGCCACGGCCTCTTCGCTCCTCCACGAGATACCGAACTTTTCTTCGGGTTTTTCTCTCCTTCAATCCCATTTTTGAACTGTGGGTGTACGATTTTGATGTCGTTTGCAGCCGCCCTCAACTAGACTTATGTTTAGTTGGCCGCTATGAACCCATAGACGCTAGCTAGAGCCGCTGCCATGCTCTCTTCACTCTGTGGTGAGCTACTGACACTTTGGTTGGGTTTTTATTCACATTCTCCATCCCACTGTCTGTGGCATTATTTTGACGCCGGTGGGTTTCCAGTTGTCGTCCGGCCACCGGTAGGACTCCGTCCAGCCTACCTCAACCCGGTGTCAGTAGGGGTTTGCCATTTCCGACCCCGCCTTGCCCCTATTGCCTTGCTCTGCCCGATTAGACGCTTTGGGTGCATCTCGGGTCGTTGCCATCGGCGAGTTATGGGCCATTTTGGCATTGTGGACTCTGCCCCAGCTCGGTGACAGTGAGGGTCAGCCCCACTTGGCCCGATTATTCTTCCGCTCAGAATGGGCCGCTTGCCTTTTGCCCTATACCGTGCGAGATGCACAGCCACCCACACCATGGGTTTTGGTTGTGGGTGGCTATCGGCGATGTCGCCGCTTTGATTGGCCACATCTAGGGCCTTGGCCCTATTGGCTTTTGTGGGCCTTAGGTCGCCTCCTTTCAGCCCTCTCCCCCATCCTTTTGGGTCGCGTGTGCATGTGGCCACGCGTGTGCTTTTGGGTTTAGGCGCCGCATTCGCGCTGCCTGACCATCGGTTGGCTTTGCCACCGAATGGAGTTGACACATAGCCCTCCTCCACCTCTCTGTCCTCGAGCGTTGCCCCATGCTCATCAGCCCTTATGTGGGCCTTTGTTGACCAAAATCATCGCCGTTAGGTGCTGTCTACGGCCAATTTCGATGTCTTGTGGCCGGCTGAGTACGTCTTAGCCACCAGCCGATCTTCAGTGAGTACACCATTGACTTTTGGTCGCACTGTAACGACCCGTTTTTCGGTTACGCTTAACCCGGGAGGGTTAAGGGTAATTCGGTAATTTGAGATGAATGTTAAGGGTTTTCATTAGATGAAATACTTGTGGCCAGGTAGAGCTTGGCATAATGAGCGTAACGATTCGAAGAACGCGCGAAACGGAGGTTGGGACCAGAAGTAATGACCTCGGGAAACGTAGATAATAGGTGGGACCCACTTGGAAATAGTATGATTTGCTGCTTTAAGTGGGTTAGTATCAAAGGGCTCGTCAATACGAGTCCAACGGTACAAAGAACGCGCGAATCCGAATCCGGGGTAGGGAGATACGCGCGTTTGAAGATTTGATTTAAAAATAAAAAAGAAAAATTAAAATATGTGGTGCGCACGCGACTGCGGCGCGCGTAAAGCGCAGCCGCGATGCGCGGTCGTCGCGCGCGGTACGCGCGCCCGTCGCGCTGCGCGCGGGTGACGCGAAACGGCGGGCGCCGTGGCGCGCCGCACGTTTCGGCAGGCGCCGCAGTTTCGGCGGCTCGGGGGCTATTTATACCCCCATTTTCGCTTCATTCTTCACCAGAACTTCTCTACCCCCGTTTCTGACCGTTCTGAGGCCGATTAAGGCCATTCAAGACCCGTTTCCTACTAAATCGAGTATGCTCTACGCAATGGAGCTGCCTGTTCTTCGAGTTGGAGACCGTATGATGAGGAAACGTCCCAAGACAAGAGGAGGTCATGTCCGTTATCTTCATGCACCGATGAACTTCATTTTCTCTGTTTCTGGCCATCCCAACTCCGATTTAGTCGGTCCAAGAGGCGTTCTTGACTAAATCGAGTATGTTCTACGTGGTGGAGGGTTCCGTTTTCTGAGTTAGCAATCGTATGAAGAGGAAACGCCCTAAGACAAAGAAAGGTTCTACCCATACCGACAAACTTTGTTTTCTCTATTTCTGGCCATCCCAACTCCGATTTAGTCGGTCCAAGAGGCGTTCTTGACTAAATCAAGTATGTTCTACGTGGTGGAGGGTTCCATTTTCTGAGTTGGCAATTGTATGAAGAGGAAACGCCCCAAGACAAGGAGAGGTTCTACCCGTACCAACCAACTTTGTTTTCTCTGTTTCTGGCCACCCCCAACTCCGATTTAGTCGATTCAAGAGCCGTTCTTGACTAAATCGAAGGTGTTCTACGCGATAGTGGGTTCTATTTTCTGAGCTGACAACCTTATAAGGAGGAAATGCCCCAAGATTAAGCAAGGCCCTGCCCGAACACCGAAACAAGAAAAAGACACCCGAAGTAAGACGGGGTTCTATCCGTAGATACCGATACTGTATGGGTTATGATAGAAGTAAGCATTTCTGATCTTCCGTACAGGAAGTGCTAAGTTATGATGTGTGTTATGCTACGATTTATATATGTCATGCTATGTGCCTATATGCCATGCTATGTGCCTATATACTATGCTATGTACCTATATGCCATGCTATGTGCCTATATACCATGCTATGTGCCTATATGCCATGCTATGTGCCTATATACTATGCTATGTGCCTAGATGCCATGATCTATACTTATATGACGTGTGTGGTCTCGCTCTAGGGTAGAGCGAGACGTGTAATTTGTGTTCTCGGTCTCGGCTCAGTGATAGAGCGAGACGTGTATGTGTAGTTTTGATCCCGCTCGGTGGTAGAGCGAGATGTACGTTTTTGGTTTATTAATTTTCGCTTGACTCCGATACATGACGAGTTTTTGTACACTCCGACTAAATATTCAGAGATATGTATTTTATACGTATGATTTTGTGATGCTTGTTGTATGTAGTAGCCATTAGGCAGAATTACGTTCGGATCCGATCGTATTGGGATAATATCCAATACGTACGTAGGCAACCAACGACAAGGCAACGTTGGCCCGATCCAAATCATTATAATAATATGTTTTATTTTGTTTTACACGCGACAAACTATGAAGCTTCGTTGTGTGTACATGCTCGTTACAACCTATGTCTACGTACGAAGAAGCCTTAAAGCTCCGTAGTATGTAGACAAACGTTGTACCTCTCGCACTCAGATGATGATCCCTGGCTCAAGGAAAGAGAAAAAATTCCTATTAGTGATTTTGTGGGCCCGGCTCGGGTCGGGTCGTTATACGCACCGCCACTTATGTTGGCATAACATTTCTCCCGGTCGCCCTAGTGTGCCTCCGTGGATCGCAGGTTTTGCCGCATTGATTTCTGACACCTTGTTTGGCCATGATTGTTTCCGGCACTTCTTAAAATCCTTGGGACAACAGCTCTCTCAGTCAGGCAACGGTTTTGACTACCAACTCCGCCGTCGACGCTGCCACCATCGTGTGCTCGCCATCAAACGTCATGATTACGAGGTAGGGGAGCTTTGAACTTGTAATTTCATTATAGCATGCTTTGAATGAGTAGCAGCATGTTAGGATTGTATGATTCCATGCTTTGGATGTTAAGTAACAGTCCAATTGCATGATGTGCATGTGAGCATGATTATATTGTATGTTGAAATGCATATGACATGCATGTTGGATGTTAGTACGTTGGATGTATGTATGTGCTAGTGATGGCTAGCATGTTTGTTGGTAAGCTTCGTATGTGTATGCATGTGCTAGTAATGGCTAGCGTGCATGTTTGAAGTATGTTTGGATTATGCATGTGCTAGTGATGGCTAGCGTGTATGTTTGACGTATGTATGCATGTACTAGTGATGGCTAGCGTGTATGTTTGACGTATGTATGCATGTGCTAGTGATGGCTAGTGTGCATGTTTGAAGCATGTATGGATTATGTGTTAGTGATGGCTAGCGTGCATGCTTGAAGCATGTATAGATTATGTGGTAGTGATGACTAGCGTGTATGTTTGAAGTATGCGTAAATGTGTATGTATGCACTAGTGATGGCTAGTGAGCATGTTTGTAAGCTACGTATGTATGACAGTATGTGTGTGTTATACGTATGAATGATAGACATACGTATGTATGATGACTATTGCCTATGATATGGATATGTGTAAGTGTATGTGGGCAGAGATATGAGCTATGGAGGGTAAGAAGTATCAGTGTTTGGTATGGATTTGGATATGGATGTGTAAGCATATGGCGGATGACAGAAGATATGGGTATGACGGGTGAGGTTTGTCAGATAGTAAGAGTGTGCATAATTATACAAGCATAACGTACAAATTATGAAGTAAAAAGTAAGCATAATAAGTGAGATATAAGTAAGAGGGCGACAACTGGGTTGGCTCTAAGGAGCTTCATTTGAGGATGTCAGTGTAAGATGGTTTGGCCATAAGGTGGATGGCGAAGTATGTAAGACCGTAAGGATTTTGGTGTGCAATAAGTTTTGTCCATGATGTGGACGGATTAAGTGAAGTCTGTTGCCCTGACGAATTTGGGTTTTGGATCGGGCTCAGCTTCAGTTTGATTAGTCGAGGAATGTGAAATGTTTGGCATAATTGTACCGCATAATGTACTTAATTCAAACTTGAATTATAAGCACAGTTAATGATAGTGTTGTGAGTTTGAGACCTGAGGGTTCGACGGATTAAGTTCCGTGTTTGAGCTAGCCGCTAATGAGTCGGCCGAGCATTTCTCATGTCTTGCCATGGTGCTTATCCTGCGGGATGTTGTCTGTGTGTTGTATAGAGCACCGGACGTCTGATGCTTTGCTGAGAGCGACGTATGTTTCTGATTTTGTCTGTGTGCTATATGAAGCCCAGACGTCTGATGCTCTGTTGAGAGCGATATACATTTCTGACTTTGTCTGTGTGCTGTATTAAGCCTAGACGTCTAATGCTCTGTTGAGAGCAATATGCGTTTCTGACTTTGTTCGTGTGCTGTATTAAGCCCAGACGTCTGATGCTCTGTTGAGAGCGTTATATGATTCTGCCTGAGTGGCACTGTATGTTTTCTGCCCAAGAGTGGCATGACACTATAAGACCCATTATGGTGGGCAACTGTATGACCCCTTATGTGTGGGTGTTTATGTTTGCGCACTCAAGTAAGTAGTATCATGGATCTACTCTTACCTATTTGATCCAATGCCCCATGAGCATTGGTGTGTCTTACCTTCGAAAAAGTCCATGGCATCTAGTCACTCCCCGGAGGTTAAGGTGTTGCCCCAGTAGCATTCTTTTCCATTTCGACGCTAGAACTTATTAGTTGTAATGAGCTTCAGTGGTCGTTGATATGTGTACAATTATGAGCACGACTGTAAGCATATGAGTATGAGCACGACTGTAAGCGTATGAGTATGAGCACGACTGTAAGTGTATGAGTATGAGCACGACTGTAAGCGTATGAGTATGAGCACGACTATAAGAGTATGAGTATGATTGTAAGAGTATGTTTCTGAGTAAGACAGTAAGTGTGATTTTGTGTAAGCTATACAAGTAAGGTAGTACGTGTATGATTGTATGAGTAAGGACGTACAAGTATGCATGTGTTGTATGAGTAAGCGTACGATGGTACGAGTAAGTTTGTATGACCCTGGATAGGGGTGTTTGTGTAAGTTTAATTTGATGGCATGATTTTGGCACGATAGTGCATTTGGTATGATTTTGGCACGATAGTGCATTTGGTATGATTTTGGCACGATAGTGCATTTGGTATGATTTTGGCACGATGGTGCATTTGGTATGACTTTGGCACGATGGTGCATTTGGTATGTTTGTATGCGTATGAGCATGATATTGATATGCCTATCTGCTTCATGCTTGAGTTGCATGAACGTATGTATTTATGAACTTAGTGAGTTCACTGTTTTGGTTTCCCCTACTGGGTATTTTTCTACTGAGTATGAAAATACTCATCACTCTACTTTTTAGCCCCGTTGTACGGGAGGTTTTGCAAGTTGTGCGGAGAGCTCATGGAGATGGATGCTCGCTTCCGAGGTGGATTGATTCCCTTGGACTCAGGTATATGCTTCACTCACTGCGAGTATTTTTGTGCCACGATCGCTTGTATTGGGTGAGACAAGACGTTAAGATGTTTATATTTTGGACTTTCATTTAGATTAGTCTGTGGACTGTTATGGGACTTGCACTCAGGGATGCCTGGGAGAGATTTGTATTTAAAGTCTATGATCATAGCAATTTATTCGTACGTGTATTTTCGAGTAGCGCCTAATGATATTTGCTTTGGCCGTACGATGTTTGACTGTATGATGAAAATATTTAGATGGAAAAAGGATGTTTAGTGTTTTAAATTATAAACTGTTTTATCAGGTTTTAATTTCGTCATTTTTCCTCCGATTTACAGACGTTATATTGCAAAAAATTTTCATGAATTTTAAGGAAAATGTATGAAAAATCTAGGGCGTTACATATGAATCACAAGAGTAGAAGTAAGAAGCAAAGATCTAGAATTTCAAAACATGGGTAAACGAATGAGCTTTGAAGAGGAGAAGACATGAAATCATATTTAAGAGAAGAAGAACATAGGATTGAATGTAAAAAAATAAAGGAACTTGATTGATTTACTTTGGATGAAGTTTTCTCTTTTTGAGAAAAATGTCTATCACACCTCTGGTAACTCCCAATAGAACTGGTATACTTGATAAAAATTCAAAACAAGACAAAAAAATTTATAATTAAACCAAACTATCACACAATAAAATAAATAATAAATAATTAAAAATTTTGGATCTCACAATGTACACTTCTTTAATGTCGTGTGTCATTGGTACCACATGTTTTGCATCTTCATTCAGATGACCTCTATAATACCCACAATAGGGAGATTTAATTTCATGATTAAGGAATATAAGGTGCATCCTATTATGGGCATTATAGAAGTCAATTGTCTTGCATCTTCATATGGATGTTCTTTATCTTCTAGTTGACTTGATGTCATGCAATTCTTGATGAAAAATCAATGAAGGCACCCTAAAAAAGTTTGGTGAAGATACACTTCTAAATATGTGCATTGCCTTGTTAAAATGAGCCTAGTACATATCTTGGTGAATTTTTGTTAGTATTTGTCTCTAGTGAGGTTAGCATCTCTAGCTTGTTTGACCACAAATAATCATATTATTAGGCCAAGCTAAGGCCTAGGGCCCTTACAAATCATAGCAAAGTGTATAGCTTCAAGCCGAGCCCTTACAAATTATAGCAAAGTGGATTAAAAATGAAATGATTTATGACCTTCTAGCTGATCCCTTACACAATCTTCACATTTCATTTATCAAAAGAAATTATTGTCCCATATCCCTCACGAGTTTTAAAGGGTCCAAGGACCTATAAATGTCACCATGCACCCAACAATATTCTTCTACTATAGTAGATTTGGACCTCAATGTCTTGTAAGCTTGTAACATAAAACCCATTCCATCCTTCCAAACAAAATAAACAAATTGTAATAGTTAATCACCTTAATAAACTAGTAAAAATGTATCTGCATAATTTACATGTTACACTCACATTTAGAGTCTTATATTACCATATGAAAATCGAGCTTCAAGTTTAATTATCTTACCCAACCTATAATTAATAGTTCATAAATAATGTTTTTAGTGTATTAGGGGTAATTCAAGACTTTTATGATAAAAATCTCAATTCCTTTTTTATTTCAATAATAGTATAGATTATGAGTAATTTAAGTTTTTTATGACAAAAATCTTTGCCCCTCTTTTCACTTTGTTAAGTTTTAAACCAATTAGGACTATAAAATTTATATTTTAATATTTTTTATGTGGTTGCAAAATCATAGTTATTAGAAAAATCATTGAAATATTTTAGGTTTATTGAATTCTAAATTAATTAAAAATTTCTTTAAAAGGACAATATATGCACATTATGTCATAAATCTCCGCCCCCTTCTTACTTTAATAATAATATTTATTTGTGTAGCTGCAAGGTTATGCTTATTTGTGAAATCATTATAATATTTTAAGTCTCTTGAACTTTAAATTAATTAAGAATTTTTTTAATAATAATATTTATTTATGTGGCTATAAAATCATACTTAGTAGAGAAATCATTGTAACATTTTAGTGATCTAATGTATTCTAAATTAATTTAAAGCTTTTTTAAGGACAATATAGGCATAGCATAATAAAAATCTCTACCGCCTTTTCACTTTATATATATACACACACACAATTAAGAGAATAGGTTATTTAACACAGACAATATGTAATGAAAAGAATCAAATTTGTTATCAATTTCTAGATAAACAAAATATCTTCTAAGAATAGGGGTAGAGCATTAGCCTGAACGGTTCCATGGTCATACTACATAGGGCTACAAATATAATACGTAGACAGCAACATACTATCTATAAACCATGTTAGATCTATAATGATCGTGTTGCCCTAGGTAATTTGTTCGGAGCCCTCTGTAACATGGTCACCGGCTAAGAAGCATTTTCGATGGGGGATGACGAAGACAAGAAGAGCTATTGGTGGAGGACCAATTCTAAGACTATATGAAAATTGGCCAAGTGGGCTGAATCGGATTCTATGCAATCGGATTCTATGCGATGGGCTTCATACGAATATAACGTCAGGGTTAGAGCCGACGTACTTAAGTGAGCAATAGAAAAATAAATCATGAATCAAACAGAAGCTCTAATCAACTAAAATATCCGGGTCCGTATTCATTCCTATTAGCAAAAATCAGTCTTGCTTACTTCATAACAAAGTTAAAAAAATATGGATTATTTAATGCGTTTAACTTCCTTGTTTCATATCATAACATGTTTAGCGGGTGATTTGGTTGGGGAAACTTCTGTCTTCTAGTGGGTTTGATGTCATGCAATATTCTTAATGGATAACTGATGAAGGCACCATGAAAATATTTTGTTGAAGATGATTACACTTCAAAATATGTGCAGTACCTTGTTCAACAGATCGAGCTAAGCACAGATCTTGGTCTATAAATCTGAGTATTTGTTTCTACTAAGGTCTGAGAACAAGAAAAAGTGAGTATCTAGCCTGTTGAACGACAACGAATCGTTTAATCAGGCCTAGCCAAGGCCCAATGACAAAGCATATGGGCATCATATTCTAGCCATTCTTTCTTCTTCTTTTTTTGGTTTTGACAAATAATCGTGCTATTTAACATAACTTAATTGAATAGCTTATCAAGTGTAGAAATGGAAGATCAGGTTTTTTAAGAAGGCGAAGAGAGTAGTATTCATACGGAAGAACATTCTTTGTCAAATGAAATGGGGTTTGTCATTTGAAAAGAGAGAAAGATCATCATCTATATCCGTCAGTGCTCAGCAAAAACATAGGTATGCAGATGACCATACTGTAATTTGAAAAGAAAATTACTTTTTTAAGATTAATTGTGAAAGAACATTGCTTGTATTTAATCTATGGAATAGCTCATTTGCCTCATCAATAAGATTTATGACCTTCTATTTCATCCCTACTGTACAATCATGTCCAATTTCCCTCACTAATCTGTAAGCCACTATTATTTTATTCTTTTGCACTGGACTAATACTTAACACAGTAAGCTCATCAGTACAACATACGAATACAAATAATCATATTTTCTAACCTATCATATTCCTATCTAGGCTCTCATGTCCATGGTACATGCAGTCCAGTTCTCCATGCAGTATCAGCAGCACAGCCACCACCATTGACACTTTTGTGCATCAACTCCCAAACACCTTCCTTCCTCGATATGTACAATCGGAAAATCTTGCATATGTTCCCTTTGTTGCTTCACTGCATGATATATTACAAAAAGGAGGAGGAATATGAGAGGGAGGATTGCTGGAGCTGGAAGATACCCTGGCCAGGGCCCAGGATTCCCTTGGGGTCAAAATCCATCTTCCTCCTCACGAACCTGTCCCACTTCTCCCCAAAGTGCTCCTTCCACTCCTCCTGTGTCTTGTAATGGGGGAGGTACTGCTTCACCCCTATCCTTGCCTTACTGCAGAAGCTCAGTATCTGCTGGTTCTGCCTGTTGAGGTGCTCCAGACTCAGGGTCTCATCTCCCGAGGGAAGTGCCGACCGCAGAAAAGCAACCAGGTAGAAGATGTCCTCGTCTGGTGTAACCGCTGAGCTCCTCTCCTCCCATCTGTCATACCCAACAAATAAAACCAACCCCATGATTTTCAGTCAGATTGCATCTACCAAGGTTGTTGAAGGTTTGGATATCTTATGATTGATTGTCCATTAATGGGTCAATCTACACAAAGACAATTGCTAGATTATTTCACAAATCTATTGGTCATACTCGTTGAATTAATGGTCATTCACATATGTTCTCTTGTGTACGTATCCATATCCAAAGCTTATTGTATAATGGTTCTTAAAGATTGATTTGATATTTAGTCAATCAATCAATTTGTTTTATAGTACTGATTTGGCAAAGTTTTATATTGTTTCTGATAATTATGTAATATGCATGGATGGTAGGAATAGCGTGGGAAGATGTGCTTACTTGTTCTTGTTCATTGGGTAGATGAGGATGGGGCCACTGGTCTTGTTGCCCAGGATGCCCTTGAAGACCCCAGCATCAAAGTCTTCAATCTTGGACTTGGGCACAAAGAGGTTGAGCCAGGGGTGTGGCACATCCCACATCCCCTTGGACCGGAGCTTAAGCTCCGCCTTGTGAACCCGGTCCAGAAAATCCATATAGGGCAGGTCCTTAGAGAAAACTGACGCCGGAATGAAGTTAAGTTCCTTCAGCAGCGCCTCAACCTCCTGCATAACATCCAAAATCAGTCTAATTAATTTAAGTAACTAAATTTGATGTTAAAATTAACAAGCCCAAATCAATTAAGACTGGCAAATACAATCCTATAATTAGCACTGCTTTCTAACACCAAACTCTTCACGGTTACGTATTCCTGATTCTTATATGCATTCTGATATTCATCTTCTCTTCATAATTAAACTGCATATCATATTCAAATAAAAGTAAATATAGTACTGCTAATTTCTTTTTTATCTTTTTTATAAATCAAATTAAAGAAATGAACTGGGTCCAGAGAGATTATGTCTTCCAAATTTACTGGTCTTAGGGCTCTTCTAGTTGAACCATAAATCAATCCATTTCTACTAGCTACTTGAATTAGAAAACCAAAATGAACTAAAATGGATTAGTTCGTTTTGGTTTTCTAATCCAAATGGTTAATATGGGACAGGAGGAATATTATCTCTAATTTCAGCACAAAAAACCCAAAGGGGTCATTGCAAACCTTATTCTACTAGAATACTACTTAATTTTCTAGCATTTTAACCACCATTAATTTTCCAATTATCTTTTCTAAAATAATATCCTAGGTTATGACTAATTAATAGAATTTTAGAAAGTGAACTGGATCTTATCCTCGAACCGTCCTCACCATGAGGGACCTTTTGCCATCACTCATCACCAACCTGGATTGCCTTTGATTATAGTAGCAAAATGAGGAATATGTTCCATCAACAAAAAGAATAGAAACATCTCCCATGTTGCCATGTGAAGACTGTCTCATAGATTTCCACAGCATAAGCAAGATACTTATCCTAGTATATATAGAATAATTGTCTCGGAATCTAAATACGAATCTAGATCAGACCAGGCCATATTATAAGCAAAAGCCATGCACTCATGAGCCTTTACTGACAGCAAAGACGAGCGAGAAGATGCTAACTATACTCATCTCTATACCTGATCAATTGAGCCTTTGGTGGAGTCGTCATAGTTCTTGGTCATCTCCAGGCAGTATAGGACTCCGCCATTGCCGCTGCTCCCAAGAGAGCTTATCTTCACAGGATTGCGAGGGGAGAAGAAGGAGGACCTCCAGTTGTTGATCAGCCCCTCATCGACGATGACGAAGCCCTCGATGTAGTCGAACCGCCGGCCCGCCGGCGCCCCAGGCCGGGAGATGAGCCTCTCTTGGTCCATAGTGAACGTTGTAAAATTGGAATAGAGGACTCGAATCCACTTGACCTGAAATATATCACCAATATTATATTGTCATAATTAAATTAAGCCATATGATAAGCCATCAGCCGAATTTTATCCCGCATCAAAAGGGAAGCTGAAAAGCCAGCTTTTGTAAAATGAAGCATGGCCCTGGACTCAACCGGTACTGTCCATTTCAAATGGGTCCTACGAGAATGGTGTAGAGAAATGGTAGCATTTGTCATCCTTGCCAGAATTATTTGCAACACACAGAGCTTTGTCTTGTTGCTTATGAAAAGTTGAAAGCTGAAGTGTAGAGAGAGAAAAAGAGAAGCTTACCCTCGATGGGGCCGGTTCTAGGGCGATTCTGGCCCGAGTTATGATCCCAAACTGGCCCAAACCGCCCATCACACTATAAAACAGTTCCGAGTTGTGCTCCTTTGAACACTTCACCACCTCCCCTTTGCCTGCAAACCACTCAAAATCGTATCAAATTATCATTACAAGAACAAGAATACGGAAAACAAACAAGAACAGCAGCATTAGTAGTAATAATCATAATAGAATAGGGATAATAAAATGAAGATACTAATAAAAATTAACAATAACAATGACAAGAAGAACCAGAAGAGGAGAAGAAGAAGAAGAAGAAATGAATGTTCTTTTGGTTGGTGGAAAGAAGAAATGAAATTACCAGTGACAACATCAAGTTCGTAGACATTGCTGATCTGGGGTCCATGGTGGAAGGCCTGGCCACTTATCCCAGCATTGGAGAGGGTCCCACCCACAGAGAGGTAGAGATAATCCGTCCATGACCTGGGTGCATGCCCCTCCTCCAACGTAGCCCTCAACACGTCGATCCATAGCTCGCCCCCCCACGCATCCACGTACTTCTCCCCCCCGTCCAGCTCCCCGATGACCGGCCGGGCGGCACCCTTCATGCCAACCATTTCCACCACCACCCCACCGGCCGCCTGTGCCTGGCCGTTTATGGAATGACCGTGGCCCCGCGCTGAGACGGTGAACCCCCGGGGGGATTCGTAGGCAGCCCGGACAAGCTGGGCCACGTCCACAACTGAGTCCGGGTGGAGGACGGCGGCAGGTCGAGTACGGTGCATGCGGCCGAAGTCGAGGGAAGCCGCCTCGAGCTCGGTGGCATCGACAGTGAGCCTCCCGCCGA
Source organism: Saururus chinensis (assembly GCA_035235625.1). NCBI lineage: Eukaryota > Viridiplantae > Streptophyta > Magnoliopsida > Piperales > Saururaceae > Saururus > Saururus chinensis. The sequence goes on along the minus strand of CP141143.1, from coordinate 23,217,694 downwards.
CGCCAAGGCGGAGGAGCTCCGTCGGCTCTACCGTGAGGCCCACCGTGGAGATGAGGCGGCATATGGCCACCAGGAGGAGGAGGGTCGCCGCCATTTTGCTCAAGAAACTGCAGGAGGGAAAATGGCGGAGAGAAATGAAGGAATTCAGTTTCCCGGGTTGTGTCGAGAAATTCCTGAGCAAGCGTGTAATTTATAGGACAGGGGGGCTTCGGAGGTTGGAGCCACGTAATTTTCACGTGCCAGGCTGGTCTTGCCACGTATGTGGTGGGGACCGGATCTGTGGGCCCGGGACGGATACGGAGGATTCCGTGTGGGGTCCCTTGGGATCGGGGCTTCACGTGGGTGCAGGATAAGGAACGGGATGTTGAGATCCTGGGAAGCGACTCGGGCCGGGTCAGCCTAGTGGGTCAGCTAACCTTCTAACCCCGATCCAACCTCCACTCTTATAAAAGTCATTAACTAATTAAAATAACCAGATTAGTCCAATTAATTAAAGATTAAGTTTTAATTGTACTTCTTAGGACACTCAACTTCTCCGTGATACGAGATACATAAGGTTGATAGTTAGGCAATAAGGTCGCCCGATGGGGTCCAAGGGTCTTATTTGACATGCTTAAAAGTATTTCAATAAGACCGGACCAAGAGCTGTCCAACTTTGACTCTAAACAGAAAACTATTAATTATAATGGTAATTATTTTTAGGATAAATTTTTAGAGATTAATTAAATATGGTGGCATGTCTAGTTGTCTACAAAAGCTCATGTCAGCCACATTTGTAGGTTGTTCCTCTAGAGCCACTGTATAGATACTGTATCTATTATTTTTAATTATTCTCCTTAATTTAGGTTTAAATGAACAATTTTATTTTATCAGTCACTTGCTTTTTGTAAGTTAAAAATTAAAAATTATTGATAGGTTATAATGCATAAGTGGGACCCCTGTCACCATTTCAAGCATTTTGTGGCCCCATATTGTCCACCAATCGAAGCTTGTAGATTTCCATGTGATCATGCATAATTATTGTATTGTATTCTCTTATCTTGATTAATTCAGGCACATTAATTTATAAGTTCATGTAACCTCGGGCAAACCGTGCGGTCCTTATTATATTCCACCAAAATCTTCCCTTATAATAGCACTTGGCGGCGTTAAGTGCATATTAAATATTTGATACTTTAAAGAATTTAAAAATAATTAATTTTAGTAAATTATTATGGTTAAATATACCATTGCAAAGGACATGTCTTAAGAATTATATATGTAGATTTGTTTGGTGTCAATGTGCGGAGAAATTAATCTCCAATGACATAATGGGCATTTCTATATCTTGCTACTCAACCATATAAGTTTCATAGTCTTTCTATTTCATATGAAATATTTTATTTAGTTTTTCAAAATAAATTAATTTTAATATATTAAAATTGATTTATTTTAAAAATTAAATAAGACACTTAATATAAGAAGTCTAAGTATATTAGTGTTATTAGGAGAGGATGAATAACTTTTACAAAAAGTCACTCTTCACAAAATTAAGGATGTGTCCAAAGATATTTGTTTTTTGGGATAGTCTTCAAAATAGTCTTCAGTCCGACAAAAATATATCAGATTGTATGGTACTTACTCTATCTCATATTTATTGGCCATATTTGAGAAACTTTGATATTTAAGGATGTTAATTAATTAACCTTTAATTTTACTCCACCTATTAACCCTTTTTATATCATCCACTAATTATTATGAGAAAGATAACATGAAATAGGATAATTGATATGAGACAATTTTTTTCAAATTCAAAATATGAATATGGAATGGAGGGAGTATTAAATTTCACCAGGAAGTAGAAAAAAAGGATGTGGGGTTACTATATATTCATCTCCAAAGAGACCTTTTCTCATCATTAATCATGATGAGGATTTTTTAAGACAATTAATTTATTTGAACAAAATCAGTGACAACGATGATCATTTTTATTCAAGTGACAATTACAACTATTATTCTCCCTCCATGTAGGACCATGACATTTAGGGCCTCTAAAGCAACATATTTTGCATTCTCAATCCCTTTAGACTCTTTCCCTGCCCCTCTGAAGGTGGCTGGTGTATATTTAGCTCCAACACTTCTACATAAAATAGAGCCCCTAGGTCTGTTTAGACATGACAAGATGTTGCTCAAAAGTTTAATTCCATCAATGTTGATCATTGTTGTTATTGGTTTCCACGGTTTAATTCTTTAACGGACATTTTTTTATTTAATTAATCTTTGTAAATAAATATTGGGAAAGCCATCAAGAGTTAGAAACTTCAATGGATCGGAGACAAAAAGGTTAGAAATTTATTTCAAGAAAATTTCTCCTGTGAAAGGATTTTAGAGAGGATAAATATATGAAATGCTATGTGCGCTCGCACATATGAACGCTTACAATGCTGCAAGCATTACTGAGGGGAGACTAGAGAGAAACAGGTAAAAGTTCATAACTGTAGGCATTTAGTGATCACGTACGGCCTCCTTGTACGATTCACTTTTCCCCCAAAATGTTTGAATCTTTTAACTTGATCCCTTACTCGTCCTATATATTTATTTAGGATACATAATTTTTTATATTTTTCTGTCTTAAATTAATAGTTTTATTTAAGAAAAAAATTTATTCAATATTAATAGCTCTCTTTTATTCAATTTAAGTGGTTAGAAACTTAAAAAAAATTATCTTAAGCTTATTTTTCCTTCTCTTAAATGTGGGTATCACTATTCAATAACTATTTTTTCTAGCTATTAATATGGGATGGAGAGGGTGTTTCCCTCTCAGCATTCCAGTAAAATATCCAAGTCGTCATTTCAAAGATTAAAACAATATCTTTGTGTATTCCCTCTGTCACTCATTAATAGTTCTATTTAAAATTAGTTCATTTTATAAAAACCAAATAGGACAAAGGGAGAAATTCGATTAGGTTTTAAGCGTGTTATTGCTTTTGTTAACAAGGGCTGTTTGGGTTCTAGGATAAGGACCAAGGCAATGGCCTCTTAGTTTCTTTGCGTCAAATCCCTCCGGCCAGTTTACTGAGGATAAATCCAACCGCTACGCACCAGGTATGTCACTGTAAGAGTCATCCCACCAACACCCCCTTAATTAGTTTTAAGCATGCTATTAAGGTGTTAACTTTAATGTTTGATCACTTCTTAATTTAAAATGACAGTTTCTGTCATTAATTTCTACTCATCAATTTAGATCTACATCGTTGTATTACCCATTTCTCCTATCGACATGAAATTAACCTCAATGAGCCTCTATATGTAAGAACACCACCTCACCGACATTGTATATTGATGTACTGAGTTTAGTTGGCCCTTTTGTTTTTCCATAAGGTAGTGAACAATTTGATCTCAACATACTAAAAAATGATTTGTTTCAAGCCACAAATAAGAAGTCACATCGTAGAGCTCTCACCACCACCTCGGTCCATTCAAGCTAGCAGACAGGAACTGAGGAGGATACTTCCCTTTCAACCCCATTAAGGCCAAACTTTGGTGATGTCTCCACCTCACACCGACATATGGTATTTATGTACAATCAAGAGCAGGAACGATGAATCCCAATCCCAACAAGCCATGAACGTACTCCTCCATTGCCCACCACATATACGGGAAAGTTTTAAGGGGAAAAGGACCTATGGGAGATATGTTCAAGACTTCAACTACTACCGATGCAATTGCTTGCATAACATTGATATATATATATATATATATATATATATATATATAGATATATATATATATATATATATATATATGAATGAGGCTCATCAAATCGGCCAGCTCAAGCTGTGTCATACCATGTGGGGAGTTCCCTGGGAGAGCAAAAGGTCAGTCTAACCAAATGGCCCATCTGTCTTTTAAGAAAATTGTGCTAGATTGCATGGACACAATTTTCCCGAAGATTTCACTTGTCTTAAAGAGTATTGTTACACTGACGTGGAGGTTTATATGTGATGAAGCTACTTTATTTGGTGGGGCTTATTTTTTAGGCCCACCAATCAACAGTGTTTGCCTTATGAAATAACTTCATCACGTATAAAGTTTGACGTCGCTGAAGCATTTTCTTGTTTAATTCTGCACAGTGAGTAATAGTGACACAAGCAGCCTATTGCTAGTGGTCCCCAAAGGCCAATTTTCAGGTGAAAGTGAGACTTCAAAGCGAGAAAAGTATGAGCTTTTGGGCAGATTCAAGGCTGTATTTTTGGGCAGATTCAAGGAAGCTGTACACATATATCCTTGACTTGTAACTGTAATTGACTCAGTGATGTGGGTGGTCGACATGCTTAAGAAATAGCTTTTAAAAATAAAATCATGCACCTAACCTAGTAACACAAATCTTTTCAAACCTGACCATGAATTCAAGTCCATTTCGTGTCAGCTCCGAGTCTTCAGACTTTGTCCCTAGTAGAAGCTTCCTTATTTATGATTTCTTTGTTTTCATCAACAAATTGTGTACTCAAATGCATTTAATTTAGGGCAGTTACTCGGTTATTATTATGGCCCACCCTAGGGGTTGGGTCTTTGGGGTTCACCAATTTAATTAAGATTTTTTAATTATTAATAAATATATTTTAGTCATTAAGTAATTAAGAGTTTTTTATTGAAACTCATTATGGATTATTAGTTCTAATAGGATTAGGGTTATAAAGTCTATATATATTAACCTGAATGCACACACATTATAAGTGTAAATATAATTTAGTTAAAAAAATTAAAATAAATTATATTACTATATAAAGTGCCAAGAGTGATGATAAATTTTTGTATTATACCGATTCAAATATACTAATAGGTAACTGGAAGCCTAAATTCCATAGGCAAAATATTAGGTCATAGATCATTCATACATAGAGGTCCTTAATTGATAGGATTTTATCCTATGGATTCCCTTCCCCTTTCATGTCTTAGTTCCTAATAAACTCGACATAAGGTAATCTCTTCTCCACATACATGTAATTATAAGTTATATACTAACTCAAATATGCTGGTAGCAGGCAATTGTGCTTAAGTTCAAATTTCATAGGCTAAATATTTATTTATAAACTGACGAAGACAATGGTATTAAGGCACTTCATGCCATGAGCATGCTATTCATTTTTATTGTCAATTTGGTGGAAAATCTCATTTCATAGAGTTTATCGGGAGTTTTCTTATGGTATAAAAAATGTGTGAATCATAACATGTGTAATATAGAAAAAAATACAAAAAAATATTATCGAGGTGTGATATATGCATGGGACCTATGAAAAATTTGAAAAAAATATAAACATGTAAAATCTCATTTAAAGAGCTTACAAACAATATCAAGAACTCGTGAATCCAAGTTTGGGATTAGAAGATATAACCTTACAAAATTAAAATTAATATGATAACAAAAGTAAAGGGCATGTCATATTAGCAACCAAAATTAGGTTGACATGTGGAAGCTATCTAAGAGAATTTAAATAAATACTTAATAACATACCCTCAAATCACATACCAAATCAAACTTATATTTTAAAGGTATAAATATATAAATTATAGAAAAAATAAAAATTAAGTGTAAAAAACACAGATAAAATAGGCAGAATTTGAAAATTCTATCATCACTCAATTTTCTTTATATATAATAAGATATGGCATGTAGAGGCTATACCCTAATTCAACAAGTTTTGATCAATAAAATTTACTTATTGAGTAGTTTAGTTTAATGTTATTCTTCTATATCTAATCCCTATCTCTTTTTCCTTTTTTCCTACAATAGAAATTCCTTGTAGACAAGAAATATATATTTTGGATTTTAGAATGAAGCGTTAGGAGTTTGAAATCTGGCGCTAGTCTTTCTATATTTTCAGTCCTTGATTTAGAATTTAGGCTTAATCATTCATGGTTTAAAAATAACAGGTCAAATTCAGGTATTCATGATTGAAATTCAGAGGCAGTAAAAATTACTTAAGCATACAAGTTCTAGAATCTTTTATATGATATAAATAGTCTAATAATATTTTTATTGCAAAACAATGTTTTTTTTGCATTTCTTTAATTTGTTATATGATCAGTACGAAATTCGTCATCACTATATCAACGCCTAATCAGAGCTATATGAAGTTACCAGAAATTAATATGCACTATAATGGAGTATTACTTTTGGGGCCTGTCTCTAACCTTCGGCCGTGTCTCTTCATCAATTAATACTCATGTTTGCCACCAGTCCCCTTGGTCGGCAATCCACACCCTCTTGATAATGTGGGAACCAGTTTAATTTGAGGCATACAATAATTTAAAGCTAAAAAAGCTCCCTACTGTCTCCTGCTCCTCTAGATAATTTTCATTCACACATATCAAATCCTTTAATGAATACCAATCTATTTTCAATTTTAATTGGATTTAAAGATATATAATATAGAATCCATTGTATTCTCATCGTATAAATCTCAATCGATTTAGAAATATAATATTTTAAATATGAACTCTAAAATATCAAACGACTACTGCACATGGTGTGGAAAATAGATCAGGCATTTATTAAGGTTACTATCTAGCTAGTATTACTACCTTGTTTGCATGGATGATCATTTGAAAAAATGTTTTGCATGGATGATATTAGTAGTATTATATAGTATTATTACTATATATTCCCTCGGTCTTAAAATAACTGTCCCATTTAGTTTTTTAAAATAAACTAAAATTAACTCATTAAAAAAAATGAGACACTTATTTTAAAACGGAGGGAGTAATAAATAACAAGGAATAGTTTTTATTTAGCTTTACGGTAAGAACAATGAATACTGCTCTCAATAAGGGCTTTCATGTGCTCGAGCATTGGAAAGGTAGGTAGCAGTTGTCATTTTTCTTATATTTTATTGTCTCTCATGGACTCTTTATCTCTTGTATTTTCCTACTTTATTAATTATATAAGGGGTGTCCCTCAAGCTTACCAATAAATAAATAAATAATAAATCTAATAAAATAGAAAAATATTAATATATAACAATAAAATAGTAATAAAAATATTAATAACAATAGAAAATAAATAAATGATGGTGATGATGTGTAGTAACCAAGTAAGAGTGATATACTAGGAGTATAGTGGTAAAGCGCCCCACTAGCTTTTGGTTTAATTAAAGAGATGTTCATGGATAAAAAAAGGTTTGGTTTTCATATGATTTTGCTTGGAACATTAAAGATATTATATAATTGAGTGAAAGTAAGTTTAAATTATTGTGTAGTATAATATTTGAGGAAAAAAAGAAACTTCCATTCTTTTGAGATCTTATTAAGTTATATACTACATCTTTTCATTGGGCAGCATAGACATCGATCACTTGAATAAACTACTTAAAAACAAATCTAGTAGGCAAGGGACCACTTTGTTAGGCAAAACTTTTAGCTGAAAAGCACCATAAAAGTCCAAAGTAGTTCTTCTTGTAAGTTTGTTTTTAATAAAAAGCAAAAAGAAAACCACAATGTCGGAAATAAAAATTAATGTCATGGGCAAGCGACAGTATTGGGGGGAGAGAGAGAGCATGTGGGTCTGGTTTTGCTTTTGTTTTTTTGGATGACGCTGGTTTTGCTTTTGTTTTTTTGGATGACGCTGGTTTTGCTTTCATTTCATTCTGTCCTTCATGAAAGTTAATATAGAAACTTATTCCAAGGTGTAAGTGCTCTCTTTCGTTCGCCAAGAAAGGGAAACAAACACTTCACCTCAAATCAAATCCAACCCCCCTCCTCCGGTCTGCTCCCTCCCATTTCAATTGCCTATGCTGCTGTTTCCCTTTTCTTGTCTTTAAAAATGTTTCCCTAACCAAACTCCAACTCCGTGCCCAGACTACATAGGGCTCCGAGCATGGTACATAAGATGACAGCTGCAAGTAGATAGCTTTGTTCTCTATGTACAATGTTCGGAGCCTTATGTAGGCTCTTCACATAACCTAATCAGGATAGATATCCTTTTATCTTTATTTTAGTTTACCGCCCCCCTTTTGAAGAACCCCTCGAGTGCATATGAGACCCTTTAATGTTCACTTTGGAGACATGCTTCCTAAAGCAATTGACCCTGTCACCCTAATTGGGTATTATTGAACTTTGTCATAGTTACCTTCGGATTTTCCGGTCTAGGTTTGCATATCATAGTTAAGAATACAGTTCAAGATTCGCTGCTAGATTTTCTTCCGTATTATTTCGATGAATCAGTTCTTAGTACAGAAGTAGATTCTGTAAACACTTACTGGAAACTACAGTCATCTATACTACCTTTTTATCTTATCTGTTTTGACAGACCCAATTTTGTTTCATTAGAGCGTACAACTTTTTCACAGGGCAGATAACTTCCTGCATGCTGCAGCAGAGAAGAAAATCGGAAGGAGTGGACTGAGTTGAAAAACGAAGAGAAGGCCTCGTTTACATGATTCTTTGGTATGAACCGGACAAAAAAATAGATGGGGAGTCTCCATGATGACAGGAGATAGACGGTACTGTGGACAAGTGGCTGGGGTGACCTGTCTTGGACCCAAGCTTTCCATTTTTTTTCATGACTTGTTTGCAATTATTGAATTGAATAGTAGGTTTCCCTTGGTGGTATTCCCATCCTATGAAGGCCACTTTCGTCCCAGTACTGTGTCTCTCGTGATTGGCAGATCCCTCACCACCACAAGAGTCCCCCAGTACCCCCAGCACTCTCGCTAAGATCAGTGTTAGCGTAGGGTCTTGAACCAAGCTCCAAACCTTGTTCTAAACTTGTAAGTTGGCAAAATTACCAGTCTCATCATTGCACGCATTTCTATTCCTTCGTGTTCATGGTATATAATTAAACATGAGGATCAGCATTATAAAATAGTTGCAGTTCTTCAAATCAGTCAGACATTTGGACAAGTTCAACAAGAAGTCTTGTATAAGACATTGACTGGGAATAATACATTCATGTTTCCTTGCAGCCCTCAAAAACATGTGAGAAGCATTTATATATGAAAAATGAAATAATCTTTGAGGATCTTATGCCATAGCGTCCAAACAACGTTTCTAGCCCTTATCTAGTATTCATATATATCCTGATCAACTAATTGTTGGCTGAGTAACCAATGTAGTGAGAAAAAAAAAACTAAATTAATATCCTAGATAGACCCTAGATCTTGTTCTATTATCGAATGTGGGAGACATTATACTGCAATAGAATCTTCCATGTCATTACGAAATATCGAAAATGACAAAAAAAGATAAATTATAAAAGCGTGAAATGGATCTTCATGCAAATTGAGCATATAAAAATCTGATTTTATTGGAAGATTTCTCCCTCCAAATTTGACCAAGGACAACATGTTTGGACTGGCCTGCAGAAGAAAGCTCTAGTTGAGAACAAGTTGCGACCACGCATTTATGCAAGTTGGGAGGAAGCATGAAAGAAGAGGGAACAAGGCCATCTGATACAGACGTTCATTTGAAATATCATGTTAAAAAACAAATGATTTTGATCCTTTTGCGTGGAAAATAATTTTTTTATTAGATATATTGCGTCACTTAAGTAGGAAACTAGAGATAACTACAGAAAATGTCACCGAGGGGGGAAGAAAGCTTAGGTCACCAAGATCCCTAGCCTACAATGTCACCAAACCTAATAGGCCAACCCTACTTAATGATACCATGTGCGCCGCTTAAGGATAATCATAAGAATAATCATCTTTTCCCATGCCAACGTGTTCATGCTGTTAAGATAGGCCTACGTGCCTCGTAATGCTAAATCTCCTCCTTTCTTATATATGCAACCTATGACCATTCCCATGTCCTCTCTCTCTCCAGATGATTTAACACATTCTTTTAAAAAATTCCATGAAAGCTTTGTAGAATCTAATGTGTATTCAACTCAACTAATTTTTTCGACTACTTTCATTCTCTTTCTGCACATCTATGCCGAGATGAAGTTATTCTCATTACTAGCAATTTTTATTGTGATAAATTCATTACTAGTAATTATTATTAACTGCATCTATTCAGATATGAAATAAATATATTGATAACCCGTTTGGTAGACAAAATCTTGATGGAATCGCACTTTTTGAGTGAATGTAGTACATGGGTCCCAAAGCTTTTGAGGAGTTCACCCCCCCTGATTAGCTGTTTCTTTAATTAGTGCCATTGAAGAAGTTCTTTATCGGCTCCTTCCTCCACTCTGTATTTCTAATAAGAATCGATAATGGTATTCCCACCATATAACAAGAAATGATTTTGTGCCTGGAAAAGAATGGACAGCCAAATTGGGTTGCACACAATGGGGTGGGGACTGTGCCTTAGAAAAATGGAAAAATATCATAGTTGTGCTTTGTGAGTAGGCCCCTTTTGTTTCTCAAAAGGTGAGATGTTGGAGTCAGGCAAATGGGTGGCAAGAGCCGGGAAAGAAATTTCAAATGGGGGAATTATATATGGCGATGCAAAGTAGTGCTTGAGCTGTGAGGCCAAAAGAAGCGCAGCATCTTCAAAAGGTGTGTATACTGTGGGCAATGATCTATAAAGCGGAGGTCTAAACCCTAGACAATGGACTCAAAGATTTTGCTATCCTTTTGAGCTTCTTCGCTGTAAGCTTTGATTCTTGCAGCTTTAAAAGATCACCGTATGGAATAGATCTTGGTGACTATATATGGATGTCAACATGAGCTACCTCTTTCTTCAGATCTCCCTGACATGGATCATAAGGGTGAGACATATATTGGCTACTGAGGAACACATGCAAAAGTTCGGACTCCGATGGTAATCTTTTTTGGGTGCTGCCCACGAGAAAAGTCGCACAAAATCTTCTCGCTTAAACAAGATCAAAACCCTAAAAATTTACAGTTTCACTTTCCACATTTCATATTGTAGAATGACTAGCACTATATTCCATTCTCTGTTTCATTAAAATGCATGTGAGGTAGTAGGTAAACTTTTCTGAAATATAATCGCTTCATGTCTGATTTAAGCAACAAGTTGGATGGAGACTGGCAGAGATACATGAGAATTTGTGCATTTTTAGCAGGCCATGCATGGTATGTAGGCATTTGCGGGTCTATTCAATGGATAGATGACCAAAGCCTACATCCACCCTCAGTATCATTGGACCTTTTCTTTCTTATCGTTGACACTGAAGAATGGTTGTTTTTCCAAATGCAGACAGCAAAAGAATGGTTGTTTTTTAACTGCATGTCCAATCAATAGTCTGCTAGTGTGGTACAAAATTTTGAGTCAAAATCCTGCTTCATTACAGATCTTTGGGAACCTTCCAAATTCTAATGCGTGGATAGAACACGGCTAACTACAAAGGATTCCTGCCTCGGGACTGCATATACTTTACAATCTTTTGTAGCCATGTAAAATGGGCACATATGTACGGATTCCCTCTATAGAAATGGATATGTACAAATAAGAAGATGGGAATAAAAAATTTAGCCGTGCTGAATGCAAGCCCATTGTTGATCCAAGTCTACAAGGGTCTAGCTAGGCGTGGACGTATATTTGTAAATGTCTGTTTTTGTTGAAATAAATATATTCATAATCCGCTTTCAAACAGCTTAAACATATAAAAATGATCAGTAATTAATTTGGAAAATAACGGCCATCTTACACTTTTTCTAGGTCTGTCGTATCACTAATAAGGAGTGGCTCGTTTATCCACTGTATATGGCTTATGATAGAGCACAGTCTAATATATATGCCTGCACCAACATGAGGTGTTCAAGCATCATAACCATTTTAACTAAGTAGTTTGAAGTTATAGAGCTTATCTATGGTGAATGAACATATACAGCAGTCTGAATGGATGGTATCAAATAATGGACATGCAATTATACTCAAAGAAATTAATTGACATATTGCAAATATGCAATGTGTTAGCCAGCCATAATAAAGGATTCGTCTGAGTGCAAGCCAGACTACGCAATGGTTTTTTTGTTTTGGATAAGTGAAATTATTAAGCTTAAAACCCCGCCAAGGGAGACAATACAAATTAAAGGGGAGAACTCCTAAAGAATTACACTGTCATCTAGCTATTAAAAAAGAAAAACTCCTTAAGTATGAAACACAAAGTAGAGGTAGCGGTGACATATATAGGAAGGGACTTCGCAATGATTTGTGGTCATCAATCTGAACCAATCTACCAGCCAGTTGCTATGGTTTCATGTTATACTGCATTTCGAGCCCTTTGCTGTGCTTTCAATGACCTCTCCAATGTTTGAAATATGATTTTGGACAATGTAGCAAAGATGACCTTTTTACTTGCTCTTAAGCATAAAGTTTAACTTAAAAAAGTTATAATACTCCCTCCATCCCTCATTAATAGCTTTATTAAAAAAAATTTATTTTTAATTCATTTTAAAAAATAAATGGAGATATTAATTTAAGACAAAGAATATTAATTAAGATATGTCATGAGCCAAAGTAGGAGCAGTAAAGAAGCATAAAAGGCAAGGTAAGTGATCTAATCACTCCTAGTAACAAAAGTCCAGCACTAATTTTACTCAATTTGTTGTATTTTAAATTTATAATGTACGTAAGTTCAATCAACACCCAAAAACATACAAAGGCCCGTGGTAGAACATGAGACGTACTCAGCTCTTCACGAGTTTAAAAAGGGGTGAATAAACCAGATACAGAAATTTGTTTGTAGTAACTGTGGCCAGCCATCTTTATGATGAGGAATCTTCTTTCGGGCTGGAAGCAGTCAAATGGGAAGCACCATCGCTGGAAACAGATATGGCAGTCTGGCAGACAAATAATTTGACAGGTTAAAGTTGTTACAGTGAAGTTCAAGTGGAAAATAGGACGATAGAGATTGATTTAAGAAAGAACCCCAATGAAACAGAGATCAAGAACAGGACGGAGGGAGTATCATTTAATCCATCATTCATTACACACCCATAATTCACCCCAAAAAAAAACATTGACAAAACAAAGAAAAATTAGAAATACAGATGCAACGAGCATTTCCCCATACATTTCCCCCATTTATCAATTCTATTTCTTCAAATTCTTATGAATAATTCATCTAATCTTGATATCACATCATTTCTAGCATTACATAAGAAGCTAAGGTAATCTCCATGTGGTGGTCATAGGGACATAAAACCTTAACCTCAACATAAGCATCTAAAACAAACATATACCAATGCCTTTAAGATTTTTTATATTTTTTAGAATGTAGAACATAAGCCTCGAAGTATGGGTTGAATGAATCCCACAAATACTTATTACTCTCACAATTTTTCTAATCTTGATGCTATAACTACCAAAGCTACCTTAAAAACTGTTATTTTTGTACATTTGCAAATATGGTAATGAGAAATTTTACTAAAATGATTATGATCGAATCAAGCAAGTCGCTCTGTCTTTAAGATAGAATTCGCCCTCCTTAACGGTGCTTAAGATTTTTGGGCGTTTACCTCTCAGGATAAGATGATCAACCATGTACTGTAGGAGCACATCCAACACAGTACATGTAGCAAACCACACTATGTATGCTCTCACATAAATGAAAACAGACGAAAATCCCAAATCGGATTAGTGTAGAAATCGTTTTCCATGATTTTATAGGAAATCCCGTTGAAGACATCATTTCCCGTTCAAACGGATGCATCTATCCGTTAACAGACATATTTTTTTAGTGAAAACAAACTGAACCCATTTTAGTTAATAGAAAACCAAACTAATTGAATTTGTCCCAAAATTATTATCTTGTTGAACCCAACCCAACAGAGCCGGTGGCGACGCGTGCACGCATGTGGGTTAGCCCACCTAGGTGCATTGGTCCAATATCTCTCTCCCCTACAAAAGTGGGTTGGCCCAAGGGCCTAACTTGAAAAGCCAAATTAAACAATGTGAAACTATTCACTTATTCAATCAATTCATATGTGTGATTCTTATTCAATACAAAGTGAGATTGGGCTCTCTCTAATATATGAGTTTGACCCACATAAATATTATCATGCCCATCTTAATGATATAAGCTTAACCCATTTAATGTAATGCTCACTTCTAATAAAAACTAATCTCCATCATCATATTCATAAGTCTTTGGAGATCCCTTAATGTCATACTTCCTCCATTTGATAATAAGCACTTGGACTAGAAAACAAAAATGAACTAAAATTAGTACATTTTAGTTTTTTAATCTAAACCTTTATAACAGGACGAAGGGAGTATCATTTAGTTCTTCATTCATTACACACCGGTAATTCAAAAAAATCAATACTTTTGAAAAAACAAAGAAAATTAGAAACATAGATGCAACGAGCATTTTCCCCACATCTCGTTCTAATTCTTCAAATTCTTACGAATAATTCATCTAATTTAGCATTACATAAGAAGCAAGATAATGTCGATGTGGTTAGAGTTGGAACAACTAAATCCCTATTCATGGGTTGCATACGGATCTCTGGGAGTAGCATCCATCACTAGAATCAGTGGCCTCCTCGAGTTATTCAAATGTGGAGACAGGAAGCCGAGGCCAACATCAGAGTGCATAATATGATGATGGAGGAGGAAGGTCCTCAATGACCATGTCATTGCTCTTGACCCTGGTGATCTTCTTCATGCTGCGGTCCTTGCTTCCTCTAGTAGTCTAGTGGGAAGCTCCATTGCTGGAAGGTAATATGACCTTGTAGTTTGATAAATTCAAGTTGCTAATATGAAGTTCAAGATTGAAAACTTTTAGTGGAGTTGAACTATATGCAGATAAATGCCTACTATTCGTCGGTACAAATTTTACTATTTCTTGTATCTAACAAATTACCTAATGAGAGAAATTACTTTCCTTCTTTTTTCTATAAAAGATTGCCTTCCTATTTCTTTAATGAACACTACTTATGTGATCTCCTCTTGAACTAAGCATACTTTTTCCAAATCATTTGGGTTTCACATAGTTGTTAATTATGGCGAGGCATTTTATCATATATGTCAATGTAATGAGCCTACAAAGAGTGAGAGTTTTATAAAAACTAAATTCCTGTTCATAATCCTATGGGACCAATCAAAATACATAAAAGACCCTAAAGTTTTTCAATTCATATCAATAACCTATTTCACTACCCACAAAACCCTGACTAAAGTTGGATCACCCCAAAAAAAAATTCAAACCGTACTCCTCTTCTAAGCCTAAAATTGGGCCGACTTGGTCCCAATGCAAACAAAAACAGTGGCCACCGGAAAGGGCCCACCCTCAGCGCTGCAAGACCCTGGCCCAGAACTGCACGGCCCACTCACGGGCCTGAAAGCTCCAGTCCATAAGATGCAAGACCACGTAGGCGGCCAAGCCCATCTGGAGTGAGGGCCATGACGATTACAGTGAGGAGGGCGGGGATGGCCAGGCCCATGTCGGCCCAATTGATGTCCTTTATGCTCCTCATCTTCATCATGCCGCACAGCACCATTGATGGGCCCACGGCCCATGGCGGGACGGACGCCAGCAATGGCGCGAAGAAGAGTGCCAGCAGGAAGTAGGCTGATACCGTCACTGCCGTCAGTCCCGTCCGGCCACCCTCCCCTATTCCGACCGTCGAACCCTCGTGCACCGTCACCGGAGATGTCCCAAGCAGCGAGCCCACTGCCAACGCCGCCGCGACGCACAGGAAGCCCCCGCGTTCGCCCTCAAACCGGCCGGTTCCTGTGTCATCCAGGCCAGCGAGGCTGGCCACGGGGTAGAGCGTCCCCGTCGTGGTTAGCATGTCGATGGAGAAGAATGTCAGCTGTGCCGTCCAGAAACGCGCTTTCCGGAAGTCTGCTAAGTTCAGAGCCCACGCCGTCGATTCGATCTTGGGCACTTCAACGACGCGCCTGAAGTAGCGGTACGCGGCCTCGCCGGTCTCGGTGGCAGGGAAGGCAGTGAAGATCGTGCGTCGGAAGCAGGAGACGGTCGTCACGAGGAAAATTCCGTAGATCATTGCCCCTTTGACTTTCTTCATGAGGCAGTAGGCGGTGACAAAGAAACCCACCACGGCCAACGAGGAGGTAGGGCTCTCCCCGTCGTCCTTGTTCATGCCGACGAAGACGAGGAAGAGGCCCATTCCAGCAGAGCAGGCGGCCTGGGCAGTGCGTGGAACGTGCCTTATGATTTTGTGGAGCGGGATGATGACGGCGTAAATGAGGAAGCTGGTGCCTCCGAGCAATGCGGCTCCGAGAGCGGCCTCGTAAGAGAGCGTCCCGCCGCGGCCCTCGAGACCCACTAAACCGTAGGCGAAGTAGGCGGCGGTGCCCATGGCCGGGGCGACGCCGAAGGGGAGGTTGGCGACGCTGCCTATGAGGAAGGAACCCAAGAAGGAGGCAACGGCGGTGGCGACAACGAGGTCCCTTCGCACTCTGTCGACGCACGCAGAGTAAGGCAGGGATGAGTGTAGGCAGGTGGCTCCGGAGTCGGCCAGGATGGAGGCGTTGACAGCCACTGTGTGAGCCATAGTGAGGAAGGTGGCGGTTCCTGCCCAGACCTCAGTGGTGAATGTGGTGTTACGTTCAGCAAGTCGGAAGTGCTTGCCGAGTCGGGTGTTGGCGACGTACGTGTTCAGGCGGGTGGTCGCCGATTCCCACCTCGCCGGTGTCTGCTCCTGATTTTCAGCCGTCGTCGGTGGCTGCTCCGAATTTCCAACCGTCAACGGTGCTTCTGGATTTCCCACCGTCGTCGGTGGCTGCTCCGGATTCTCCATCGCGTGATGCCTCTCTGTACGGTGATACAATGCTTTATATGCTTCATGATGTTTAGTTTTGTGTTGATGCATCAATCTATCTGTGTAAGATGGGATGTTTGATGTTTAACTATGCATTAACTTCACTTTACTTGGCTTTTAACCCATAATTCCTTTATTATAACAAGTACTATGTTTGTTCTGGAAATGATCAATTGCACTTTGCAAGCTGTTCAGACTAGCTGACACCCAGAAATCACTTCCAATTTTTCTGTACCTAGAAACGTTACTATCCGAAAAGGAACCTTCCATGTGTTGTTGTTCCTTTGACATTAAGAACTTTCCATTTGCAGAGTGCCAGCAAGAGCCAAAGGAGTTGTTTGTCTGAGATCATTCCATTTACAGAGAGCCTAAGAAAGCAGCCAGTCACGGGAGTGCTCTTGAAATGGTGACTTACAAAAATTTCTCATGCACCAGAGCACAGGTTGCAGACCTCTAGTAGTGTAGCATACCTTCTGTGTGGTCCCCTTCAATTAAAAGGGGTTCTTGAAAAAACGATCGGCAACATGCCAATAAAACTTTCTATCCAATTAAGTAGAAACGCCAAAAGATAAGATCAAGCATGCCTAAATGAGGCTGATTATAGTCCAGGGTTCGTTTCGGGATAACTAGCTAGGAGGAGCTCCAAGTTAAATAGGCTATATATCTTGTAATGAAGATACATATCGTGTATGGTATAAAAAAATTGTCACGACTTGAGCCGTGAGAAGGGTCCATCGGAGTGTACCTGAGCTCAAGCAGTGACAAGATAATAGAATATTTTGCAAGGGATAAAGAATTTATATGAAACATTAATAAACTTCCTACTAAATCTTTATTGAATCAACTAGAAAGAGTTTCACCCAAGGGTTATTCATTGGCAACTACAAAATAACTACTAATGCTACAAAAAAATCAAACTAATGCTAATTCCCTTTGTTAACCCTGTGACCGTTATCTCTATCCTTTCTCGGCGTTCCTACGCATCCAATTCCGTAAATAAACCTGCACGTAAAAATATGCCCAGTGGAACAAACGTTCCACCCGTAAGCTAAAAGCTTCGTGAGCCTCAATTAAAACATACATTGTAATCTTAGCAATCGTTGGTCATGCAACAACAATAAATAATCAAAACATCTCCAGAATAAAACATCTAACAGGATTTCTAAATAAATTTATATACATGTGTATCATCTAATGTAACCAATCATCATTGATCATCATCACCGTATGCATGACATTTCATAATGTATAATCTACATAGCTCATTCCCCATAACACCCAGAGAACTAGCTATGTGATCCGTGATTTGCACCGGTGCGAATGCGCCGTGGGTGGTGATACGTGTGCACTCGTAATGACCCGTGAAACCGGGAGGGAACTGCCAAAGGCTGGGTCCACCCTCATCCCTACATGGCACCTGGGTAGTTTTATTAACTTGAATATTGAAGTTAAGTCACCCAACCCAAATCTTAACTACCCGTGTTAACCCGTTTCTCTTAAGTGGGTTCTTATTACTTAGTCTACCAATTAGGCATTGAATTTCTCACACGTGCCCAAATCAGCATACCATTCACACTAATACAGTTCATTATATATCTTTTATTCTCGGCAAGGCCTCCCCTAATAGAAAATAAAAGAATCACTGCCGGGTGGGTCATGTGCACCCTAAGTACCATATATGTATAATAAAGTTCTAATAAGGTCCTGTACATATATTCAAACAGTTACCTAGCAATTCAACATGGTATTATCAAAGTCAACCTATATCCTGTAAGGTGAATTTTAGTAAATTGAGCAAAACATACGATGGAAAATTCTTGATTAAGGCACATAAAAAACAGATCCTGCATATAAAACCTACTTCAGCATAGAAACCCATGTCCACATGTAAGGCGACCATTAATCATGCAAAAAAAAGAAAACAAAGTATATGCACTGCCTAAAACATATGATGAGAAATTCCTAATTAAGGTACATAGAAAACAGATCCTGCATATATATAATTTAGCTTCTCCCATATTCAAATATAAACTTAAATCAGCATAGAAACTCATGCCCACATGTAAGTCAACCAATACTCATGCTGAAACAAACTATATAAACTGCCCAGATTTCATAACTGACATATCCTCCACCCCTGGGAAAGAATTAGAAAATCCAATCTGCCTGAACGATGCGAATACTAGATGGTGAATAAATCCCTAACTGTCACAGTCTCACAGTTATATTTATAGCATCAGAGATTTGTTTGAAACTCATCCTAGCATAGAACATGAATCATATCACTCATAAAACAAACCCATACTTCAGAAACATGCTAGAAAACTACATTCCATTTTATGAATTGAAATCAGTGTATTGCCCATCAAACGTTGGAAATTACATATTTAACCAAAACATAAAAAACACTTTGCAAAATCAAATTTTGAGCAGATTTCATTCCACACAATCCACCACACTTGCTGAGAGAACAATTTATGTTCCAACAGAGGGACCTCACCTGAGCCTAGTTGGAAACACAAACCGACACAAAAAATCACTGCTCCTCACAAAAACCTAAGAAAACCACAACAAAACTCTAATTAATAGGAGGGGATATGTAATCAACCGCAAGGGAAAGAGATGCTGAAAGTTGGAAAATTTCAGACGATCCAACACACTGTGAATAGTGTTTTCGAATCTGGGAAAAAGGAATTTACCCAAATCAGAGAGAGAGAGAGAGTTGTTTAAAAAAAAAACCTACCTTTTTGCCTTCCCCTCTTCAGCCCAGTCCTCTCACTACCTAACTTTCCCCTCGTCGCCGCCGGCAAGCTCCCACAAACTCTTCTCATCAAACTAGGGAAGAAGGATCATGTGGGGCGAGGGGGAGGGAGGAGATGGAATTTATAGAGAGTGAATGGGGAAGAGACGTGCAAGGAAACGGAAGGAGAATCCTAATATGAATGGGATAAACGTAGGGAGAAAGAGGGAGAGTCACCGGGAGAGGAGAACTGATCCTCTCCCTGGTGCGGTGAGGTTGGGGGGAGAGAGACCTCTCCCCCGACGTTCCATGAAAGCCAGTCCCTTTGGGTTTGAGTTGACTTGGACCGGGTTCGAGCCAAACATAAAAAAAAAATAGGGTTTACAAAAATGGTCATGCAAGATGATAAAGGCTTGGTCCAAGCCCAAGCTAGGCTGAACAATGTACCTGTCCAGTCTGAACCAATCTAGCGAGACTGGCCAGTTGCTTTGGTTTAATGTTATATTAATTGCTTTCAAACACCTCTCCCAATGTTTGAAATACCATTTTGGGCAGTTCAGCAAATATATATGACTTTCTAAAATTTTCTCTTAAGCATAAGTTTTAACATGAAAAAAGTTATAATAAAGAATAAATTCTGCTGTGTGCGTCGCACACTATACTATTAGGTAGTTTGGTAAGTGGTGAAATATAGAGTTGGTATGCAACATACACCCAAAAATTTCTCGTAATTACGATGTATTACATGGCAAAAGTAGAAGGATTAACTAGAGAATAAAAAAAACAGCAGCTCGAAACACTCCTACGTATAAGTCCGGTGGTGATTCTTCTCAATTTATTCTCAGTTTCCTTAATCTTTGATGTTAATGTGCTTGACATACTCATGGCTTGAACAAAATTATTCCTAGTCGAAGAACCTTGGTATATAATGGACTTGATATGTTTTCCTCCGAGAGAGTGTTGCATGTGCACCCCTATATGGCATTCGGGCGCCCTATGGGCTTCATAGGTTTTCCTTCTCATAAGTACTTACCTTGTTTTGGAAATGACCAATTGCACTTTGCAAGCTTTTCAGACTAGCTAGTGCGTGCCCAGAAATCATTTCCAGTGATCTGCCGTACCTGAATCCATTTGAGACTAAGAACTTCCCATTAATTTGCAGAGTGCCCAAAAGCCAACAAGGGAGTTGTTGTATGAGAACTTTCCATTTGTAGAGAGCCTACATACCAGCTAGCCATGGGAGTGCTCTAGAAATGGTGAAGAGCAGACCTCCATTAGCATACACTCCCTCCCTCCTACATTAATAGCTCAAATTGACAAAAAAAACTTATTCTATATTAATAGCTCTATTTTGTTCCATTTAAATTGTTGGGAACTTAAATGTTAAGTTTAATCATTTAATAAAAATTATTATTTTTTTGTGTGGTCCCCTCTACTCAAAAGAAAATGATATTAATTTGGAATCACTATTTTTTTAAATGTAGTTATTAATATAGGACAAAGTGATTACTTTTCATGTGTGGTCCCCTCTACTCAAAAGAAAACGATATTAATTTTCGTTTGCATTTTGAAATCGAGCATTTGAATGTGCTAATCTTAAAATACAGAACGCCCTAGCAGAAAAACCTCGATAAAAGCTATAATTGAGATATATCATGAAGCAAAAGTAGAAGGATTAGCTAAGAAAGTATACAAAGACTAAGCAAAAGGCCAGCAATGTTGTACTCAGCTTATTCAATTTCTTCATTTATAAGGTTCATAAGTTCAGGCAACACCCAATAACATATATCACAAGCCCGTGGTGGAAATTGAGATAGATACTGCTGGTTGGACAAAAACCAGCCCTAACGGAAAAACCTCGAAATCAGGGACTTTGTAAGTTTTCCTTCTCCTAGCCAGTGTTGCATGTGCACCCCTATGGCATCAAGATAGAGTCCACTCCGGCCATGGAATCCAACCACCTTCCCTTGAGTTGTAGTAGAACTGAAGAAGGTGCCAACCTCCTCTCCAAATGGGCCATACTTGCCTCGAGATGTATAGAATGTTAACGACCTGATTACTGCATTAGACACACCTCTATTGATTGAGCTATAGTAACCACTAATGCAATTAAGGACCTCATTTGGGTACTCGAATTTGATCTGCATTAATGACAGAAATCCCATTAAAAACGACTTGTGCGCGGCATACAGCTCAAAAACCATTAGATTGTAAAGATCAAATTGCAATTTGCATCTACCCGATGTGTGGCAGAACCAGTGTCGCCCCCATGCCTTGTAGACCAAACTGACTGGCCATTTCTGTCATACTCTATCTGTATTGAGGTAATTGCATCTCCTCTTGTCAAGAAAATCTGTTTGACACCAGAGTACACTCCATCGTCCCATGGCCTTCCTCCTTCACCACCCCATGGCCCAGGCCCAGATGGAACTGGTTCTTTCATAATGTTGTAACAAGCCTAGCAAGATTTGATCAATCCCCTCTTTCATTGTACATTACAATCAATTATATGAATTAAAAGAAATTATTCAGGGTCTTGGAACTCCAGTTCATCGCGTGGACATGGTGCTCAAAGCCAATCACGCTTCACCATGTGTTTCTCACATTTAACCAAGTGTTTCTCACATTTGACGGTGAAGTGAGATTGGCCCAAAATTACACTACATTCAAATAATATGTCATATTGAAAGAAACTTTTGAGAATACTTAATTACCTCTGATATTGTGGTATCACTCTGAGAGATTGGATTTGATGGAAGGGAAGGTACTGGCAGTGCCAATTTCCCTTCCAGCACATGGACTCCAATACTATCTATGTACCATCCTTTCCTTCCATGAAACCCTACTATCATCCCTCCCCCTCTGTTAGAGGAGAAGAAGATCCCTTGCTCCTCTCCAAATGGTCCGTACTTTCCCTTTGTGGTGTGGAATGTGATGCATTTCACTGCAGTTGGTCCCACCATTAGTGTTGGGCCATAATAGCCCGTTATGTGAGTTAGGACTTCATAAGGGTAATCCAATACTACCTGCAGACAACATATTTGACACAATAAGAAGCTCATAACCAATGTGGGATTCAGCTGAAAATTTGATTGAATTAAGACGCACATATATATAGTCTGACCTTGTCAGTTTTGATTCCTCCATTTCCTCCATGCTTGCTCCCCCATACTGCCAGCCCGTTTTTATCATACAAGACTTTAATGGAGGTTAAACCGGCATTACGCGCTATGTTAATTTGCCGAATGCCTGGGTAAACTCCATCATCAAAGGTGGTTCCACCATTACCACCCCACGGTCCAAGCTTCACAGGACCCCCATTAGTTGAGTTTCCCTTATCAACCTCCAACTGTAAGACCATGCAAATTTGCCAATGTTATGAAATACGTACAAGTTCACCATTGCTTAACTGGAAATTACTGAAAGCAAAGTAAAAAAATTCATAAAATATAACAAAAGAACCAAGTTGGGGTATGGCAAGCCATTGGAATTTGATCTGACAGCCATGCTACTCAGCTAGAAGCAGGCAAGCATTGAGTAACATGCACCTTTAGATCTTGATCCGAATGCTGACAATGCCTCTAGCTCACGCCGGTTACTTGACAATTACTTAGAAAAAGGTCAAGCAATTTAACCTTGTTTTTAGATTCCTGATAGGTGAACTCTCGACTTCCTGAAGACTGCCAAGTGTTATTCATCAGGAGCTTATTGCCATCTTCCTTCTCTGTGACAGCAAAAACGATGTCATATCCTCCCTGCCCAGTTCCTTGCACCACACCGTAGCCCATCCTGTCCGAACTGCCATTGGCAACATGACTCTCAGATGGTATCAGAGAATTCATGGAATTCGTATTCTTGAGCGACTTCAGGTAAACCCCGATCGAGTCGAGGTACCAGCCGGCCCTGCCGTGGAAGCCGACGATCTTCCCTCCGCTCATGGGGAGGGAAAAATATGTTCCTTGTTGGAAACCGAATGGACCATAGTTCCTTCTGTTGCTTTCAAATTTAAGTGATCGGACACAGAGGGGTCTCCCATGAGCCATTGAGCCATAATGCCCACTGATCGACGTGAGGACCTCGTCCGGGTAGTCAAGCTTCACCTGCATAAAATGGAGGGATGTTCATTATAATTCAGTTGCCAACTGCATGCGCTAACAGGACTCAGTTAACCTAACTGGTTCCAATTTGGAGACCAATCCGTTCTTTTTGAATGTACAATGCGACAAGTATACCAAAAATTTCATGACGTTCACATTGTGTGCATATAAGCATTTTAATTTTGAAGGCGTCTATTTCTCCCAAAAAAATGCTTAGAGCCCCCCATCTTGCATTTTTGAAAAGCTCAATGCCCCCTATACCTCCTATAATTTTACTTATGTCCACCCGAACACTTTAAAACCTCAGATTTTTTGGCTGGTGGTACCCAGCCAAATAAAATTAATTTGAACAAAGACTTTAGGTATTGTGGGTTAAAAATTTCTGAAGGTTTTGTGGCATAGGGTACCTTCAACAAATAAAACTACATTACAAGGGAAACAAATGTCCCTGTTAATGTTTGCATATTGTGGCAATAACCTCTCCCCTCTAGAAATGATCCAGAAGTTTTTAAACTTTTAGGGGTTTCTTAATGGGGGATACCATCTGCCAAATAAAATTTGTTTGAATAGAGACCTTCTTCATATTTTTGCGGTGACCACCCCCTCACCATAAACTATCTAGAATTTTTCTAGAGAAGCAGAAAA
Source organism: Saururus chinensis (assembly GCA_035235625.1). Classification (NCBI taxonomy): domain Eukaryota; kingdom Viridiplantae; phylum Streptophyta; class Magnoliopsida; order Piperales; family Saururaceae; genus Saururus; species Saururus chinensis. The sequence continues at coordinate 23,193,530 of CP141143.1, read as the reverse complement.
AACAATGAGGAGAGGGGAAAAGATCATGGAAGATAAGCCACTTGTGAGGGAAAAGAAGGAAAATGATGGAAGAAGATGAGCCACAAATGATAGAGGAAATGGAAGAGCTCATCCTAGAAGGGGAAAATTAAAAATGGGACAATGAAGGATCAAAAATAGAATTAAAATGAATAAAGGGGGGCTTGGGGGTATTTAGTAATTTTTTTAAGGTATATAAAGTATAGGGGGTTTGAGTATAAACTGGAAGAAAATAGTTGTGATCTTTAATTTTAATTGAATATAAAATTATTGTAGAATTAATGAATTATAAATTTCCTATAAGAATATAGTCACCTCATCTAATGTAAGATTTGGTGATTAAAATTTTGTGGTGGCTGGTCGGCTGGTGGTTTTTAGATTTAGCCAAGGATAGGGTGAGATGTTGGGAACCTATTCATCCACGGTTGCTTCAATGTCTAATTACACTTTTTCCTATAAACAAACGGTTATTCTAGTATTGGACCATTAATATGCTAATTTAAATACAATTTATGTGTCTACATCAGTAGGTTCTCCTGCACACATGGTCACAACCGGAAAAATGCATGAGAATTAGGTCTGGATTCCTATGTATTTTTCGGACTACTGTCAAATGGCCCCCACCACGAGAAGAAAATTTATATTTTTATATTAAAAATTCACAATAAAAATTTATATATGAATTTTTATTAGTCTAAATAAGTGAGCTAAAGTCCACTCAAAACTGTTGTGTGAGTTGTTTGAACATTTTAGTTGTGGGAATATCACACAGATGTCTTATAAGTTATAGCTGATCTAAAACTGCAATATATATTTTGCCTAGTGATGCCACTATAGGTTGGGTTTTACCAAACTTAGACTTGTTACTATTTAAGAAATGATAACCAAAATTTTATTCAACCACAAATTATTAAAGCCAAACCCGACCCACCCCGTTCAAAATATAAAATATTATTTTTGAATTTTTTAAGTTTTTTTAAAAAACTACTCAATTATTTAAAAAATAAAATTTTAAATAATAGTTTGGTTTTATCTCTCACCCCTTAAGAAAATTGTAAGTGTTATTATCAAAATAAAAAAAGATAAAAAAATTTAATATTTACAACTTTGATCAAGTAACTTAAAACCTGAACGCAATCTAAATAGTTATTTGGGTTCAAATCGAGAACATCATGGGCAAGGACAAAGTCAAAGAGCTTGGGGGCCGGGTATGTCCCCACAACCCACAAAATTCCAATATACAACTTATTAGGTGAGACCTTGTAGCCCCCCTGATTTGCTCTTTCAAGTGGGACCAAGTGGCCCTCTCTAATACTTTTACCATTATATCTCCTATATGGTTCCGGAATCAGTTGGGTCAAGTTTCCCAATGTACTAAACCTTAGTGACATTTCCTAATCTTGCTTATGGGAAAAGTTGTGTTCTGATGCCGATGACAAAGGGAAATCCCTTAAAATGGTCTATTTTATAAGAAAATCATCGTTTGAAGCGTAATTCCGTTGATATTTGGCTGTTGGACCATGTTTAACTAATATAAACTATTTTAGGAGGATGGGGTCAAACTTATTATCCGTAAAAAAACCCTTGAATTCATCCCAAAAAAAAAAGAAGAAAAAGAGACCCTTGAGAAGTTCTTTTGTCAGGAATAAGATGACACATTCAAGCATGTATTGTCTTAACATACTTTAGAGCACACCAACAAACAGTGCATAGTTAGTAGAATGAATCTATATCCCCTAAGTCCCCATTAACTCCATAAAACCCCCTCATAAATTTAAAAGTAAAATAGGGCACTGAGGTGATTATCGCTGAAGCTAGCTAGTCTAAAGGCCAGGACTTTCTTCTGAGGCCACGTTAAAGTTTGTATGCAGGGGTGGACATCCGTGACTTGTTCCTAATGGGGGCATATCAGTCCCACTGTTCTACCCCACTTGACGCATCTTATCGGATGTTACTTGGGTCTAATCTCCTATATGGTTCTGGGTTATAGCTTCGTTAACAAGAGAGAGCGGAATGACCAACCTCACCTTGTCCACTTTGTTACCACCTTGCCCTCCATGCTTCTCCGACCACACAGAGGCCCCCTTCTTATCGTACTCGATCTGAATTGAGTCAATTGCAGCTCCATGAGTGATGGTCAGTTGCTTTATCGCCGTGTACACGCCGTCGTCCCAAGCGCTACCGCCGTTGCCTCCCCACGGACCCACTGATATTGGCTTCTTCTCTCTACCTTCAAAACTCTAGTAAACATGATCAAAACCAATCAGTTGTCTATAATCACTCAGTTATCATAGACAACAAAACTGACACAATTGGTTGCTACATTAGAATAATTGAGAAGCATGAGCCCGGGAGCTTCTCAGCTGCAGATCTTGATCCTCCGGCGTAAGGGTGCAGTGGATTTTTACCCCTTTACTACCGGGGTTGCACAATTAAAATCGCACGGCCAACATGCACCGCGAGACTCTTCCTACATACAAATCGAATTATTAATATAAGCAGAAGTACCATTGTTGGAAGAAGGAGAAGCTTGGCCTGTTGAGGGGTTGCCACTTGCCGCAGAGAATGCTAGTGTCTAAGTGTCTTATAAAGGAATAACAGATGCTTATTGGGGGATCCATTAGATAGAGGGAAGTGGGGAATTTGATTCCATGCAACACTAAAGAAAGAAGATTCTGCTCTGATTAGTCTTTTGGTAAAAGCTAAAAAAGGCATTTCCATGTGGTACTCTTTCAGCCGTTAAGAAACTTGTAAGTTACGTCCTGGATATATCAGATCTATGCGGACTACAATAGAGGTTGGCTACAGGTGTTGAACTCTTTGTCTCCGTTAAAAACTGAGAGAGGGATGATAATTAAGAACATACATCTGAATGCTCACAACGATTTAGTTGAGATACATGATAAAATGGGGACACGTAGCCTGTGGTGTATACGGTGCAGTGTGTCTTGTCTTTAAACTACGTTACTTTTTTTGCCTTCGAAAACTTACCGAGAGGCATATACGCCAAGTCGATCCTCTATACAGGAAGAGAGAGAGGAAGGGGAGGACTGAAACCAAACACAAGAGCTAGTTGCAACTGGACCTTGTATTTGCTATGCAAGACAACCTTAGCAGGGAAGGGGCGAGGAGAGATGGTAGGGATCGAGAATGAGAAGAGAAGAGGGAAAAGAAAATGGCCATGCCAAGAGGGGAGGAAGGAGATGGCCGCGCAAGAAGGGAGGAATGAGAAAAGATGGGAGGGAGGACAAGTACTTGGCAAAGATGGGAGGGAAGAAAAAGCTACTAGCGGAGATGGACACATGGGAGGAAAGAGAAGATGTTGGTGAACATGGATGTGCGCAAGGAGAAGCGTCACTTAACTTCACCCCTTTTATTGATCTAGGGCGAGTCTTGCATTTCCAATTAGCAAGGGGGGAGGTTATAATTGGAAATGTACGAATCATAAACAAATTGGTGGCCTATCTTGAAATCTTACGGTTCTCTTACGCTCAGCTCACTGTGGTGCATAGAAAACGTTTCTTACATTTAAATATTAAGGTTTTGAATCATAAGTTAATTGACTAATGTCATATTCTAAAACGTGTATACAAAATCCCAAATGACTAACGTCAAATTTGGAATAAGGGTATAAAATCTAAACGACTAATGCAACATTTTAAAATCCATAAATTAAAATATAAGATGCATAATGATTAATGCTCTATTAGGGAATTTAAAAAGCAAGAGGTTAGTATCATTTAATATAAACTAACAAAGTATTATTAGGATAGCAGGGACATACTCCAGGAAGCTAAGCTCTTAAGTTTAAATCCTCATTATTAGACATTCATTAGAAACTATATCATGATTTACCCTATCTGTATGTGAGCCTTGTGCGTGGTCGAAGATAATAGTGTGGGATACAGTGCTCTAAGAATATGGTTGCTCAATCCCTTCAGCAGGTTGACACTCATGAGTGAATCACCTTTCAAAATGACCTTCTTATCCCAAATGATCCAAACCCGAAAAGACAATAAGTCAATGCTCTTAACCTTAGATGTGGCAATATTGGGCTATGCCGTTGAGTTGGGCATGTACCAGGCCCATGCGAAGGGCCAACCCGGCCAGTTCCTCCAGATAAGAGGCCCGACCCAACCCATGGGTATGTTGTACCCGGCAGTGGGCCTGTAAAAAATTATATTGATATATAGAGAATTTTATAATTATATAATTTTTTAAATCTTAAGGAGGTAAAAATTATATTATTATAATATGAGTGCATCCCAACTAGGTTGTCACCTATGGATTATTTGTAATTAATCTTTAATATACAACTAAGATAAAAAAAAGACATTTAAACCATCTAAGAAATTGAAAATTCATTAGTCTCCTTTTAGCTCCTAACTTTGAATATTGTTCTTTGTCTTTTTCATCTTATCAATTTTTCAAGTAGACTCAGTACTTCATCATGGTTGGAGGTAGCAAACACATAATAATTTTTTTCATATGTTTGATACTAAGCTAAAATGTCAAAGTTACTTATTTATTCTTTAGTTATAAAATTAATACAATTATTTTGTAATTACATAAGCAATTCGTTATTGGAATTGCTATGATATTTTTGTTTATTTTTACTTAATAAAGCAATTCGTTATTGGAATTGTTATTATATTTTTGTTTATTTTTACTTAGTAATACTAAGAAGGGTATTTCTATTTAAAGGACTTAGAGCAGTATTCCTTCTACTCCCATACATCGATTCATATGGATCATATAAATAATATAAGATATTTTTAATATCTTTAGTAAAATTATTATAATTTATATTTATATTAAAAGGCATACCTTCTACTAATATTTATACGCTACTTAATTTAATCATATGATACATAATTACATCTAGACAAAACATCATGTGAATTTCATACTAATATTTAATATATTTTATATCTATTGGCCCTATATTAAGTGTATGATTATATATAGGAAAAAGTTTATATAAGCCTGGGCTCATATGAACCTATGTGAGCCCGGGCTCTATAGGTCGTCGAATTTTCATCTAGCAGCCTATAATACTCATGGGTTTAAATGCCCATGAATAACCATGAGTGTTATAGGCCCTCGGATATAAATCCGATGGCCCATAGAGCCCGGGCTCATATAAATGAGACTCATATATATATGTATATATATATGACAAAACCAAGAGTAATATTTTAAATTGATTAAAAACGAAAGAAGTAGGATAATATCCACAAATCTTGAATGACTAACATAAAATTTTGAAAGAGAAGAGTTGCAGCTATGACAAATGGGCCATGAGATCTTGGTCTCATACCATGATCTGATAGCCCACTTCCCATAATTGTAGTGAGTTGTAGTTCTGGGAAGGTTTCTCCCGTTTGAGATGCATATATGAATATAAGTAACTAGTGTCATATTTTAAAATTAGTAAATTGTAATGTGAAATACATAACGAGTAGTGCCCTATAGGAATTTAGAAGGCATGAGGTCAGCATCATTTTATATAAACTAACGAAGTATGATTGGGATAGCATCATTTTATATAAACTAACAAAGCATTATTGGGATAGCAGAGACATGCTATAGGAAGCTAAGGACCTAAGTATAAACCCCTGCTATTAGACATTCACAGGGAATTTATCATGATTTACCCTAGTTATATGATAGGTAAGCCTTGTGCTTGTTTGAAGGGAGTAGCGTGGGATACCGTGCTCTAAGAATCTAGTTGTCCAATACCTTGAGTACGTTGACACTCATGAGTGAATCGCCTTCAAAATGACCTTCTTATACGAAGGACCTAAACCCATAAAGCTAACATGTTAATGCCCTTGGAGGTGGAAACAATTTGTGCTGAGCCTAAGCTGGGAACGGCCCAAGCCTAGGCCCATGCAAATGGTTGGCCTGACCCGAATTGTGACCCATTGGCCATAGAGGGCCTGACCCAGTCCGGGTGTGGGCCTAAACATGGCCCGACGAAGGCCCATCAGGCTGGTTGGAGGGCTTGACCCAACATCCCAACAGCTCCAAAAAATGTTGTTTGGCCTAGCCATTGGGGGGGGGGGGGGGGGGGTGGATTCATAGGCCAGTTGATCGGCCATAGGGGCAGACCAAGCGAAAAAAAACTATTAGACGGACCTTTTGGGGGCAGTAGTATAACACCTTGACCCGAGTCCAACCCGGAGACTAGGGTTCAAAAAACTAGATTGGAGTAATAAAATTTTCAAAAGAAACCAGGAGCGGCCACATATGTATACGAGAACTATAATGTTCTTCTACGTATTACAAAACTTAAGTGCTCTATTGTGTGTATACCAAAACAAACCTAATTTTATACTAGTTTGGATCGAGTGAATGTCGTTGTGCTGTTCTTTTTCTACATACATATTGGATATGTAACGCTCGAGATTTTTTTCACACATTTTCCTTAAAATTCACGGAATTTTTTTTCAATGTAACGACTGTAAATCGAAGGAAAAATGACGAAATCAAAACCTGATAAAACAATTTATACTTTAAAACACTAAACATCCATTTTCCATTTAAATATTTTCATCATACGGTCAAATATCATACGACCAAAGCAAATATCATCAGGCGCTACTCGAAAACACACGTACGAATAAATTGCTATGATCATGGACTTTAAATACAAATCTCTCCCAGGCATCCCTGAGTGCAGGTCCCATAATAGTCCACAGACTAATCAAAATGAAAGTCCAGAATAAACATCTTAATGTCTCGTCTCACCCAATACATCGGATCGTGGCACAAATAAACTCGCAGAGAGTGAAGCATATACCTGAGTCAATGAGAATCAAACCACCGCTAAAATGAGCATCCATCTCCAGAAGCTCTCCGCACAACCTGCAAAACCTCCCGTACAACGGGGCTAAAAAGTAGGGTAATGAGTATTTTCATACTCAATAGGAAAATACCCAGTAGGGGAAATCCAACACAGTGAACTCACTAAGTTCATAATTACATGCGTTCATGCAACTCAAACATGAAGCAGTCAACATAATATAATCATATCATGCACATACGCATACGATCATACCAAATGCACCATAGTGCCAAAGTCATACCAAAGGCACCATCGTGCCAAAATCATACTATCAAATCAAACTTACACAAGCACCCTTATCTAGGGTCTTACAAACTTACTTGTACCACCAACAACACACGCATACTTGTACGACCTTACTCGTACAATCATACTTGTACGACCTTACTCGTACAGTCTTACTCAAAATCATACTCTCACAATCGTACTCATATACATACTCTTACAGTCGTGCTCATACACATACTCTTACAGTCGTGCTCATACACATACTTTTACAGTCGTGCTCATACTCATACGCTTACAGTCGTGCTCATACTCATACGCTTACAGTCGTGCTCATACTCATATGCTTACAGTAGTGCTCATACTCATACACTTATAGTAGTGCTCATACTCATACACTTACAGTCGTACTCATACTCATAGGCTTACAGTCATGCTCACACTCATACAGTCGTACTCATAATCGTACACATATCAATAACCACTGAAGCTCATTACAACTAATAAGCTCCAGCGTCGAAATGGAAAAGAATGCCACTGGGGCAACACCTTAACCACCGGGGAGTGACTAGATGCCATGGACTTTTCCGAAGGTAAGGCACACCAATGCTCATGGGGCACTGGATCAAATAGGTGAGAGTAGATCCATGATACTACTTACTTGAGCGCGCAAACATAAACACCCACACATAAGGGGTCATACAGTTGCCTACCATAATGAGTCTTATAGTGCCATAGAATCACCCACTATAATGGGTCTTATAGTACCAGAGAATTGCCCACCATAATGGGCCTTATAGTGCTATTGCCACTCTTGGGCAGAAAACATACAGTGCCACTTGGGCAGAAACATACAGTGCCACTCTTGAGCGGAAACATACAACGCTCTCAATAGAGCATCAAACGTCTAGGCTTATACAGCACACAGACCAAATCGAAAACATATGTCGTTCTCAACAGAGCATCAGATGTCTGGGCTTCATACAACACACATACAAAGTTGAAAACGTACATCGCTCTCAATAGAGCATCAAACGTCTGGGCTTATATAGCACACAGACCAAATCAGAAACAATGTCGCTCTCAGCAGAGCATCAGACATCCGGTGCTCTATACAGCATACAGACAACATCCCGCAAGATAAACACCATGGCAAGACATAAGAAATGCTCGGCCCACTCATTAGCAGCCAGCCCAAACACGGAACTTAATCTGTCGAACCCTTAGGTCTCAAACTCACAACGCTATCATTAGTTGTGCTTATAATTCAAGTTTGAATTAAGTAAATTATGCGGATGCCACACAAACTCACAGTCCTCGACTGATCAAACTAAAGCTGAGCCCGATCCGAAACCCAAGTTCGTCAGGGTAGCAGACTTCACTTAACCTGTCCACATCATGGACAAAACTCATTGTACATCAAACCCTTACAGTCTTACATACTTCGCCATCCATCTTATGGCCAAATCATCTTACACTAACATCCTCAAATGATGCTCCTCAGAGCCAACCCAGTTGTCGCCCTCTTACTTATATCTCACTTATTATGCTTACTTTTCACTTCATGTTCTGTACGTTATGCTTGTACAATTATGAATACTCTTACTGTCTGACAATCGCCCAACATACAATCCAACCCAAACCAATCCATTCTAATCCTTGCCCATCATACTCTTATCCTCTGTCATCTGTCATACACTTACACAACCGTATCCAAATCTAGACAAAACCTCTGTCACCTCTTACTGTCCATCGCTCATACCTCTGCCCACATACACTTACACATAACCATATCATAGGCAAAATAGTCGTTACACATACGTATGTCTATTACACATACGTATAACATACACATACGGTCATACATACGTAACTTACAAACATGCTCATTAGTCATCACTAGTGCATACATACATCAAACATGTATGTTAGTCATCACTAGCACATGCACACACATTCATACGTACTTCAAACATGCACACTAGCCATCACTAGCACATGCATAATACATACGTACTCCAAACATGCACGCTAGCCATCACTAGCACATGCACACACATTCATACATACTCCAAACATGCACGCTAGCCATCATGCACACACATTCATACATACTCCAAACATGTATGCTAGCCATCACTAGCACATGCACACACATTCATACATACTCCAAACATGCACGCTAGCCATCACTAGCACAAACTTACATCCAACATACTTATAGCCAACATGCATGTCATATGCATTTCAACATACCATATAATCATGCTTACTTGCACATCATGCAATCGGATCGTTACTTAACATCCAAAGCATGGAATCATACAATCCTAGCATGCTACTACTCATTCAAAGCATGATATCATGACTTTACAAGTTCAAAGCTCCCCTATCTCGTAATCATGACGTTTGATTGCAAGCACACGACGGTGGCGGCGTCAGCGGCGGAGTTGGCGGTCAAAACCATTGCTTGGCTGAGAGAGCTGCTGTCCTGAGGATTTAGGAAGTGCCGGAAATAATCGCGGCCAAACAAGGTGTCAGAAATCAATGCGGTAAAACCCGCGATCCATGACGACACACAAGGGCGGCCGGGAGAAATATCGTGCCAACATATGTGGCAGTACGACCAGATGTCGAGGGTGTACTCACTAAAGATCGGCCAGTGGCTAATACGTACTCAGCTGGCAACTAGACGTCAAAATCGGCCGTGGACAGCACCCAACGGTGACGATTTCGCATCAACATGGTCCCACATAAGGGTGGAGAGCGTGGGGCAACGCTCGAGAACAAAGGAGAGGTGGTGGAGGCTCTAGTGGTCAACTCCACTCGATGGCCAAGCCATCCGATGATTGGGCGGCGCAAATGCGGCGCCTAAACCCAGAAGTACACGCGTGGCCACATGCGCATGCGACCCAAGGGGCGGGGGAGAGGGCTGAAAGGAGGCGACCCAAGGCCCACAAAAGCCAACAAGGCTAAGGCCCTAGCGGTGGCCAATCTAAGCAGCGACATCGCTGATCACCACCCACAACCAATATCGATGGTGCGGGTAGCTGTGCATCTCGCACGGTATAGGGCAAATGGCAAGTGGCCCATTCCGAGTGGAAGAATATAATCAGGCCAATTGGGGCTGGCCCTCACTATCGCCGAGCTGGGGCAGAGCCCACGATGGCCAAATGGCCTACAGCTCACCGATGCCAATGACCCGAGACGCACCCAAAGAGTCTAATCGGGCAGAGCAAGGCAATAGGGGAGAGGCGGGGTCGGAAACGACAAACCCCTACTGACACTGGGTCGAGGTAGGCTGGACGGAGTCCTACCAGTGGCCAGACGACAACCGGAAACCCACCGGTGTCCAAAAAATCCCACAGACAGTGAGATGGAATAGTAGAAACAAAACCCGACCAAAGTGCTAGTAGCTCACCGCGGAGTGAAGAAAGCTTGGCGGCAGCTATAGCCAGCGCCTATGGGTTCTTAGCGGCTAACTAAACATAAGTCTAGTTGAGAGCGGCCGCAAATGATGTCAAAATTGTACACCCACAGTTCAAAAACGGGATTGAAGGAGAGAAAAACCCGAAAAAAGGTTTGGTACCTCGTGGAGGAGTGAAGAGGCCGTGGTGGTGGTTATAGCCGGTACCTACGGACTCGTGGTGATGAGGCAAAGAAGATCCTGACAAGAACTGCCAAAATCCGATGATGGAGGAGGGAGAACGGAGCGACCGGAAATGGGCTCGGGTTTTCTCTTCTCAGTGGACGTGAAATTTTTTGTTTTGGAAGTCAGTTCCGGAAAACTTAGTGGACTGAGGCTTAAAAAGCCGTCATTTCACTATTTATCTTTTTAATTTTTACATTCATATCCTTAACACACGTTCACCCACCGATTACACATTGTACCTCCAAAATTTACGCCGTAAGTGCGTAGCGAGGCCTGCGGCCTACGACTAAGCCCCACACCCAGCTCTACGGGTTTAAATATAGGGGAAAATACATAAATACAAATATGCTGAAGCGTCACATTTTCCCACCGAAAATGATCAGAAAAATAGCAGGAAAATCCTAGAAAATTGTAGAAAAATCAGGGACTTTACAGGATAACATTTACGATGTTATTCCAATATAATCGAATCCGAACGTAATTCTGGTTAACGACAAGTACATGCATCAAGAAATACAAAATTATATATATAAAAATATGTATATCTAAATATTTAATTAAAGTCAAATAAAAGATAACAAATTAGCAAAAATAAGCATCCCACTCTATTATAGAGTAGAGCAAAACACATAGAGCATATTAGATCATATATATCAGATCTCATTTGACTATATTAGATCAGATCAGAGCATATTAGATTAAAATAGAGCCTTCTAGAGTAGATTGAACCAGAGCATGATGGTGTAAAGATAGATAAAGAAAAAAAATAGATTGGAGGCACACACGACCGGCGGGCGAAACAGAAATAGGGAGCCCTCTCTTTGAGGCCAGAGGCAATGCCACTGCTGGCCGCCGGCTTATGCCCAGCTAGCCCTTGCCTGGTGATGCCGCTACTGCCACCTCGGTGTGGTCGCCTGCTATCTGACCCTTTTTCTCCCCTTTGTTCCCGTCTCGGCCTAATGAGCCCTCCTTTAGTTTTGATCCCCCCCTTCCTCATTCCCCTCTTCCTTTGCCTTTGGGACCACCCCCTCTCCTCCCTAACATCAACCTCGACTCTAGCCCAATGGTGGAAGCCACCATGGGGTGGGGCAAAGGTATTAGGGATCTAGGTTTGTTTTTTTATTGCCAAAAGCAAATTAGTTAGTCGTTCGGGTCATCGGTTCAACTAGGTGGGCTAAAGTGACCCGCTTGGGTCAACCTTGCCCAACAACCCAGAAAGCTGAGTTTGAATTTCTAATTGGACTCGATTCAACCCAGTCTAATTGCCCGAGCCATTTTGGGTTTTTAAACATTGACTTGACCTTAAAATTGAAACTTGGGTGTCTCTAGTAGTCATGACATGGTGGTAAGACTTAGCAGCTAGCCATATACGCTACTTACCATAGACGCTACTTGCCATATATGCTACTTGGCAGGGGCGACAATGACAACCATGGTGGGAGGGAGGGAGGATGAACAAGAAAATTTTGCTAATTTTGAACAAGTAAAGGTATTTTTTATAATTTTATTTTTTTTAGAAAATTCCAAGAAATAGTAATTCTAAGAAATAGTTTCTCAGGCCAAAAGACTTCGTTATCACCACCTTTCTTGCTACATTTTTAGAGAGAAATAATGATTGACTGTGCAATTTACCAGTGGTAGCGACAACTTAAACTAATTAAGCAATAGATGGAAGATTGAACCGTAAGGTTGTTGTTAGATTCAATGGCTATTGCATGCCTTCAACGGTTGCAGCACGGTGGCCATGCTTGGCTGACAACCGTGGTTGATCATGGACGATAATAGTGGTGAGTGGTGTCTATGATGAAGATGGTAAGAGGCAGGATGAAGAAGAAAGGTACAACTCGTCATTTTACACAAATATGACATATTTGTAATTTTTGTATCCTTCTCAAATAATAAAAAATAAAGTGAAGAATCTTGCAATAAAACCCTAATAAAAGGTGATTTATTCTTATTTTTTAATGAAATTAATGAGATAACAAAGCATTTTTTAAAAGATTATGGCTATTTAAACCTCACTTTTTCCTATGTGTCCCCCGTTATTTTTTTACCCCACCATTTTCTATTAAAATTTCCCACATCCCCCACTTTTCTTCTTTTCCACTTCTCTTCCTCCTTTTTCCATCTTCTCTAGCATCGACACCAATGCCGGCACCAATGGCCATCAGCCTCTGGGCGCAGCTGCTAGCCTCCAGTAGCGGCCGCAGCGTCGCTAGGTACGGCCGCCAGTGTCGCAGCAGCCGCGCTCAGCGGCGCAAAGGCCGTTGGCAGGTGCGGCTGTGCCCAGTGACACAGAGGCCGCTGGTAGGCGCGACTGCGACACTGGCGATAGTCAGCAGAGCTACTGGTACCTACCAGCGGCCTCTGTGTCACTGGGAGCGGCTATTGCAACGTTGAGCGAGGTCGCCAATGGCCTAGCAGGGGCCGCTGCGACGCTGGGCTCAGCTGCCAACCACAGGCAGCGGCCGTTAGGCCGCTATGCACAACCAACAGCAGCTGCCAGTGGTTGCCCTAGTCGACCAGCACTAAGCCAGCTGTCACGGCCCTAGCCATCCATAGGTGTCGTGCGGCGCTCGCAAGGCCAAATAGCCGAGCGAGTAAGCCTTTCTTCGTCAAGGTCATGGTCTTGTGCCATTCGACCAAGCGTCCAGCCCGCGAAGCCAAGTAGCGAACCCGTCTCAAGGCGGACGTGCGAACGTGCCGGACCATCTCCCAAGCGAGCTAGCCGGAGAGGGACACTTCCTTGCAGTGCATGGATCCAACTTAGGCAACTCGGTCATCCGAACAATCCGTCTCAGCCAAGTGCATGCAAGGGTCTTTGTTACCAACATGGCCATAAGGCCGGACAGCCGCCCGACGAGTTGGAGAGCCCCATCCCACCAGCGGATGGGCTCCTAGCATGATAGCTAGCAAGGCAACACCCTTCGTTGCCATCCGGATCAGCCTGTTGCAAGGCTAGGCATCATACCAACAGCTTGTCCATGAAGCTCACCATGTCCCTCCCTATATAGCATAAGAGATTTATGGTGTTTCTCTGGAGTGGCAGCCAAAGTGGCCGTACGGGCATGGTATCTCCGAATTCCGCAAAACTACCCGAGAACACTCCCAAGGACCCTCAAACACTATATAGGTAGGTGGGGACATCTTTAGAATCTAAAACGGTGCTAGTTGGCTATGTGTCCCAACATAGCCAACTATGTGTGCGCATCGTTACGGCATTTCTGCGCAACGTTGCACACACATGTTGCGCAACGTTGCGGGCTTTCCCCGCAACGCCTGCACACATGATATGCAACACTAAGGGCAGTTCCCAAAATGAATCCACACCTCGTATACAACACATTCCCACGTGTGTGCGCCCCAGCACGTGTCACGAGTAGTCCGCTTTGCTACCCCGTAACATAGCACCGAAGTTGAAGGAGAAAAAGATATAAAAAAAAGAAAGTAAAAATATATATATTTTTTCCGATTTGGAAGATATGGGGAGAAAAACGGGGTCTAAATAGCCCTCTTCTTTTTAAAACCCTTGTATTAGCTTCAACTTCAACCAGTTCAAGAGAAAAAGGGGGACCAATCCATATGCGTTTTTGGGCCAGATTGATTTGGCTAGGTTACTCTGGCCTAACGAGTAGATTAGATGGATTTAGAAAAAAACTTGGGCACTCGGTACTATAGGCCCAAAATTTTGGACCCTCTACATAAATAAATAATAGGCTGACTATTTTAACACGTTAAATTTGTATGGTCCCGCAAATTCTTGATTTCTTTTGGAAAGTTTTAAAAAATTCTAGACAAATTTTATCAGCAGCGCCCATGCTCTGTAGCCAATTTTAGTGTCCCCCAAATTAGATCCAAGGGTACCTGGACGTATAACTCGTAAAGGAAACCATATTGAACAATCAAACTCAACCCTGGTGAAGATAACGAATTCAGCAATCCAAAAGCACTTCCATTCTAGGCACGGCAGTCATCATCATTCGTCATCAACCAAGATACCCTCGGGAGGCCGTTCCTAAAGGCAGTGTGTTTCTCGTTATAGGACGTCCCCCCACCGCCTACCAGATTTGCGTTTTCTTTTTAGGAAACCCCCGGCTGTCTTACTTCCAATATAACGCCTCTCCTCCACCCAAAGGAAGAAGAGAAGAGAAGAGAAGAGATGGAGTTTCTACGCTCCGGGGAATTGGCAGTTTCCATGATCGTTTTGACAGAAGGTCTGTGCTTATGTTCGTACTTTCAATGTATCTGATGCTTTATTGTCTTCTGTTTTTGTTCTAGAGTGGAACTATTGCACTACTGTTTCGTATTTTGGATGTGTCTGACGTTTTTTTCTTTCTAATGAATTATTTAAAGAACAGAGCTTCGATCTCTGTTTTCTGTGATCCTCTAACTCATGTTGGCATATGAGGCTATAGAATCTCTGTTTTTTCATTCTTTTTTGCAGATTAGGACTATGACTATATATGATTTCTGACGATGGAAAAATCAAGTTGTACTGTGATTTCTGATTTGTTGTCTTCTATTTTGTCCTAATGAATTATTAGAGCAAAGTGCTGCAGTTTCTGTTCTGGTTGATCAGTTAGCTCATGTGGGCATTATTTGATATTTAATCTCTTTTTTATTCATGTCCATATAGTGCTATGTTCTTTTTTCCTTTTCATATCTAGTTATGATGTAATATTTGATTGTGAAGTAAAGATATGAATTCTGGTCATCTTTATATATATTTTTCATGACACAAAGCTGCAAAGGTTCGTAGAGGATAGCAAGCAACCCGATGTCTCTTCTCCTCATCTTTTTGGACATCGGAAGCAGCCCGTTCAACCAAGAACAACGGCAGAGATGACATTGTTTGTTCTTCTGACCCATGGTAGAATTCATTGTATATTTTTGTTTATTCTCTTTGGTAGATCTCTTGAACGGTTTTTTGGTGAAGTCAGTTGAGCATGTGGTGGGGTCTTACTTCTTAGCTTATGTTCTTCCTGAGTTTATACCTTTTAATCAACATGGTATGTTAATTCAATTTACTTGTTTTCTGTTCTAAAGTGTGCTTCAGTTGCTCATAGTGGGTTCTTTTGCTGGTCCAGCACAGTTGGTCCGGTTCTGTGCCCTGATATGAGACCAAACTCCCCAGTAGGGATTACTAATGGATTTTGCCGTCTTATCAGATTATAATTTTGAAAAGTTTTAACACGAAATCCACAAACCAATTTCATCTAGTTGTCATTAGACTCAGAGAAGAATTGTATTCTTTTCTGCAACTATTTTTCTTTCCTTGTGCTTATAGTCTTCCTCTTGACAGGTTTCTTGAAGGAAGAGGCTCTTGTATTGTAAATGAGAGAGGAGCGTTTGAGGAGGCGGCAGCAGCGTAGGGGAGTTCAGGTCAATGGAGCACCTTCATGTACTGAAAAAAATTAAGACAAAATTTCCTCTGCACTGCTTTCTTTCACCCTCTCTTCAGCCACCATCTTTGTGGGATGCATCCTCTTCACTTGCATCGTCACAACCCAGGGCTCTGACATCCATCCTCTTGCGCTTCCATCTTCATATGTTCATCATTTCACCAAACAGGTGCCCCTAACATAGTCGGATTAGGCTTTGGCGAACGTCTTCCAGGATGACTGCCTATTTCTCAGAGCCATTATCGTCGTCACTGATTCAAAATTCCCTGGCATCAACCGGCCCAGCTCCACTCTCCTTAGCAGTCTTCTGTTTTATTCAAGATCCAATGATGCTATTTTGTTTCCTCATTCTAATGATATCCAATCAAAAGAATAGTTAGTTATGATCATAGATGCTGTATTATTATGATGAAAAAAAGTTATTTTCTGGTCTTGTTTTTTGTATGTAACTTGCATGACAGAAGACTGCAAAGGTTCGTGCGTGAAGAATCCGTCTCTGGAAGCAGCTGGTTCGACCAAGAGTAACGTCAATGATGAAACCGTTTGTTGTCCTGATCTATGCTTAAATTCTTTCTATCATCAGTGAATCACGAGTTTCCTAATCTGCTCCTAGCTTATATTTCCCAAGTTTCTAATTTTTTAATAAGCATGATATTGTCATACAATTAAATGTGTTCCAGTTGCTCATGGAGAGGGTTCTTTGCTAGTTCAGCAACAGCTGGTTCGGCTAGCAAAACGAGCTTTAATAGCAAAATTTGTTTTCGCTTTATTAAACTACGCCGCCTGCCCTCCGGAGGCCACGGTGACGACGGTACCACACCTTCCTATCGTATTCTATTGTTGGAAAGTCCATATACTGCCTGAAGACTAAAGGTGTGTTTCTCGTTATAGGACGTCCCCCCACCGCCTACCAGATTTGGTTTTCTTTTTAGGAAACCACCGACTGCCTTACTACCAGATATAACGCCACCCCTCCTCCCAAAGAAAGAAAAGAAGAGAAGAGAATAGAAGAGATGGAGTTGCTATGCTCCGGGGAATTGGCAGCTTCCATGATCGTTTTGATCAAAGGTCTGTGCTTATCTGTGTTTATTATGTTAGTTCGTACTTTCAATGTCTCTGACTTCTGTTTTTGTTCTAGAGTGAACTATTGCACAGCATATTTTGAATGTGTCTGACGTTTCTTTATTATTTAAAGAAAAGGGCTTTGATCTCTGTTTTCTTTGATCCACTGACTTACGATGGCATATGACGCTGTAAAATCTCTGTTTTTTCATTATTGTATGCATATTAGAACTAGGACTATATGTTATTTCTGACGATGCCAAAATTAGGTTGTACTGTGATTCTGATTTATTGTCTGCTGTTGTTTTCTAATGAGTTATTAGAGCGAAGGAGGGCTTCTGTCTCTGTTCTCGTTGATCAGTTAACTCGTGGGCATTATTCCATATATAATCTCTTCTTTAGTCATGTCCATATAATGCTATAATTTTTTTTTTATTTTCATATGTAGTTATTATGTGATATGGTGTTTGATTGTGAAGTAAAGATGTGTTTGATTGTGAAGTAAAGATATGGATTCTGGTCATGTTTATATATAATTTGCATAAAACAAAGCTGCGAAGCGAAGGTTCATAGAGGATCGCAAGCAACCCCATGTCTCTTTTCCTCATCTTTGAAAGACAACGGAAGCAGCTGGTTCAACCAAGAACAACGGCACTGATGACATTGTTTGTTCTTCTGATCCATGGATAAATTCATTGTATATCTTAGTTTACTCTCTTTGGTGGGATCTCTTGAACGGTTTTTTGGTGAACTCTGTTGATCATGTGGTGGGGTCTTAGCTTATGTTCTTCCTGATTTTATACTTTTTAATCAACATGGTATGTTAATTCAATTCAGCCGCCATCTTTGTGGGATGCATCCTCTTCACCTACATCGTCAACCCAGGGCTCTAATCCGGGTGCTGCCTTTGCCATCGGAAACCCCCAACGTCGATTTAGCGCAAGGCGAGCCAAAAAAACAGTAGTAATCCCGCCTATAAAAACCCAGTTTTTGGACCCCTGCCATTGCCTAAAGCGCATCCATGTTGATTAACTTTCATCTCTAATAATAAAATGCGTATTTCCCTGCCTCAACCAGCTCTTTGGCCGCTTCTTTTGATCATGATGCTAAACCAACATCCATCTTGAAAAAAAGGCCGAGAGCTCCGAGAGAGGATCCGGCCCAAAGAAGGTCTATTTTAAGATTTGTTTATTCCATTTGTTTGTTCTTTTATGTTGATTTTGACTAAGTAATCTTCACACTCACGGCAAAAGTTGTTTAATCAACATAAAAGAACGAGCAAAAAGGAAGAATTGGAAGAAACAAACCTCAAAATGGACCTTCTTCGTGTGTTGGATCCTCTCGTAGCTCTCTACCTTTCTTTTCATGATTGATCTTGGTTTAGCAGCATCACGAAGAGGAAGCAGCCAAAGAGCCCGGTAGAGGGAGGGGAAAGACACATCTTATTTGAGTTGAAAGTTAAGTTGACAATAGGGGCAGGGGGCCAAGAACCCCTCCAAGGCCCAACAAAATTTAAAATTTTAAAAATATAAATTTTTATTAGAGTTTTTATAGGCAGGATTACTAGTTTTTTTTTACTCGCTAAATCGATGTTGGGCTTCTAATGCCGAAGGTGGCCCCGACTTAGGGACTTGGGTTACCGATGTCTACCGACATGTCGAGCAGGCTACTTATACCACCAAGGGGAGAGAGGGTGAGGAGAGAGAGGATGAGTAGATAGAGAAAGCATCGCTACTACCTTTAGTAGTGACGCATACTATTATTTGATACTATTACAATTTAAAATAAATAAATAAAAGAGAGAAAATGGAGAGAGAGGAGAGAGAAAAGAGAGGGGAGAGAGAGGAGGGGAGGGAGAAGAGAGGAAGAGAGATAGAAAGAGAGGGAGAGAGGAAAGAGAAAAGAGAAGAGAGAGAATAGAGAGAGGGAGGAAGAGAGAGAGGGGAGAGAGGGAGAGTGAGGAAGAGAGGGAGGAAGAGAGAGAAGAGAGAGAGAGGGAAAGAGGGGAGTGAGGGTAGAGAGAGAGATGAGGGGAGAGAGAGAAAGTGGCGAGGACAAAATTTTAATTATAAATTATTTTAAAAAACTTTAAAAAATAAAAAAATGTATAGTAGTGACACATACCAGTATGAGTCGCTACTACCATATTATGTAGTAGCGATGCATATTGTTATGCGTTGCTACTATAATTTTTTTTTAAAAAATTAAATAAAAGAGAGGGAGAGAGAGGAAGAGAGAGGGAGAGGGGGAAGAGAGAGGAAGAGAGAGGGAGAGGGGGAAGAAAGAGGAAGAGAGAGGGAGAGAGGGGGAAGAGAGAGGAAGAGAGAGAGAAAGAGGAAGGGGCAGAGAGGATGAGGGGAGAGAGAGAGAAGAGAGAGAAGATGAGGAGAGAGAGAGGGGGAGAGAGAGACTGTAGCGACGCATACTTTATGTGTCGCTAATAACTAGTGTATTAGCGACACATATATTTTGTGTCCCTAATACATGTTTTTTTTGCCCGTGCGGGTGAAAATTCTGACAGCGCGTGCGATTTTTGCCCGCGTGGTTATTTAACCCCACCCCCCTCTCTCTCCACCGGTTCCGCCATCTATTGCCATCACTGCAACTGCCAAGAGAGGGGGGAGCGGGAGGGAGGAGGGGGGCCTCCCCATCCACCACCGCCTACCCCCCCCCCCGGTCCCCTCCCCCACCCGCACCCCTATAACTTTTCATTAGCGATGCATATCATTATGCATCCCTAATAATATATTTTTTATTTTTTAAAAAAAATTAGTTTTGAACATTACCGATACATAATTAGCGGCATTAATAAGATATATTAGCGACGCTTATAATGATGTGTTGCTAATAAGCTTCTTTTTATTTTTTTACATATTATTAAATTATTAGCAACACATAATTATGTGTCACTACTAACCAATTATTACCGACATATAGATCTATGCACCGCTAATAATTTAATATTATCGACGCTTGATTATGTGTCATGAAAGCAAAATCATTAGCGATGTATAAATATATGTCACTAATGTTAGACTTTTAGCGACATTTTAAGTTAAGCATCACTAATGCACAGTAGCAACTACAATTTTACTGATGCATGTAGTGATGCTTTTTATGTGTTGCTAATAACTATTAGCGACGCTTAGAGTACTATTAGCGATGCTTAAAAGCGTCGCTGATAGTTAGTTTTGTTATAGTGATTTTTTCAGACTTTCTAATTGGGGATTGTTTGGAGTGAGCAGAGACTACTTAAACTTTGGCCGATTAAACAAGGTTGTTTTATCGACTTGCATAATTATGATTGTGTGCTAGAGACACTTGATATTGAGGTTGATTATTTATGGATATTCATGATATGATTGTGTGGTAGAGACACTTCTCATGCAGGTTAAATGTGATGAATATGCATGATGTGATTGTGTCGTAGAGAAACTTCTCATGCTAGTTAAATGTGATGAATATGCATGATGTGATTGTGTGGTAGAGACACTTCTCATGAGGATAAATTTGATGGATATGCATGATGTGATTTGTGTGGTAAACACACTTTTCATGTAGGTTAAATATGATGAATATGCATGATGTGATTGTGTGGTAGATACTTTTCATGCAGGTTAATGTGATGAATATGCATGATGTAATTATGTGTTTTGATACACTTTTCATGCAGGATTGTGTTAGAAATATGTGTCACGAGGTTGAATGTTATGAAGGAGAATGGATATATATATGTATATAGAGAGAGTATACTTGAGACACCCTTCATGCAGGATAGACTTTTATGTTATAATGTGATTATTCATGTTATGAATAGTATGTTTGAGTTATTTGCATGCAGGATTATTATTTATGAGTAAGTATGGTTATGGTAAGGAAAGTTATCAGAAATGAGATATTATATGATATGTAGATCAGATAGACCATGTTGATGTGACATGGTTATTTTTTGATTTACCGTTTCCGTATTCAAAACCTTACTGAGTTTATATTAACCCCGGTTTTCTATGTTTTTTGTTTTGGGGCTGTATTATGCGACATGTAGTCGATCAAGAACCTTTGTATGAGGAACAGTTGGGGAGTGCTTTGGAGTAGGCATGAATGCCTCGAGACCCTGCTATATTTTCTGATTTACTCTGATATGATGTTAGAACATTACATATGGTTGATCTTGTTTCAGACTATTGTAACCCTTGTGGTTTTAGACCTATTTATGACTTTCTGATTTGAGCCATGCTTGTCGGCTCAGTATTCTAAGTTGTAAGTTGAGACTTGAGGACTGTTTCTGATTTAAAGTCCTTTATACTTTTTCTTATCTCTTGCGCAAAGATTTAAAGGTGCGCAACTCTGTATATGTAATTTACCCGCTAGAGGGGTCAAGTCTTCCACAATTTAACAATTTGTTGCCCTCGTGTGCTTCAATCGTCCCTTGGACCTGGTTCAACTTAGGTTGGGCAGGCGCTGGGGGGTGACACACCCCCTCTCTTCCCCAGTGTTTTGGTCCTAACCCCAACCTTGGAGCATCCCCAACTTCCCATCCCTCTCCTCCCTAGTGGCCTAACCTTGACCCTAGTTGCTTTGATCCCCCTCTTCCTCTCCCTTTGGGGCCACCACCTCTCCTCCTCGACACCAACCTCGACTCTAGCCCCACGGTGGAAGCCACCATGGGCTGGAGCGAAGGGATTAGGGATCTAGGTTTATTTTTTATTGCCAGAAACAAATTGGTTTGTTGTTCGCGTCATTGATTCAATAGGGTAGGCTAAACTGACCCGCTCAGGTCAACCTTGCTTGGCAACCCAGACAGCTTATAATAGTGGTGAGTGGTGACAACATGGTGACAACCGTGTTATTGACAGCATGGTGGCCATGCTTGGCTGACAACCGTGGTTGATCAGGGACGATAATAGTGGTGAGTGGTGTATATGGTGAAGATGGTAAGAGGGAAGATGAAGAATAAAGGTATAATTCTGCCATTTTACACAAATATGACATATTTGTAATTTTTGTATCCTTCTCAAATGATAAAAAATAAAGCAAAGAATCTTGCAATAAAACCCCAATAAAAAGTGATTTATTTTTATTTTTTAATGAAATTAATGAGATAACAAAGCAATTTTTAAAACCCTCTTATTGGCTTCAACCAGTTCAGGAGAAAAAGGGGAATCGATCCATATGCGTTTTTGGGCCAGATTGACTTGGCTAGGTTACTCTGGCCTAACAAGTTGATTAGATGGATTTAGAAAAAACTTGGGCACTCAGTACTATAGGCCCAAAATTTTGGACCCAACCGGCCCTGTTGTGCACGTTTTAGGGCGCCCAATAGGGGCCAAGTATTAGGGTATTTGGGGTTTTAATGTAATAAGGGCATTTAAGTAATTTAATTAATTAGGTAATTAATGATTTATTTTAATTATGCTAGTGGGTCGTAGGTGCTTGTTAGTGAGCCCATTAATTAGCCTATTTAAATGTAAGGGCTACACCCTAAGTTAATTAGTGAATGATTAATTGTCTGATTTTCTTCTGTGCTTCTCCCTTTTCTGTCTGATGGCCATGCCATCCCCTCTCCTCTTTCCCGGTCTCCCTGCGCCACTCCATGCTTGTGGATAATCGTCCACAACAATGGTATTAGAGCAATTACGATCCTCGGCCATGGTTCTCACTTCAGCTTCAACGGATAGCCTGAAGGCCGTTGCTGCGGCAACCTTCGAACTCACTTTGACGGGAATCATGGCTGAGGTGAAGTCCCTGACAGTGCTTGTCGCAGAGATGAAGGCGGAGCTCGAGGTGACTACGCAGCTTTTAGCTGCGCACATAGCGCCACTTCTACCCGGGCCGCCCCCTGCTGCCCTCGTGCAAGATCCGCCAGATCAGCCACCATTCGACGGCAGAGGACGGGGAGGCATTGCAGCCCAGACGTCCAAGCCTCGCTCGCCTCCAGGCTCGCCACCATTCGATGGCGGCGAGGTATCTGACCTGCATTGCGTGCAGCAGTGCACTCGCAGCCGGGGCCTTGACTCCTTCCTAGAGCTCTACGCCTCGTCTGAGGGCATGGTCAGCCAGCTCCCCACCTGCAAGGCTGCTGGCGTCATCCTCCAGATGATCCGCGTCAAGGAGGCGGCCGCGGTCATCGAAGGGGACCTTCGAGGTGATGGAGGTCCAGACATCGCTCGAGACTTCCTCTCCCTATCCCTCAGTAGCAGCACACCTGACTTCTACCGCGACAGCGTCGCCGTAGGCGCCTTCACAACCATGCAGCGGGGGATCCTTGCTTCCTACTCTGCAGGCAACGCTGGTTCTGGCTCCCTCAGCCTCTCCAGCGTCGCCCCGGGGATCACCACTGTCGGCGCCTTCAGCAACGCCATCAACGTCACCAACGACAACCTTTGCATGACCGGGATGCTGATCCCAAAGAAGGTCGATAGCAAGATCGTGCTCTGCAACAAGGGGATCAACACGAAGGTGTAGAAGGGCGTGGTGGTGAAGGATGCAGGCGCAGGGAGGTGATGGCCAACACCACGGCCAATGGGGAAGAGCTTGTGACGAACGGCCACCTCATCCTGGCCACCGGAGTTGGCCATAAGATCCGCGACATCTTGGGCCTCAAGCATCTCATCGGGGAGCCAGGCGTGCAACTTAGAGCGGTTGCGTGCCTTCTGGACGGTGGAGTTGGCATCGACGGAGAAGTAGGTGACAGAGTTCGGTGGGAGGACAACGTGCTGGAGATTCATGGCTTCTCAGATCAGTTCGACCCCTTTGGTGCCAAATCCACTCCCTATTTCACAGTCAAAAACAGGGGAGGCGATCTTGCCGCTGGCGCCGTTGCCTGCCTTCTCAACTTTCCTGGATCCAGCGACAGCACGGTGGGGTTCTGGACCTACGGGCAGTCAGTTGGTGCTGTCTGCAATGGCCCGGCCCTGATCTCCCGGAACAAGCCGCTGGCCGTCATTGGGGCGATGGCTTTGCAAAGATGCGCCCAACGTCCTCTCATTGTGTTGGGCAGAGGCACTGCCTGTGCGAGATTCAAAATGAATTGATCCCCAATGAGGTGTGGTGCAACGTCGCTGATGTGGCCAGTGGCCTCTCATTCAGCCTGATGACCACCCCTTGGCACTACCGACCGCCACTGGCCCAGGCACTAATCATTCTCACTGGTCCCCTGTTTCCGCTTTCTGCCAAAGCCAACAGGCCTATTCTATCGGAAAGACCTATGCCCCAGTCGCCGGAGCGGCCGGCCATCGTCTCCCTGGTCGCTGTCATCGGAACAACCCGATCAGCTCCCTGGTTCATCAACAAAAACGGGGGACCAGCGGCCAAATCTCCGAAGTTGGTGCCTTTCTAGCAGTCGCTCACTCACCTAACCACCAGCCTCCTCCTCTGGCCACCGCCGCCGCCGTCTCCATCCTCTCTGCCGTCCCATTCCACCCTCTCGTCCGCCTTTCACTATGCTCTGCCTCTAGCTGATCCGTCAGCATCTCCTCCCACGGAACCGCCTCGTTCTTTGGCTCTGGAGAATCTATTGCTTGAGAGATCTTTGGCCAATCTGGAGATTTTCCAAGCTGGAGATGATGCTTGCTGGCTTACACGGGATTTTCTGGATTGGGTTTCCCGGTTTGGAGATGTCGCTCCACTATTGTCTCCATGGGATTTTCTGGATTGATTTTTCCGGTTGGGAGATGCCGCTCAGTTGCATCAGAAATATGTGCATGACCGAAATCTTTGGGTTATTTTACCTTGTCCGATTTGTCTACGCCAACGACCGAAATTTTACACTAGTGAGCCCTCCATCCATGGGTCTGACTTCATCCATCTTTTCACCGGGTTTCTACAAGGACTTATACCGGATAGCCATGCCTTATTGTGTCCGCTCGACACTTACACAAAATGTGTGTGTCGTGCGCTATGCTCTAATTTGGCAATCCTTCTGGGTCAGCTGGTTGTGTGTTTGACCCTACTCGGATCTTTTGGTAGCAGATTTGTACATGGGTTGGGCCTTCCGTTGGCTATCGCATTAGGGTGGCCATACCGGTTCAGTACGTCACCTCTGTCCAAAGTTGTTGCACCACTGATGCCTCTACTGATTACTGTCTTTTGTGGGCCGACCATGTTGCTATCTGCTGATGCCCTCTGTGGTCTTGGGATGCTCTATAGTCCTGGGACCCTGCTTGTTGGAGACTTGTGCGAACAGTCTGCTTTATCCTACATCCAACAAGTCGAGGCCGCTCCTTTCCTCTGCTTTCTTCTTCATCTTTCATCTCTAACGCCCACAGTTATATCTTGCCCATGGATTTCGTTCACTGCACTTTCCTCAATGCTTGGAGTTTATGGTCACCTCGAGGACGAGGTGATGCGGAAGTGTGGTGGACTGTTGTGCACGTTTTAGGGCGCCCACTAGGGGCCAAGTATTAGGGTATTTGGGGTTTTAATGTAATAAGGTTATTTAAGTAATTTGGTTAATTAGGTAATTAGTGATTTATTTTAATTATGCTAGTGGGCCTTAGGTGCTTGTTAGTGAGCCCATTAGTTAACCTATTTAAATGTAAGGGCTATGCCCTAAGTTGATTAGTGAATAATTAATTGTCTGATTTTCTTCCCTTTCTTCTGTGCTTCTCCCCTTTCTGTTTGATAACCATGTCATCCCCTCTCCCCTTTCCCGATCTCCCTGCACCACTCCATGCTTATAGATAATCGTCCACAACAGGCCCTCCTTATGTGGGGTCTTCTTTCCTGCTTAGGATAGAAACGTATGAAGATCTAAATGAAAGTAGAAGTGGGTCCCCACAATCAGTCCTCTCTACATAAATAATAGGCTGCCTATTTTAACACGTTAAATTTGTATGGTCCCGCAAATTCTTGATTTCTTTTGGAGAGTTTAAAAAAATTCCAGACAAATTTTATCAGCAGCACCCATGCTCTGTAGCCAATTTTTGTCAAATTAGATCCAAGGCTACCTGGACTTATAACTCGTAAAGGAAAAAATATTGAACGATCAACCTCAACCCTGGCGAAGATAACGAATCCAGCAATCCAAAAGCACTTCCATTCTAGGCACTGCAGTCATCATCATTCGTCATCAACCAAGATACCCTCTGGAGGCCATTCCTAAAGGCAGTGTGTTTCTCGTTATAGGACGTTCCCCCCCACCGCCTACCAGATTTGAATTTTCCTTTTTGGAAACCCCCGGCTGCCTTACTTCCAGATATATATAACACCTCTCCTCCTCCCAAAGAAAGAAGAGAAGAGAAAAGAAAAGAAGAGATGAGATGGAGTTTCTACGCTCCGGGGAATTGGCAGTTTCCATGATCGTTTTGACAGAAGGTCTGTGCTTATGTTCGTACTTTCAATGTATCTGACGCTTTATTGTCTTCTGTTTTTGTTCTAGAGTGAAACTATTGGACCACTGTTTCGTGTTTTGAATGTGTCTGACGTTTTATTTTTCTAATGAATTATTTAAAGAACAGAGCTTCGATCTCTGTTTTCTGTGATCCGCTGACTCATGTTGGCATATGATGCTATAGAATCTCTGTTTTTTCATTCTTTTCTGCAGATTAGGACTATGACTATATATGATTTCTGACGATGGCAAAATCAGGTTGAATTGTGATTTCTGATTTGTTGTCTTCTATTTTGTTCTAATGAATTATTAGAGCAAAGTGCTTCAGTCTCTGTTCTGGTTAATCAGTTAGCTCATGTGGGCATTATTTGATATTTAATCTCTTTTTTATTCATGTCTATATAATGCTATGCTCTTTTTTCCTTGTCATATATGTAATATTTGATTGTGAAGTAAAGATATGAATTCCGGTCATCTTTATATATTTTTTGCATGGCGCAAAGCTGCAAAGGTTCGTAGAGGATAGCAAGCAATCCGATGTCACTTCTCTTCATCTTTGTAGACATCGGAAGCAGCCCGTTTAACAAAGAATTGTTAAAAGTAGGCATTATATTAAATGGATTAAGCCCAAATCATTTAATGAATATGATAATATTTATGTAGGTCAAGCCCATATTACTTAAGTGGGTCAAGCTTATGTGTTAGAAAAAGCTCAAGCTTACTTTGTATTGAATAAGAATTACACATGTGAATTAATTGAAGAAATAAATAGTCCCACATTGCCTAGTTTGACCTTTCAAGTTAGGCCCTTGAGCCAACCCACTTTCGTGGGGGAGAGAGATATTGAACTAATGCACCTAGGTGGGCTGCCAGTTCGGTTCACACGCGCGACTAGTCGAGTTGGGTTGGGTCAAAAAAATAATATTTTTTGGATAAATTTATTTAGTTTGATTTTTTATTTAATTGATTTAGTTTTTTATTAACCAAAATAAGTCCGGTTTATTTTCACTAAAAAATGTATCCACTAATGGATGGACGCATTCATTTGAACGGGAAAATGTGTCTTTAATGGGATTTCTTACTGTCAGAGCATTCATACTGTGGTTCATTGCATGTACTGTGTTGAAAGTGCTATTATAATACGTGGTTAATCGTCTTAACCTGGGAGGCAGACGTCCAAGAATCCTAAGTACTATTAAAAAAGGCAAATTCTGCCTTAAGGACAAAGCGACTTACTTAATTTGATCATAATCTTTTGAGTAAGATTTCTCATCACCATATTTGCAAAGGTATAAAACTAACAAAAACAATGGCAGAGATGACATTATTTGTTCTTCTAACCCATGGTTGAATTCATTATATATTTTTGTTTATTCTCTTTGGTAGATCTCTTCGAACTGTTTTTAGGTGAAGTCAGTTCAGCATGTGGTGGGGTCTTACTTCTTAGCTTATGTTCTTCTTGATTTTATAACTTTTAATCAACATGGTATGTTAATTCAATTTACTTGTTTTCTATTCTAAATTGTGCTTCATTTGCTCATAGTGGGTTCTTTTGCTGGTCCAGCACAGCTGGTCCGGTTCTGTGCCCTGATATGAGACCAAACTGCCAAGTAGGATTACAGGGTTTTGCCGTCTTCTCATATTATAATTCTGAAAAGTGTTTTCACAAAATACACAAACAAAATTCGTTTAGTTGTTATTAGACTCAGAGAAGAATTGTATTCTTTTCTGTAACTATTTTTCTTTCCTTGTGCTTGAACTCTTTCTCTTCACAAGTTTCTTGCTCTTGTCGCGTAAATGAGAGAGGAGCATCTGAGGAGGCGGCAGCAGCAGAGAGGACACCTCCATAGGGAAGTTCAGGTCCATGGAGCACCTTCATGTACTAAAAAAATTAAGACAAAAATCCCTCTACCCTGTTTTATTTCGCCCTCTCTTCAGCCACCATCTTTATGGGATGCATCCTCTTCACTTGCATCGTCACAACCCAGGGCTCTGACATCCATCTTCTTGTGCTTCCATCTTCATATGTTCATCATTTCACCAAACAGGTGCCCCTTACATAGTCGGACTAGGCTTTGGCGAACGTCATCCTGGATGACTGCCTATTTCTCGGGTCCATTATCATCCTCACTGGTTCAAAATACCCTGGCCTCAACCGGCCCAGCTCCTCTCCTTGCAATCTTCTATTTTATTCAAGATCCTATGATGCTGTATTATTACGAAGAAAAAAAGTTATTCTTTGATCTTGTTTTTTGCATGTAACTTGCATGACAGAAGACTGCAAAGGTTCGTGTGTGAAGAATCCGTCTCTGGAAGCAGCTGGTTCGACCAAGAGTAACATCAATGATCTATGCTTAAATTCATATGTGAATCATGACTTTCCTGATCTGATCTTAGCTTATATTTCCCAAGTTTCTAACTTTTTAATAAGCATGATATTGTCATACAATTAAATGTGCTCCAGTTGCTCATGGAGAGGGTTCTTTGCTAGTTCAGCAACAGCTGGTTCGGCTAGCAAAACGAGCTTTAATAGCAAAATTTGTTTTTGCTTGATCAAACTACCCCGCCTGCCCTCAGGAGGCCACAGTGACTGTACCACACCTTCCTATCGTATTCTATTTTTGGAAAGTCCATATACTGCTTGAAGGCTAAAGGTGTGTTTCTCGTTATAGGGCGTCCCCCACCGCTTACCATATTTGAGTTTTCTTTTTAGGAAACCCCCGACTGCCTTACTACAAGATATAACGCCACCCCTCCTCCCAAAAAAAAAAGAGAAGAGAAGAGAAGAGATGGAGTTGCTACGCTCCGGGGACTTAGCAGTTTCCATGCTCGTTCTGAACAAAGGTCTGCTTATCTGTGTTTATTATATAAGTTCGTACTTTCAATGTCTCTGACTTCTGTTTTTGTTCTAGAGTGAACTATTGCACAGCATATTTTGAATGTGTCTGACGTTTCTTTATTATTTAAAGAAAAGGGCTTTGATCTTTGTTTTCTTTGATCCACTGACTTACGATGGCATATGACGCTGTAAAATCTCTGTTTTTTCATTATTGTATGCATATTAGAACTAGGACTATATGTTATTTCTGACGATGCCAAAATTAGGTTGTACTGTGATTCTGATTTATTGTCTGCTGTTGTTTTCTAACGAGTTATTAGAGCGAAGAAGGGCTTCAGTCTCTGTTCTCGTTGATCAGTTAACTCATGCGGGCATTATTCAATATATAATCTCTTTTTTAGTCATGACCATATAACGCTATATTTTTTTACATTTTTAAATCTAGTTATGTGATATGGTATTTGATTTCGAAGTAAAGATATAAATTTTGGTCATCTTTATATATAATTTGCATGACACAAAGTTGCAAAGGTTCCTAAAGAATGCCAAGCAACCCCATGCTTCATCATCTTTGAAGCCTGTATTTTTGTGAATGAATTAGAGATCATACAAAATCGTTTTTCTATCTACTATATATTATATACTATCTACTATATTTTATAAAGTAAATTGCAGATCTGGTTCTATTCCGAATTGACAAATCTTCTTAAAGTAGGTTTCTCTCCCTTGCCATTTCTTTTTGACAATTTTTCTTAAGATGGATCAGTCATCATCATTGTTTTCTTCATTGGGCGGAGAGAGGACCATCTCCTGTATTTTATCTTTACGTAACCGCTTCTATCAATCGGTTACAATGTTGATATTAAGAACCAATCATAAACAAGATAGATAATTTTATTATTATTTATTAATTATCATGCGGGACCACATACGAGACAAATAAAATTGTTTATATTCTCCTACTTGGTCTGAATGATAATTAATTATGATAGTATAATAAGACAACATAAGGTGGACATAATTATCTATTCAAATTGGTTACATAATACTATTATTAAACAAATCAATAATATGAGTCATGGCGGTTCTTTGTCCTTAAATGACATGGTCCTTTTTATGTACCACAATATTACAAAATCTACTCAATATAGTGTTCAAAAAAGAAAATCATAAGAATCTACATAATGTCTCTACAAATAGAGACTAATCATGTCACAAATATATATTCATTCACATCGATGCACATAATAACTAAGATAGGAGAATCAGAAAACTTTATTGATATTAAAATGTAATAGAGCATCATTATTATAAATAAAACATGATCTATCACATTGATAAATGTTTACAATCATGGATTATTTTCAAGACCCATTCTATTGGCATGTTCAATAAAGGTCTTTGGAGGTAATCATTTTGTTAATGGATCTACAATTATAAGGTTAGTACTAATTTGCTCTATAAACACTCTTTGTTTGTGCACTTCTTCTTTAACAATAAGAAATTTTAATTCTATGTGTTTTGCTCTTTTAGAGTACTTGTCATTCTTTGAGAAGATAACTGCTGCGGAGTTATCACAATAAATTTTCAGGGTCTATAAATGGTGTCAATAATTCGAAGCCTTGAAATAAAATTTCGCAACTATAAAACATGAAGTGTGGCTTTATAGCATGCCACAAATTCAGCCTCCTTAGTGGATGAAGCTATGATAGATTCTTTTCCACATTTTCATGATATGGCTCCTCCAACAAGCATGAATAAGTAGCCAAATGTAGACTTTCTATCATCAACATATCTAGCAAAATCAGAATCTGAGTAGCCAATGACCTCAAAATTTTTCAGACCTTTTATATATGAGCATATGCTTTTTTGTTCCTTGCAAGTATCTCATGACTTTCTTTGTAGTTTTTCAATAATCAAATCCTAGATCCTTTTGATATCTTCCTAGCATACTAGTGGCAAAATTGATATTTGGCCTTATACAGGTTTGTGCATACATTAAACTTCCAACTGCAAACAGATAAGAGATCCCCTCCATTCTTTTTCATTCTCATTCATTATTTGGACATTGCATAAGGTTTAGTTGATCATCTTTTTAAATGAGAACTGGACTTGATATCCGTTCCAAATCTCTCTAAAATCTTTTCTATATAAGTTTTTTTAGACAAACCCAACAATCCACGTGAACGATCCTAAAATATTTCTATTTCAATCACGTATTTTGCCTCACCTATATCTTTTATTTCAAAATTTTGAGAGAGAAAGTCCTTCGTTTTATACAATAATCCAAGATCATTGCTTACAATTAATATATTATCAACATACAAAATCAAAAATATGAACTTACTCTCATTGACCTTTAGATAAATACACCGGTCAACGATGTTTTCTTTAAATCCAAAGGAAATAATGGTATCATTAAACTTAAGGTACCATTGTTGGGAAGCTTGCTTAAGTCCATAAATTAATTTTTTAAGTTTGTAAGCTAAATACTCTTTGCCTTCAATGGAGAATCCTCTAGGTTGGTCCATATAGACTTCCTTATCTAAACTACTATTCAAGAAAGTTGTTTTTATATCCATTTGATGGAACTCTAAATAATAATGAACAACCAATGTTAAAATGATTCTAGTGAGTCCTTTTTGGATACTGGAGAAAAGGTCTCTTTATAATCAAAACCTTCTTTTTGAATAAATGATGGCACCGATATTGCCCTTTCCTGTTTCAATGATGTTTAACGGAAGTGTGATATAACAAAGAGGTCAAATTGGGAAATTCCTATGGAGCTGAACTGATGCAGACGAAATTACCCTTCCCAATTTAGTTTTAAATTGAAATAAAGATGGTGGCAATTTGGACATTTACTAGAAGCTGAACTCAGGGGGGTGATAAAAAAAAGCACGAAAAGAGGCGGAGGGGACTTTTGCCGATTCAAAATTTGAACTGCCTCAAGCTAGTTTCCTGGTTTCTTTCCAATCTGATTTTCCTCATGGATTTGAGAGAGTAAGATTAGTATTTCAGATCTCATCTTCTTCGTGGATTCGAGGTAGAAAGATCTACTGTTTGCTTGTTGGATGTTACGTTTTGATGGATTTCAGGACGTAATATTCTTACTCTGTTTTTATGGATTTTTGTAATCCAAGTTGCCCTTTGATAAACTGCATTGATTGATGCATTTGGAGTACATTTCTATTTGTAATTTTCGTGCATTCAAGAAAATGAAAACACAGAAGAGAGTTCTACTGTTAGTTTGAAAATCTGTTGTGTTTTGGTGGATTCCAAAACAAACTTTCATACTCTGTCCTGTAATTTTCAATTTACACTTTTGTACTTAGAAAAGTCATTGGAAAAGCTGTAAAAATATCTCTATAATGAAGTACATTTGCTTTGTAGTTTTCATACAATACAGAAAAATAGAAAATATGGAAAGTTTTCTATGTAAGTCTATTTGAATTTTTTTAGTTCAGTTGAATTCCCTATTGTGAATGATTGAAATT
Organism: Saururus chinensis; assembly: GCA_035235625.1. Classification (NCBI taxonomy): domain Eukaryota; kingdom Viridiplantae; phylum Streptophyta; class Magnoliopsida; order Piperales; family Saururaceae; genus Saururus; species Saururus chinensis. Next base: position 23,160,654 of record CP141143.1, on the reverse strand, counting down.
GTATTGTTAGTCTCTGTGAAGTGATTGTATTAATATTCTAGAACAATTGCGCCATCATTTGGTATCAGAGAATTGTTTGATTGTCTTCCATGGCAGCCAACGATCCAGTCTTTCAGGTTACAAGCAAGCAATTGGAATAATTTTTTATCAAGCTTCAGCAACTTTCTGCAACAGTCCAGGTAGAAGTAAAACAAGATGTTAATGATTTCTGGAGTTAATTAGCTAAAGAAGTCAATTACCATGAATATCGAAGATGGCAGAGATGTGAAGATGATTTCCAACTGATTCAAATGGTGAAACGACTCGAACAGTTTGATCTATGTTTAAAGCAAAATGTTGTTTGGTTTAATCAGGGTGTGAATAATCTCACTTCACGATTGAAGAAAACATCAGTGAAGCGCATCCAGCGACAACAACAAACTTCAGTGCCAAAGAATAAATCACAGCATGTAGATTCAATTTTAGCAGATAAACCATATAATCATTAGAAATAGCTGGTTTTTTTATCCTTTTATATCTTCTTAAGGCGATTTATAGTTCATCTACTACTTGCTCATTGATGACAATCCCATTATGGAGTGCTGGAATATTATCTTGTTGTTTCATTTCATCATGTTGTTCAACTATTAAAAGACCAACAAGTTGTGATTCATTAATTTGTCGTTCTTGATTGATAGGACATACATCAATCATAGGAACAACAATTTGTTTTAAAATTATGGGTAATGGGACATGCACCCTAACTTCTTTAATTACCACATTTTGAGTTGTAACACTCCCATTGATTTCACCATTTTCCAAGAATCTTGCATTACCAATTTTAACAATTCTTGTACTATGATTCAGATAGTAAAACCTATACCCTTTGGATTTTTCAGAGTAACCAATAAAGTAACCACTGATTGTCCTTGAATCTAATTTCTTTTCATGTAGATTATAAATTTTTACTTCTCCTAGACAACCCCAAGCATGTCAATGTCTTAAACTAGGTTTCCTTCCAGTCCACAACTAAAAAGAAGTTTTTGGAACTGCCTTACAAGGAAACCCTATTTAACAAATAAACATAATTTTTAAGTGCATGTATCCACATAGATGAGAGTAAAGTGGAATTACTTATCATACTTCTAACAATATCCATAAGAGTACAATTTCGCCTTTCGGCCACACCATTATGCTGAGGCATTCCAGGCATAGTGTATTGAACACATATGCCTTTGCTTTTAAGAAGTTTAGTAAATGTACCTGAGTGTTATTCTGCTTCATCATATCTTCCAAAGTTTTCACCACCTCTATCAGACTTTATAATTTTCACCTTTTTGTCTAATTGTCTTTCAACCTTAGTAATATATACCTCAACGGCATTCATTGCTTGAGATTTATTATTTAACAAATAGACATAACCATAACGTGAAAAATCATCTATAAATGTGATAAATTACTTTTCTCCACCAAAAGATGGAACGTCAAAAGGCCCACTAATATCTGTATGGACTATCTCAAGAGGCTCCTTACTCCTTGTCGCACCCTTCTTTGTGTGTATAGTTTGTTTTCCTTTAATACAATCCACACACACACTAAGATCAGTAAAATCAAGATTATGAAGAATCACATCTTTTACTAATCTTTTTATTCTTTATCGGGAAGTGTGTCCCAATCTTCTATGCCACAAATTTGAGGAGTTTTCATCAATAAAGCTACATTTAGCACCATCATAAGTATACAGGGAAAGCAGTGAAGTAGAAAAATAATAATCAAGATTAAATTTATATAAGCCATCACATAAAATACCAGAATCAACACATGAAGTATTCTTAAATAGGCTAAAACACTTATTCCCAAACTTAAATGTGTATCCATCAACATCAAGTCTCGATAATGAAACTAGATTTCTAGAAATTGAAGGGATGTAAAGAGTTTCAAATAAATCTAAGTGATGTCCACTATCTACGAATAACCGATAAATCCCAATAGCTTCAATGGGAACTTTATCCCAATTTCCCATGAACAGAAAGTTCGCCTTTAGGTTTATGGTTTGGGTAGTAAGAAATCCATGCAAAGTGTTAAAAACATGAGTGGTAGCTCCTAAATTTACCCACCAAGTATTGGAAGGAACTTTAGTAAGGTTAGATTCAAAAACGTAAATTGAATTAATACCTTTCTTTTGGAACCATTCCCTTTTTTCCGGCAATCTTTCTAAAGGTGGCCAAATTTTCTACAAAAGTAGCACTTCAAGCCCCTTTCCTTCTAGTGATTGTTGTCTTTATTGGCATCATCATTCGTTTTAGGGCCTTCCCTTTAGAGCTTTTGAATTTTCTTTATTTGCCTTTAACCTCATGAGAAACCATGTGGATTGAGTTTTGTTCTAGTGCCTTAAGCCTTAACTCCTCTTGCACGTGCATATTGGCCAATTCATTTACATTCTATTTATCTTTCATAGTAATGTAATTAATTTAAAATGGTCCATACTGAGATGACAAGGAATTGAAAATAAACTGGACAAGAAAGAACTCATCTACTGACATTCCCAATGACTTAAGTTGTACTGCCAAATTCATCATCTCTAGAACGTGCTTATGCATACCATGAGAACCATCATACTTCATCGTGGTCAGCTTAGCCATAAGTCCCTGCAAGGGATATATCTGCAAACTTAAAACGTTCTCCAATCTTTTTGAGAAATTCTTTGGCATTATCAGTGGGAGGCAATGTAGTCTTAATGTTATTTGAAATTGTTATTCGCATAAACATAAGACATAACCTGTTGGACCTTTCCCATGAATTAAATAATGCCTTATCTTCAGTGTTGCTGGTTTTTGTAAGTGCAGCAGGTTTTTCAGTTCTAAGAGCTACATCAAGGTCCAAAACACCAAGGTTGAATTGGACTTGCTCTTTCCAATATGAAAAATTAAGGTCATGAAGCATAGGAATGGAGGAAGCATGTGAATGCAAAGAAATAAGAATCGATGTTGCAATTAAATAATAATGCTCAATACATTAGTGCTATGAATATGACATAATTAAACATATGAAAAATGCATACACAATGAGCAACATAACTTTGATATACCTTTGGGAATAATCTAATATTATGTTATTCAACTATTATGGTGTTCCCTATCACCTTAAGAATAATTAGCCAAGTACACATATTAAGTCGGTTCACTACCTTTGGGTTAGTGTTCCAACCTAATAAAGAATACTTTTAAATTATTCATTTACAATTCAATGATTAATAGAAAAGTGGTGCACCTTTGGGTCAACCATAATATCTTAGTAATCAAAGAATTAAAATTTGTTAAATTATTCTATCACTAACATAAGGAAAATTATGCTAGGATATCATAATATACTTATTTTCTAAATACATTCTAGTTGGGCCATTTGGTGACTATCCAACTGTATCTTAATATTAGAAAATTAAGTCATTAGAATAATTTTGCATAACATCATAAGTGATCATTTACATGTGCATAAGTAAACATTCAGAACATAAATTTATTTATAATCATTTCATAATATGTAGGCGGAAGCAAAGCAAACATTAATAATAAATAAATCAAACATAGAGAACAACACCTTTCATTTATTTATTTATTCATATATTTAAACTTGAGTGCATAAAATCATTAATTGCACATAAATGAACCAAAATATAAGCATGTGTCAAAATTTATAATAATAAATAAATTATGCAAAAAAATATGGGGTTACATGTATATGAAGTTAATAAAATAAATGGCTCATTGACCATTTTAATGGTCACAGTAACTTCTTTCAGAGACATTTTAATTGTTATAGTAACCTCTTTCATAGACCATTTATAACCTCTTACATGTTTGGACACTTACACATTACAAGTCAATTAATGCAACTAATGATGTAATTTTTTTTATTTGACTTTATATGTGTGTTTAGTCATTAGCTTATTGTTAAGTCCAGAAGACTCAGTCAAACTTTACATAAAGTTGTATATGATGTCTTCCTCCCTCAGCTTTACTATAGTCTTTCTCCTTCACAGGCAAAGAGAGGAGAAAATTTTCATTTCTCAGTCCTGAGGTTACTGTTCACAGTGAAACTTCAGAAATCATTCCGCCAGATCAACATGAAAATGGGTATGTTCATTTTCTATTGATTCAATCACAACATACTACTTCTACAAATCATCTGAAAAATGGCATAAAATTCATAAAAAATCATACTTTTTCATGCTACGAATTAGAAACCATTGTCTACATTAAAATTTTGGAGCTTAGCTCCGATACCAATTGTTAGCATGCATTTTCATGAATGAATCAGAGATCATACAAAATGGTTTTTCTATCTACTATCTACTATATTTTATAAAGTAAATTGCTTACCTGGTTCCATTCCAAATTGACAAATCTTCATAGGATAAGTTTCTCTCTCTTACCCTTTCTTTCTGATGATTTTCCTTAAGATGGATCGGTCACCGTCGTTGTTTTCTTCGTTGGGCTAAGAGAGGACCATCTCCTCAATTTTATCTTCGCGTAACCACTTCCATCAAGCGGTTACAATGTTCACATTAAGAACCAATCATAAACAAGATAGATAATTTTATTAGTATCTATTAATTATCATGTGGGACCACATACGGGACCAATAAAATTGTTTACATGAAGACATCAGAAGTAGCTCAGTTCAACCAAGAACAACAGCACTGATAACATTGTTTGTTCTTCTGATCCATGGTTGAATTCATTGTATATCTTAGTTGACTCTCTCTAGTGGATCTCTTGAATAGTTTTTTGGTGAAGTCAGCTGATCATGTGGTAAGTTCATCCTGATTTTATACCTTTTAATCAACATGGTATGTTAAGTCAGTTTAGCCGCCATCTTTGTGGGATGCATTTGCTTCACCTATATCACCACAACCGAGCTCTAATCTGGGGGTGCCTTTGCCATTGGAAACCCAACATCAATTTAGCACAAGGCGAGCTAAAAAGCACTAGTAATCCTGCCTATAAAAACCTAGATTTTTCCCTTTTGTTTAACATAAAGACATTTTATCCGCCTTCTTCACTGTGTTTTTTCCCACCTTGAGGTAGAGAGAATGGAGGAGTTCCAACTCTCTTGCCCTTGCCCACTGCCATTGCCTAAAGCGCTTCCGCATTGATTAACTTCCATCTCTAATAAGAAAATATCTTTCTCCTACCTCTACCAGCTCTTAGACCACTCCTTTTCCTAATACCAAGATCAATCTTGTGAAAAAGGCCCAAAGCTTTGAGAGGATCTGACCCAAGAAGGTCCATTTTAATTTTCAGGTTTGTTTCTTCCTTTTGTTTGTTCTTTTATGTTGATTTTGACTCTGTAGTCTTCACATTTACAGAAAAAGTTGTTAGTCAACATAAAAGAACGAGCAAAAGGAAGAATTGAAAGAAATAAACCTTAAAGTGAACCTTCTTTTTGTACATGATCCTCTCAAATCTTTCTACCTTTTCCCTCAAGATTAATCTTAGTTTAGCACTATGAAAGGAGGCGGCCAAACAGCCTAATAGAGGGAGGGGAAAGACCATCTTCTTATTAAAGTTGAAAGTTAAGTTGACGCAGTTGTGCTTTAGGCAATGGAAGTGGGGGCAAGGGCCCAAGAACTTGCCCAAGTTCTAGCAAGGGTAAGAAAGCTACAACTCCTCTATTCTCTCTGCCTCTGTCTTCTAGTAATGGGAAAAAATATGATAGGAAGACCAACAACGAAAATGGTTGAACAAAGAAAAAATGTATCCGTTTGTGTAGAGTCTAGATGTTGGTTAGTTGGTTGTTCTTAGTGTCTTGTAAGTTCTTGCTTATTAGTGTTTTGATTTGGCTTATGAGGTTATCATTGTTTTTCACCCAAGTTGGGTTATCCAATTTAAATTTGTTATTGTGTGGTTATATACTTAAACTGATTAAATGTTTGGTACATTGATAGTACATACATAGTTAGTTCATTTTGATTGCTTAATTAGTTTAAATTTTTGCACATAAAGGATAGAACTCTTGATTCTTACTTCTCCAAAATATAAGTTTGAAGAGCAATCTAGTTATCTACTATCACTATCTAGTTAGATATTAAACTCTTAATCAAATATTTCTCCAGGGGATTATGAGAAGCCTCAGTATGTTTCATACCAGGAGTATCAGGCATTTAGAGAAGAGATCCATGAGCTATGATTAGGTCCTGGATATGATTCATTATATACTTAGCTATGAAATAGTTTCTAATGAAGATGAAGATTGATTTGATTGTATTTTTATCTTTGATTATTCCGGCTACGTACTTTTTTCTTTATATTTTGGTTCATGAAACTATTGGATCGTAATTTAAGACATATGGATCTTATTATATATCTTTTTTATGTCTTTTTGATACTTTAATTGACATATTATGCTTTTGTGGCTGATTTTTATGTTTTTTATTACTTTTTGACTATTTTTCAAAAAGGGGAAAAAATATAAAAAATCATGTGAATGTTCTTAAATAATACTTATTGAGGAGTAGGGTTGTCAATGGGTAACCATTTACCTGCCTCACCCGCTCGCCCAATCCGAAATTTATGGGCGGGTAATTGATAAATGGGTAACATGTAAAATAAGTGGGTAATTTTACCTGCCCATTTATTATGCAGGTAGGGTATGGGTAACCCCTTATCCATACCCGTTACCCATTACCCATTACTTGAATCATATGTAAAAACATAGTTGCATATGTTGCCTAAGGAGAATGTCTTGCATTTGAAACATTTTGTACTTTCATTGTGATACATTAGATAGACTTTTAAGAAATATATATACATTTATAATGCAAACTTATGATAAAGAAAATGGAAGAGAATGTGGTCAATCTTTTGTGTCTTCTTACGTTATGTTTGTTGTATAAAGTATGTATCTTGAAGAGCAAATATAAGTTTTATCCTCGATGAATCACAATATGAAAGTGAATGATAAGTGAGGAGATTTAATGTTGAGTGAGGAGTGAGAATTTTTTTTTTAGTTTTTGATGTCATGTTTTTTTTATTTTGGTAAGTACTCAGTTTTTACTTTGTTATAGCTGATCATAAGATTAAGGTTTGTATATGTAACAAGATTAATCTTGTATTTTGTGGCATATTGATATGATAATCAAAGGACTTTGGAGTAATGAAAATTACTAAGTCTTGATTTTTTTATATGTATATATAAGGTGTCATATTCTTATTATATTATTTTTTGTATAAATTATGAGGTTTGTATATGCAATATTGCTTATGTCCTTATTGGATTAAACCTGCGATACATTGGATAGGCTTTTAAAAAATATAAATAATTTAGGATAATTTATTTTATATTATTTATTGTTTATTGATTTGTTGTTTATTTAGCCGTTACCCGCCCATTTACCCGATGGGTAATGGGTAGTGGGTAGGGTATAGGTAACGAATGAGGAAATAGGTAATGGGTAGGGTATGGGTATGGGTATGGGTAAAATTTTTGGAAGTGGGTATGGATGTGGGTAGAGCCTTACCCGATCCATACCCTACCCATTGACACCCCTATTGAGGAGTACTATGTAGATGATTTTGTTTAAGTATGTAGATTAAGTATAAGTTTGAGGTTTTTCAAGTTTAATTAAAATGACAAAAATCTTAGATAATCAATTAATGTTTTTGTGAGAGTTTACTACCCTTATCTATATATAAGGTCGACACAGTGCCTAGTCCAAATATCTATCTAGGCTAGAAAACTAAAAGTTGTTGCCTTGTTGCATAGGGAAATACAACGTAATAATCTACTAGCATAAATCAACAAATCATGCAAAATACACAAGCACACCAATAATTTTACATAAAAACCCAAATCGGTAAAAACCACGGTAGCCTGTCTCTTCAGTTGGATCAATGCACTATAAAGTTAAAATCTTACAAGACTCAACCAACGTCTAAATACACTAGAAGTCCATTTTGCAGCTATTTGTTGGTCACTAAAACACCTCCTTGATATTTTTCTCTTCGAGTTTGATCTTTATTTTTGTCAATAGTAAAACTACCAATCAAAACCCTTTCTAATTGGGGTGATGAAGCTCCTTCAAAATCTCTTTATGAATAAGCCTTTGACAATTGTTGTGTTGTGATGTGTGTGACACAAGTCTCTTTCTTCAATTCATAAGAAGTGTATGAAATAAATTCCTCACCTGACAATTAATTTTCTCTCAAATAATCAAGAATTCTCTTTCACTTTCTCTCAATTCGTTATAAAAAGGCCCTTAAATAGTCACCTAATTTAGTTAGGGTTTCAATATTCAACTTGGAAAGAAAGTGCTCCTGATTTGACTTAAAATAGGTATCTACAAATAGGGCAATCAATCATTCACTATTTTGTTAACTCATACTTATGTGAGCAATCGGTCATTTCTTAATGAGATCAATCGTTCACTCTTCTAGACTTGATGATAAGACTACCAATCGATCTATTTACTAATCGAATGTCAATGAGTCTTTTGTCAAAAATATCAAAAAGCCTTCAAGATCAATCGAGGCTTTTGAACACTAAATATAATTTTATTCTTAATGTCCAAAACACTTAACAAAAGTTATCTATGAAGATTCTAAGTATTTGTGCATTTGAGTGTGAAAATTTTGCTTTCAAGCTTATGACTATTAAGTGTTCCTCCTTGAAAATTAAAACTCGTTAATTCTTCTTTTTCAAGTCTATTCATTCCAAATTTGACTCTATCACAACATTAATCTAATCAAAGTCTTAGGACTTAAAACATACATCAATTTATATATAATTTTGTTCATCAAATTTAAGCTAATTACAAGACATATATGTTTTAACATTTTATACAAGTAAAAATCAATACACTATATTGTCAAAGAGTTATAACTTTTCTATTTTTATACTATATAATTTTATTATAAAATAACTAAAGGTGATAATTATTAAAACATATGTAACATATGTATTTGAATTAATTATATTTTGGTGAGCAAAGCTATATTCATTCGTATATATAATTAAGTCTTAAGAATCTAGTTTAATTTGTGGTTATTAAGCTATATTTAAAATTAAATAAATTAAAAAATTTAAAATAAACTTTTTCTAAAAATTCAAGGTAAAAAACTTAACCAAAGAAAATTAACATTTTGAAGAACACAAACATACAAACAACACATGACTCGTTAATACTCCTTGTTACACACCACTTACCCATTCGAAACCGACCTCGCCACACAACCGGTCTCCTATGGGCCGTAAGCCCACTACCAATTCCTACCACGTGCACAAACACTTATGCGGTTTACGGATAAGGTTACTCTACGTGGCCCACTCACCCGCCAGTAAATCTAACCCCGGGCCCACACATACAAATAAAAGAAGCAAAAAAAATAATCTCCGCAGCCTATATCCACTCAAACTCCCACTCTCTCCCCTTCCTCCCCTCCTAAACCTCAAACTTTTTTATAAAAAAATATTTAAATTCATCAATCAAGAAAATGATCTTCTTCTTCGTCCCCTTCCCCTAGCCAAAACCCTAGAAAGAAGGCCAGTCTCTGCTAAGCAAGCTCCAAAAGCCCAAGAAATGGCCCTCCACCAGATCGGCCATCCTCCGCCTCTCAGACCGGGCCGGGCCCGGTTCGCCGACCCCAACCATTTTCTGCCGGGCCCTCCCCCTCCCGCCGCCCGGACTTGGTCCGGCCCGCCCAGAACCCTTGCACCCCCCAGCCCAGTGTCCGGCCGCCGCCTCCGCCTCCGTTGCTCTGCCTCCTCCTCCTCGGAGCGCCACCGCGCCGGCGCCGGCGAGTCTAGCGACGTGGTGGAGCTGCCCCTCTTCCCGCTCCCCCTCGTCCTGTTTCCCGGCGCCGTTCTCCCACTGCAGATCTTCGAGTTCCGCTACCGCATCATGATGCACACTCTGCTTCAGACCGACCTCCGGTTCGGCGTCGTCTACTCTGACTCGGCCACCGGCGCCGCCGACGTCGGGTGCGTGGGCGAGGTGGTGAAGCACGAGCGGCTTGTGGACGATCGGTTCTTCCTCATCTGCAAGGGCCAGGAGCGGTTCCGCGTCCTCGACATCGTCCGCACTCGGCCCTACCTCGTTGCCCAGGTTGCCTGGCTCGAGGACCGCCCCTCCCCTGACTCTACTGGCGAAGACCTCGACTCCCTTGCCGCCGAGGTCGAGACTTACATGAAGGACGTCATCAGGTTGGTTTCATTCTACACATCATTTCCACCACCAATTCTCAACCTTCTATTATATAGTTGATTCATCTGGAAATTAATTGATATCTATATATTAACATTGATTAGGGAAGGATTAAGTACAATTTTTTCTCATTGTAAAAATATATATCAGCTGCTTCTTTAGTATACTTCTACACTAATCGATGTGGCTATTGCTTAAATTATGAACATTTTGGACCAGTTGAGTATCGTCTAACAATCAAATCTCGATAGCTTCATCCCTTATATGTGTGTGGAGCTGTAGTTTACATCCTAGCTTCCCCTGTATGATCCTTGGCTAATTGGCTTTCCTAGAACATTGAATTTAGTTGCTGAAGGAGCTTCATTTGTGTGGTAGCAATCCATATGACCACTATTATTGCTTTTGATTGATTCAAAGAATAAAGGTGGGCATATGTGCTTTGACACTGGTAAAATTGCAGTAATCCAGTATGACCTTTGGCTAATTGGCTTGATTACAACATCTGGGATTCAAGCCTTCATGTAATATTGATCCAATACATCTTCAAGAGAAGAATCACTTGTACTACATGAGTGTCCCAGTACATAATATGGCTTGGTTAACATCCAAGTTCCCTTTATTATCTTTTGCTAATTGGCTTGAGCAATTAGGTTTATTAGTAGCGATCAGAAACAAAGCCTCTTATCCAAATATGCGTTTTCATATTGGATATTTTGCGGTTGCTTAACATCCACTATTTCCCAGTTTAATGTGAGTGGAATCAAACTAATATTTTTTGACGTTAATCAGAGAGGAGTTTCTTTTGACATGTGCTATATGATTCTTTAATTAGCTTCGAATCTCCTTTTGTGTTTTATTTGGCTTAATTAGATTGAAGTTAGTTAATTTTAAAGAGTATCAATTAGTGATAACTTCCTTAGATTGTGTTTAAGATGCTACCTTAAGTTGTTTTTACTGCAGTTTGCTTAAACGGTTAAGATTTGTCAATATAATTTTTTTCATAATTAAAGTTGTCATAAATCAAAATAAGGATTGACATTATTCAGGAAGAAGTCCTACTTTAAGCACTTCTGTGTATTTTCTTGACATTACTCAAGACTTCAATGCCCATTTCTAGACATACCAGTCTAATTGTAATAATTGTTTGGTTATTGTTTAAATCAGGCTGTCCAACAGACTGAATGGGAAGCCGGAGAAGGAGGCACAGGACCTCCGACGAAACTTGTTCCCCACTCCTTTCTCATTCTTTGTTGGTAGCACCTTTGAAGGTGCTCCACGGGAACAGCAGGCACTGCTGGAGTTGGAAGACACGGCTGCTCGGCTGAAAAGGGAGAAGGAGACATTGCGTAACACTCTCAATTACTTGACAGCAGCTTCTGCAGTGAAGGATGTATTTCCATCTTCTTGATTCAGCAAGGGGAAGCAGTAATGTTAGTGTTATGCAAATTTAACGAGCAGAAAGGAGGCAATTGATGGAAGAGGCAAGAGATAGTGGCATCTTATTGGTATTGTTGATAATACGAGCACGTTGTACAGCTCCTTGTATATCTTACCTGTCTTTTTCGGCGAATTTGCCCTGCTCTAGATATCATCATGGGTTTATGGGTAGCTTCCCTTTGTTTATACGTCTCTGTTTGTAGACAATTATACGTTGATTACGCAATTCCAATAAACCATATGAGCTAACACGCATCAATACATTTCGGTTGTGTCTTCTGATATGCTGGTTTTCACCTGCCTTGTGCTCTTTATGTCTTCTGATGTGGTGGTTTGCATTATGTTATGTCTTGTCTGGCTCTTGGCAGTGTGGTGCCATTGCAAAGACCGAAACTGCATTATTTGGACTCGATTTTGAAAGTATGCTGGAGTCGGATGCTATATAATGTGTCGTCCATATCATGTCACTCGGTGTTCTAGAACAGGCATGCATAAACATGTAATGGACGCAACCAAGATTGTGTGGGATTTACGGCTGCTGGTTGCTCTACTCATTTGGGAGTCCTACAGACGCGGACCCCCCTTGTTAACATAAAAAATGAAGGAAAGGACATGTAATGAACTTGTGATGGGCTGTACTGCTTGCATCATATAATTATTATATCTATGTTTTGTTGGATTTATGTAGAAGGATTTTGCTGTAGTTGTTGACCAGGAAATGAATTTGGGCTTGGTATTTTGTAGTTATTGACTAGTTCTGCTCAGGATTTCATGAGTCATGACTAATATTTCTAGTTTCCCACAACCCCACTTCTATTTTTTTACGTATTAAATAAAAAAATTCCACTTTTTTATTATAAAAAATAAATTCACCCTTACTTCCGTTTAGTTTAAGGATTTCAAAAATTACTTTTTAAAAAATAATCATGACCTTATCTGACATTGCCTCTTTTGTTAGGCATAAGATTGAGCAGAGGTAGTTTTTAAAAATTACTTTTTAAAAATGCTTACATGCTTCCCTTTGGTTGTTGGTAGAGATATCCTTCCCTTGAGTTATTGGTAGAGATTTGATGGTGCGCATTATTGTAGCGAGGATTATTCCAAAGTGCTGCCTACCCTAGTATCACTGTCCCATCAAATTTCCATGTCCGATATGCCAACATGTAAACATATTTTGTCTAGAATTATGTATCCTTATAAAAAGTTATATTTTATGCTTCGTACGGATAATGAACCTAATCGCTCATTTAACGTTTCCTTCCCGAGTGAGTGAAGCGCTTGTCGGTTACCCGTCCCCGGTACCCACATACTCGCATGGCCGCTTCACAACCTGTTCTCACTCGCTTCCCGCCCTTGTCAAACCACGACTAGTCTCAGTGGTCATGCTGGCTTTCAGCGGCTCCACCGCCCTCTCCGCCGCCGCCTCCTTTGTCGGCACCGTCGTTCTGGTTCGCACCATCGTCGGCGACCTGGTGCCCGGCGAACTCCAGTCCCAGTTCCTCTCATCCCTCCACTCCCTCTTCTCTCGCTTCTCCCCCACATTCACCGTCACCATCGATGAGTTCGCCGGTTTCGCCCCCAACCAGCTCTTCGAAGCGGCTGATGTCTACCTCGGCGCCGTCTCTTCACCCGCCACGAGGCGGGTCCGCGCATGCAAGCACCTTAGGGAAAAGGACATTGTGCTGGCGGTGGAGCGTGGCGAGGAGGTCATCGACGTGTTCGACAGAATTCCCCTTAGGTGGACCTTCGTCTGCCACGCTGCCAAGTATCAGGGCTCTCCCATCTATCTCGCAGGCGGTGATGTGGGGAACGGCAGCGGAAAAGGGTTCTTCTCTGCCGCCCCATCAGAGGTCCGGTACTACATGCTCAGTTTCCACAAGAAGTATAAGGACAAGGTGCTGGGCTCGTATTTGCAGCATGTGCTGGAGCAGGCGAAGGTGCTGATGGCTGAGAAGAAGGGGCTGAAGCTCTTTACCTTGCGGACTGAGAATCTCTACGGCAATCTTAGCGAAATCTGGACCGCCGCCAATTTTGATCATCCGGCCACCTTCCAGACGCTAGCCATGGACCCGGAGCTCAAGAGGTCCGTGATAGCCGACCTGGACAGATTTGTAAAGAGGAGAGACTACTACAAGAAAGTGGGAAAGGCTTGGAAACGAGGGTACTTACTCTATGGCCCACCTGGGACAGGGAAGTCCAGCTTGATTGCCGCCATTGCCAACTATCTCGGCTTCAACATCTACGACCTGGAGCTTTCAATTCTTGGGTGCAATTCGGAGCTCAGGAAAGTGCTTATTACAACGGCCAATCGTTCGATACTGGTGGTGGAAGATATTGATTGCACCATTGATTTCAGAGACCAGCAACCGGATGATAAAAAGGGTGGAAGGAGATGCCGTGACAATCAGGTAGTTGCTGCAACAAAATTACAGAAAACTCACAATTCTGATCCATGCCAAATGACATCAGGATATCACATAACAGCTTTTATTTGTTTGCGTGAGGACATAACAAAGAGGATGTAGTTTCTGAATGTAACTGCCAATTGTTGCAGGTGACACTATCGGGGCTACTCAACTTCGTTGATGGGCTCTGGTCAACCTGTGCAGACGAGAGGATCATAATCTTCACAACGAATCACAAGGAGAAGTTGAGCCCTGCGCTGCTGCGACCAGGCCGCATGGATGTGCACATTCACATGTCATATTGCAGACCTAGTGCATTCAGAGTTCTGGCCTCCAACTATCTTGGCCTGGAGGATCACCATCTCTTCAAAGAGATCGAAGCTATGCTGAATGAGGTGGAGGCGACCCCGGCTGAAATCGCTGAGGAGCTGATGAAAGATGATGAACCCGACATTGCACTTCGTGGGCTGGTGGAGTTCCTTAGGCGGAAGAAGTTGGAAGGCATCAATTCTGAGAGACAGGAGGATGGAGCCATGGAAAACAACGCTGGGGGAGAGCTGAATTTGGTAAGAGGAAGCATCAAAAGGAGTAAATAGAGAGGAATTTTGTTATTTTGATTCATCAATTGATTTGACATCAGGGTTGAGCTTTGGTACCAGGGGCACATAAAGGTGTACAGAGTCATGCTATATTGCGATAAATTTTTTTGTGTTCTGTCTGTGAATATAGATAGTGTTAACAAAATTCATTTTGTGTTCAAATTTTTGGGGTACTTCGGACTAATCATTAGCGAGGATGAGTATTTAATGAATATGACAAACTTGTATAGCTATCCATATTGATGGATTTGTTGGAGAACTTGTAGATAATTATATGGTCACTGCACTCACATATGGTTTATGCTTGCCTTTGTTTTTTATTGAAGGATGCTCGCTCGTATTAGTTGTAAAGTGATTCCAGTGCCCAGTATGTTGCATTTATCGGCACCAATGTCGGACCATGGCTAAGATCTTCGGGGCTAGAGCAGACTCCCCGAGGTGAAGTCCTCCCAACCCTAATGTCCTCCTATATAGGACCAGTTTGGCTGCGGGTATTATTTAATGGAACTTTTTTAAGATTTTGTAAGGGCGTTAAAATTACATTGGATATGTATAATATATGCCCGTAAAAATATAAGAAATTATTAGTGAGAAGTGTGCTATATACGTGGGGATTATAAAAAAATTTGAAAAAATATAATTATGTAGAATTTTATTTGATAGAGTTCATCGAGAGCTTTTTAAAACACGTAAATTTAAATTCAAAAATGTAAGATATCATATTAAAATATTAAAATCTTTAACTTTTTGAGATTATGATAGAGTCAAATAGAGGTAAAATGAGGATTATTGGTATAAAACGTGGGTCATATAGTAAGAATTTGAAATTTTTATAGTACACCAATGTGTTTTATATTATAGTATAACTAGTAAAAGAGAAGTTTGGCCTTATGATATAGGCAATTTACCCCACTTTTGTAAGATGAGATATAGATTGAACCCACACACCTTTGTAGGTTAACCCGCATGCTATCCCCGGTCAGCCCACTTGGCTCGGTTCAATTTACATGCACAATGAGCCTGGTTGAGTTAGGTTGGGTTGGGTCCATTAGGGACGAATGTGTATGCTTTGATGAAGTTTCTTCCCTAACAATTTTCCTATTCATGGTTCATATAAAGTAGAAAAAGAGTTATTAAAAAATAAATTAATTTATAAAAAAATTTCCTCCCATCTTTGTGTCTTGTAGAGGGTAATACGCAGGTTCGTGAACATGCAATTTGGCGTACTCCTTCTGTGTTGAAAATGTATATCTTAGGAGGAAAACGAGGTAATTTTGTCTTACAAAGAGAGTGTTTAACACTTGCCTTATCTACATCAGACTTCTCCAATGTTTCTGTGCAGGCATAAATCACATCAGCAAAAGGCCAAGTGATGGGGAAGAAGAAGTGTCACGACCATTCCTGCCTACTATGTTGCCAATTCTTGAGTGACCACTGCCCCTTTATTAGCGTCTTGCATTGGCAAGAGAACTCAATCAACTTTAGCATGGCAGGTTTAGCCAAACGTTTTTTTAGGGTTCTTACAAATAAAGATTCTTTGTGGTGTAGGTGAAATCATGAGGTTTATTTACCGAAACCTCGTGTATTCGCCTTACCTCTTGCTTACTCCCTGGCAATCAATTCTTTCATCGAGGGAAGACATGGTAAGAGGATGCAAAATTAGGTGGAAATGGAGAAAGCACCTTCTTATGGCAGAATGCTTTGGCGAGAATAACCTCTCTTCTTCATCGATTTAGAGGGAGGACAACTTCAGCTGGGTGGATCTCTTGGTAACACGACAGCTGATTGTTTGCAAGATGGTAATTGGGATCTCTTTCATCCTTCTACTATTCGTGCACAGTACACATGAAGTGTTGGATTATTTAAACAGCCACAAATCTGTGTTGATTACTAATGAAGATAGTTAAGGTTGGGTTACCCCAACGGGTAATTCTCATATAAAAAAAGCTTGTGATCATCTACAGCAACATTATCCTTAGTGGACTGGTTTGAATTAGTCTAGTACTTTAAACATAGAATCGATCGTTACTCCTTGTTCACTTAGGTTTGCTCTTTGTAATGGTCTCCTTGCACTTGGATAACTTTTGCAAAATGGGTTTACTTTTGGCGGGCAAACAGGTGTGTGCTCTGCTGCAAAAAGAAAGGAAACTAGATATGGTATTTTCTTTGAGTACCTCTACTTGAAGATGGTATAGAGGATTATTCTTAGAATGCAAAAGCCCAGGTGTGTAACGACTCACGTTACTCAGGGTTTAAATATCCCTATGTAACATGAGCCATCAGATCTAAATCCTATAGCTCATAGTGCCTGGACTGACGCAGTCGTGCCAGGCTGGGACTCGAAAAAGAGCAGGCTCACCTAAATGGGATCGAAAAAGTGCTTTATGAAGAGAAGTGTGCTTGACTTCCACGGCTAAATGTCTTCGCGGTGCTTTATAAAGAGAAGTGTGCTTGACTTCCACGGCTAAATGTCTTCGCGGTGCTTTATAAAGAGAACTGTGCTTGACTTCCACGGTTAAATGTCGTGGCAGTGCTTTATAAAGAGAACTGTGCTTGACTTCCACGGTTAAATGTCGTGGCAGTGCTTTATAAAGAGAACTGTGCTTGCCTTCCACGGTTAAACGTGTTGGCTGATGCATTTTTCTAAAGGTCAACATTCTAAGTTGCAAAACTTCTTAAATCCCTGTTCACATTCTACATCACGTTTATACGGAGTGAGAAATAAAAGAATTTTTTAAGACAAGAACAAATTCAACGAGACTGGCATCAAGCATTATCAACCAGGTCCGTTTAATCTAAGAGGCTTTCTTCTTCAGTCTTTGTGTCCTTGTGGTTTGACACTTTGGAATTTTGTACTTTGATTTGGGTTAGCCTCTAAAGGCCTTGTTCCTCTGTGCTCTTTAGGGGAGGTCTGTTTCTTTTGAGTTTCTGTGTTTTTCTCCTGGTCTAGGGCAATCTTCAATTACCAAAAAGAGAGAGTGAAAACTCAGTGAATAGAAAAATACATTAGGAGTTTCAAATATGAGCTCTGTTTTTATATATGCCTAGGCTCAAATGTGACAGTGAGCTTGTCATTGCATGGCATTTAATTTTTATCCAACAGTGCACATAATTCGTAAGGTAGATCGGTTATTTGCCCTCTACATATTTAGATCTTCATCGGAATCGGATGGCTCATGATGTATTATGGGCTTATACTGACACGCGTGAGCCCAATTTTGTATAAACTTTTTTCTTCAAAAATTGGTGCTTATTTAATCATGACTTGCAATCTAATCCCATGGCGATGAATAGCGGGCTTAGAAGAAAAGGCAGGGTCTAGTAATCTCTGTTATCAAAGTCCATGGCTGTGATGCATTGACATTGACTCCCATGTTAAACGCAAGATATCAAGAAGACTACGCCTGGGAGGAGTTGGCATTGACTCTTATGTAAACGTATTAAATGTAAGATGTCAAGAAGTCTATACCTATTTTGGACCGAAGAGTTTTTTATGTTCTTGACTCGCCGTGAGCCCAACTTAAGGAATGTCTAGGGACCGTTTAATTTCAAGATGGATGGTGCATATGTTAACGCGGTCAATCTCATGAATAAATGACCTTTGATCAGACTCTTCTTAGGCTGGGCCCGTGGTAATTGGGAGCATTAAGAACTCTTCCTTCTGGACTACCACAACCTTTATATAGAACACATTAATAGCTTTTAGCCTTGACTAGTAGCCATGACCCGGAAACTTCATGGAAGCCGGATGCAAGTGCTCAGAACTAAACCGTCGAGAAGAAATGTCTCTTAATAACAAGACAAAAACTAAATTCCAATCTTCCAAGACCAGTTTCCAAGTCTGCTTGTGGACAATATTCCAATCCCTTAAGTCCAACTTCCAGGTCCATCCAAGGAAGCATTTACTTGTTGTTGGAACCTATAAGTAAACCATCTTCATGTCCTTGGGCTTTCACCTCTCTCCTCCCATTCTTCTTCGTTTATAGAAGAGGATTAAATTGCTCGATCTTCGGACCCTAAAAGAGATAGATCCACCATCAAATTGCTCTTATCTTCATTGATTTACTGTATTTATGCCTGATTTTCTTTGATTGGATTTGATCCTACAGCTCTATCTCGCTACCGAATTGTTCTAATCTCTTCCTTGGCCTCAACGTCTTAACAATGGCCACAGCCAAATCTGCACTATCAACAGCAGCTTCTCTTGCTGCCTCAGCCATGCTCCTTCGTTCCATTGCCAAAGACCTCTTGCCCCATGAGTTCCAACATTACATCTTCTCAGGCTTCTATGACCTCCTCTCTCGCTTCTCCTCCCAATTCACCATCACCATTGAAGAGTTTGAGGGTTTTGCTGCCAACCAAATTTATGCTGCCGCCGAGATCTACCTTGGCAGTATCCCTTCCCACTCCACCAAGAAGCTCCGAGTGAGCAAGCCAGAGACAGATAAGAACATCTCCATCACTATGGACGAAAATGAAGAGATCATTGACATTTTTGAAGGAATTGAGCTCAAGTGGATACTCACTTATAAAGAGACCGAGAACAGGACCTTCCACTCTCGTGAATTTGGATCAACAGTAAAGTCCCATGTCAGATACTTCCTACTTAGTTTCCACAAGAGACACAAGGACAAGGTGCTAAACTCCTACTTGCCTCACCTCTTATCACAGTACAAATCCATGAGAGAGGCCCAAAAGGGAGTGAAGTTGTACACAGTGCGGTATGAGAACATGTATAGCAACATGGGAGATGCATGGAGCTCCGTCAACCTCGACCATCCGGCCACATTCAAGACTCTGGCGATGGACCCGGAGCTGAAGAGGGAGCTAATGGCAGATCTTGACAGGTTTGTTGAGAGGAAGGACTACTATAGGAAGGTTGGGAAGGCATGGAAGCGTGGGTATTTGTTGTATGGGCCACCAGGCACAGGGAAGTCCAGTTTGATCGCTGCAATGTCCAATTACCTTAATTTTAATATTTATGACTTGGAGCTCACCGATCTACAATCCAATTCGGACCTACGGAAGTTGCTGGTAGCAACAGAAAACCGATCAATCCTGGTTGTGGAAGATATAGACTGCACCATTGATCTTAAGGATCGTGAAGAGGAGGCGGTTGTTATGTATAGAAATGGAAGAAGAGTCCAAGTTAACGATAATCAGGTACATAGTATCTCATTTCTCTGACTTAATCTCAACTTGCAAATTATATTCTACAATGCCTTAGTGATGATTATGTCATATATATGGTGTGTTCTTTCAGGTGACTCTTTCAGGACTCCTCAACTTCATAGATGGCCTGTGGTCAAGCTGTGGCGACGAGAGGATCATAGTTTTCACAACCAACCACAAGGAGAAATTGGACCCAGCTTTGCTGCGACCTGGGCGCATGGACATGCACATTCACATGTCCTACTGTAAGTTTAGTGGCTTCAAAGTTTTGGCTGATAATTACCTGGGGATCCAAGACCACCATCTCTTCGTAGAGATCGAATCTTTGATGCACGAGGTGGATGTTACACCGGCAGAAGTGGCTGAGGAGTTAATGAAGACAGATGACTCTGATATTGCACTTATAGGGCTTGTAGATTTCCTTCGTAAGAAAAAAATGGAGGCCAAGCAGGTCATTGAAGAAGGAAATGAAGGTGGAGAAAGAGGGGAAGATGGGGGAAAGGTCAATGTGGAGAAGAAGGATGAAAATGAAAAACATGAGGGGGAGTCTCTGGTCGTAATCTAAATTGATTAAGTACTTCGTGAATCTATGCTCCCTCAATATCCATTCCACTTAAATTTATGTGTCCAAAATTTCCATTTGCTTGACTAAATTTGTATCCCAATTTTTATGTCTCCATTGTCCTTTTTCTTTTTCTTTAAGTTTCCTGTATTGTATCTTGGCTTTCACTTAAATCCATTATTTAAGATGGTTTTAGAAAAAAAAAGTACTCCCTCTGATCTAAAATAAGTGTTCTATTTGAGAAATTATTTTATTATGAAATAAGTATCCTATTTATTTAGTTGTCACCATTTGGACCTCTTTTATGCAATTTTTGTGTATATTTTTTTTCTAAAATAACCTTTATCAATTTTTCCTATGTGTTAATATATAAAGGGTAATTTTGTAAATTTTTAAGTATTTTCAAAATAGGACACGTATTTCGGGTGGAGGAGTATATGTTAATGCATAAAATAAATTGATATATAATGAGTACTAAAACCCACAAAAGAAGCTAAAGTTCAGATGAGTAGCTATGACTTTTAAGGCCTCAAGGACAAAGGGGCCATGATCATATTACCACTCATCTAAGTACCTACTACGAACTACTACCAACATGTGCATCCTTTTATTTTTCTTTCTTTGATAAACAATATGTAAATCATCTTACAATTGTTAATGAACTAATTTTTATCCTAGCCAATCCATTACTGTATTTTTTTTTTAGAATGAGAATATTTTTTCTGCTCGTGGACCCATTGAAATGTTTTCTATTAAGATAAAAACAATAGTTGTATTTATTCTTTGATAGAAGGTGACTATTTCCACCCTGTTAAACTTCTTTGCCCCCTATTTCCTATTGACCTTAACCTTACTTACCAAAATATCTAACTTATCCCATATATCTAAAAATATATTCATATATTTTACTATTTAGATTTAGGTCTTGGGGAAGCAAAAGAAATGAATGGGATACTGGAGTAAAGAAAAAATAAAAGATTTTCTTTTCTATTTGGGGGCTGGATGAGTTTAACGGGGTACTGGAGGACTTATAAGGTATATGTGATATTATTTTTTACTTGTCAACAGAGCCTCCTCAAGAGAGAGCATACTATTTGTTCACTATTGCTAAGCTAAAAAAGGTAGGCTATGGGGAGCTCCATAACATAGCTACAACATAATAAACAAACGGCACATAGATCAATAAGTATTATCCCACATACATTACAACAAAACTGATTATTAGCGATGCATTTAAAGTCATTAATAGTACTAGTGACGCATATAAAGCATTGCCACATGCATTGATAAAATTATCGTCGCTACTGCTCATTAGCAATGCTTAATCTAAACGTCACTAAAAGTTCCCATTAGTGACATATACGTATATGTTGCTAATAATTTTTTTTGCAACAAATAATTATGCGTAAAAAATATTCAATTATTAGCGACACATAAAATTATACGTCGCTAATAACTAGTTAATAGCGATGCATAAATAATTTCATAATATGTAAAAAAATAAAAAAATATTATTAGTGATGCTTAATAAAAAGCATCGCTAATAGTTAACTTGTTTGCGACCTTTATAATAAACGTCGCTAGTAGTTATGTTATTAGTGACGCTTTAAACAAGCGTCACTAAAAGATCTATATTTTCAATAAAAAGGAAAAAAACCATAACTATTAGCAACACTTTTTATTAAGCGTCGCTAATAGTTTTAACAATAGTGACGTTTGTTAATAAGCATCTCTATTAGTTAACCTATTAACGACACTTAGCAAAAGTATCACTAATAGTTATAAATTTAAAATAAGAAATAAAAAATTTAGAACTATTAGTTACGCTTTTTCATAAGCATCGCAAATAGTATTACCAATAGCGATGCTTTACTACAAGCGCAACTAATATTTATTAATTAATATTATTTAATAAATAATATTAAAAAAATAAAATAAACTTCTTAAATATATTATATTTTATTTAATATTTGTATATATAATAAGTAAATTTTAAAATTTCAATAATATATAGATTAAACTTTCACTATTTAATTATATATAATTTTTTTTATTAATTTTAAAATATAATTTATAAAAAAGAGAGAGTGAAGAGAGTAAGAGAGAGCAGAGGAGAGAGAGGGAAGAGAGATAGAGGAGAGAGGAGATAGAAAGAAGTGTGAGAGAGAGAAGATAGAAAGAAGTGAGAGAGAGAGGAGAGAGGGTAGAGAGAGAGGGTGAGGAGAGGGAGAGAGAAGAGAGGGGGTGAGGAGAGAGATAGGGAAGAGAGTGAGGAGAGAGATAAAGTGAGGGGCCGGGAGAGAGAGGGCTCGGAGAGAGAGATTGAGGGAGGTAGGGAAGACAGAGAGAGATAAAGAAAGAGGAGAGAGAGGGTGAGGAGAGAGAGAGGGAAGATAGAGAGAAGAGACATATGGAGGAGAGAGAGAAGAGAGAGAGGAGAGGGGGAGAGGAGAGAGGGGAGAGTGAGAGATAGAGATACGGTAGAGTGAGGGGAAATTAATTTATATTTTTTGGGGATTTTTTATTATATTATTATATTTTAAAAATCTATAGAGAGAGAAAGAGAGGAAAGAGATAGAGGAGAGAGAGAGAGGAGAGGGAGAGAGAGAGGGAGGAGAGAGAGGAGGAGGAGGGGAGAGATGGAGAGAGAGGGAGGAGAGAGATCTAGAGAGAGAGGAGGAGGGAGGAGAGAGAGGAGAAAGGGAGAGAGAGGGAGGAGAGAGAGAGGAGGGAAGAGAGAGGGTAGAGAGAGAAGAGAGAGGGTGAGGAGAGAGAGAAAGAGAGGAAAGAGAGAGGAGAGAAAGAGGAGAGAGAGAAGAGAGGGGAGATGAGACTATTTTAATTTTAAAAAAATAGTATTGGTGACGCTTAGTAGTAAGCATTGCAAATACTATATTATTTGTGACGCTTACTTGTAAGCGTCGCAAATAAGCTACATAGTTGCGATATTTATAAATAAATGTTGCAATAGGTAATCTTTTAGCGAAGTTTCAACAAAAGCATCGCTAAAAATTTTGCCCACACGATCGTTTCGATCGGAATTATTCATTCACCCATGCGGGCGATTTCGCCTGCACTGTATTTATTCCCTCCCCCCCCCCCCCCTGCCTCTTCTTCCGATGCACCTCTACCCTGTCTCCACCACGCCGACTGCCGCCGCTGCCCACACCCTCCGTCCTACCTCGCCACTTCCACCCTACCTCACTGCATCCACCCCACCGGCGATTTCATTCCGGCTCAACTACCGCTAGCCGCCACCGCAGCCATCCCAGCTCCACCGTCCTCCCTAGCCCTCCCCGGTCCCCCTCCCTTCCTCCTAATAGTTGGATTTCTCCCCCCTTCCACCGCCGCCGTTGGAGGAGGGGACTCCGGCTGCTATCTGGTTCACCCGCTGGATTTTGGTACCCCACCTCCCCCTCCTCTCCCTTCCTCCCCTCCCCTCATTTCCAGTTCTCCCACCCTCATTTGCCACCGTTGGAGGAGGGTCTGCTGAAATCCGGTTCCTCCGCTGGATTCCGGCACCCCTACCCTTCTTTCCACTCTCCCTTCATCCCCTCACATCCTCATTTCTCCCCCCCGCTTTCACTGCCTCCGCCAAAGGAGGGGGCTCTGGTTGCCAGAATCCGGTTCCCCCGCTGGATTGGGGCTGCTGGAATCAGGTTCCCCTGCCGGGTTCTGGCACCCCATGTAAGGACCCTCATCTTTGAACCGGGTTTTGGTTTTCTTTAATTATGGGTTATCGTGAGATTTACGCGTTTTCTGATCTTATTCGGTGATTTCGTAAATAAATAGTGTTTATGATAGTTTTAACCAAAATTAACTTCAATATTAGTGGTTTTAAGTGATTTTAAACCAAATGTGAATTTTTGACATTTTTCGGAATTTTCACTATTTTCCCAAAAATTAGGGTTTTGGCGGGACCCTTGTGGGCCCCACCGTCAAAAATTTTATTTTTCTGTCAAATGAACCTAGACATATACTTAATGTCCCAAAAAAATTTTCAGAATTTTATTAGGCTTAAATTGTGCTTAAATTTGTAAAATACCCACTTTTAGCCTACTTTTCATATTTACACCCCAAAACTTACCTATGCCTACCCCAACCCTTACTATAAAAGGGCAAACCTGAGCCATTTCCATTTTTGGGAATAGGCTAAGGAAGGAAGGCTAGCCTAATCCCCACTTAGGCCCGAATTAGAAGCCGATTAAGGTAAGCTTGCTCTAATTAAGCACTAATCCATGGCTTTTATCTTAATTTCTTCCAAATCTACCATTTTCCCCTTGATTCAATTTGTTTTTGACCATCAAAAGCTACTGATTTGTGTTTTACTACAAACCCTAATATTCAAAATTCGATTTTTACTACCAACAAGCCCTAGATCTAAGGTTTAATTAGGGATTTCTTGAGCAAATCGATTTCTATTAGGGTTTAATTCAGACTCATTGTGTTTTCAAGGATTTCAAGAAGGGTGACTCTTCAATCCGAGCTTAATCAAGTGCTGAGGTAATGGGTCTTCAAAAAATCTGTTTATCCATGGTAAAACTCTCCATTTTTGGCTTATTTCGAAATGGTTTGCTTGATTTAGTGTGTTAATGGTAAAATTAGAAAATGGAATTATTTAATCCCGATTTCTTAGGGTTTTGCATTATTATGGTTTGGTTTGGTATTCTGGAAGTCAAGGAGGACTTTTGATGATGATTAGGGTGTTAGATGTAGATTTGAAGTGTTATCTATGGTGTTTCGGTTTGATTTTGCGAAAGGAAGAAGATGATTGTTCTGCCGTGTTGGCGATCGATCGGCCTTGCAGAGCGATCGATCGGCTGAACTGTAAATTTCAAATTTTTGCGTGTAACCGATCGAACGGCCTGAAGGGCGATCGATCGGCTACACAGGAAATTGTGTGTTGTGTGTATGATGTCTATTTTAATGATTCCACTTTAGCTTGCCAATTTTATATGAATGTGGAGTGTTTTAAGCTATGTTAGGCTACTGGAAATACATGCTATTGAGTTTATAGAGTTGAGACATATGCTTAGAGATGGTGGGATGACTTATGTTTTGTGGCATGATGTTGGAATCGTTATCTTGAAATTATGAACGGTTGTTTCCCTTTGGATAAGCATATATTTTCAGTAGGACTACAATCATTGTTGGACTGATTTGTCATGATAAATTGTGATTAATGGTGTGTGAATGTTGGTGATTGCCATGACTCAATGATGAAATGAGTGATGTTATAGGTGTTTAGCCTTTGTGGTTGAGTTTTGAATTTAACTATGATTTCAACGATTCTTCTACTATGATTTCCGTTGGAATTCATGTTTAGGTAGAAATTCACATGTGTAGTGTGGTAGTGAGTTGATTTTTCAAGCATGTTGATATGCATTATGTGAAAGGCTTCTACTAGTTACACACACACACACACATGTGGGGGTTAAATGATGATGTTGAAGCTTAATATTGTGATTATGAATGATGCATTAGGGGCTGGTGAGAGCACTTATCATGATTAGGATTCATGTATGCTTTGCCCACGCATGTACCATGCTGCACGCATCATGAAAATGGATTTCCAATTGAGGCTTCATCGTGATTAATCGAATTTGACCGATTGGATGCAATGTGATGGAATTGTGTGCCGGATTGATCGGTCGTGGATTAATCGCAAGTTGATTGGTCCGAAAGGACATATTTTGTTTTGAAGTTCTTGTGTGGGACGATTTGAAGTTCCTGTGTGGAACGAGTGCACTCCCCGGGTTGAGTCTTGTTTAATGGAATGATGTGGGGACGAGTTGTGTACTTGTCTTGCGGATATGTGAGAATATTATTATGTGTGTCATCTGGACCCTGAGAATCAAGTGTGGTATGCCGTGAGCACCCCGCTACCACGTGTTCTAGGGTTCTCTATGTGAGAGCTCGGGCTCTTCCCTCCGCAGGAGATGTCCCTGGGCGAACACCCCTGCTCTAGATTCTCTGTGTGAGAATGGGACATCCTTGGCCAGGATCGTCCAGGGCGAGCAGTATTAGGGATTGACAACCCCGATCTTTCTTGAATTCTTGTGTAGAATTTTGGACCATGACACGCCTTCGTGGCCTTGTCTATGCTCCCGTCTGTGTGACGTTAATGTGTGATTACTCCTTGATGGAGGTTGATTGTGATGACATTATGCATGTGGGAATATGTATGTTAGAGATACATCCATGCATGTTGATTTTGATGTTATGCATGTGGAATATGTATGTTAGAGATACATCCATGCAGATTGTGATGATGTTATGCATGTGGAATATGTATGTTAGAGATACATCCATGCATGTTGATTTTTGATGATAAAATGCATGTGGAAATATGTATGTTAGAGATATATCCATGCAGATTGTGATGATGTTATGCATGTGGAAATATGTATGTTAGAGATACATCCATGCGGGATTGGTTATGATGTGAATGCATGTGGGAATATGTGTGCTAGAGATACATCCATGCAGGTTGAATTATGCATTATGATGCAGTGTTAGGTGATATGAATGTGTGATCAGAAAGTGATGCACCATGTAAATCTTTGATCTGAACGATCTCATTGCTAAGCTATCGTATTTTCTACGTTGACAGTGATATTAAAAACCATTACTGAGTGTTAAAACTCACCCCTCTTTTGTGTTTTGATTTGGGGCTGCGTGGTGCGACACGCAGACGGACAGGGTTGCCTCTTTGAGGAAAGGTCAGAGGTAGCTTGGGTGTGATGATGGAGATCGTTGAGTGACTTACCTGCGTTTATTTCATGCTTTATGTTCGAACCTTTGTGTAGGGTTCTTGTTTTGGATTTATGTCATATACTACAGTTGTGATGATTATGACTATTTTGAGCCGGTGTGGGCTTTACTTAACTAAGTTGTGGGTTTGAGATTGTTGTTTACTTTGTGATAAGCAACACCTTTTTCTTCCCTTTTATTTACTCTTGCTCAAAGGATTGTGCGCACTCCGTGTTGCTGTTAATCACCCGTGGTTAGGGTTAAGTCTTCTGCTAGAACATTTCTCAATTTTCACTTCGTCGCCCCTGCGCGCTTGACCGGCCCCTGGACCGGGTTCGGCTCGGGTCGGGCATCGCCGGGGCGTGACACCCCACCCCTTTCTCCCCCCTTTCACTGCCTCCGCCGGAGGAGGGGGCTATTGGAATCCAGTTCCCTCGCCGGATTCCGGCACCCCTCCCCTTCCTCTCCCCTCCTACCCCTCCTCCCCCCCCTTTCACTCATGCTGCTAGAGGAGGGAGGGGGCTTCGGCTGCTGAAATCCGGTTCCCCCCCTCTCCTTCGTCCCTTAGGTGTCGGATCCACTGCCGGATTCCGGCACTTCCCCCATTTTTTATTTAATTTATTACCTTATTAGAGATGCTTTGTAATAAGTATTTTATATTTTAAAAAATTAATTTATTATTAGCGACGCATATATAACCGTCACTAATACTATGTATTTTAAATTTGTTTATATTAGTGACACTTTATAAAGCATTGCTAATAGTTACTATTAGGACATTTTATTATGCGTCACAAAAGAAAAATATTTAGTGACGCAAAAATAAATGTCGCTAATACAAACTATAAGCGACACTTTTTCTTAAGCATTGCTAATGAGCAATAGCGACTGTATTTTAAGCAACACATTTAGCGACGCTTTATAAGCGCCACTAATAGTCATTAGCGACGTTTGGAGCACTATTAGTGATGCTTAAAAGCGTCGCTAATAGTGAAATTTGGTGTAGTGTCTCCCCCTCCCCCTCTCTCTCTCTTCCTCTCTCTCCTCCCTCCCCTCTCTCTCTCTTTTGTTTTAATTTAAAAAAAAATTGTAGTAGCGATGCATACTGGTATGCATCTGTACTAGACTCAGCTAGTAGCGACTAAGGTTGCTAACGAGTCGAGTCAGCTCGTCGAGCTAAATAGGCTCGGTTCGACTTGAATTTGGCTCGGCTCGAACATAGGCTAGCTCAAATCGACTTGACTCGAAACCTAATCGGTTCGACTCAAGATCGACTCGAAGCTCAGCTCGAACTCGACTCGATTTGCTATAGTTCACTTCTTACGTATTAATATATTATACCTATATTATATAATTTTTTTAACTTTCACCTTTCATATACCCGTAATATTCTATGTTATTTTATACTAATATATATACTATATATATACATTAATATATAGTATGTAATATATTATATATTATTGTATATAATATCTATATTATGTTATTATATTTAAAATAAATACAAATCCTACAACTAATAAAATTGAGAATGTAGGTATAAAAAATTATTTTATTCCTATTATACCCTTATTCATCTATATAATATATATTATTAAATTTTTAAATACTACCTTTAATCATTCTAATCTTAATAAATATAAATATATAATTTTACTTGCATATTCTTAATTTAACTAATCATATTGGTCTTTTTTGCTTATGTGCGTACGATTGTACTTCTCTTAGTAACTACTAGATCACTAATTGATTCTTTCTCCCTCTATGTGTGTGTATAATATATATATATATATATATATATATATATATGTATGTATAAAGTTTTAATCACGAGTCAAGACTACTATAAAATATAATTGAATAGAATCAACCATTGGCTCCTCCCCAATATTTATAAACCATAAAATAAATGGAGTCAACTATGGGTCCAAAAGTTTTACTTGTGATTTGTAATGTGTTGAGTATCTTAACTCTGTCGAAACTCTTTCACACACTTGCGGAGGCTCCAACTCTATAACATTGACTTCAATATAATGAGTAAATTATATAAAATAAATCATATAATTTTAAAGATTTTAAATTCATGTCAATACTATATATACGAATAAAAATATTGTAAACATCATATTTGTACTTGGTACTTATCAACAAGTGTGCAATAGTCATCTTGCCATTTTAGGGGGATTAGTATTTGATAAAGCAACCACCAAATCCCTCTTATATTTTATGCGAGCTTTCAGATATCGATTTGACGACTTGCGATGCGCTAGACACATATGAACAATTTCCTATTAATACATATACATGAATGTCTATCCAAAAATATATTTGTACATACACATAATATATTATTTTCCAATGATCTTCTGTTTCATATGAAATGACATGGATGATCAATGATGCACTAGCACATGTATATTATTTTATATCTATAACGCCCGAGATTTTTCATACATTTTCTATAAAATTGACAGAATTTTTTTTAATATATAACAACTATAAATCAGAGGAAAATTGATGAAATCAAAACCTGAGAAAATAGTTTATAATCTAAAACACTAAACGTCAATTTTTGATCCAAAATTTTCCTCATTCGGTCAAACATCATACAACCAAAGCAAATATTCACAGACGCTACTCGAAAACAAACGTACGATTAAATTACCATAATCATGGATTTTTAAATACAAATAACTCTTAGGCATCCTTGAGTACAAGTCCCATAAACAGTCTACTATCTTATCCAAATTAAAAGTCCAGAAGATATAAACACTTAAATCTCATCTCACCCAATACATCAGATCGCAACACCAAAATATACTCTCATTGAGTCAAGGTTATACCTAAGTCAAAAGAGGAAACAATTCACTGCAGAATTGAGCATCCATCTCCAGGAGCTCTCCAACACAACCTGCAAAAGCCTCCCGAACAACGGGGCTAAAAAAGTAGGGTAAGTATTTTCATACTCATAAGGAAAATACCCAGTAGGGGAAACCAAAATAGTGAACTCAATAGGTTCATAACTACATGTGTTCATGCAACTCAAACATGAAGCAGTCAACATAATATAATCATATACATATGCATATAATAATGCATAGCACACCAATGAAAGCAAACTTACACAAACACCCTTAATCAGGGTCTTACAACTTACTCGTACCATTGTACGCACACTCAAAACTTTACACATACTTGTACGACCTTACTCATACAATCTTACACTTACAGTCCTCTCAGAATCATATACTTATAATCGTGCTCAGAAACTTACACTTACATTCTTACTCAGAATCATCATCTTAGAGTCGTGCTCATACTAATAATCATACAACTTACACGTACTTGTACGACCTTACTTGTACAATCATACACTTAATATCTTACTCAAACATACCTTACAATCGTACTCATACCATCAACCACTGAAGCTCATTACAACTAATAAGATCCAGCGTCGAAAAAGAAAAGAATGTCATTGGGGCATCACCTTAACCTCCAGGGAGTGACTAGACGCCATGGACTTTTCCGAAGGCTAGGCACACCTATGCTCATGGGGCAAAGGATCAAACAGGTAAGAATAGATCCATGATACTACTTACCTGAGCGCGCAAACATACACCCACATATAAGGGGTCACACAATTGCCCACACATAAGGTGTAACGCCCGAGATTTTTCATACATTTTCCTTAAAATTCACGGAAAAGTTTTGCAATATAACGTCTGTAAATCGGAGGAAAAATGACGAAATCAAAACCTAATAAAACAGTTTATAATTTAAAACACTAAACATCAATTTCCCATCTAAATATTCCCACCATAGGGTCAAACATCGTACAGCCAAAGCAAATATCCTCAGGCGCTACTCGAAAACACACGTACGACTAAATTGCTATGATCATTGACTTTAAATACAAATCTCTCCCAAGCATCCCTGAGTGCAAGTCCCATAACAGTCCACTGTCTAATCCAACCGAAAGTCCAGAATATAAACAAGTTAACGTCTCGTCTCACCCAATACATCGGATCGTGGCACAAATAAACTCGCAGTGAGTGAAGCATATACCTGAGTCAACGGGAATCAATCCACCGCTGAAATGAGCATCCATCTCCAGGAGCTCTCCGCACAACTTGCAAAACCTCCCGTACAACGGGGCTAAAAGTAGGGTAATGAGTATTTTCATACTCAGTAGGAAAATACCTAGTAGGGGAATCCAAAACAGTGAACTCACAAAGTTCATAAATACATGCGTTCATGCAACTCAAACATGATGCAGATAGGCATATCAATATCATGCTCATACACATACAAACATACCAAATGCACCATCGTGCCAAAATCATAACATCAAATTAAACTTACACAAACACCCTTATTCAGGGTCTTACAAACTTACTCGTACCACTGTACACTTACTCATACAATATACGCATACTTGTACGACCTTACTCGTACAATCATATGCTTACTCATACAGCTTACACATACTTGTACGACCTTACTCATACAATCATACTCATACCACCTTACTCGTACAACTTACACAAAATCCCACTTATTGTCTTACTCAGAAACATACTCTCACAATCGTACTCATACACATACTCTTACAGTCATGCTCATATACATACTCTTACAGTCGTGCTCATACTCATACGCTTATAGTCGTACTCATACACATAATCGTACACATATATCGACCACTGAAGCTCATTACAACTAATAAGCTCTAAAATCGAAATGGAAAAGAATGCCACTGGGGCATCACCTTAACCATCGGGGAGTGACTAGACGCCATGGACTTTTCCGAAGGTAAGGCACACCAATGCTCATGGGGCATTGGATCAAATAGGTAATAGCAGATCCATGATGCTACTTACCTGAGCGCACAAACATAAACACCCACACATAAGGGGTCATACAGTTGCCCACCATAATGGATCTTATAGTGCCATAGAATCGCTCACCATAATGGGTCTTATAGTGCCAGAGAATTGCCTACCATAATGGGTCTTATAGTGTCAGTTCCACTCTTGGGCAGAAATCATACAGTGCCACTTGGGCAAAAACATACAGGCCACTCTTGGGCGGAATCATACAACGCTCTCAACAGAGCATCAACGTCTGGGCTTATACAGTACACAGACCAAATCGAAAACATATGTCGCTCTCAACAAAGCATCAAACGTCTGGGCTTATACAACACACAAACCAAATCAGAAACATACATCCCTCTCAGCAGAACATCAGATGTCTAGTGCTCTATACAGCACACAAACAACATCCCGCGGGATAAACACCATGGTAAGATATGAGAAATGCTTAGCTGACTCATTAGCGGCCAGCTCAAACACAAAACTTAATCCGTCGAACCCTCAAGTCTCAAACTCACAACGCTATCATTAGTTGTGCTTATAATTCAAGTTTGAATTAAGTACATTATGCAATACAATTATGCCACACAAGCACTCAAGCATACCGTGCACCCCTGATCAAACCGAAGCTGAGCCAGATCTGAAACCCAAGTTCGTTAGGGCAGCAGACTTCACTTAACCCATCCACATCATGATCATAACACATCGTACACCAAAATCCTTATGATCTTACAATCTTCGCCATCCATCTTATGGCCAAAACATTTTACACTAACATCATCAAATGAAGCTCCTCAGAGCCAACCCAGTTGTTGCTCTCTTACTTATATCTCATTTATTATGCTTACTTTTCACTTCATAATCTATACGTTATGCTTGTACAATTATGCACACTCTTACTGTCTGACAAACCTCACCTGTTGTACCCATAACCTTTGTCACCTCTTACTGTCTGACAAACCTCACCCGTCATACCCATAAACTCTGTCACCTCATACTGTCCATCGCCCATACCTCTGCCCACATACACTTACACATATCCATAACATAGACAAATAGCCATCATACATACGTATGTCTATCACACATACGTATAACATACACATACGGTCATACATACATAGCTTACAAACATGCTCACTAGCCATCACTAGCGCATGCATAATCCATACATACTCCAAATATACACGCTAGCCATCACTAGCTCATGCACACACATTCATACATACTTCAAACATGCACGCTAGCCATCACTAGCACATGCATAATCCATGCATACTTCAAACATGCATACTAGCCATCACTAGCACATGCATAATTCATGCATACTTCAAACATGCACGCTAGCCGTCACTAGCACATGCATAATTTATACATACTTCAAACATACACGCTAGCCATCACTAGCATATACATACGTCAAACATACACGCTAACCATCACTAGCACATACATACGTCAAACATACACACTAGCCATCACTAGCACATGCATAATCCATGCATACTTCAAACATGCACGCTAGCCATCACTAGCACATGCATAACACATACGTAGCATACTAACATATTTGCTAGCCATCGCTAGCGCATACATAATCCACATCCATAAAATATGCATATATCTCATACATATTAATCATACTTAGCACACATATTACACATACATCAACCACACTTACAGCTCATGTGCATGCCATATGTATATAAACATACCATATAATCATGCTTATATGCACATCGTGCAATCCTAGCATGCTACTACTCATTCAAGCATACTATCATGAAATTACGAGTTCAAAGCTCCCCTACCTCGTAATCATGATGTTTGATGGTGAGCACATGATGGTGGCAGCGTCAGCGGCGGAGTTGGCGGTCAAAACCGTTGCCTGGCAGAGAGAGCTGCTGTCCCGAGGATTTTAGGAAGTGCCGGAAATAATCACGGCCAAACAGGATGTCAGAAGTCAATGCGGCAAAATCCACGATCCACGACAAAACACTAGGGCGGCCGGGAGAAATGTCATGCCAACAGAAGAGGCGGTGCGACCAAAAGTCTATGGTGTACTCACTGAAGATCGGCCGGTGGCTAAGATGTACCCGACCGATCGCACGACATCGAAATCGGCCGTGGATAGCACCCAACGGCGACGATTTCACATCAACAAGGGCCCACATACGGGCGGAAAGCATGAGGCAATGCTGGAAGACAAAGGAAGGGTGGAGGAGGGCTATGTATCAACTCCACTCGGTGGCAAAGCCATCCAATGATCGGGCAGCGCAAAAGCGGCGCCTAAGCCCAAAAGTACACGTGTGGCCACATGCACACGCAGCCAAAAAGGACCACTCTAGGGGAAGATGGGTCAGATAGTAGCAGCCCAAGGCCCACTAAAGGGCAACTGAGCTATGGCCAAGATGTGGTGGCTGATCGAAGCGGCAACATCACCGATCGCCACCCACAACCAATACATGTAGTGCGGGCGACTATGCATCTTGCACGGTATAGGGCAATGACAAGCGGCCTATTCTAGGCTGAGTGTATAATCGGGCCAAGTGGGGCTGACCCTCACTGTCGTCGAGCTGGGCCCATGATGGCCAAATAGCCCACAGCTCGCCGATGGCAACAACCAGAGATGCACCCAAAGCGTCCAATCAGGCGAAGCAAGACAATAGGGCACAGTGGGGTCGGAAACGGCAAACCCCTACTGACACCAGGTCGAGGTAGGTTGTACGGAGTCTTACCAGTGGCCGGACGATGACCGAAAACACACTGGCATCCAAAAAATCCCACGGACAGTGAGATGGAAATAGAAACAAAACCCAACCAAAGTGCCGGTAGCTCACCACGGAGCGAAAAAAGCATGGCGGTGGCTCTAGCTAGCGCCTATGGGTTCCTAGCAGCCAATTAAACATAAGTCTAATTGAGGGCGGCCGTAAACAATGTCAAAATTGTACACCCACAGTTCAAAAATGGGATTGAAGGAGAGAAAAACCCGAAGAAAAGTTCGGTACCTCGTGGAGGAGTGAAGAGGCCATGGCGGCGTCATAGCCGGTACCTACGGACTCATGGCGGTGAGGCAAAGTAGATCCTGATAAGAACCGCTGAAATCCGACAACGGAGGAGGGAGAACGGAGTGACCGGAAATGGGCTCGGGTTTCTCTCCTTTATCTCTGAACGTCGTCTGTAAGTTTCTGGAAAAACTTACTGTGATCGGCTTAAAAGGCCATGATTTCACTATTCATTCTTTTCAATTTTTACATTTACGTCCCTAACATGCATTCACCCACCGGTTACCCGTTGTAGCTCCAAAATTTGCGCCGTAAGCGCGCAGCAAGGCCCGCGGCCTGCGACTAAGCCCCACACCCAACTCTATAGGTATAAATATGGGATATGTATATAAATATGAATACGCTGAAGCGTCACATTTTTCTACTGAAAATGACCAGAAAAATAGTAGGAAAATCACAGAAAATCGTAGAAAAATCAGGGACCTTACATAAGGGGTCTTATAATGCCATACAATTGCCCACCATTATGGGTCTTATAATGTCAGTGCCACTCTTGGGCAGAAATCATACCGTGCCACTTGGGCGGAATCATACAATCTCCGCCATCCACCTTATGACCAAAACATCTAACACATACGTCATCAAACTAAGCTCCTCACAGTAGATCCCTGTTATCACCCTCTTACTTAATACCTCACTTATTATGCTTACTTTTAATTTCATAATTTGTACGTTATGCTTGTACAATTATGCACGCTCTTACTGTCTAATTAACCTCCATAAGGCTCCAAGCCTAAGTCCACTTACTTACCGAACCCTTGACATACGCTTCAAACTGAACCAAACCAATCTGCTCCACTCCTTGCCTGTCAAACTTACGTCCGCAGTCTTTTCTCACATTCTTACACATCCACATACACATACAAATCCTCACCAAACACCTTGCCACTTCTTATCATCCATCGCCCATCCCTCTGCCCCCACACATAGTCCACATACATAACTAACTCACAATAGCTAGCCACCACTAGCGCGTCCATAATACGCATCCATAGCGTACTAACATAATCGCTAGCCATTACTAGCACATACATATTCCACATCCATAAACATACGTACAACTCATACATATCAATCATACTAAGCACATGTATTACACATACATCAACCATACTTACAGCTCATATGCGTGCCATATGTATCTAAACATACCATATAATCATGCTTAAATGCACATCATGCAATCCTAGCATGCTCTACTCATTCAAGCATATCATCATGAAATTACGAGTTCAAAGCTCCTCTACCTCGCAATCATGACGTTTGTTGGCGAGCACACGACAATGGCGGCATCGGTGACGGAGTTGGCGGCCAAAAGGTTTTCCTAGCAGAGAGAGCTGTTGTCTCGAGGTTTTAGGAAGTGCCGGAACTACTCACAGCCAAACAGGGGTGACACAGATCAACACGGCAAAATCCACAATCCACGGCGGCACACTGGGGTGGCTGGGACAAATGTCATGCCAACGAGTGGCAGGTGAAACCAGAATTCGAGGGTGTACTAAATGAAGGTTAGCCGATAGCTGAGAAATACTCGGCCAGCTGCAAGACTTCAAAATCGGCCGTAGACAACACCCAACGGCGTTGATTTCGCATTTACAACGGCCCACATATGGGCAGAGGGCGTGGGGCGACACTAAAGGACGGATGAGAGGTGGTGGAGGACTCCAATGTCAACTTCAGATGATGGCGGAGCCATCCAATGGTCATGCGACGCCAAAGCAACACCAAAACCCTAACCCGCATGTGCAGCTACTTACACACACAACCAAAGGGAGGGGCAAAGGGCTAGATGGTGTCAGCCCAAAGCTCGAAAGGGCGGTAGGGCCATGACCAAGGGTAGTGACCAACAAAGACAACATTTGCCATTGTTGTGCCGAGGTAGACCGACTAGAGGCCGATCGGCGTCCGGCGACGGTAAGACTGTGGCTCTGTGAATAGTGCGGCACATAACCGACAGAGGGGATGCATGACTCATGTCGAAAAAAGAGGGGTGGTGCCGCACTAGGGTGGCCAACCATCTCTAGGCTGAAACCCACCAAACTACAAGCGTCCAGAGGAGTTGCTAGAGTTGACCAAAACGGGTGAAAAACCCTGGGGCACAAAGGAGCAGGGGTTACTGGCCAGCTCCATCATGGCCCTAGCGGCCAGGATGAGCCATCTCCAGCCAGAGGTAATGGCCAAAGTCAGTGGCGACACCCCGGATAGATAGCACAGTGAGGAGCAAAGGCTCGGTTTGTTTGGATGGAACACTACAACCGGGCAAGGGCAGACCTAGTTCCGACTGCGTGGAGGGAGCCAAAAAGAACAATAGGGCGGTGGGGCTCAACTGAAGCGACGACCCTATCATTGCTAGCCCAAGGCTGGCCAATCGGAGGCTGGCTCTCATCGGCACGTCCTTAATTTCCATCACACACGAAAACAAGGAAGGGCGGAAAGGTCTGGCTGAGGGAAACCAGCTAGGGCAGAGCGACCATGGGGGAGCTGGAGCTGGATGGGGGCTGTCCTACCATCGTCAACCCAAGGCTGGTCAGCCAGAGGCTAGTTCTCGTTGGGCGTCAACCAATTTCTGTTACAAAGAGAAATTGGCGAGATGGGTCTGGCCGAAGGAAAGAGGGAGGGTGGAGGCAGAACCGGGCAGGGAGAGGTGGACCACAGCCTTCGCCGGACCAAGGCAGGGCCAGAAGAAGGTCCGATCGGTGGTGGCTCACCGCCGTCAGCCACCATTTCACCAAAATAGTGAGGCGGCAGAAAACAGGGTAGATGGGGGGAAAATATGGGGCGGCAGAGGAGACCAAGTGGGACGGGGAGAGGTACCCCATCGCCGTCGCCGTGCCGGGCGAAACTGTGGGCAGTCAGCCGGTCCTCGCCGGCTAATGGTGGCGGCGAAATCAAAGACCAAAGAAGCTGGAAAAATAGGGCACCGGAGAGGAAAAGAGGGCTGGGTCGGCGGAGCGGAGGCCCAGGAGGCCGGGAGGGGTGGCCTCCCGCCGTCGCTGGCCCAAGACGGGGCCATGGCTGGCCGATCGGGCCATGCCAACCCATGGCAGCAGTGGAACAATGCAAAACAGAGAGAGAGGAGTCTAACCGGGGAGGAGGGCGGAGCCAGTGGTGGTGGCCCTGCGGCCCACAGGCGGCCGGCGATGGCTAAGATAGAGAAAAACCGGTGAGGGGGGGGGTCGTCCTATTCTAGATAAGTTTGGATCAGGCTCGGCCGAGCCCGAGCCCAAGCCCGTTTCCTCTTCTTTTTTTTCCTTTTTCTCTCTGTTAACTTTTGCAATACATTCTTTATCAATTTTTAGCGCTGTAAGCACGCGTCCAGGCCCGTGGCCTACGTTTGAACCCCATACCCAACTACGGGTACAAATACTGAGGCCAAATATACCGAACATTATATTTTCTCGCAGAAATTGATCATAAAATAGCAAAAAAAGTACAAGAAATCGTAAGAAAATCTGGGGCATTACAATATCCAAAGTAAGCTATCGAGCAACCTACTTCCTATCCATCTAATGGTGAGTCAAGTACAAGTCCCTCTGCCTCTAGCTCCACATATATTACCATCTCCCAGTAGAGTCGAGTCGTCTACTTCTCTAAGACCAGTTCCTAGGGATCCAGATCAATCTTCTACAAGGTGGCATAAGAGCTACCTGGATTCTATTCCTTTGATTTATCTACTTTGTTCGAACCAAGTAGGTAGGCTCCATCTTATTCTATTTCTCCACTATCCTAAGTTGTACCCTGCAGAACAAGGCCTTCTCTTTTGGTGCTAGGCAAGGTTTGAGACCCTAGCCCTTCCATTTATTCTATCTGCATTTCAATTCCTCTCCTTCGGCAACCTCCATACAACTCTTCTTGTTTTGTTCTAGCCACTAACCATCTAATGATGTTCTCAAATAGCCTTGTATAGTCGAATTT
Source organism: Saururus chinensis (assembly GCA_035235625.1). Classification (NCBI taxonomy): domain Eukaryota; kingdom Viridiplantae; phylum Streptophyta; class Magnoliopsida; order Piperales; family Saururaceae; genus Saururus; species Saururus chinensis. Next base: position 23,121,686 of record CP141143.1, on the reverse strand, counting down.
AAAACTCTCTATAGCTGAATGAAGACAAAGATCGAAGTTATTTATTAAAAAAAAAAACAAGTAGGTCATCTCTACCATCAAAAATTATTTTGTATAGATCAATACTATATATATATATAAATTATTTTCCAAATATTGATACATATGTATATATATAAATTAAAAAAATAGGTATTTGGGCCTCTATTTTACTTAGGCCCACTGTGTAAAAAATAGATATGAGGTCTCTTCTTGATTGTATAAAAATTAAGATAATATGCGTTTTTTTTTAAATTTTTGTTGGACCTTGTCTTACCTATAGATTTTTATATTTACAGGCAATGCACACCTTGAGGTCCAGATAGTGTTCTGATGAAGAATTTGTTTGTAGTCACTAAATTTATGAATTGGCATTGTCATGTTTTTGGTGACTAGTTCAATTTTTGGTGGATTATTATATAAGAGATTTGAACAACATTAGCTAAATTTTTGGTGACCAATGAAAGGTTTTTGTGGGTAATTTATTAATTCTTATTTTAACTATAGATTTTGAGGTGATATTTTCAACTTTAATAGAATGATATTATAGTTGTTATAATCTTTTTTATTTTTTGTAATGTTGATATGATTTTTTAAATTAATATGATTTTTTATAGGGAAAAATAACTTGGGTTGTAAATGGGATTCGAGCTCAATTCGAACATAGGTTTGAACTACTATAGTATATTTTCAAGCTCAAGCTTAAATCGAGTTTCGAGCTCTTTGACTAAACTGAGCTTGAGTTAGGCTTCAAGCTGTTCGATCAAGCTTGAGCCGAGCTTTCAAAAATTGAACTCGAGTCAAAAAACCTGAAAACTCGGTTTGACTCGGCTCATTAACACCCTTAGTAGTGATGCATAGATCTATACGTCACTACTAGCTGAGTCTAGTACAAACGCATACCAGTATGCGTCGCTACTATACATTTTTTATTTTTTAAAATTATAAAAAAATAATGCATAATTAGTCATTTTTCCACCTCTCTCTCTCCCTTCATCTTTCTCTACCCTCTCTCCCCTCATCTCTCTCTACCCTCTCCCCCTCTTTCTCTCTCTTCTCTCCTTTCTCTCTCTCTCTCTTCCTCCCTCTCTCTCCCCTCTCTCTTTCTTCCTCCCTCTCTCTTCCTCCCTCTCCTTTTTCCCCTCTCTCTCTTCCTCCCTCTCTCTTCCTCCCTCTCCCTTTTCCCCTCTCTCTCCTCTCCCTCCCTCTCTCTCTCCCCTCTCTCTCCTCTCCCTCCCTCTCTCTCTCCCCCTCTCTCTCTTCCTCCCTCTCTCTTCCTCCCTCTCCCTTTTTCCCCTCTCTCTCCTCTCCCTCCCTCTCTCTCTCTCCCCTCTCTCTCTTCATCCCTCTCCCTTTTTCCCCTCTCTCTCCTCTCCCTCCCTCTCTCTCTCCCCTCTCCCTCTCTTCCTTCCTCCCTCCCTTCCTCCCTTCCTCTCCGCTTTCTCTTCCTCCCTCTCTCTCTCTCTTCCTCTCTCTCTTCCTCCCTCTCTTCCTCTCTCTCCTCCATCCCCTCTCTCTCTTTTGTTTTAATTTAAAAAAAAAATTATAGTAGCAACGCATACCTGTATGCATCGCTACTAGATTCGGCTAGTACCGACACATAGATCTATGCGTCCCTACTACCTGCTACTATACTTTTTTTATATTTTTAAATTATAAAAAATAATATATAATTAATCATTTTTCCACCCCTCTCTACCATCTTTCTCTCTCTTCTCTCCTTTCTCTCTCTCTCTCCCTCCCTCTCTCTCCTCCCTCTCTCTCTCTATCTCTCCTCTCCCTCTCTCTCTTCCTCCCTCTCTCTCTCCCCTCCTCCTCTCCCCTCTATCTCCTCTCCTCTTTCTCTATCCCCTCGTTCTCTCCCCTCTATCTCCTCTCCTCTCCTCTCCCTCTCTCTCTTCCTCCCTCTCTCTCTTCCTCTCTCCCTCGCTATTAGTTTTAAATTTTTATTTTTTTATGTTAAATGCATATCTATTAGCGACACTTGCTGTAAGCACCGCTATTAGTCTAATTTTTAGCGACAATGTTGCACAAGCGTCGCTATTATGAAACCTTTTAGTGATGCTTACAAAAGGGCATCGCTAATAGTTATGATTTAAAAAAATAATAATAATACATATATATATATATATATATATATATATATATATATATATATATATATATATTAGTGACGCTTGTTTAAAGTGTCTCTAATAACATAACTATTAGTGACACATAAGACAAGGCATCTCTAATATGTTTAGTATTAGCGACGCTTTATACTATGTGTCGCAAACATATAACTATTAGCGACACTTAATATAAAACGTCGCTAATGGTGATTTTTTTGTGACGCTTTTTTATATGTCACAATTAGTAGTTTTTAGCGACGCTTCAGTGTGCGTCGCTAATAAAAGCGTCGTTAATAATACATTTTGTTGTAGTGATAGCAATCGAAATTGAAATAACCAAACCTTGGCAAATGATAAACTAATATAATGCACAAAATGCAAACCATGTTTTCCCAAGGAGGAATACATGTCATACTACTAGTGTTTTTCCACCATGTCAAATGTCTTCATATCCATCAACCACCTATCCTAGATAGGTTATTATAGATCTCCCTTGGGAAGTTGTGGCTGACTATAATGCCCCAGAAATTCTATGTTTGGAAATTCGGGCGTTTTGGCCCATTAGCGGGTTTCAAGGCCCATTAACGGTTTTTCTTAAAATTAGACTATTTTGAGTTTTATTCGTCAAGAGGAGCCTTAAGACATTTGTTAGGGCTCAACAAGACAAATGTATCGAGCCCAAGAACGTGTCAAATGAACACCGGGTTAGTGGGCTATGGCATTGGGAAGCGTGACATAGGCGGGACCCACCTTAAGTTTGCGAGAAAACATGCCCTTGTGTGGTCTTGTTTCGAAGGGCTCATCGATACAAGTCCAGAGGTACTAAGAACGTACAATTCCATGTTCGGGGTAAGGAGTTACGCACGTTTAAAGTTTTATTTTCGTTTTGAATTTAAAAATGAAAAAAAAAAATATTTTGTACGTCAGCCAACCTTGCCGCAAAAGCGGCAGGGTACGCTCCCGCATTGCGGCAGGCTGCAGGCTAGCCTGCAGCTAGCCGCAACTAGCCCGCGGCTAGCCGCAACTAGCCCGCGGCTAGCCGCAACTAGCCCGCGGCTAGCCGCAACTAGCCCGCGGCTAGCCGCAACTAGCCCGCGGCTAGAGCTATTGCTGGACCGGATGCGTGATACATGTCGCGTGTTGCGCATCCGAGAGCGCTTGTGGGCTATTTAAGGGGAGGGGGTTCCCAATTCGCCCCTAACCCATTTCTGCTCTCTTTCGCTCTGCTCCACGATGATTTTATACTTTAAACGTACTTTTCTTAACTATTTCTCATCCGTTTTTACCCGTTCAAAAACCATTCCTACCTAATTCGAGGGTGCCTGACGTCGTGAGAAAGTCCGTTTTTCAATATAACCCCTCTAAAAGGTTGAAATGTGGCAAGAGGAGGCCCTGTCTGATGCACCTGAGCCGGACAAAGAGACTATCCCGATGCTAGGGGAGGTTCTGCCCGTCTTACCCGAGCCAGACAAGGAAACTACCTCTGCGCAAGGGGAGGTGCCGCCCATTACTTTTAAGCCGACTACAAATGTAGGATTAACGAATGTAGGTGGTTTTAAGCTCTACTACTATGCTACAACTAGGCGTTATATTTTATAATTTATTTGTTTCTTATAATAAATATGATTTTGGAAAATAGACGATATTTATTAGGGGTCGGGCGAACGCTAAGATAATAGCGTATTGTACACCTCTACGATGGAATTTATCGTGACACGAGCTTTAATGATAATATTGTTTACGAACGTTTTGACAGGATTTCAAGGGTAGTTATTTGGTATAAAGCCCAAAAACTACGATCGGTTTTGAAGGGTAGCTATTTGGTATAAAGCCCAAAAGCTATCAGAGTTATGACTCCTAGGTACCGTCGATGATGGCATATGGCGCGCCTATAAAGTTGGATATCGTGGGAAAATCTTCTTCATTCTGATCCCGTCGCCCCATGAGCACGGGTGTATGTCGCTTGGGTATCAGCAACATTTTGTAAACGACGATTTATCCGATTTTGATTTATTTATCGGATTATGGCTATGAATGAATTATCCGAATTTAACGGATTCTGCGAAGAACTATTTTTGTCTACTTTTTATCTAAGAAATGTGTGGGATTCTGATAGTCGACAATATTGTTTTGATTCGACCTTGTATTATGAGAATATTTTATATATCCTTATTTATGCTTTATGTTTTAGCATGCTAATAGATTTTAATTCTATCTACTGAGTATGATTATACTCACCCACCCCTAGACGCAGCAGGTTTGGACGACGAAGATAATATTCTCGAGGATTGCTTGTAGACTTCAAAGGACCCATGTTTTGTCACGTTCTTTTATTATGTATTAATGTTATATGTGCACAACTTTGATTTTGTTAAGGCATGATAGGCCTTATTTTGTAAATTTTTTTGTATTTACCCAAATCAATGAATAGTTACTCCTCTGTGCACGGTTGATCTTGGCCCGTTTATTACTACGAATTGCCGGCTCTCCAACCTTTAAAGTAATTTAAAAAGTCGGGGCGTAACACTGACCAACCCTGACTAAGCTTGGGCACGACTTTAAAAGACTTGGGAGTGTGATGCACCAATATGTGTGTAGCAAGAGGCATGGTTTGTCCAAAAGAAGCTTGATCAAGGCCCTAAACTACAAAGGGAAATATTTTGTCTGATTATACTCACCATGGTATGGATAAGAAAGAGGTTTCTATTTTTTTTCTTAACTTGACGATATTGTTATATTGTTTTGACAATATTGTTATATTGTTTCATCAATATTATTGTATTAATTCAACAATAATTCTTGCTATATTGTTTCAACAATATTGTTATAGTGATTCAACATTAATTATTATTGTATTGTTTTATGATAAGAGTATATTGATTTAACGATATATACCATAGAATTTTTATGTCTAAGTAACATGTGTCAATATCATAAAAAAAGATTATATGTTTTTTGTAATACCGTTGGTAAAATAATGCATCAATATTGCTAAAATTATCATCAAATATTTAGAATAACGTACCAAAGAAATTACATGTCTCAATAAGTAGCATGTGTCAAAATTATATAAATAATTGAGAATTTTGAAAAATATTGCTACTAAAATAATGCAACAATAGTGCAAGAAATGATTCAAGAGTATTACTGAAACAAATCAGCCAATAATATGGCTGAAACAATTCAGCAATATTGTTCAAATATGTTAACATTATTTAGAATACCATACCAGAGAATTTTCATATTGCAATAAGTAACATATGTCAATATCATAAAAATGATTGAGAATTTTGAAGAATACTACTACTAAAATAATGCAGAATAGTTTTGACAATGTTGTTGAATTGATTTTGCAATGTTGCTGAAACAATTCCTCAATATTGTTGAAATGATTCAACTAGTTTTAGAAATATTGTTCAAACATTTCAACATATTTAGAATACCATACTAGATAATTTTCATGTCTCAATAAGTAATATGTGTCAATATCATAAAAATGAATGAGAATTTTAAAAATTACTAATGCTAAAATCATGCATCAATATTGCTAGACCATTTCAACAATATTACTAAAATGATTTAACAATATTGTCCAAATATTTTAGAAATATTTAGAATACCATATAAGAGAATTTTCATGTCTTAATAAGTTACATGTGTCAATATTATAAAAATGATTAGCGAATTTTAAAAAATATCGTTGCTAAAATAATGTACTAATATTGTAAAAATGATTCAGCAATATTATTTAAATGATTCAACAATACTACCAAAACATATGGATGGAGTGTTTGAAAGAATGAATGTTTTTAATCACTTGTCTAGTAATAGTTTATGCATAAGTTATGAATATACCTTTAAAATATGGTTATTTTATGCATTGGACTATATTCAACAATGTATGGTGGGGCTATCATGTTATGCATAGATGTTTTAAATAATTATATATTGTTATGTTATGTATAGTAGAATATAGGTTAGTTGTTTGATGTTAGTTAAGCACATACCGTTGAAAAACACTATTGCAAAAATAGTGCATCAATATTGCTGAAATGATTCAACGATTTTGCTTAAACAATTAAATAATATTTATATATATATCATACTAGAGATTTTTCTATCAATAAATAACATGTATCACTTATATTATAAAACTTATTGAGAATTGAAAATACTACTTCTAAAATAATGCATTAAAATTTTGAAATATAACAATATTTCTTAAATATTTATGCAATAATGCTAAAAAAATGCAATAATATTGTTCAATTCAACAATATTTAGATTACCGTTGTAGAAATTTTATGTCTTAATAAATAACATGTATCAATATTGTAAAACTGATTGAGAATTGAATGGTATGGAAACATCATTCTCCATCAAATTAGAAAGTCATTCTCACAATAAACTTAATATTACAACCATGTTCTCTCTCTGTATAAATGTGTTTATGTATCAAAACGTTAAATATCACAATATAGAAATCACTCAAAGAAAAAGAATCACTCAATGCTTTGATAGTCCCTTGGGGGACTTAGGACTATCAATGATTCCCTGAATTAATGTTCAATCCCACTCTTCTTGAATTTAAATTCATCTGCATTAATACATATATATATATATATATATATTGCATAAATATTAAAGAAATATTGCTACATTATTTTTGCAATAAGATAGTAAGAGTGCAGTATAATTATATGTATATATTATAAAATAGAAAGTAAGAACAATATGTGAGGTATTAGTAAGAGGTTGATAACTAGAATTAGCTTCGATGTGCTTCGTTTCATAACTTCTGAGGAAGATGTTTTGGCCATAAAGTAAATGACAAATTATGTAAGAATTTGGTGTACTGTGAGTTATGATTATGAGATGGTTGGGCTAAGTGAAGTATGCTACCATAATGAACTAAGGTTTCGGAGCAAGCTCAACTTTAAATTAGTTAGTGAAAAACTGTAAGATTGGAGAATTTTTATGTCATAATTGTACCCGCATAAATTACTTAATTACATAATTGCAAATCCCCTCCACCCATCACAGTCCCCCTACCTATCGACAACCTCCCCTCCCAAACACACATGTTGAAACCTATCATAATACATAATAAAAAGAAGCAAAATAAACATGAAATGAAAAAGAATTTTATATTGGAGAAGAGTTTAGACTGTCGGGGAAGAGAGGAATGCCTAGACGGAAAGCGCAATGGGGCCAATAGGAGAGGAGAGAAGACCCGAGAAGAGAGGAGAGGAGAGATGACGAGTAGAGACTATAGTAGAGAAAATGGGACATTGGCGCATAAAGGCGATGAGACGGTTCAAATTGGAGGCAATGGGATGGCTAGCCAAAAGGTTAATTTTGTCCTTTCTTACAAACATATGACGTGGGAGACATTTAATATGGCCCATTATAAATTCATTCATAAAACCCATTCCAATTTTGAACTTCATCTATAGAGCCCATGCTCATTTTGGATAACTGTCTAACATAATGCCTAAAACATAATTTTCCCTTAAAAAAATTATCCCAATGTTTTAGAAGAACAAAATTAAAATCAATTTTTTTTAAAATAAACCTTTTATATAATAATATCAAATCAACAAACTTTACCCTAATATTTTAGAATGACAAAATTAAAACATATTTTTTCAAAAATAAGCCTTTAAGATAACAACTTAAAAATGAAACAGTTAAATTTTCTAATACACATTTGTCAAAATGTTTGGATCTAGGGTTGAAATAATTTAAAAAATAGATGAAAATTTTAGAGCAAATTTGTAAAATTTAAAAACATTGGGATGAGAATAGATGTTTTTCACAATAGGTGATGTTTATTTTTCGGATATAATTGTCAATGTCAATTATTAATGCATAGAATCATTCGTATGTACAATGATAACCAAAGGACTAAAATAGAAGAAGAGGGACCAAAGAAGGTTGGCGAGGGGCGAAAGAAAAGGGTTTGAGAGAATTATAGGGATAAAGGGTGAGGGGCATGGGCACCGAAGCCCATAAACAACATATGAGACGTTGAGAAAAAATACATGTTAATAAAACACGAAGTTAAAAAATATACGATGACCTAAAATTTGGTAAATCCATCCATGGGCCCGCTCCGGGTAAAAATGTAAATCGAGCCCTGATCTTGAAAGCTCCTTTACACACCTATCACGTTGGAGGGCATTTAAATCATTTTAACAAGGACACAAAACACGTATTGAGCCAGAGATTACAGAACACTCGCCACGTCATTAATTACAGAGATATCAATGTTTCCGGATTTGACCAATCAGAGCTTGAGAACCGTCCGCAAAAGGCACGACGGACAAGACATCCCACGAGGCACCCGTGCGGTCACCCGTCTCCCCTCATTTTTACCGAACGCCGGCTCAGTGCCGGTCAACGGTCAGCCACCAGGCCAGCCCAGCTCGATCCTCACTCATGGGCCACCGCCGGGACCTCCTCCTCCTCCATCTCCTTCTGGCCGTGGTGGCCCTGCTGGCGGCGGTGCCGCGCGGCTCCGGCGACCCGGGGCTCTTCGGGACGTGGTGCCGGGAGCACGGCAAGGTCTACTCATCGGAGGCGGAGAGGCTCCACCGGCTCCGGGTCTTCGAGGACAACCTGGACTTCGTCCGCCGTCATAACAGCCTGGGCAACTCCACCTACACCCTGGCCCTCAACGAGTTCGCCGACCTGACTCACGAGGAGTTCAAATCGACCCGGCTCGGGTTCGGCCGCCCCGGGGGACAGGACCTTGCCGGGCGACTGCCTCCTCGGAGAATCCCAGTCCGGGACGTTCCGTCGTCGGTGGACTGGAGAAAAAAGGGAGCCGTCACGCCTGTCAAGGATCAGGCCAGCTGTGGTATGTTGGTTGGTCTTTCATATTTTTCCGTTTCTCTTTGATTTCATTGGGTTTTTCATTCAAATTTGATCTTCTTGTCATGTTTTGGATTATGAGTCTGCCTGCAATTATCTGGAAGCGAGTTTATGAAGCAGAAACTTTCAAGTCCTGTGCACTCATTCAGTGATGAATTCAGATCAATCCAGTAGCTAATGTTCATGCTGAAAAGCTCTCCTTTTAAGAACTCCCTAAATTGTTGTTGTGATAAGTGGTCATTGAAAAAAAGATGCAGACTTGTAGTTAGCTTGGTCTTCGTCATTACATGATAACATATGCTCCTTAGATGTGAAATTTGCTCATCATTTAACAAAGACGAAAAACAGCACCAAGTCTCTACCATTCATGGACTTAGTTTCACTCCAAATGAGTGATGACTGTTCTTTGCCTTCTTTCTCCCTTTAATAGTGTTGACAGGGGACCTAAGCTGATGTAGCTGAGGCAATTTTCATATGCTAAAAAGAGCTGTTGTCAGATAACCCTTTGTTGAACAAAATGGTAAATGACATATCTATAATCATTTTAATTACCGTTCTATGTACCTACCAGAATGGAAGAACCGGATTAAATTCGTTTCTTGATAGAATGTGTATCTAGTGACAGCCATGTCCAATAACTGGGAACTTTCATTGGTTTCCTTTTAGGTGATTGCTGGGCTTTCTCAGCCACAGGTGCAATTGAAGGCATAAACAAGATTGTCACAGGATCACTTCTGAGCCTTTCTGAGCAAGAGCTATGTGATTGTGACAAATCATACAATAACGGTTGTCAAGGAGGGCTCATGGACTATGCTTTCAGATGGGTTGTACAAAATGGTGGAATTGATACTGAAGATGATTACCCATATAAAGCTGCAGATAGGGCTTGCATCAAAGAAAAGGTATATTTCACTGTGGAGTTTCTATTTACATATGTTGTAGCATTTCTGTCTTTACCATACTGCAGTCTTTCTTCAGGAAAAGCGCCATGTAGTAACAATCGATGGATATGCTGATGTGCCTCCAAATGACGAGACACAATTACTTCAGGCAGTGGCTTCTCAACCTATTAGTGTAGGATTATGTGGTAGTGAGAGAGCATTTCAACTGTATTCAAAGGTGGGTACATGTCTCTGTTTTTATATAATGAAATTAAGCATTTTCTTTTAATTATAAATGATTTTTTAATCTTTTTAGGAACTGAAATTGCAGGTTTTCTATACTCAACATATTGAATTACGATATTGTTAATATTTTGCTCTAACAGGGGATCTTCAGTGGGCCTTGCTCAACGTCGCTAGACCATGCTGGGTTAATAGTTGGGTATGGTTCAGAGAATGGGGTTGACTACTGGATCATGAAGAATTCATGGGGAACAAGTTGGGGAATGGGTGGCTACATTCACTTTCTAAGGAGTGGTGGAAACAGCGAAGGAATTTGTGGCATATATAAGCTAGCCTCATATCCAGTTAAGACTAGCCCGAATCCTCCTCCTTCACCACCCCCTGGTCCGACCAAATGCAGCCTTACTACGTACTGCCCTGCTGGAAACACCTGCTGCTGCACTTGGCGGATCCTTGGATTCTGCCTTTCATGGAGTTGCTGTGGGTTGGAGTCGGCAGTTTGCTGCAAGGACCATCAGTATTGCTGCCCACATGATTATCCAGTCTGTGATACAAAGTCAAAACAGTGTTACAAGGTATAATCTTCTTCTTCTTCTTCTTCTTCATTAATACACGTTATTACTTCCTGAGGCTATAAGTGCCATGTAGTATTGCTTTTCATTCTTAGGGAATGCAACACCAGTGCTCAAAATATTGTTTGATTGACTCAATGACTGTTGGGAACAGCATATGGTGGACTAGGTGGCCATCACATCTCCAGTCCTATTGCATGAATTGGACCGTATTGGTTGCCTGTTGTTTCTTATACACAACTTGGATATGTGACATGAATTGTATTGCTTTGCAGTCATCTGAAAAGTGCGACTTCTAATGTGAAACAAAAAATGGACCTTCTTAGTTATCTGAAATGTATGACATTTAACATGAAAATTATGAACAAAATGCACTGATATATTATGTTGAAAGATGGTGTTCATATTAGTGAACTTCAGGGTATCTTGGGTTTTCTGTATGGATACGATGATTGGTATCTTTTATATTCACACTTGTGAAATTCAATTGTCTGCAGGGTATTGGGAATTCCACGAAAGTAGCGGGTCTAGAGAGGAAAAGTGCTGCTGTGAAATTTGGTGGATGGTTCTCAATACTTGATGCTTGGGATCTTTAGAATTGGATATAGAACTTCTTATATTATATGATCTGTATATTACTATTGCTTTTATTGCTTACGAGTTGCATAAACAATTATGCAGTGGAACATCGAAACCAAGTACAAAACCGTGAATTACAAGGTAGAGAGCATTTAAATATGAGCTTCACAATGTGTACTTTCCCAACCTTGTTGATGATAGAGAACAAAATTACTCCAATGTATTTTTATTTTTTATTTTTTGAGGAAATATCCTACGCTTCAAGTGAACAAGTAAACTATGTGTAGTGAATAAGTGGATTGTGCTAGGTCTCTACAACATTTGTAAACGTTCAAAATCTGAAAACCACTCTTTTTACACAGTAGTTGCCATTTGGTGAAGACATTTAACATAGGGCTGTCAAAAGGGTCGGGTTGGGTTGGCCTTGACCCTAACTTCAAAAAGGTCGGGTCTATTAATTAAAAAGGTTAATATACAAACCCTAACTCTACTTGAGTTAGGCCAGGTTGGGTTATGAAGGTAACAAAAGATTATTTCAATAATTTTATATCATTCACATTTTCAATAAACTTTGAGTTTATTTTGTGTATATTGCTTTCAGATTAAGAGACATTAACAATCTCAAGTACCAAAAATGCACGTCTAACACTATAATAATCCAAAGACTTAAGATTAGGAGAAATGACTCACATGTCACCATTAACCTTTATATTAAACATATTAAATAAATTAGTTTAACAAGTTATACAAGTTAATTAGGTAATTATCCTACCCAACCCTTATATTAATAGGGTTCATTTTTTATATCCTAACCCTAACACTTATATTAATAGGGTTGAGTTATGCAGGTCAGTAAACATATTGGGGTCAAGTTTTGACAACCCTAATTTAACATTTAAATAGATTGGCTCCAAAGTGCTTACTATGCAGTCAATGTTCTTAATGCTTCTTTAGGTAATTGCCTTTCCAACTTCCCATCTACATAGGGTTGTTAATGAGTTGAGCATGCTCATCGAGCATAGCAAGCTTGGCTTGGCTCAAATCGGGTTCAACTCGAATCAGGCTCAGCTCGAGCTTAACTCAAACTCGAAAAGGCTCAAATCAAGTTAATTAAGTTAAACTTGTTCGACTCGGCTTGGCTTGAAGTAAGCTCAAACTCGAATTTAATTATGAAATTAATATATATATATATATATATATATATATATATATATATATATATATATATATATATATATATGAAATAAATAACACACATATATACATGTTTCATATTCAAGTTCGTATAATATATGATATATATCCTTATTAAATTATAATAGACATATACTTTCTAGGTATTCATATGATATATGTTTTTAAGAGTTAAAAATTTAGAGATACTAATAGATATATATATATATATATATATATATATATATATATATATATATATATATATATATATATATATATATATATATATATATATATATATATATATATATATATATATATGATGTGTATTGAAATTCACATATATCATAGAAATAGTATTAAACAAAATGTATGAACATATCTAACTATATTAATTTAAAAGAATATACTACACTAAGATACATAGAGCACTTCCAAAGTTTGAAATGAGATAATCTAATTCCTAACTCTTAACATAAAGACAAGATTTGTGAAAAAGAGATACAATTTGTTTATAAATTATTTCTATTTGTGCATGTATTTTGATTTTTTTTAGGCACACCAAGGGTAAAAATAATTCTTTTATTTATGTTTTTATTTTTATTATCTATTTGAGTGATTTATATACATGTACAAAAAGAAAAATACATGGAAGTAGATGGTAATGATGCTTATATCGGTTTCTATTTTCTACATTTATTTGAGTGATTATATGTCTATAAAGAGAAGAAGATGGTGATGTTGTCTTTTTAAATGATATATAACGAAAGCTTATTTTTTACAATTTTCTTCTTTCCTAGTGACTATAATCCGTTATTTAAGGTGTAATCGTATTACTTTTGGAAGCATATTTATTATTAGTTACTAGTAAAAGCATCTTACTGTGTGAAATACTTCACATGCTTTAAATTTAGATATTTTACTTTATTTTTATTCAAGTCGGTACAAACTTGGGCTTAAGATTTACTTATTGAAGCATGAGCTAGAGTTCAAGCCAAACTATAGATTTCTACATCAAGTTGAACTCGAGCTTAGTCGAACTTTAGGCCAGGCTCAGAGCCGAGCTTGATCAATTTGAGTTCAAGCTGAGCAAGCACAATTCTTGACTCGGTTTATTAACACCCCTACATACACTTGCCTTTCTTCTAACATCCAATATTTATAATTGGGCTCATGCATTTATGGTTTGAATATGGGCTAGTTGCATGGAAAGGTAAACTCTTCCATCTTGGAGGTCGATTGTCATTACCCAAAAAATTTGTTCAAACAAATTTTTCAAAGAAATTTTGGTTAGACAGAACACGGAGCCTTAAGTAAGCTTTGTAAGAGGCTCACATATTCTCTCTAACCGAATTTCAGTTCAAGAGTTTTATTGGGCAGATTCGTTGAGTGTAATCACTATCCCTATCATATTCTGTCTTTCATCAGCTGATTTTCCTTAACGTTTAAGGCATGTAAACATCCTTTCTGAGTTTTGTTAGATTGATGGAGCTTCCCCTTCAATGCAATGGGGAATGTTTAAGAAATATGTACTTTCTAGTGTCTTTCTAGCATTCGTTTTTCAATTCTTATAGTGCAGAATCAGTTTTCACTAGGTGGGTACGACATTTATGGACATTATAAAGACAATATTAAACCTCATTAAATAAAAATTACAAAGACTCCCTACTAATTGAGAAACTCACTACTAGCATCCTAAATGTACAATTAAATAATTAGATAAATCATATTAATTGTTGACCTATATAATTGCCTAACAAGCCATAAGACAAGGGGTGTTAATGAGTTAAGCCGAGTATTGGGCTTACTTAGGCTTGAAGTCGAACTGTTCAAGCTCAACTCGAGCTTGGCTCGAAGCTCAAACAAACTTAAATTTTTAACTCGAGATTGACTTGAACTAGAATTTTGGAGCTTGGTTCGAGCTCGAACTGCAGTAAGTTAATTAGGAGCCTAGGCTAGAACTGAACTCAAGCTAAAAATATAGTAAAATATATTTAAATCCAAAGTATTTGAAGTATCCCACCTAGTAAGATACTTTTAGTATTAAATAATAATAAATACATTTCAATAAGTACTATAACTACACCTTGAACAACGTACTATAGTCACTAGGAGAGAAGACAACTATGACAAATGAGTTTTAGTTACAAATACTCAAAAAATGCAGTATTACCATTTTCCTCTCTTAGTGCATATAATCACTCAAAAAGATGTTGAAAATAAAAGCTCACATAGGTAGTATTACCGTCTATGTCTTCGTATATTCTTTTATTTACATATTATAAATCACTCAAAACGATATTAAAAAATAGAAACTCACATAAAAGAAATGTTCTTCGTATATTCTTTTACCATCTACTCCCTCATGTATCCACCTATGTCTTGATTTACCAAGTACATATAATAGGTAGGCCCTATATGTGTCCATAGAAAAGGGATTAACAATAGAATGCAATGCACTAAGATGTCAATTGCCCTATCTCTTTGACATGGGTCCTAAGTAGGGGTGAAACTTTATGGGCCAGCCCACCAATGAAGCCTTACTGGGTCCATAAAAATGTTGATTAGGGTTAGAAAGTTTTCAGCACGGTCTTTTGGATTGTAGGGCTGAGCTAGAGCTAGGGGCAAAAAGTCTGCAGGTTTGTTTAGCTTGTCCTGAAGGGTAAAAAAAAGATTATTTTATTTTTTGCTATAAACCTACAAAGGTCAAAAGGGTAGGAGAAAGAAAGGAGGTTGTAAAATTTAAGAAAGTTAAGGAGATTATAAGTTATATAGTTAGTTGTGAAGGACCCTACCTAAAATTCTATGGCATATGATTTTGGATGTTATATGGCTAGTAAGACCCTATACAAGGATTATAATTATTTATTAAAAATAGTTTATTGATACAAAATAAAAAAATTGTGGCTATGCCTGTGGTCTGCTTAGAGCATGACTTTTGAAAGCTTGTTTAAGGCTGGGCCTAGAATAGACTGACAGGCTAGAGCCATGGCCTAGCCCGATTTTAGCCTTTTCATCACAAAGTTATTTTCTTAAAAAAATATGACTATTACTCCCTTTGTCTTTGATTAATCACTCTATTTGGCAAAAAAAAATATTTAATATTAATAGCTGCATTTTGTTCAATTTAAGTAGTTGGGTACTTCAAAAATAGTACCATATGTTTATTTTCCCTTCTTTTGATGTGACTTTCACCATTCAATAAAAACCAATAATTTTTTAAATATAGTAGTTAATAATAGACGGAGGGAGTATTATTTGTGAGGTTCTTTGTTGCTCATTCAAAGCCTATGTAACCCCATTCAAAAATGAAGTAACTATTGCCAATAGTCTTTAAATTGTTTAGTGTGATATACTAATTTCTACTTGAATATGCTAGGTGAATCCTCCTCTCCGTATAAATGTTGACGGTGCCTTGTGGCCAGTGCAAAGTATTTTTAATGTTCCACTCTAACAATGAGCCTAGCATAAGAAATGTATGATTCTTTCATCCATAAGATCGTTAATGTACATGCTAGTGCACATTAGTGCAAGTGGTACTGGCGCTAATATATGCTAGCATGTGCACTATCAATCTAAAAAATTAAGGGTTCCCATACGCTCTTTATATTAGGTCCATTATTAGAGTAGAGCATAAAAAACTCTTCCTAACTAGAAGTGTTGTCACCCACATGTTGGTGAAGTGTTTTCTTCTTTCACTATTATGGTCTTGGTCCTCACTTTTGCAAAAGTGTACAAACATGTTTGTTAAAGGATTACACTTTTTTTAGCTTTTAGACTGTTGGGCTGATTGTTGAATCGGACTCCCTCCATTGATGTCCATGATAAATGATATGGTCAATTAGTTCACTTTTGTAGGAAAGCATTTGGTGTCAAATCAGAGTTCTCTATTTTTTTATCACATTCTTAGGGAAAATTATGAATCACTTGATTTTCTTGCTAATATGGGCACTAAGTTTAAATTGTCCTCCTTGCAAATAACTTCAAGTGTCTCCTTGAAATTTGTACGTTTGATAGATCAATGCTTGCAGAACATGGGATGGGAAGTCTTTTTTATGGTCTCTAGTGACAAAGTGTCCAGCCTAAGGTATGTAAAAGAGATGGTTCGTAGTTAATTTTTTAGATGAATGGCTCTTATGTATTTTTTACACTGGCCACTTTGTTAATATAGAGTATAGAAAATATTTCTCATAGGATGTTAGATTGAGTGTCCTTTTTTGCAATGAGGTCTACTTTAGTGTAGTTAAATGTTGATTAAAAAACAAGAGCCCTGTTTACATAAGCTCGGGCTCACACAGTTGTTAGATTTTGATCCACTGAATTACATAACTTGCAAAGTAGATTATTTTCTGCCCTTTTGCAGTGTCGAATAGCGATTTAATAGCTCATGATGTCCAAGCTCACGTACATCACTCATACAAACTTTAGCATAAAAAAGGCTTATGAAATGTGCTAAGAATGATTTACCTACTCAATATTTGTAATTTCTAGGTGTTTTGACGCCCAGCCCATACATTGACTTGAATGGATGGTTTGGGCCAGTTGAACTAGGGAACCAGTTGATATAAAAGGTCTCCTACGCTCCCTACTAATCTTAGGGGCTGTCTGGATAAAGATCCATGAGCATGATTTTTTTAAGATTAAGCACAAATCTTCTAAATTACGCTTAGATGTAAAAAAATTTAAATGTATCAAATTCACAAAGAATTATTAAATTCATCAAGATTTGTGGTTGATTTTCACTTTCCCAAGTAATATCCTCCGGAGGAGATTCACATAATTCACCTACAAATATCTTGAAATCAGATTCCCATAATTACATTACCAAACATAAGAGTGATTTATCGATGAATATTACTAATCAGATTAAGATAAATCAAGATTTACTACACTTAATAATTTGTATCCAAACATCCCCTTAATCTCTAATGACAATTCCGATACAACAGTGATAGCTCCCCCTTTCCTACTTCCCCCCTCCCCTCCATCTTCTCCTTGGTGGTCTAACCCCAACCCTTTATTTGGCAAGGAGAAGTTTTAGGTTTTTTCCTTTCAAAACCTGGATCAGCCTAATCATCTAGGTCATTGGTTCGTCTAGCTAAGCTAGAGTGACCCGCCCTAGCCAACTTTGCCCATCAACCAAGATGACTCGGCCCGAACTTTTGACCAGGTCCAGTTGAACCCTGTCAAACCATCTGGGTCAATCTTTCTAATAGATGACTCTCTTAGTTAAGTTTTGGGTTTTAATTGTATCATAACCCTCTATTTTATGGAAGTATTTTTCATGTTCTCTAACAATAAGCTAAGCATAAGGAGCACACATGAAGTATTCATTTTTTATAAAGATAGCGCATACATTATACATATTAGTGTTAATATCATTTATACTAATGGTCTGTTTGGATTGGTAGAAGTGAGAGAAAGGAAAAGAATCTCCTTAAAATCCTCCAATTTTTATTGTTTGGTGCAGTAGGGAAAGAAAAACTAGAGTGAAAACTGAAAGAAAATAGATGAAAATTTAGCCCAAATTTTTTTTTACCTATCAACCCATGGATTTTGGGAGAAAATTAGCGTCCTAAAAACTTATATCTTGCCGTTACCACCACCACCATCACTGTTACCACCTCCACCACCGCCACTGCTATCGCCGCCACCACTACTACTACTACTATCACCACTGTCATCACCACCCCCGCAACTATTACCGCTATCATCACCATTGCTGCTACTACCACCACCACAAACCGCTACCGCTACTAACATCATCATCACCGCCGCCACCACTACCACTGTCACCGCCACCACTACCGCCTATCACGAGGTAGCGAAGCGGATTATCCGTGACACGTGCTAGGGCATACACACATGTGAAAAGTGTTGTATACTAGGTGTTATGCATTGCAAGCACTGCCTATAATGTTGCACATCATGTATGGAGGCATTGTAGGGAAGGCCCACAACGTTGCGCAACATGTGTGCTCAACGTTGCGCAGAAAACACGCAATGATGTGCACACATAGTTAGCTATATTAGGACACATGACCGATTAGCACATATTTGGATTCTTAAGAATTCAACTATATGTGCCCATCATTGCATACTTTCTGTGCAATGTTGTGCACACATGTTGTGCAACATTACGAGCCTTCCCCGCATTGCCTACATACATGATATGCAATACTATGAGCAATTCTCACAATACATACACACTAATATATAACACTTCTATATGTGTGTGCGCCCTAACACGTGTCACAGATAGTCCGCTTTACTAACCCGTGGCATACTACTATTGCCTCCACCATCACCACTACCACCACTACCGCCACTACCATTACTGTTAATTTTTACTAACATCACTTCTACAAAAATATTAAATTTTTTTTAAGAATCTCTTATTTTTTTTTTACCTAAATTCACTTTTTCTCTTCCTTTTTCCCTTTTTTCGGGTTTTTACTAATACAAACATACCCTAACAATCACTAATGTATTCATTATCAATCTTTAAAATAAATATTTTAAATACGTTTCTAACGCTTAGCTAGCGTTAGAGCAAACCGGCAAGGGTCCGTAAGTCCGTTTACTTATTTAGGTCATAAAACAATCACTCGTCTCCTGCCCTTATTCCATCTGCGGGCCATACCCACCTGCGGGCCCCATTCCCACGTGACGGCTCGCGGGTGGCGAGCGTACGTACCATCTGCGGCAACTTTCCTGCAATGCGAACTTTCGTTTCCACCCTCTCTGTCCTCAGCAATCCGAATCCTGCAACTGCTCTAATCGATCTTCTGGCTACTTGTTTCGATCCTCACGACTAATTCCAGGTTGACGGGCCCTTTGAGCAGAAAAGGAATATGGTACGAGAAAGTTTTCAATTGCTGATTCCGTCCATGTATTCGATGTCTTCGCTTGCTTTATCAAATTGGGTTTTTTGTGACTTTGGTGGTGGTGTTTCTTTAGTCGGCGCTGTTCAATTTCCATTCGTTTCTGACGGTGGTGCTTCTGGTGATCTGCACCTGCGCTTACATCAAGTTGCAGTTTCCTGCTTTTCTTCAGGAGAAGACTGGGTATGTTCTCCACTTTTTCAAACAAACAAACAAAAATAACGGCCTGATTATTTTGTGGGTGTGTTCAGAATCTCTAATTGATATACTCCCTCCGTCCTATATTAATACCTACATTTGGAAAAATAGTTGTTTTTATTGAAATGTGAAACCCACATCTAAAAGAAGGAAAAATAAGCTTATGATATACTACGCGACCACTTAAATTTAACAAAATGGAGCTATTAATTTAAGACGGAGGAAGTATATATTATCAAGATTGTTTTTTATTCTTAGTGATGAATCACAGAGGGCAATGGTTGTACGATTTACAAACACCTGATAGGTTTTTTGGTATTTGACTAATTGGTTGTTTAGCAGTATTCAGGTTCGATGAGGTTAATGAAAATGCAAAACGTTGCGTAATTATTTCCAATTACGTTTAGGGAACCACATATGCCTAGTGATCATAGTAATTAGCAAAAAGTTTTATCTTTTAATCTTTAGATTCTTTCCTGAGGTTAGTTTACGTATTCTCTTGTTGATTCCTGGGTTTTAGTTCCTTTTTCTCTTTCCGATCAAATCCGTAGTGTGTCTTAGATTTATTGTTAAACCATTGAAATCCAAAACTAGTTTCAGGAAATTACTTGCAGGGTGTCTTTTAAATACATGCATTTTTTTTAGTTCTGTTTTGGTTGCTGCAACTACTTTATCGAGGCCCTAAAAATTCCAACCACGTTTAAACATTGAAATGAAGGTCTGAATTTACTTCAATTTTAAAACAGATCTGAAAGTGAACTTCGAAAACTGCTTGCCTTTCAGATCTCAAGAACCTTTTGTACCAATTTTTCAGTAAATTGCTTCAGTGGAATTTAGGTTCAATGAGGTTTGAAAATGATATGTCAAGTGATTCCACAAATAAGGAAATGAATTTGTATGATAGATATTGTGGCAAGTATAGATTATGTTTCTTTGCACTTATATATGCACTCGATGGCTGTAAGTGTTTCTACAAAATTAAGTCTGAGTTTATAGATTGTTGCTTTTTATGGAACTCGGTAGAATGCATACACCACCTGTATCAATCTTTTTTATTTCTACTTTCCTTTAAAAAAACAAAACAAATATGGGATTCTAAGTTTGCATTTTTTGTTTGAAAATTTTGAGCTCTGTTATTTCTTCAAGGCTTCTTTTTGTGATTTTCAGGAGCTTTAAATATAATAAGCTTGCACTTAAATATTGGAGTTGGAATCTAATTTAATGTCATTGATTTAGATCACATTTACTTTTGAAGCAACTAATTTGTGCTTGATCTTTTCCCAAATAATGGAAGTGTGGCTGGTAGTTTTGGTTCAGTTGTCACTGAATCAGAATTGACAGTGTCCAAAGCAGTTTCAAGCGTGTATGGGTTAAATGAGAAGTGATTTTTGAAATATGCCTCTCTTACTTGATACTTTTTGTGATTTATAAATGTGGCCTGTTAGGTATTAAATGATTAAAAATTCAAGACTTTCTGTTTTATGGATTAGTACTTCTCTTCAGGATTTTTAGTTGACTCTATCCACATTATAATCATTTTATAGTGCACCATTCAACTTGTTGTAGAATGTACTTCTGACAAGAGCTGTGCAATTGGCAGGTTTCGTGGTTTTTTCTGGAAAGCCGCCAGAATAGGTAAAACATGTGATTTTCAGCCTTCTGTGCATTTTAATTAAACGCTTATACAGTATACTAACTATTTCCACTAAATTATGCCACTCTTCTTAGAAAGCTACTGCAGTTTGATTTTTACAATTGGCAATAATATGTCTGAAAGTAAGTTGGAATTGCTAACATGGAGTAGTTTTTTTTTTTCAAGTTTTTTCTTAGAAAGCTAATTGTAATGGAATTCCTTTTATTTGAGACAGCTTTCTTGGATAAAAGTTGTGGGATGAACTTTATATAGAAGACCTCCCCCCCCCCCCCCCCCACACACACAGTCTCTGAGAAAACAAGTTTGTTTTTTCAAATTGTTCTTCCCTTTTGTTACAGAACCTTGCTTTCACAATATCAAGCTATTTACTAGAACACCAGTAGAGGTAGATATTTCACATTGACGTGCGAACAGATTTTTGCTACTATGTAGACCATCATACATTGTCTGCCATGATGAAATTGCATATTAGGTCTTGTATCTAAGTCATTACCAATAACATCAATGCTGAGGAGGAGCTGACAGTCCATATAACTGTACATTTTGTAGTTCACATTGTGCATATAAAATGCTGAAAAACAACTGTCCATGTGTTTTGCATAGTAACAGTCTGTACTTGTTCATCTGTGGTTTTGATTTGTTTTATAAAATTCGAAAAAAGCTCCGTCCTATATTAATTGTCCACATTTGAAAAAATCTGATTTTTAAGGAGGCCAATCTATTAACTTTTTTACTTCATCCACTAATTAGTACGAGGATAATATGAAATAGGCCAATTAATATGGGACAGAGGGAGTATTAACGAAAGGCCATCATTGATAGCTTCCTCATCAACATATGTCCTTTTGTGCTTCCTGCCCAAAATCAATTGGCTGAAACTATGACAGTGATATAGCTCATTTTTCTTAAGTTCAGCTGCATTTTTCTTCAAATGAAAAATAGCAATACCTTGTATTTGTGATTTACTAGTGTATCTTAGAGAAAAGGTTTTATGTGTCGTATGGTATCAGAATATCCTTTTCAGAATGTCGTGTTGTGTTTCTCAGCAGATCACATAGACTGAAATGCTTACTGGAATGGTTTAATGAAGATGTGAGACCTTGAAATTTTCAAGTTTGTTTGAAATAATGTTGCCAAATCAATGGTAAACTATAATATGGATAATTCTTAACGGCCAAATTAAATTTCATAACCATCTTGTTTAGTTGGTTAAGTAATGGAATCCTTAGGATATAAGTTATGCAAGTGTATCTGCAGTAAAATCAAATAGGGTAACTAAATGATTGGCAGTTGATTTTTTATTTTACCTTTTACTGGCTTATTTCATTAACATTTATGGAAAATCTTAATAATTTTTCAATATTTTTATCTCAGCCTGAAGGAGGTAAGTGCACTCTGCATGATAAATTGGTAGTAAACTTTCAATAGGAAGCATCCAATCCTTCATTGGAGAAGGAGCTAACTGATGACAGATAATTATCAAATATTTATGCTTATTTGAGATTCTTCCCCTGTTCATCCTTCTTTTTCTTTTCTAATTTATTTAATTGAGATTCTTTTATGGATTTTTGTGGGGATTTCTTGCCACCGTGGCCTTTAAATGTATCTTTGTATCCTCTGTGTCAGGTGAGCGACTGAGCCCCTGGGTGGCAGCAGGATGTTTTGCAATGGGTATTTCTATAATAGTGTTTTGAGCGGTTGATCTAAAAACAAATCTTCATTCATTTTGTAATAGTCGAGTTTGTTGTAGCTGCTGAACGTAAATTTTTCTCAGCTTGTGCACTATAATGACATCCGCGGATATTGTAAGTTACTCTTGTTTATAACCTTAACGGCGTTGGCCACCTCACGAAGGAATTTTACTGTTGGTCCCATCACTGTGGGCAAAAAGAGACTCGCAAGTGTGCCCCAATTTTATTGTTAAACCTTTCATTTATCCATTTGAAAAGTTTATTTTACTGCAAGTTATTTTTTGATATAATATTTTATTGCAAGATATGGAACTTCAGTTGAGCGGCTTTCATGAATCGGATTTACGTAAAATGTTCAGATCCGCAAGCAGTTTTTCCCTTCAACCCTTTGGCCTCGCGGAAACTGAATATTTGCAAATGTTAGATCGTTATTGTAAAAATCTTATGTGGGGAACCTGTTCACCAGGCAGGTCATGAGCTTGTGGACCGGCTGGGTTTGGCCTGTGGTTGGATAGTTGAAGAAAGGAGAAGTGACGACCATTTCTTCAGCTCAAGTTTCACTACAAGCTTCGATCAATCTATTTTTTATTGTTTCTTTGCTAGAAGATGATTATTCGTAACCTCCTTCGCACCTTTAAAGAGGTTTTGCGTGTGAATGTACTATTTTATTTTAAGGGCCCACTATTAAGCAAAGAAAAATGATATTTTTACGAGTAATACTAACATGATGTTAAAAAATGACGTCAAAAATTTACTTCATCTTCCCATCACCATTGATGAGTGGGACCCACACATCAATGGTGATGGGAAGATGAAGTAGGCTTTTGACGTTGTTTTTTAACGTCGCGTAAGCATTTTTCTATTTTTACACTACTTTCTTTACACCGAAATTTTATTCCAGAGTTGGCCTGACAAGTGAATTCTGTTATTTTATGTGAGACTCAAGCAAAGAGGTAGTGATAACCTCACACTAGTTCTGTTCCACCAGGTCTTGATAGATAAAGAAAAGTGGCTCACGTGACCAAATATGAATTCGGTGGGTTTCCTTCTCCACGCTTAGTGTGAGCTAAGTGTAAGAAACGCTTGGGAAGCATTGATTTTCAAGATCGATGGTGCACACAGTAGGGCACATTAGCGTGTAAGTATTAGTTATGCTATCGTGCACTAACATGTACGCTGTCGATCTTAAAAATTAATGCTTCCCAGATGTTTCTTACGCTTGGCTCACACTCTCTATGGAACATATAAAACGCTTCCTATTTTATAGTGATTCCAAAGTCCATTACCAGTTAAATCATTTGGTGCCCTCAACCACGCATGAAAGAATGAAATATCATGATATTTGTCACTTAAATATTAATGTCAAGCGCTTTAGTATGCATTGCAATGATTTTCATATCTACCTAAATGAGGATGGGTCATAAAAAATCCATGGGCTCCAACAAGGTAGATCATCAAATTACATAGGAGCATCTAAAGGTGATTTGCATATCGGTCATAATTACCGACTGCAAGCACAGAGGAAACAATATCAGCATTGCAAGCCATTCTCTAACCAACTGAGTGTTACTCGTATAGAAAAGAGCTTTGCATGCCAGCCTTGTCTAGGTATAAAGGTGTTCACAAGCCAAGCCGAGTAAAGCTTTAGGCTAACTTGGCTTTAGCTTAAATGTTTTTACTTCAGTTGAGCCGAGCTAAGCCGGTTTAGCTTATGCTTATGAGCCGACTTAATTTTTTAACACCTTAAGGGTCTGTTTGGATTGGTGGAAAGCGGGGGAAATGAAAGGAATCTTCTTAAAATCTCTCAGTTTCTATTGTTTGGTGCAACGGGGAAAGAGAAACTAGAGTGAAAAGTGAAAAAAAATGGATGAAAATTTGGCCCAAAAATTTTCCACCCATCAACCCATGGATTTTGGGAGAAAATCATTGTACTAAACACTTATGTCTTACTGCTACTACCACCACCACTGCCATCGTCGCCGCCACCGTCACCGCTATTTTCGCCGCCGCTACCACCACCACCGATGCCACCGCCACCACCACCATCGCCGACCACCACCGCCACCATCGCCGCCGCCACCACTACTATATCTGCCACTACCTCTACTACCGCCACCACCACCCACCACCATTACGGCCACCACCGCTGCCACCAACACTACCGCTGCCACCGCCACCACCACTATTACCACTGCCACTACCGCCGCTGCTGCCGCCGCCACCACTATCTCTGCCACCGCTACCACCATCGCCACCATTATCGTTGCCAGCCGCCGCCGCCACCACCATTGACACCACCACCACCGCCACTATCACCATTGTCACTGTCAATTTTCTCTAACATCATTTGTGTAACCAAACAATAGAAAATATTTAGGAATCTCCTAGTTTCTCTTTTACCTGGATTCACTTTCTCTTTCTCTTTCTCTTTCCTTTTCTTCCGGTTTCCACCAATCCAACAGACCCTAAGTCTCTGAGCAAGGTTCTCTAATGAGACATGTTGCCCATTTCCTTTACCAAAGAGTAAGATAGTCGTAATTGAAGAGTGATAAATGACGTATGCCACGGAAGGAATTGAAAATTTAAAAGATAAAATTTATAAACTAGTGTAATATATGTATACATAGGAAGGTTGAAATGTTCTTAATATTTGCTATCTTCCTTAGCATCGTTATGACATAAAGACCATTTACTGATAATCAACAAGATTATGCAAAAATTGGTTCTCCAAAATGAACTAATAAACAAAGCTGTTTAACATGTAAATATAACACATTTGATTTAGCAAGATTACGTGCTCACATGCACATGCCTTCCAAATTGTAACTTACGCATCAGTTAAAAGTGGGACCAATAAACAAATATCTATTATCAAACAAATCAAGCACCTGTTTTTGGCAGATAAAATGCAAAAAATGTTGGTGAACGCAAAGCCACATCCATTTTATGCAGCGAAGAACGGGTGCCCGGCATTCTCTATTGGTACATGTACAGGCATGGGTGCTGGTTTCCTTCTTGCTTATCAGGAAAACAAATAAATACCGTCCAGAAAATAGAATTTTTTTAAAAAAGAAAAGGTCGTACTTTTATGTAATAACCACATATTGCAGTAGCTGGGACTTGAGGCTTAGAACTCTTTAGCTCAATCTTCAGATATGAATAAGTTTTCTCTCCAAAATTTTCAGGAATGAATACATCAATTGAATTAGCTATATAATATATATCATAGCCGTTAAGAATCTATTTTTGCCAAATCATTCTAAACTACCGCTGATTGTTTAAGGTCTTGGCCCTCTTCCATACAATTACAGTACCATCAGAATCCGATGATGCCAACAAGTTCTCCCCATGATTCCAAGCAACTCCAATTACGGCTGAGCCATGGCCCTGCAAGTATTCACAACAGATTCAACTTGGAAATCAGCTTATAGTTTTTTCTATTATCATTGTCAATGAACTTTAGCGCTACCTACAGACCTGTAACTTATTCACACATGTGTGCCTTGGCTTAGTCAAGTCATAGAAGTAGACATTTGAATCCTCACTACCAGAAACTGTCAAATTTCCAAGTAATTATCAGCCAAACACACTAGATTGTGCTTAAGAACTGACTCAAAATGCATAATCATCCAACAAACAACTAAAAATGGTCAGGGATGAGTAAATGGCTGCATTTAATCTAAATTTCAGTTAGAAAAGTTACAGCTAAAAATTTGCATATAAAACAACAAACGAGAAACTTCTATTTTCTTCTAAAATATTTTCTTTCCAGAGCCTGAGGGCATCAAGACATCAGAATCATTAGTTGCTGGACTTATATAATGGGACAAGTGAACAGTTTCCTACATTAAAAGCAAGTAAATGCCATGGATTTCCCGCTAAATTTCAGTCGTGGTTGGTGGAATATAAGAAATCTCGGACAGATTTGGCAAAGTGATCTTGATGAGAGCACGTAAAATAACAAGAGAGCAGCTTTTATTTTCTTCTAAAATATTTTCTTTTTGGAGCTGGAGGGCATCCAGCCATCAGAATCATTAGTCGCTGGACTTGTATAATTGAACAAGGGAAAAGTCACCAACATTAAAAGCAAGTAAATGCCATGGATTTCTCTCTCAGTTTTAGTCTCAATCTCAGTTGGAGGAAGATAAGAAATCTCGGAGAGATTTGGCAAAGTGATATTGATGACGAGGAAACACTAATTTCACATGCAAATTTAAGGAAAATAAAAAAAAAACAATAAAAGTTTCCATAAGAGGAACAATGGATCTCCTTGATATTTTGTCTCACCATCTTGGTGAAATCCAAGATCTCATGAGATCTCTCTGAGATGGCAATTCATGGTCAATGCCATAGATCCTTCTCTATAAGCTTTCCTTCTCAGCCCAGAGTCCTCACATCTCAACCCTCTGAAGGCGACTCACCATCCGAGGGTTGGGAATGGTGTCAGTGTCATATACATGTTAGGTGACACTGACGCCTTATGACTATGGAAGGTGAGGATGAAAAATAAGAGTGCTAATAAGGGGATGAAAAGCATTTCCGTGAAAGAAAAGCTTGAAGCTGACATTACACATACCAATGAACTCGCCCTTTTCTAAGGAGAGCAATGGACAAAAGGACGCACGGATACTGTGCACTCGAGGAGCCAATTTAAGTGAAAATCGAAGAGTCAAATAACCCTGTACCTCCAAAGCAACACTGAAATAAACGAGTGTTAACTTCAATAACAACTGCACCAAAGAGTAAATACTTAGTTCAAAAAAAAGGAAGTAAAGGGACCTGAAAAATGAAAGGCTTCCATCCTGATTACAAACAAGAAGCACTGGTCCATGAGCTAACAAGGAAAATGTACGATACTGCACAGTAGTAATTGGAGCTCTACGCTTACTGCCACTTCGATTGCGATGTGACCTTGATAATGCTCCTGTGTGAGAATTCATAGTAACAGTATGTACAGATCCCTGCACATTTTTTACAAATTGTTGCTATGTCAAAATTATTGATGAAAATTTCCTTTATTTAGTTAATGGATTCATCGACTAAGTTGGAAAGAAGACCTGGGAATCCCCACAAAATAAAAGTTGGCCAGTATGGTCATGATCCATGGCTGTAATTTCCTTCTCAAAAAGAGCTTTATTTATAACACGCCCTGTGCTGAAATTCATGACCTGTTGCACAAAGGAAAATGTGTAAAAATCAAAGCACTGATCTGTTTTAGGCTCTTCTGTTTATAATATTAATCAATAATTTATCAGCATGACACCTTGAAGAGCATCAAAGAAGGAACTCATAAAGGTTGGTGTATAATCAATAATGTATCAGCATGACAATTAAATCATGCTCTTTATTCTTGTCATTTTATGTCTGGTCAGCTCCATTCAGATCCCTACGAATGGTGGCTTGCAGAAGCCAACATATGCTGTATGGAAGCCAAAAAAAAAGATTTTCCAAGAGCATGCTTTTCATAGAAGATTATTCTAATCAGTGTCCAGGCAAGTTCTTTCCTTCTTTTGAAGCAAAGAAGATTTTACCAGTTATTAAATGCAAAATTCAGACAAGAACCACAACAGGCAAGCAATAGCATCCTTTGATTGGAAAACATGGAATGGATACTCACAGTAATTTCTCTGTTTGCATTGCCAACTGAAAGGAAGTTGTTATTCACCTGCACCATGGATGCAAGTCATACGTTTGTTAGCATATAAAAGAAACTAAAAGCTGAAAAATTGCTTCAGTAATTTATTGCATTTGATTATCAAATATGGCAGTCATCATTATCATTCTTCAATCGACACTAACACCTTTGATACCTTATCCCAGCTATCTGAGGTCGGGAACATACAATAGACAAAATAAAAAAACATTGATTATAAAAATATTTCCAAGTTAAACACACTTCAAATGAATTTTCATGTAATTCCCAGAAAGTTATATAACAAACAAAAGGCACACTTAGGAGCACAAGTTATACAATGGATTCATTAAAAAAAAAAAAACAAAGGAGCATGTACTTTTTTTTTTAATGAATTATTGTAGATAGTAGAAACATTTGATGGCCGAAATGCATAACTATAAAGAGGAATAATAACAACCAACATATTGTACTCATCCATGTTGTGACTACCACATATATAACCATAATGAGTATGAAGTATGCTTTCCATGTTTACCTACACCTAGTTCACAATTGTTATTCTGTACTAAGTTCTATGAGCTTTATATGCAGGCTAAACAGGGCATCTAATTAATGTTTTGTCAAACTCAAATCACTCATCAGGACTATCTGATAGCCCCAAATAAGCAAAGATCACTCTCAACATGCAATGTGGCAAAAACAAAATCCATAAATTAATAGAAAATGCAGAGTCCTAGATCTAAATGAACATTTCCTTTATGTATATAAAATCCATACAAGTCTAAATGGAGAAAAAGAGAATCTATAGAAGCACAGAGTACTCACTGGATGAAAACGAATGCAGTGTTGTGATGAGACCCCATATATCACACGAATACAGTGACCTTTAGTCATCTCCCAAACTCTAATGGTTTTATCCATTGATGATGAAGCAATGTACTGGTTGTTGGATGAAAAATCAAAATCTGTAAATAAATTAGTCACATAAAAAAAGACAGGAAAGAAGTGTAAAGACAGATAAGAAAATATTTGCGCCATTATGGGAAGTTAAAAGATCCACTCCAGAAGTAAAAATTATGGATCTATGAGTTATCTTATCATGGACATGAGAAAGTCACTGAAGTCACAACTCCAACCGAGCTAAAAACTTTGACGAAGATAGACCACATGACACCTTTTTAAGTAGCTTACAACTACAAAGAATAGTTCAGGCATTTTCTCACAGGAAAAAAAAAAGAAAGAAAAAAAACCAAAAGCATGCTTAAATGAAATAAATACACTTTCCATTGTTAACACAACTTTTATACTAATTACTGCGACAGCTTACAGCATGAGGCCTGACGATGAACTATATAAACAAAAACAAAAAACCTCCAAACAAAAGTAGTAGGTATGCAATGACAATTACTAATTGATAAGTATTGAAAACTTCAATATCAAACAAAGGCAACATGCTTCAGAAATAACCAGAATGGCAGTATAATTGCTTCCCAAAATTCGTGCTTAAGCAGCACCTCCAGCCAAAGAGGCAAGGGATTTCTCAAATGCTTCTCTTCTTTTTATTTTTTAATTGTATGTCATTTAAAAGCATACATTATATTCTCAAATGCTTCTCTTCTTTTTATTTTTTAATTCTATCTCATTTAAAAGCATACATTACATACTTTTCTTATCATTTCATTTCAATAATTCTTCACCAGACTATCCATACCTTGGTTTCATGTATAGTTATTTTATAAGTTCATTTCAATTAATTTTCATTTGATTATCCATATCTAATCATATAAAGTACTCATGAGGCTTACACCTCACCTTTTATGGGAGTGAAATGACTTGAGGCTCACCTCACGCCTCTTAAAAAGTACAAGCGTTCTCTATTATAACTTTACAGTTCAACGAAGTCCAACCTGTAACATCTTTTGTGTGCCCTTTCAGTTGATGCAATATGGAAGGAGGCTGAGAAACAGTGTAAACGGTCAAGGTCCCATCAGATGCACCACATGCAAGAAGATCTGAACTCATGTGCCCAAATTTCACCACAGTAACTGCATAACTGTCTCAGTTAGTTTCAGAAAAGTACATATCAGAAAAATTGATGGTACAATTCAACTATTCCACCTGAGTTTTTGCAGTTGTCAAAGATGCAATGCATGCCCACAAAAGAGTAGGCTGGCTGACTATACTGATGCTGATGTGGACGATCAACATCAGCAGTACTTGAGCCAAAACTAGTGCGGTGACCTAATCCTGAACTGCCCCCACGCAAATCCTGCCACAAAGAAGATATAAGTTGCTTATATCTGTAGTGGAAACAGACTGAGTTTTAAGAAATTAGAATTAGGAAATGACATAAAAA
Organism: Saururus chinensis; assembly: GCA_035235625.1. Taxonomy (NCBI): domain Eukaryota; kingdom Viridiplantae; phylum Streptophyta; class Magnoliopsida; order Piperales; family Saururaceae; genus Saururus; species Saururus chinensis. The sequence continues at coordinate 23,090,809 of CP141143.1, read as the reverse complement.
ACAGAGGTTAGAACATGAGAAACCAGACACACCCTGCTAGATGTCCAGCTCTCCACCTCATACAAAAGAGAGAGGGGAACTGGAGATGAAGTCCAACGCCCACTGATGCATCAACCAGTAAATTAACCTGACGTCAGAATTGTGTAAAAAAAAATAAAAATTCAAAAAATATTCAGAGAAAGGAAAAATCAAGCTAGAACCTTTTGCAATTTGGGCAGAGGCCTATATTTTTAATATACAAATATCTAATTCTTTGAAAGAAAACTACCATGGAGATCAGGGCATAGACTGGTCATATCATCACCATGCACCTTACCCCAGCCATTGGGGGTCGGCGACATAATTTCTATACCATATTTGACTCTTATCAGAAACATAATGATGGTACCAAATCCATTTGGAGAAATATAGTGGCAAGGTTTTCTGCCGGATGCCCTTCCTGATGCAAACCTCCAAAGAGGGAACACATCAAATGGTCACATATTCAATGTATAAACCTAAATTTCGATCTCTTATAACTTAAAAAAAAACTAACTCATTCTTTCTCGAAATAGCAGTCATCTCCATCAATTATTATAGTTTTCATGTTCATGCCTTATATATGAAGAGAATCCAACACATCGAATCCTATAATAATAAACTTTTCACTCAAATATTCAATGTGCCCACCATTAAGATTACAAGCCTGGTCTTCCAACACCTCCTTCAGCACTTTCCCCTCCTTCGGGTACACTTAAAATTACAGGGCTGCTTCAAAGTTGACTCATAGGATTTTGTTTTATACGTTCCATTCCAGTACCCAACTCCTCTCAGCAAAATTCTACAAAAACATTATGTTACCGTTCAAACCTTCCACAGAAAAAGAGAAAAAAAATCAAACCTTTGCCCCGGTGTGCTATTCTGGCTAGGTATGACCAATTGTTCCCAATTCCTGGGTCTTCGGATGTAGTTACGATAAGCCACATAACCTCTCCCATTGCATTTCCAATCCTTCAATCACCATAAGAATCAATCAATGTCTCGTTTCAATTGAAAACTTCAACCAAATCCAAATTATACTGGAAACTCTTCCAAAAACCGGTTCGCAATTTCCAAATTTTGCGTAAGAACACATTATTTAAACTTATACAGCTTATATAACTTATCATCCTTCAAAATCTAACGAACTCCATTAACCAATTCATCGAAAAACTCCAAGTGAACGGGAGACCTTTCGGGATTCGACGCCAGAGAGTGCCTTGCGGTGGAGGAGGAGGCGTCGTACCCCGACATAATGCGAATCAGAGTCAGAATTTCCGGTGCTGAATGGCTGGAGCAGGCAGCTGAAGAGCTCCGTATCTGTTCTCTTCGCGTCCGCCTCCGTCGGCCCCGGTGCCGTGGCCGGAACCGGCGATGCCTCCGGCTCGGTCATCGAAGGATCTTTGACACCAGCAAGCCGTACATTTGTCGCATTTGCATCTCCGGTGCCGGATCCGAGAAGAGAGCGCGAAAGTCCAAAAGACGCACTTTTTCCAGATCCGCGACTCGTTTGACGTCATTTTATAGCCCCGATACCAGGGGCGAAACGGAAGGCTCTCTTCTGCGTTTCGGGTTTCGACCGAACCGGTAGAATGAGAGCAAGACCCGGGAAGTCCCAGCCCACGGACAGTAAGGGCCGGGATTCAAGCTTTTCAAACCACATCCCCAGCTCTAGCTAGCAGCATCCTTCATCTCCATCCTTCCGCCATCTACTCCCGTGCCCCCTGCCTTTAGACCCCTCTTCTCTCCCTTCCTCCTGTCAACCGGATCTGGTCTTGCAAAGCAGCAAGCAAAAGGTTCCTCTAGTCCCTCGTTGAAACGCAGCTGCAGGCTGCAGGATGGTTGTCACCCTCTAGCCATCATCATCCTTTTGCATGCAGAGTGCAGCAAGGCAATTGTGGCTGCCTTCAATGATAATCACCTCAGTCAGACTGGTTCTTTGGGAATGACATCATGAGGGATTGCATTATGATAATTACCATAGTAATTCAACGACATTCTAGCTTAGGCTTGTCATTCTTTCACCTCAATCCTTAAGTTCTAGTTTGTACGTGCAAGAAGTGTGCAACGTCAGTCAGGGTTCAATGCATGCCGACCTCTACTTAATTAATTCTATGGGCATGCCTCTTCCTTCCTTCAAATAGCGGATTAATTAAGTAGAGGTTTATGGCACAGTAAACAATTAGCCCAAGCTTAATTTGGGCATGCCGCTGTCCTCCTCGCCATCCATCGTCGGTGTTGTTGCTCGTTTCCGGCCTCCTGCCTATTCTGGGAGGCTTTGGACAACTTTGGGGTATCAGCTTCCGGCTAAAACGTTGAAGATGTACTCAATCCGGATGCAGTGGTTCTCTGCTTGATTGTGTTACTCGCTACTTTTGGTCATATTTATTTCAGAATTTTTACGTATTCCTTTACTTTGCTTTACTCTGTGTGCTAGTATTGTGCTTAGCTATATTTTGCTTCATCTTGCTTACCGCAAGCGTGTGTGTTGTGTATAACAAGCCCCTACTGTATTTTCTGTGTAGTTAATCAATAAAATTGTCCCCCTTGGGGCACCAAGTTATAAAAATGATGATTAATGAAGTTATGATTTTTTCAAAAAGACTAAAAGATTAAAAGTTTTAACATTTCTCGAGGTTTTACTTTTCATAAAGCCAAAATTCTAAGGGCTAAAATTTACAATAGGCTACTGATTTGAGAATCCATCACTTTTGTGTAATAAAGGCCACCTCCTCTATTTTAAGCTGACGGGGTAAACGTTGAGTTGGCAATATTAAATTAATTACTGATGTACAAGGGCCTTTTATTGTTACATGTAATAATAAATATCTTATTTAAATTTTCAAAATAAACTAAATCGATTGGATTTTTCTAAGTAAATTAATTTTATTTTTTTAAAAAAACTAAATAAATACTTATTATGGGACAAAGAAAGCATATCTTTTTTACAATTGGAGTTAAATTATGGTTAAGCTTGTCATAATATAAATCACCATGGAAAAAAAAAACTATGGATGATGATGTAGTTCTACACAGTTAGTTTGCATTGATAGAATTGCTTATAAGCTAATAATCAGAGTTACAACGATTAAATAAAAGAATGCGTTTATTTCTCCTTCAAAAAATACTTAAAGCCCCCTACAACAAAAAAAAAATAACTTGACATTTTTTAACAGCTTAGTAATCCCCCACACCCCTTATAATTTTATTCATGTCTACCTTAATATTTTAAAATTTTTAGAGATATTTTGGCGGGTAGTACCCTTTACCAAATAAAATTAATTTGGACAGAGAACTTAGGTCCCCATCAAATTTTGTATGTTATTGTGATGACCACCCCCCATTTGGAAGTTTCGTGGCATAGGGTACCCATTGACAAATAAAATTGCATTATATGAGGAAGAAAAGTCCCCGTCAATATACGCATATTATAGTAGTGAGCTCTCTCTGCCAGAAACTATTTAGAAGTTTAAAAAAAAGTTTTTTAGCGAGGGATACCATATGCTAAATAAATTTTTTTTAGCAAAGACTTTAGTACTCGTTCAAATTCTGCATATTTGGTAGTAACTACCCCCACTAGAAATTATTCATAAGTTTTCCATAAGAACAACAAGGTGAGAGAAAAAAGGAAAAAAATCATAAAAGAGGAGCTATAAGCAAGGGGAGAGAAAGAAAATGGTTGCAAAAGAGGAGTTATAAG